>JAUPFV010000001.1:62092877-63292877 GCA_036936605.1 Limnanthes douglasii subsp. nivea | reverse complement strand
AATTATTAGGTGATTCTTTAGATTCTTTCAAACTTGAAGTGTTTATGGTTAGATGGATTATATAGTTTATTGTATTTTCGAACTATTCAATATTAGAAGTTTAAATTTAAAATTTTTAGAATTGTATAATTATATGCATAAACTTATATTACTTGTAAATAAAAAAATAAAAATTGAAAGTAAAAGTGATTTAAATAACATTTAATAAAAAAAAGAAACAAAACAAACACTTCTTGAAACATAGTTGTTAAAAAACAAAAAGTCTGGGCCATCCGGACAGATCTCCGGATGGCCCGAATTTCTGGTCCGGGCGTCCGGAGATTACGTCCGGATGCCCGGACCGGACGTCCGGACCATCCGGAGATCTGTCCGGATGGTCCGATTTTTTTTTTTTTTTTTTTTAAAAAAAAAAATTTGGGTCTCCTCTATAAATAGAGGAGACCCCAAATTCAAACTCATAAATTCATATACTCCTCTCTATGTCTCTCTAAATCTCTCTACTTGTTCTAAATATTCTAGAAAACTCAAATTTCTTATTTTATATATTGTAGTCCTACTTTCGGAATTGTTTGTTTTTTTTTTTCGCAAATTGTTTCTATTTGATAAAAACACTTAAATAACGTTGGGATAACATTATAATAGCTCAATTAAGAGCTTCGTGTAATTTATCAAGTTATTTAATTGTTATAGTAATTTAAACTAGTTCTTTTAATTCTAATTTTATTAGTTGTTGTTAGTTGTTATTGCTTGTTATTAGTTGTATTAGTTGGTATTAGTCTAAATTTAGTTTTTATTATTTGCGATATTAATTAGTTTCGATTAGTATTTTATTGCATATTTAAGAAAAACGTTGTTTTAAGTTTTAAAATGCCTATAAATCGTAGACTTACTAATACTCATCAATCCGCTAATTTTCACTTGTTATGAATGATGTTTGTGATAACCAAAACAAATTAATACTAACTAAAATGTAATAATAATTTTATAATCATTATTAAAATTACAATAATAAAATTCAAAATTTAATATTAAAATTATAACAATATAACTTGTAATCTTTTACCATGATAAAATATGATTTTGGTTTAAAAAATAATAAATAACATTTGTAATATTTAAAACCAAATCACAATAATAATAATATTCAAAATGTAATATTAAAATTATAACAATATAACTTGTAATATTTATGCATGATAAAATATGATTTTGGTTTAAAAAATAATAAATAACACTTGTAATATTTAAAACCAAATCACAATAATAAAATTCAAAATGTAATATTAAAATTATAATCATAGAATTTGTATTATTTTAACATGATAAGATGTAGTTTTGGTTTGTAATATTAAAATCAACACTACTAATATTAGATCTAATAACATAATAATAATATTCAAAATGTGATAATAACATAAGTAATATTTAAAATTTTGGATTATATAATAATTACAACACTTAAAATATTAATAACCAAAACAATTTTTTTTTGGTGAATGAAAACTTAAATTAATTAGAAATGTTCATACATAATCATAGGGTAGGGCCCCTAGGAATACAACAACAAACATAGCAAAAGGATGCCCTCGTAGAGAGATCCGTTAGAAAGTTCCCAAATGGAAAAATAAGCTAATAATGTAACCCGACTAGGTGGCTGTGGTAGTTGTGAGGAGACTCCTTAATCATCCCGTCCGATAATCACGCTCCAGTCCGATAACCACGCTCCAGAACAGACTAAGAATACCTGTGACAAAAATAAACATAAGTAATAAGTTAGATTACAAGGGCCTTTAAGTTGGCCAGCTGATCTTGGATCCAAGAAATCTAAATCGGAGATCCGATAAGATCTGGAAATATATTGATGAGGCTTGGGCCGGAGAGGATCCATTTTTTTTTGAATTCCTCTCTTTTCATATGTGGTATATAACCGCATTGAAGCAAGTGCGCCAAATACAAAGGTTTTTAGAATTTGACCAATTTGAAGCCTCAACAATCCAAGTTTGCCAACCCAAAGAGTGATAAGGAAATCCAAATTTGTTACTGGAAAAGGACCAAATGCTCTGAGAGAAACTACATTCAAAGAGGATATGAGATATAGTTTCGGGTTCAGAGAGACAAAGAGGGCATTCGGCTGGGATATTATAAGCCCAACTTCGAAGCTTGTCTTTGGTGACAAGCTTGCCCTTAATTGCCAACCAAGAGATGAAGGAATGTCGCGGAATATTGAATTTATTCCATACTAACCCCGCCCATCCCTTCTCTGGGACAGGCTTACGAAGAGCATTGTACGTGTCCTTTATTGTGAAGATGTTGCATCCTGCCTTTGCCGTCCAATAAGGAACATCCCTCACTAGGGTGTTAGGATGGGGAAAGGTAAGAATAATCTTGTGGATTTCGATCAGATGGTGTCGACTTCTGGCACTCGCCGATCTCAGGTTGGCAAGCCACTTCCATTCGCCATTGCAGATAATGTCAGAGACTTTAAGATTGTTCCCTAATCTGGAATCTCTGATTATGTCCTCTCCATAGTGAATTGAGAGAAGAGAGGAGAGAATCCAAGGGTCATGCCAGAAAGAAGTGTTCAAACCATTCCCGATAGCTACTCTGTACAGCTTACGGGCCACAAGCCGCAGTCGGAGAATTTTCCTCCAAATCCAAGAGGAAGAGGAGGCTATAGTTACTTCCCAAAAACTTTTATTTTTTATCTTTTCAGATCGAATCCATTCACAACAAATTGAATGATTCTTATTACTAACAATAGACCAGAGATGTTTTAGGACGGCCGCCTGATTCCAGGTTTTTAAATCCAGAATTCCAAGGCCGCCCTCTTTATAGGGAGTGGATAGGTAGACCATGCTACTTTTGCCTCATGAATCTTCGTTGATGTACCAGACCATAGGAACCGTCGAAGATATTGTGTTAACTCCTTAATTATCCTAGAAGGAAGGATAAAAATCGAAGACCAGTATACCTGTCCTGCGAACAGGACCGATTTGATTAGTTGGAGTCTACCCGCATAGGAGAGATGCTTAGTAGTCCAAGAATCTATTCGGGAAGTAATTCTGTGCAGAAGGGGACGACAGTCCGAGTGGGAAAGTCTTCCCGTAATGAGAAGAACCCCGAGATACTTTACAGGAAGGGTACCTTCAGGGAAATTCATGAGAAAGAAGGTTTGACCGGAGGGATTGGTCAATTCCAGAAAAGAAAATGTGACTTTTCAAAGGATTAACTTTGAGACCGGAGAGGAAGTAGAACTCTTCTAGAGCATCCTTAATGAGATTGAGAGATAGGGGGTCGCCATGACAGAAAATCATAAGATCATCTGCAAAGCAGAGATTAATAATTTCCTGCCTGTGACATTTCCAGTGGAAGCGGAAATTCCCATCTTTACTTTTCTCTTTGAGAATGCCTGAGAGTACTTGCATAACAAGTACGAAGAGGAAAGGGGAGAGAGGGTCCCCCTGTCTGTGACCTTTTTTCCCTTTGAAATTTCCCTGAAGGTCACCGTTGATAATTATAGAGTAAGACGGGGAAGAAATGCATTTGATAATCCAGGTGATCATCTTCTCGGGGAATTGTATTGCCACTAAAATGTCTAAAATGAGGTGTCATCGAACATTGTCAAAGGCTTTCATTATATCAATTTTAAGGGCAACCCTTTTTCCTCTACCATTTTTGTTATAGCCTTTAAGAAGCTCCTGAGAGAGGAGGATGTTATCGGATATGCTTATTCCCGGAACGAAAGCCGACTGAGAGGGATCGACCATGTAAGGAAAAGATACTTTGATTCTATTAGCCAGAATTTTTGAGATAATTTTATAGACCACATTGCAAAGAGCGATGGGTCTGTAATCCGATGGCGCAGAAGGAGAATCAATTTTAGGGATTAGGGCGATGGAGGTTGCATTCCAAGAGTCGGACAAGGTTCTGGAGAGGAAGAACTCTTGGACTCCCTTGCAGATGTCCGAACCCACGATGTTCCACGTGGATTTGAAAAAGCTAGAATTATAACCGTCCGGGCCAGAAGACTTATCGCTATCAATACTAAAAATGGCCGATTTAATTTCAGCGAGAGTGATTTCTCTAATCATATTCTCCTTATCCATATTGGTAACATGAGAGGAGATCAGAGAGGCGACCTTTTCGAGGTCTGGGTAGCTGGAAAAATGCTTAGTACCCAGAGAGTCCTCAAAAAAGTTTATGAAGACTTTCGAGACATTAACCGGCGTGGAGACAGTATCTCCTTGTTTATTGGTAGTCGTAATAATTTTATTACAATATCTCAATATTTTTTGCAATATCTATAATTCTATTAACCAAAATGTAATAATAATTCTATAATAATATGCAATATCTCAATATTTTTAAATATAACATTTTAGTTATAAAATAAATAAACATTTATAATATTTATCAATAAACCGCGGTTTTTTACAAATAAACCGTGGTTTCGCAGTCCTGCCGGTTTGCAGTCTTAATGGTTTGCGGTCCTGCCGGTTTGCGGTTCTGCCGGTTTGCAGTCCTAATGAGCCGGTTTTACAGTTAAACCACCAGTTCATAAATAGATTGTCAGCTTTGAACCGCGGTTCCAGAACCATTTCCCACCCCTAATGACAACTCACTCAATTTTCAAAGCTTTGATTCACATCAGAAGTGTAATTAAGTCCCATTGTCTTATTACATGATAAAAGATTATTTGCGAAAGAGGTTGTTCTTTCTTGTATTACTTACATATTAAATCAAAATGAATAAAATATTAACCATTAAAAAAATAAAGTTTTCGTACACAGTGCAAATCTATAAAAGAAAATATACGTTGTTGTAGAAAATAGTTTTTACTTGATATAAATATAGAATGCAAAAAGAATGAATTTGGTTTTATTTTACAATTTTTTCAAAAAATTATTATATTTTTTAAAAAAACAATTTTGATTTTAAGTTAGTTTCAATGTTTTCAGTGAAAATGAACATAGGTATAAAAATATTCATTAAACCAAACACTTAATCACTTAAAAATCGTTGCTCTTAATTGCTCATATGATGAAAATTTATGTTGTAAATATATTTTCTTGGCTTTATAATAATGCACAAACATTATGCATCTTGTTTTTTCATTGTCCACCATAATGTGAAAATTTACACATATAACTTAACATATTTATTGATGTACAAGATTTCATATATACCTTTGAGAATTATTAATTTTTAAATGCAGTTTTACAAGGTAGGATGGCTCTTTATTAGAATATCAAAGCAGAAAGCATATGTCAATCTTATGAATTCAAAAAAATAAACTCTATACAATGATGCCCATGATATCAAGATAAATAAAATGAACGGAAAGGAAACAATCAATCTAAAGGAAATGTTAACTTATATTAGATAGTATAATTTATTGTTAAAAATATTACAACGAAGAAAGAACAATCCTTTTCAATTTGAAGTTGATATAAATTCTTGCTTAGATTAGGAACCGTACCATTATAAATAGTTTCATTTCCAATTATTTGTTCGGAACTTATGTAAGAACTTTATGATTTATAGTTTATATAACTCTAAAAACACTCCATGATTTTCATAAAATCCAACATGTCATTGTGGACTTGTCCAACTCTATAATATAAATTATTCATATTTTTTTATAATAAATAATATAATATGAATTAAATTTAGATACTCCATATTTAATGACTATATTTAGCCTAATGTTAGTGAACCAGACACTACAAACACATATATCCACCCACAAATCCCATATAGTCATTCAATGGTTCTAGCTATAGATTGTTGAACCATTCAATTTTATTTCTCTTTGCGGATAAAGCTATGAAATCAAACTCTATACTAGAATCAAATATACATTTATATCTATTTTATCTATAAAAAAATAACTCTTACAAAAGTAAACACATATCTCGTAATCGATTTTATTATATATTATGATGATGATCTAACTTGCGTATGTATATCCCTTATCTACGCTAGGAAAATTAGAATACTGATATCCTATGTTTTTTTTCTTCTACACGTACTAAATAAACATTCAAATTGAATTAAATTATTATGTACTTTGATTACTAGTAAAGTAGAATAATTTACTTATCGCAAATGAAATATCTACGTAATATATAAAAGTGTATACATGAGACTTCTTATAACACTATTGTATTTTTTATCATGTTCATAAAAAGGAAGACGTCACCATCGAGTAATTTATTTTATTTTATTTTATGTTAGGTAAATTTAGAAAGAGTCTCGCTCATCGATATAGGAAGAGTAGACGCTCTAGTGCCCAACAGCTTACGCAATTAATCACATCAGATAGGACTTTGGACAACCAACTACACAACAAACTCCAAATAACAACTTGGAGGGATGAACGAGTGGCTTAAGAAATTGGTGTTATAAACAAACATACAATAAGATTGTATCATAGGTATGAATCCCATTTATTCTGATGCGGAAGTGAAAAATTACGTGAGAAAATGAACCTTTTGGTAGAGTCTCCCATTAGGAGGAAAATAGTAAGTATTACTTAGTGACTAGAAGCGAAGAGCCCGTTGCGTGGTGTTACTGTTTGAACGACTGATATTATTTTTATAAAAGTAATGTCCATGTGGTTATTTATTTCATGCTCTCGGTTCTTGACCATGTTAACAGACGATGTGGCAATTGAAAGAGCTTCTCGAAATCTTGACGAAATAGCGAGCATTATGAATTTGATTAGCAAAATATTTTTTATTTACTAGTCAAGTAAAGTGATAAGTTAGAGAGATATTCAATGAAGAAAACATATTTTGTGAAAGTGGTTCAGGTAGCTCAACTGGTTAGAGAAAAATCCTGAAAATACTTGTGTCATTTATTCAAACCCGCTTCTAAGTTGGAAAATGGTATAAAGGATACGTAGTCAAGAGCAAGTCGGTCAAATTAAAGTGAAAGAATATGGGAAAATATTATATAGTTTGAGGGTTATTTTTAAAAAGTAATTGATTTCCCCATGTGCCCAAAAACATGGGTGAGTTTGGTCCAAGTGTGTATTGATCGGGTGAGTGAATCTATATGTTTTATGCGATGGGATGAGACAAGATGTAAAAATTATAGTCAACGCATATTTTTTGGGTACAAATAGCCAAAAGACTAAATCATGTCACCTTGTTATGGGAAAAACGGATTTTGTGTTTATTAATGCACATAGACTCTTATGCTTTATGTTGGTTAACAACGAACCACACCTCTCTTTAGTTATTTACTACTCATATGTTTTTAACGGAGTGAAATTATCTGAAGGGAATAGTCAATAAATAAATAAAATGGTATAGTTGGTCAACAACCAACCACATCTCTTTTTATTTTGTTTTAATTTTAAATTTTATGAGTTTTATTAATTTTTATATTTAATTTATAGTTGTTAGAACTCATCCAATCATTCATTAGTATCCATACCCTTGATTCAAACGCCATACATCTAATTCATTTATGTACATAAAATAACATGAACAAAATATATAAAATACTTAATGTTTGTCATATCTCTGAAATTCTCATGTGAATCTGCAATATAAGCTTTTCTTGGTTCATATTTGGTAGAGACTGATGATTGTTGTGGCTCCTCTACTCGCTTGAGAGCTAGTATCAATTTCTTACCGTGGGAGTGAGATGTAAATCTTGAAGAACTTGTGTTAACTTGATTCTTGTTTGGTAGAGAGCGATGCTGGTTGTCTTTTCTACTAGCTTGAGAGCTAATATTAATTTGTTCTTGAAATAGTAGAATGCAAACCTTGAACGGCTTGTGAAAAAACAGAAAAATAGAGAAAATTGAGAAAACAAATTATTTTGTAAATGACGAAACTAAAAAGCACTACTTGTAAAAAGAACTAGGGTTTTCACATATAGAAGCTGTATTTTCAATATAACTGAACTCATATTAATAAAATAATATATTTTATTTTACCTAATTACTTTATTAAAAAAACATTTTTATTTACTCAATCGGTTATTACTTATTTATTTTCTAAATTAATTCTCTTAATAACAATAAATCACTTAATGTCGTAATAGACTCTCTGTCATGGGCCATAAATTTTATTGGGTTTTAAGCCCAATACTTAATTGTTGGATTAAAATACCATCACCTCAGGTACAAATTTAACTCTACTAGTATCCACACTTTATTTATAACACCATAAGACTAGATACTAATAGTTAATAAATGATAATATTCATAATAAAATTTATTTGTTGGTCCAATATTTGAATTGATTAATTTAATTGGATTATACAACAACAAACCTGAATACTCTAAATTACACATAGTGAGACATTCCAATTTAGAATTTCCTTGCAATTTTCCATTTAGATCATTTATGTGTACTAAAATTACATTCATTTGAATGTGCATTTATGAAACAACGTTGCTTACAAACAATCATTGAACGTCTATTCATGTCAGACGAAAATTAAGAACAAATCATTGAGGTGCACCACGACACGTTTTACATAATGGGTCTACAATAAATCAAATTGTTAATTTCCATCTTATTGGACCCTGGCCCTTTTATGAACCGCAACATAAAATTAAGGCATGAACTTGTTAACAATACGTTTCTACTATTCAACTGATCCTACTGAATTAAAATCGTAAATTTTAGAGCAAAATTAAAAAAAATCGTTTATTGATTTAATTTAGAGCATTGAAAACTAAATCGTTATATTATTGATATCTTAAGTTTATGAATACAATAATAATAAAATATGAAATATTGAAAGCTTATTTGAATCCAATTATGAATTGAAATCGAAAGGTCTATTATAGTAAAACAACACTACCACTAAATCTGAATATCTTTTAGACTAAGAACCCCCACCTAAATGTTGTATTTATGATAGACTTTGGGGTTTTGAAATCTTAGTCGAAAGAGATAGGAAATATAAAGATAATTTCTTTCTTTAATGTAATCTTAACTAAATCAAACATATTATTGTTTATCATCTATCTTTATTTCCTTAATATGCAGAACTAAACGCCTTTGTTGTATTGAATGCTATTAAGGGTGCATTGGTTCATACACTGATAAGAAATATAATTTTTAAATAAACCCTCACAAAATTACTTACAACACAGATAAAAATTCTTTATGTTACACATATGCTGTAATGGTCTTCATTCACCATTTTGCAAATGATATGTTCCATGCTTTATTTTTTCAATTACTAAATATGGGTCTTCTAAATTTGGTCGCAATTTACCAAGCCGTTTTTCCTTTGTATGCAACAAAAATTTCTTAAAGACCCTATATGCTACCTTGAAGTCTCTCTGTCGGACTTTCGATGCATATATGCTTTTCATCAAAGTCTAATAATGGAGTGAATTCATATGCATTTTAGTCCTCTTTTCCCTATATCAATTCACTATATTTCATTTGTAATTACCTTCCTCGAAATAATTAAATATCCTATAAGATAGAATAGTAGATTCCGCGAGGCTCACTTCATCCATCCCATATACTAGAGTAACATGTGATTCATCAGTTATTGTTTGAGGAGTTATTCTATAAGCCCACAACACTTCTTGAAAATAACTAGGCCATTTTCCAACTGTCCTTTCTAAATTTTTCTTTAAACCATCCAAAATTGTTCTACTAGTAACCTCCACTTGTCTATTTTCCAGAGGGTGAAAGGGTGTTGAGAAACACTGCTTAATGCTTCTCGAAGAGAAAAAAAACCTTCATATATTTGTTGGTAAAATATGGCCCGTTATCAGTAGTAATAATTTGTGGAACTCCAAACATACAACAAATTTTAGACAAAATGAACCCGATAACATCCTTCGCGCTTGTCCCAGATAAAGGCTCAGCTTCCACCCATTTCGAAAAATAATTAACGAAAAAAATAATAGTATGAAGTCCCCAAAAAGCCATTGGCAGAGGACATACCAAATCTATCCTTCATTTATCAAAATGTAGCACCTCATAAATGGAATCCAACGACACTGTTGACATATGTATTGTGTTGAAAAAATCTTTGAGAACTATCATAACTTTGGATAACATTTTTAGCGTCGAACATTATTGTGGGCCACTAATATCGTGCCAATAGTATTTTCCTATCAAAATCGTTTATCCATAATGAGCGGAACCCTCGCCATCGTGTAACTCAGACAAAATCATTTGAGAGTCATTCCTTCCTAAAAGAAGGTAACAATGATCGTCTTAAAGTTTTTTGTATACGATATCCCTGAGAACTGTAAATCTATGTACTTTAAACCTTAACATTTACACTAATAATGTTATCTTAACTAAAATTTATTTTAAGTGAAACCGCCAATCTCAGTATTATTCTTTTGCAACCAAGCAAACCTCTTCGGAATATTGACATTGTTTAGACTTTGTTATAATATATGGGATTTCATGTGTCAAAATTCATGGATATTTTTCGAAACATGCAATTGTTGCTAAAGAGTCAGCAATATAATTCTGACCTCGGGGAAAATGTTCAAACATAATACTCTTAAATAATACTGTAGATCATTTTAACTCTCTCAAGTATTTTACAAGTTGGTCATTTCTTGCTTCAGAAAAACCTGACATATGATTCACCAACAGTTATGAATCATTTTCTATATTTACTCATTTGGCTCTAAAATATCTTGCAAGACGTAATCTTGAACTCACTCTGAATGTACACTTCTCAAGATTCAACTTCAAACAAATGGTTATCATATTAGAAAAAAAAATCTCTTCCAAATCTTTAAAATGATCTTAATATTTGGCACTTTAACTAACATATCATCTATGTATACTGATAAGTGCATTTCATATCACTTATTACGCTTCCACTATTCTTAAATTTGTCACCGGTTCTCAAATATTCGTTGAGATTTAACGTATTTTTCCAGTATTCTTAAAGACGCTTGTGCCGCGGGTAAATTGTGATAATATTAATAAATTTGGGGTTGAAATTGAAGAAACTGGAAAATTAATGTACTTGAGGGCAATTTTGGAACAGTTGAAAACAAAGAAAAAAATATTGATGCTTGAAAAAAAAATTATGTTGAAAACAAAATATTAATGCTACGAAAATATATTATGACGAGTGATTTTCCAAAAAAATATATTAATGCTTGAAATATATTATGACGAGTGATTTTCCAAAAAAATATATATTAATGCTTGAAAAATATATTAATGTTAAAAAAAGGAAAATATAATTTCTAAGATATTGTTTAAAACATTAAATGAAGAAGAAAATTTTAAAGCGAAGCATAAAAGCAAATTAATGCTGAATTAAGAAAAGAATATTAAATTAATCCGAATATTTTATTTACATATATTGTTTAAAATATTATTTTATTTAACATAAATATTTACAATACGTAATTTAATTGTTTTTAGGGTTTCAGCAGATTATAAATAGAATAGAGCAAAGAAGAAAAAGCGGAATTGTCTACTGACTTGATTACGACAGACTTGATTACAGCAAAGCCAATTGGAGTCCGTTCGAAAAGCATATACAATTGGTGTAAGCAAAAGCCAATTCGTATCCGTTCGAAAAGCATACACAATTGGTGTCTGTTCGAAAAGCAAAGCAGAGAAGACAAAACGTGTATGTTCGAAAAGCAAAGCAGAGAAGACAAAACGGGTATTACAATTGATGTGTCCGTTTATAACAACTGGTGTGTGCCGATTTTGATGCCGAATTGAATTTCGATTAACACAGACGGCAATTGACGGCGAATTGACTTTGAGTTTCTTTTTCGGTTTAATATTTTTTAAACTCTTCTTCGTTTATTTTTATTTTTATTTATATTCATCAAGCTATGTTAATTTTTAAGACCATGATGATGATTTGTTCTATTATGAACTAATCGTTGTCATGGAACCTTAGCGGATTTGTTTGAATAATATTTAGGGTTTATTGCTTAATTGATTTTTTTGAGATATGTTTATCGGTTACCTAGTATGGTTGTGTTTTTTTGTTAGATGCGTCGCGAACATCTAGTTTGTTTATCTTTAATGAATGCGAAAGTAGATTTAAGGGTTTAGAACTTGTCATGCTAGCATATGTTCTTGAATGATTCATATTGTGACTGTTCATGATTCGTAATATGTCATTAACCATATCATATTACCCTATGTAATCGAAATAGATAACTTGTGCTTAAAACCAATTGTACCTCAATTCATATACACATATAGGATTGTCATGCATGCGGTGTCTGCTTAACTGCTATCTCTTTTGTGGTTGATTAAGTGGTTTGGTTTACGTGTACTAAAAGGTAGCGTATTCTGATTTTGAGTTATCTGATTAGTAATCGTAGTATCTTACATATTGATTAAGTATATTAATACTCTGAGTAAAATAAACAATGAAGTTAGGGTTCCATGTTTTCTCTCGCATAAGTAAACTCATTAGATAATTTCGTTAGTTGATTTGTTTAGTTACATTCATACTTTATTACTCGTTCAAGCATTATTTTAATAATCATACGTTGTTGCATAAGTGAATTCTTGTCTTATACACCTAGTCTTCGTGGGAACGATCTTTCTTATTTATTACTTGCTACTTTTGACCGCGTATGCTTGCGTGAGAAAAGGACTAACAAGTATTTGGCGCCGTTTCCGGGGACTCAGTGTTATTTGACAGTTTCATTGCTTATCAACAGGAGTTGTTATAAAACTACTGACTTGATTCGGTTACTTTCTTTTTGTGTGTTTTCTTGTACTTCAGGTACTTGAGCGTGTATGCAAACACGGTCTCAAACTAGAGCACTAGTACAAAAGGAGCTTGAAGCACAGCAAGGAACATAGTTGATATTCGCAGATTCTGATACTAATTCTACAATGGGAGATCCAGCTCCAAAAGCACTCATGGAATACTCTCAACCAAAGATCATCGATATTCAGTCTAGCATTGTCAGGCCCAATATCGCTGCGAATAATTTTGAGATTTAACCCAACACTATTCAGATGATGCAGAATTTTGTGATACTTTCAAGTTCAACGATGTTTCAAATGATGCCATAAGACTGAGACTCTTCCCATTTTCTCTGAGGGACAAAGCTAAGAGCTGGTTACACTCTTTACCAGCAGGCTCGATCACTACTTGGGATATACTAGCACATAAATTTCTCTCAAAATTATTTCCTATGGCAAGAACAGCCGCCTTGAGGAATGCTATTACTCAATTTTCTCAGTCATATGGTGAATCTTTAAGTGAAGCTTGGGAGCATTACAAGGAGATGCTCAGAAAATGTCATCATCATGGGATGCCTGATTGGTTAGTAATAAATTGCTTCTACAATGGGTTGGGTGCGCAAACAAGGCCCATGGCCGATGCCGCATCCGGGGGAGCCTTATTAACAAAAAGCTATGAGGAGGCTCATGAGCTCCTTGAGATGATGGCTGCTAATGAATTCCAGAACCCTTCTCAGAGACAGTCACAACATAAAGTAGCTGGTATTCTTAACGTAGACACTGCCACTGCTTTAGCAGCTCATCTTGAAGATCTAAACATGAAGGTAGATTATTTGACTAAACTAGGGGTACAACAGGTAGCTAGTGTGTGCGAGATTTGTGCTGGACGGCATGACACTCAACAATGCCCAATCTCTACTGAGTCAGTGCAATTTGTGAGTAACTTTCAGAGGCAGAATCAACAACCAATCTCAAACACCTATCACCCAAGCAACAGAAATCATCCAAACTTTAGTTGGAGCAATAATCAACAAGGTAATCAGCATTATGGTGCTAAGCCATACGCTCCTCCTGGATTTCAGCAACAAGGGCAGCAACATCAATCTCAACAGTATGCCCCAAGACGACAACCTCAGAATCAACATATCATCTATGTATACCTCTATGTTTCGTCCGATTTGGGTAGCAAAAGCTTTGCTTAGTAATCTTTGATAAGTAGCCCCAACATTTTTAGACCAAAAGGCATCATTTTATAACAATATAATCCTCCATCAGTAATAAATGTGGTGTTTTTCTAATACTTCAAATTTATCTAGATCTGCTTATACCCATAAAAGCATCGATAAACAAAAGAAGTCTATTACTCATTATCAAATCAACAAGTTGAATAATTCTTGGAACATGAAAATGATCATTTAGACATACTCAAATGTAAATTGTAAAATCAACAAAAATGATCCATTTACCATTCTTTTTTTACGAGCACGAGATTTGTTGTCCACATCAGATATTGAGTTTCTCTTATATGGCTCACTCTTAAAACTGATCCACTTCTGCTACTATTGTCTCTGATTTTTTAACAAAAAAAGCTATCTATTTTTGAATGATTGGTCTTACATGTGGATTGAGAGCTAAACTATGAAAAGTCTATTAGACGGAACTCCAACCACATTTTCAGTACTACAAGAAAACATACTCAAGTTTTTTGACAAGTAGTCTATCAATCACTTTCTCATCTGTGGTGATAACAATGATTCTATTCTCAAACTTGTTCCACTAGGAAATAAATAAAATTCTATATTTTCATCTGTTATTAACAATCCAGGGGTCTTCCTCGGATCATATACCATCTCTAAATTCGAGGTAAACCTCTCAAACTTCTATTCTCTTATTCTTTTAACACTACCGACCCGCTTGGTGTGCAAGGCTATTGCATAACATACTCGAGCTACATGTTGACTACTTCAAATCGTACCCATCCGATCTCCAATTACATATTTCAATGGTGGACCGTATAAGTTATGAAATGTATTTTTACAATCAAGATTTACCACATGATCGTATTGTATGTCGTCAGATTGTCTACTACCATAAATAACATTGTCACCTTCGTCTTAAATGGACGTCTTCCCAATACGAATTCCTCTTCGAATTCCTTGAGAACATTGGTTGTCACTCCATTAATTTTTTTATAATAATCTCTTACTGAAGGATTACTGGAGGGTCATGCAGTTTTTCATATGTTGACAAAAACAACACATTAGCAAAACTGACAGTATCAATGAGTATTCTTTAGATTTTGCTTCCTGCTATCTTTGCTCCAATCATAACTACATCTTTATGGGGTCCAGCAACACCCTTTAGATCATTTTCATCAAACAAAATAAAAGGTAAAGGACATATCCCATAAAGATGGGTTGAAATCCCACCGACCAACTGTGTGGTCAGACTCAGAATGTGCCTCTTTCAAGAGCTATTGGTATTCCTTGTCATAATATCACCTTGAAAAATAGCTAATTACTCAAAATGTTCACATAGACTTATAACCCTACTTTATGGTTTTGCCTCATTCACCACAAATACAACCCTTTGATCTAGAATAGGAACAAAATACTTTGTATATACACCAAATCCATCTATAGTCATAGTTATTATCATTGTATTTTTTTTGTTTCAGGACACATTCACTACCTATCGTGCTTATTGGTTTCGTCCGGAATTTGCTGAGACCTACCTTGTTTTTTAACATGCATAATTTGTGGCATCGATCCCAATTTCATTATGATATTTTAATTTTTTAGTATTCATCTTCTCCCTAGGTTTAGTTATAGGTAGGGAATTTCCCAACTACACATGATTTTTGGCTGTTTCAAAAATTATCTCTACATTTTATAGTCAACTTAACATAATACTCGGGTTGAATCCAGTAATTGGACCTATGATTTTGCTATTGATAAATTGATGCTGTCATTTGGGATGGTCCTGATCAAGGGGGTAGTTGGAACCCTGGTCGGAAAGACGCTTGGGATTGACACCCTTGGTTATTCGAAATGTTCCCCTACTGTATTTTCCTTTGCATTAAAACTGGCACGATTGTACCCTTGTTGATTCATCAACCTTAATTTGTTCTTCCACATGAGTCATTAAAGCTCCAAAAGTGAGTGCCCTCTTCGTCGTCATTTTATTAGTCAAATCTCTAAGAAGCAAATTTTTTTTGATAGGCAGCACACGTGACCTGCTTCTCACAATCATTTAACCTAATTTTGGAAAGCACAAAACGCTAGTATAATCCTCCAAGTTTTCTCACATAGCTTGCATGCATTGAATTATGGTGCCCCCATTCACGTGCATTTTTATAATTTCAACAATTTGCCTTTAAAATGCAGTACAAGACATACTAAAATTAGTTATTGATCTCTTTAGAATTTTGTTATACTACTTCAGAGCAGTGCTTATAAAAGTCTGTTAGAAATCTAGGCACAACAATTTATCATCATCGTCAAAATTCATCATGTAGTTTTTAAACGACTCGATGTGGTCATCATGATCCTTTCTCCTATCGAATCTCTCCACTTTTGCAATATTAAAATGCTTTATAAGTGCTATAAATCTGACTTCAGCTGATAATGGAGATGTCCTCCAATCCACTCATTGTTTGTATTTACTCCCCATACCATTATTTGCGATTGTATAAATTTCTTGCTCTGAAGGGTTTGTGAATTGATTAGTAAAATTATATTAAATTTTGGGTTTTCAAATACATGCCGAGATTTACTTTGTTTTTAGACTTCTTTTCCCTTTGATATCCTTGACTTCGACTGACACGCCTTTTCACATACCGTTTATCATCCACATATTTCTTCTTCTTGTAATCATTAACTCGTTCGAGAGTCTGAGAATGACCATAGGAATCCGATATAGGTGATCCACTAGAATCTAAAGGGACATACCTATGGTTAGCTTTCATTTCTTTTTTAAATGAACGATAACCTTGTTACAACTGAAACTGAACTTGCCGATGATTATCTCTTTCTCTAGGGATTTTTCCATAAGTCTCGTTGGAACGGCCTACTGAGTTTCTGCCTTCGTTTACCCTTTGAACCTCATACTGGAATCTTCTCGGTTTTATCAAAACAAATTATTCCATCTGAATTAACTGGTCATTTAACTCAATTATTTGTTCTAACAACTAATTCTTCCGATCTTCCAAAGCTAATTGATGACTTTATACTTCTAATTGTGGATCTGTATGAACTTACCTTCATCCAAATCATACCTCTACTAACATTATCAGATCTACATACGCTTCAAGATCCATCTAGCACACTGATTCAAACAAAGATTTTTAATAGTTTCTGGTTTTACATATGATATCTAGTTTCCAAGCGTACCTCCTGCTGCCGTCGCCGTTGATCGCTTATAATATAATTAGGAGTGATTAGTTAATATTTGGTCTAAAAGTATTGTTAGGGGGATAAAAGAATTACTAAAGAGAGATAGTGTCAAGAGTTAAAGTCAACAAGTAATAATTCATCAACAGTTTAAGAAGAAATACACCTATTTATAAGAGTGTCAAGATCCAAGTAACAAACATACATTTAACTTACGGGATACTTCACCCCACTATTATACTAAATTAAAACATATTTATTGCATATTATACTTTTAGTCATCTAGGTTTCTATCATACTTAAGATGTCTTTTATATATTATTTATTGATATTTTAACCCTTCCAAACTAATTATTGGGGCTTAAATTACTTACATCATTATCAGTGAGAATTAGTATATATATGCTTGCATAAACTCATTTTCTATTATGACTTAGGTGGAAAAATCTCATTATGTGGGATTAGGCAGGTTTGCCAATTAATCCTAGAAAATGAGCATCTGATTCTTGTAAAAATTTCATTATTTTCATAACTCGCGTGACAAAATCCTGATATGTGGAGGTATCCAGGCTTTCCAATTACTCCAAAAGAACGAGCACCTGAATGCATGCATTGTATTACATACCAACGCGACTACTTTGAGTGTCTAAAGTAGTTCAAGGATGTGATATATCTCATCTAGTGCTTAGACTTCTAAATGGAAATGAATTCCAATCAAAACTCTATGTACCTGACACAAACAATTCATAAGTATACAGTTCATCACTCAGTACATCTCAGAGTCCAAGTGCAATCAGCAATGGGTGATTATATCACAAAATATAATCATACATTCTCATCTTTAAATGTATACTAATGCCCACATAATGAGGTCACAAAACTGTGAACCCTTAAACAAATAACACAACAATAAACCATGACATATACTTGAATAACAAACTAGCCTAAATGTGTAAAATGTGCTAAATATTACATTACAAACATGTTGTTTCATCATACATACATACACACACATACATACATACATACATACATACATACATACATACATACATACATACATACATACATACATACATACATACATACATACATACATACATACATACGTACGTATGTACATACATACATACATACATACATACGTACATACATACATAACTGTACAAAATATACTTTTAAGCATACGCATATACATATAATATTTTAAATCTCTAAATCTCTTTACTGCACGTGTATGCGTTATATATACAAAAACCTCCCTTGAAAGTATCACAACAAAGAAAAATAAAATAAAATAAACAAAATTACATATATTGTAGTTCTGAGGCTGAACAACGTAAGTACTCAAAAACGTAATAAATGATCATTTAGATCTTTAAATTTTAGGTCAAAAAATAAAAGTAATCACCTAAATCAGATAATGGAATGCAAAGTTATGACCTCCTGAAGTTTGAGACACAAATTTGAGAGTATAATACGAGTTCGTCGGGACCGCAACAAGGGTGATCGCAATGAATTGTAGTTTTCCATGGGGAATATGATGTTGGTTGTGGTGAACTACGCATGTACTGAGTTCGTCATGACAACCATATTTTGGTTGTGGTGAACTTCTTAATTTCCGAAAAATTGAAACCCCCCACATTTTGAATTAGGGTTGCATCATCAACCTTTTCTAAGAATAATAAACCTCCACAAAAACATAAAAAATACAAATAACATTTATGTGCCCTCAACTGCACTAACATAATTGCCGACATGCGATTCTATATTTTCTATCACATACGCCATGCATGAGTCTCTAAAAAATTAATAAATAAAAAAATATATGAAAGAATATTTCTCCCAATTTAATATATATAAGAAAAATATGGAGACTTAATTTTATAGCTGGTATTCCTTACACTATAGGAATCAAATGCAATTCTTATACCACTTGTTATAGCATATGGGTCGTTCAAGAGTTTCCATACCCTTGATTCAAATGCTTGAAATCTAATACATTTATGTAGAAGTAATAATACGAACAAGAGATATGTAATACTTACTATTTTCCATATCTCTAATACATTCCCGTGAATTTGTTATTTTTTTTTGTGGAGAGCGATGTTTGTTATAGATATTCTACTAGATTGAGAGATGGTATGAATCTGTTCCTGAACGAGTAGAACGGAAACCCTGAAGAACTTGTGAAGAATGGAAAAATATAGATTGAGAGAAAATATTTATTTTGTAAAAGACAGAACTGAAAAGAATTACATGTAACTAAGGTTTCATTTATATAGAAGTTTTATTGTCTATATAATTGAACACACTTAATTATATTAATAAGATAATAAATTTATTTTTACTTGATTATTTTTTAGGGTATAAATATCAATATAATAAATAAGAATAAGTTTTTATAAGTACTTCAAAACATTCTATGATGGCGGACTAATACAAAGAAAAATAATTATACTCGTAGAGATTTGCTCCGCTACGTTACAAGTAAGACTGATAACGTGTATAACAGGTAGGTAAGCAACATATGTTATTGAGAGGTGAGATCATCTTGAGTTTCCGGTTATCTAGACCAAGGCACCCTTGTGCCATAAAATCTGTAGCGTAAATCAGACAAGATATGGTGAGTAACAGCTAAAACCAGTTATTAAGAGTCTTTGAAGACCCTGACATTCATTTCTTTTCAAATATAGTATATAACTATGTAGAACGAGGCACGCCAGATGGTTGTGCCATTTGTAGATGGGGTCCACGTGCTCGAGATAAATATATCAGCCCGTTCAAAAATGGAGGGCAGCATGTTTATCGCATTTCTAATATCAAGTAAATAATGTTGGTGGAACATTCTACCTAAATAAATTGGAGAGGGATGGATCCACAAGTCGTTACTAATCATGCCTGAAACCATGCGTTTGTCGTACATACAACTTACCTGATAATATTGGGACCATTGCGGTCAACAAGGGAAGTAAATAAAAGTAAGGGGTCAAACCATGTTGACGTGGAGCTTTCATTTCCAAAGTCAACTTCGTAGAGATTATCAGCGAAGGATTTGAGCTTAAGAATCTTTCTCCATCTAAGATTTTAGAAGAACCTACCTTAAGGCTCTATATGCTTTTATCATTTAATTTTTATGTGATTATCCATTTGGTCCATATTGAGGAAGGTTTGTTCATCCATGATGGACCAAAAATGTTCCACGACGGCCGCTTGATTCCACACTCTAAGGTTTAGAATACCAAAGTCGTCCTCATTCAAGGGAAAAGTAATTTTATTGCAATCAAATTTGCACATAAAATTTTCATTTCAGGTCCCAACCATAAAAATTCACAAAAACAATAGCAAGAGATCTTTGAAGACTCGCATATGGAGAATGAACACCGATGACCAGTAGACTTGACTAGCGAAAAATACCGATTTAAGTAACTAGAGTCTCCCAACATAAAATAGGTGCATGAAGGTCTACGAATTGACGCGTTTGGTTATTTTATTAAAAAGGGGTCGACATTCATTGTAAGACAATCGAGATCAAATAAGTGGAACTCCCAAATATCTGACAGGAATGGTACCCTTTTTAAAACCAAAAGCACAAATAATGGCACTACAAGTGTTTTGTATAGCTCTTAAGAGGTAAGCCTGACTCTTGTTGAGGTTGAGGCAGAAACTTGATAGATTTGAATACTCCTCAAGACCTTCTTTAATTAGGGAGATGAATGTGATGTTTGCACGACAAAAGAGCATGAGTTCATCCGCGAATCAGAGGTTGATGATCTTCAGGTTTTTACACTTCTAGTGGAACCCAAAGTTTGGATACTGACATTTTTCACGAAGGATGCTGGAGAGGACCTGTACAATAATAACAAAAGGATAAAAAGATAGAGGTTCCCCTTGTCGGAGGCCTTTTTTACCGTTGAATAAGCCAGAATTGTTACCATTTATGCATATGGAGTATGAGGGATGATATATGCATTGAAGGATCAATCTGATCATTTTAGTGAGGAAGTTCTTTACATAAAAAATAACAAGCAAAATGCACCATCAGATATTGTCAGAGTTTTTCATGAGGTCGATCTTGAGAGCACACCTCAGGCCCTTTCTGTTGGTACGATAGTCATGTAAAAGTTCCTGCATGAGCAAAATGTTATCCGAAATGTTTTGTCCCTGCAGAAATGCAGATTGGGAGGAGTAGATTATGGTGGGTAGGGAATTTTTTGATATGGCTGCTAGTGTTTTTAAGACGACCTTATAGAGTACATTGCAACAAACTATTGGTCTAAAATGGGATGACAAAACAAAAGAGGCAGTTTTTAGGATAAGATAAATCAGATGTTTGCTCTATAGGGGATCCATCTTGACATAACAAAAGAAAAACTTTACCGCATTGTAAAAATCAACGCTGATGGTGGCCCAACATATTTTAAAAAAGCTCGTACTAAAACCATATGAACCATAGGCTTTGTTGCTATTGATGTCGAATACAAATTTCTTGATCTTATCCTCATTGATATGCCTAATGTTTTACTTGTCTTGATGACTAAGTTTAGTCATGATTAATTTTCTTACCCTTTCGAGTCCTAGGTAAGTGGGAGGGCTATTGATACATGGGAGATTTGAAAAGTGGCTAACAAAAATTTGTGAAACCCTTTTTGGGTTAATGTTAGTGATCTTATTAGTGCTTGTGATGGTGATTATTTTGTTTATGGAACTTCTACCTATAATGTTTTTATGATAGTATTTTGAGTTACGATCATCTAATTTCAGCTAGGTTTCATGGTTTTTCTAATTTGTGAAATGATTCATGGACTCTTTTGAAGAAAAAAAATTGTTTTTTAGGAATTTATTTCAACCTCGATGAGTCGAGGGTTGGTCGCGTTGTTGGTCAGGTTCAATTAGGCTTAGAGCATGGTAGACTCAGCTTGGGCGACTCTATCGCTAATGTTAGTGAATTCTCTCTTATTGAAGGTATAAATCTCATCTAGAGACACTTAAGCTTGTGGGTGATGATGAACATAGTGGAGTCTTAAATTTTATAGTTCAAACTGTTGGAGAGAATAAAGTATAAGTTGGGATATGATTGCCACACATTAAAGTACCTAAAAGGATTTTGTGGCATACAATCGATAATGTTAAGGTAAAAGGTAATGGGTGTATAGTTAAAGGTGCAGGGGAGGTTATAACGGGTGGTGGAATTAGAGAAGTTGTTGTCTCATTGGGCGTTGACAAGAAATCTATCTATCTTAGACCAATTAGGTTTGTCAACTTGCTTGTTTGTCCAACAAAATTGGAAATTTGTGAATCGTAGGTCATCTAACTCACTAGCATAGTAATAATTGTTGAAGTCATGGATGAACTTAATCCAAATGTAAGTATTGTTTGTGCGGTCATTGGGCTTGTGAATCGCATTATCATCCCCAAAGGCAACTCAAGGTTTATCATAACGGGTAGAAAATATGCGCTCTAAGTCACGCCATAGAAGGTGGTGTGAGCGGCGGCATTAAACCCATATATAGCGGAGACGTGAAATTTTAAATTATAGGAAATAAAAGTGATTGAACAGTCTATTATTTTGGGAGAGATATGATCGATATTGACTCTGAACACGTTATGGTTCTGAGCAATCCAAATCCTGTAATTTTTTTTGAAGTGTTAGAAAGGTAACATGGATCTCGTGATCCTATATACATTATCAAGTTTAACCTTATCTTTTAGTAAGCAAACAAGAGTTATATGATTAGTAAATATATAATCACTAACATTTTTTACGGACAATGTCATTTAAACCCCGCACATTCCAAGAGGCAATAATCATAATTTAACTAATGGATAATAAAAATTAAAACAAGTGTCATATAACATATCTTTGAAAATTAAAGATACAACATAGAGGAATAAAATGGCTACAATATCCAAATATTGTAGCCACGACTTATCAAATAATTTATTGAGAGTGTAGATAAATAACATTGGATAAATATGATAGTATAAATAAAAGATAGCCAAAATATCAATGTCAAAATAAATGCTAACATTCATATAAACCCTATGATAATAATAGTGGTGGCCAATAATAAATTGGAGTATCTGTGCGTACAAAATGTGTACAATAATAGTGTTCCTTCCAGTAAAATCAGTTGGACATAACATAAGGCTCGATACCATTAATTTTAGGCCCAAGATAAAGAAATTGTACATGTTTGGATAAAATATCCACGTGGTGTGGTTCTTAAACTTCAAATCGTCTTAGAGTGGGTAAGAACCAACACAAACAATTACAGTTGAAAGGGTCGGAGGGGTATTTTCGAGTTGGGGTTTGGTGCAACGAGGAAAACCTCTCCTTCGTATATATCGCACAATAGGAGGCTTATTGTCGGCGTGGAAAGGTTTCACATCGGAGGCTATCAATCAGATCAAAATGGTCTAACGACTAGCATGGGGCATTATCAACGAATCATCATCGAACCTTATCTGGGTGTCTAATTTACATCATGCAAATAGATATTGAGAGGCTCATTTGTCGGTTGAGCCAAGTTATGCACAACCAAGTCCTTTTCGTCCATCGATTGAAGAGAATGCAAAATGGTAATCAAATCAGTTGAGCGAGTAAAAATCAGTAACCTTCTTGCTTTGATGCATACATCCGAGATATATCGGTGAATCGGTAAGTTGTGCTCCATTGCGAAAAACTTAAAAGAACCGAGGAGGGTTTTATGAGAATAATATTTTATTACAACTATTTTATACACTCTTTTCACCACTCCTCAAATGCGCTCCCACCATGAATTGCAAAGGAACACGACATTTTTGATCTCACCAAGGTAACAAGTGCTACCGGTAGAAGCAACAGTGACGGTTAGAAGATGATGTAGCATGAGGATGCGTTTAAACAATAACTATCATCATTGTGTGTATATGAAGAAAATGAGTTACTAAGGCAAAACCTAAGGAGTCCATAACAGTTGGTTCAACCGCACTTCTATATAAGAATGCCAATTTTTATCAAACCTGCGAGTAGTTGATCCAAACCAACCTGATGGGATGGGTTATAGGTTTTAAAAATTTACTACCTGTCGGGTTTAAGACAAGTTATGTGTTTAAGTAATATTTATTGGAAAACCTGAACCTGATCTACATGACATCCATTAGTTATTCTAGTATTGAAAAAATAATACATTATATATATTATTATTTTATGAATTCTAAAATTATATTATAATGTAATTCATTTTATTTTTTATTTTTTATAATTTATGTATTTATAATTTTGTTTTTTTATAGTTTTATTATTATTTATATTTTATTATATTCAAACTATTTTATATTAGTTTATATTTAAAAAATATAAATATTTAAATTGAATAAATTTTAAAAATAATAATAATAAATTTATATATTAAAAACAACTATAATTTATTAAAATATAAATAAATATGAATTTTAAATGATAAATATTTTTTTATAAATTTATTACTTATTTGTTACTAAATTTTGAGATTTATTACCAAATTTAAGAGTTTATATTTGGTATATATTATTATTATTATATACTATTTTGGTTTTCTAATTTTTTATTGGAGGTATCCGCGGGTGGGTACCTGAACCCGACGAGTTTGGGCGTGAGAAAAATAATCTCTTACACGAACGGGTAATCGAACTTGACGGGTTAAAAATAGACAGGATGGGTTGCGGGTTTAACAATACACGCACCCACCCCGACCCATTGTCATCCATACTTCTATAAGATGCAAAGTTAATGATCACATCGGCTGTTAGGTGAGCGACACAAGCCGATTCTACACAAACCTTTAGAATGAAGTTAATAACCTCAAGATCAAGGGTTTTCATAAGTGGACAACACAGGTTTAACTCACTTAATGCTCCAAAAAACAAGTTGAAGAATTTAGTGATAGATGGAAAAACACAACAACCGACGGTAGGGCATCAATTCATCAGGTTCCATAAAATCTTGACGACGACAATGTATCGGTTATCAAGGTTGTTTCAATACATCACGTGCAACAAATGTTTTATCGTTAACAACCTCCAATTGGATCTGACCTCTGCAAGCAAAACCCAATCGAGAACCACCCAAGCACCATTACCTTAGCCCTTACTAGTCTTTAAATGACTAATAAAGATTGTTTTGTGGGTTGCTGTCTTATTCTGGTGTGTTTCTCCCTCCTGTGAATTTCCCAAAACCAAACGCATCACCCAAATGAAGGCCATCGGGAGGTGTTCCCATTGTACGACAAATAAAGTAACAAATGAGTCACTACCCAAGGTAAAATGGATTCACCATTAAAAAGGAACCTGAAACAGAGAAGGGAAAGTCTAACATGGAACTTCTGGTCCAAAAGATAAACGCTAGAGAAATGTCATCCACGGGCGAGACCGATGAAAGAGACACATAAACCATTTTATAAATAAATGCAGGGCCATAGTCGCTATTAACCACATACAACTACAATAGTTATTCCTCAGAATAAAATTATTATATAATGAGTCTTGTTGAGAGAACCACGTGTAAAAATAGTTAATAGTACTTTATATAACTAAAATTAAAAGATCATGATATTCAGATGAATTTGGTATATCACAAGTAGAAACAAAGATCATGACACCATTTTTAGATGGATAAAATATTGTCATCTATGAACTCTTTATCGTAAAGAAACTCCCGAGTCCGATTATAAAGGTGAATCTAAAAAAAAGTAAATCTGTGGGATTTTTATGCACGTCGGGGAATTGGTAGCGAAAATCCAAGATGAGGCGCTAATACACTATATATGTGATGGAAGTTGTGTTTGTAAAAATTACCGCACTAATATTTTTCCAAATATGTTAAAGAACTGCACATATTCAAGTGTGCTAGAGGTGGTCATGCCTTTAGAAAAAAGAGTATATGAGTTGGCAGTTTGTAAGGAGAGCATGTCTCTCTGATTGAGGTAAGGATATGTCATCCCACGTTTTCAAAAACTAGGGTTTAGATTTATAAAAATTTGTAACTTACACAAACGTTTTTATTAATTAAAGTATAATTATTATTATTATTTTAGATACTATATAAAAAGTGTGTATTCATTGAATTTGTATGAGATTTTAGAAAATTAAACCTAAATAAAATTTGAAAAAAATCACCTTGGTGGAGGAGGAAGAGCATCATTTTTTTACCATGATGGAAGAAGGATGAGGATGCCAGTGAATGATCAAAACCTTGGAAGCTCGCCAGAATTTAAGTTGTCGGATATTAAAGAGAGAGAGAAGATGGTAGAGTGAATGTATAGAGAGTGGATAGTGAATAAGGTTTTTGTTCTTGAAACCAAATTGTGAGTGGAAAAGTGTTTAAGGAAAAACACCTTATATACTAGCTAAATGGTATTTTGGTCCAAAAATGGATGAACTAATACCACTTTTGAGCGAACTTATAAATGGGTAGGGTTAAACCAGATTTGGGTGAAAATAGCTTGACCCTTAATTTTATGGTTTTTTGGCTTATATGGTTAAAAGGTAGTTAATAATGACTTATTAAATCTTCGAGGGATGCACAATACTGTATTATGAGTAGTTTGTCCACGCTTATCTTTATTATTATTTTAAACCTTCCGAATGGATCCACATATAGAATTTGATCAATCGTTGAAGTCGCTTCCCATTTAACCATTCAGTCACCTTCTCTAGAAAAATGATTGAATTTGAATTCTGGATTACTCACGAAGATCACACTACAGTCTATAAGTACGTCATATTCACCATTCCCATTGATCTCATCATCTTTTATTAGCGCGTGTAATTATAACGAGATCGTCTTTACAACAAACAATATGTACTTACGATCTAACGCCATAAATAGTCGAAATTGCAATGCACTAAATTCCGCCTGAAAAGTTGACATTACTAGACTCGAACCTACAAATTCACCTAAAAACTTGACATTACTAGGTGTGAATATGCAAATCCACCTTAGAATTAACCATTCACATCCAAGAACGCTCTTGTTACACCCATTTTCAATCAATCTAACCATAAACACCTATCCATGTTAAGTTCAACTTCATGGTTTCGTCCCTTTTACTAGTATACTTCCCGACGAAACCATAAATCCCCAATTAAATTTCTTTACCCAAGATAAAATATAATCCTTAGTCGTCTTCAAAGCCATGGCCCAAAGTTTTGCTATAGTTTTGTCTCGCACTAGGATAAAAAATCATAATATTCATATCTATCCATATTTTTCATACTATAGTCAATCCACGCATTAAATAGTCATGTCTCTTGGATGTCCAACAACACTTAAATAATTTTCTCCGCCATTGGAAATATCTCACATATGCTATTTCATTTTCTGGTGAGAACATAAGTTGTTCACTGCGTATCTTGACGTTCTGAAACTACTCTAATAACTGTTGCAGGCTGCGCCAAACTCTTGAAACTCTTATCGATCATCACACCTCGTTGAACACTTATTACCCATGTGTAGTTCTGTATATTCTCCCCATTCATAAACACATAAAAGATATTAAATGTAAGTGATACTCAAGTTACTCCAACAAGCAATGACAACTTATACCTCATCGTTTTATACGTACAACCCATGATAAGTACTTGTTGGAATGTATGCAACCCGCCAATAATGTTGGAATGTGCAAAAACAAAATTGGTCATCACGTCCTGTGTATAACATGTCCACTCTCACAAGTAATATTAATATTCCCTTAATTTGTTAAAAAAATATTATATTTAAGTGAGACCACCATGATCAACATCACAATATTTTTTACGAAAATTTTAGATTACACACACGTTGGAAATATTCTTCGGGTTTCTTATCTTCAAACCAACATATACTTTCCTATAACGCGACCCAAAGTAAGACAAATTGTACACTAGATGTTCTTCATCCTCATTGAGTCTACAAGCATGTGAATAACTGATAAGCGACACAAGGTTCGTGATTGTGTTTCTCATTTTTTCAGGGACAATTGTTATTGTCGAGCTGGTGCATCAGCTTGATGCCCTCTTAATTCAAATGAATAATTGTATTTTTTTGTACATTTTTATTTTTTAGAGTTTCCGGTTTAGCTTTTGATTTATAAATATCGTACCTCTTGCATTGGTCCTTTACCCTACGAGTTCTTCCTCATTTCCAATCATCATATAGGGTAATAATGTTGATAAATTTTATATTATCACCTTTTCCAAAAACCTATACATCCATTTATGGCTTAGTAAAAATTTTATAAGTTGTAAATGTTTTTATATAATCAACCATCATAAATGGTGGGTGGTCAGGTTCCTTCAGGTTCCTTGTATAATAATTAAGCATATGCTAAGTAAACACAATGATGTATAAATCGCACATGAGATACATCAACATTACACTGAATTTCATGAAATTTTGTAATAAACACACTATAAATCGCTTAAATATTTGCGATTACAAAACTCTGATCGATGTTGTGTGAATTACATGCGTTCAATCACATCCTATGCCAAAATGAGTGTATGTTCATTGCGTCAGTCACGCGACTAAACATGTATTAAGAAATTTTAAAAAATTACCTCAATCAGATAGGAATTCACCACTTATACTATAACTCTGCTCAGTTCGTATGCTTTCTCTTTCAGTGTGTTGCTTGACCATTATTTCCACCTCGACTTGTTTAGACCTGGCTGTGTGCAATGAGCATCGCCTGCCCGAAGGGCCATACCTTTTTAATGGTTATGTGAGCCTTATTGGTTTGACCTTGCCTCGTCGAGTATACGAGGTGCACGTTGCCCGAGGGGTACTACATTTTAATGACTCCCAATAGTCCTTCAAATAATATATTGGGAGAATAAATTATTTGAAGAAATATAAAAGCAATGGTTGAGGCAAGTGACAAACTCAGTCAAGATAAACACCTTTATTCGATATCCTTCAAGGTGATAAGGTGGCACCAGCATGACTTGCATGAGCCGTATTTGTCTGAAAAGTACTCACACGTGTAATACAAGTAGCACTCTTTGCATCACATACCTGGCACCTAAGGGTCAATCAACATGCAAAATCAAAATGACGGTTCGTTTTTAAGGCAAAATACCATTGGAATAATTATTTTTTTAATTCGAACAACCTCTACCGCTGATGTTTATCTTATCGTGTGGACGCGATTAAAATCTGGGTGGAACACAAATAACATTCTTCTGCATCTGTTGATCCTCATTTTCTGGCCATCAACACTAAATTAGTCTTGATAACATTTTCTTTCATATCTCTTGAATGTCATTATCGCCACGACTTTGATAATTCCAAGACAAAAAATGAATATTTTTTAGTTATTTATTATTAATCCTTTACGCCCACTTCCCATCTTATAGATAGCGACGGTATGCGAACCTGGTACTGGGTAGTTAATGTTAGGTTATAGCTAGCCAGTAATAGGTGTCCCTGATCATATGTGCTTCGCCGCCAATGATACCCTTTGTGACAACCTTTCATTCTCTATTACACTTATTCCTAGTGTACCTACTACTCCTTTGCATCCATGTATCCCAGACATGAGCCTTAAAGTAATGTCGAATAAGAAATAAAAAAGGTCCCCCCCAGCAGTCCTCCAAAAGACGAGGTTGAAAGAAAAAAATTATTGGATATATACTTTAAATGCATAATTCCCAAATAGACCTACCTGATTCAAGAGGGCCACCAAGAATTTTAAAAAAAATATGGTATTTAAGACGCGGTATGTGAACAACCGCACCACATTCCAGAGAAAAAATACTTGCTTGTATATAACCCTTTTTCATTAGGGGCTATGGTTACCCCTGTCGCTCTATGTACATATATGCTCATCGCAGTTGACGGTGACTAACTGGCATATGATGTTAAGCATACTAGTTAACTCAAAATTATTGCAGATTCCGATCAACTTGGCATGCCTGCTAGTCATTGTTGATGTGACGAAGTCCCCATTCTTTTATCTCTAACTGACTAACGTGAAGAAATAAATGAAGATGTCATTGTCGGACAAAAAAATGACAATATTCTTTTATTTTCATGTCGGGGTACTGAGAGAATAAAAATATCAAGTGGAGATATACGACATCGTTAAAGATATGATTGAGATTAATTGTCCAAACGTCATCCTACCCCCTTTGCGATGTTGACCTTTGCCAATGTTTAGTTAATGTGCAAGTCTTGTTAAACATCAACAGTGGTGCACGAAATCAAACGAGGATGATATTGTGAACCTGCTGCACTCTTTACCGCAACCTACTCCACGTGAAATCTTGAATTGCATCGACTGTTTATCTCGGTAACTTTCTGCTTGTCGGTGTGTGACATATTCTAGAATTGAAGACAATTAAGGACAATGAACTGACCTTGACCACAACGAGTGATGTCGCAACAACTGAGCAGTTGCAAACGAGGATGCGTCAACAATAGTTGTCTGGAGCTAGACATGACCCCAAAGAGAAAAAACAAGGAAACATATGGAGGGTCATCAATGAAGAAGAAATGGGTCCGTTATGAGGGCGACCTACCAAATAAGAAGGTTGGTGAAAGTAGTCGGGAATGAGTGACGAATGATGCAAGAAAGAAACCAGAGGAGACCTATCTAAATCAGAAACTGAGTGTGAAACTCAAAAGTCATGTATGGAGACGGGCGATGCGAATGAGGTCCAGGCGGCGGAAGTGCCCGTCCTACAACACCGGCAGAAAAATTGGATGAGTCGCGAGTGATGAAAGATCATAGCTCAAAAAGAAAAAAAATGCTTAATGATGAAAAGTCGAAATGTTGGGAGAATGTTGACGTTGGTGGATGAAGATAATAAATACAAAACCCTCACGTAATTGTAGTAAGTGGAGAAAAAAAATGGCAAAAAACATGAGATATATGAAAAAATAAAAAATCTTACTCACAAGCTATTTGTCGGTTATATATAATTCTTTTATTATAAAATCAAAATTCAATCATTATCTAAAATTAAAATATAATAACTGCGTTAAAACAATACGAAACTTCTAAACATATATGCATGGAAGAATGCAAATATTCCCATAAAAATATTACTATGTCACTTTTAAAACGATGATCATATATGTTTTTTAATAATTCATTGCATTAAGCGAAACAAAATTTGTTAATTTTTTTAATATATAAATTATTGTTGTTGCAATTTTATTTAAACTTGACATTTTTAATTTTTAATTTGAATTGAAAAGTAATTAATGTTATAAATTGATTTGGAAAATGTTCAAAAGACCAAACCAAAAGACAAGGAAACCACAAACTATATAATGTTTTGATAAAAACAAAAACAAAAACAAAAACAAAATCAACCATCGAAAATGATAAAATTTATAGTTTTTTTCTTAATGATTCAAGTTTCAAATGATCCAACGCTCCCGAGCTCTCTGTCGCTCCATCACTTACTCAGCCCCCCTTCTCTGGGTAGCTACCAATCTCAACTAACCTTCAAGGAGGAAGTGGAAGAAGAAGAAGAAGACTGATTGGTGACTTCTTGCTTACGGTTTCTTTATCGCCATTCTCTCATGGATTTCCTTAGACCGTCAGGTACGTTCTTTTTCTCTTCTAAACCTCACATTAAACCCTCACTTTTCCGTTAGGGTTGTCTATTTTCTCATTTTCACACCAATTTTTATTTTCCCCCAAAATCTTCTCTCCCTCTCTCGCTCTCGCTCTAGGATGGACCAACCAGATTCCTTCCCGGATTCTTCCGCTTCTTCTTCCTCGCAAGTTCGCGAAGAAGACGGGTTCATTCCATTCAGCCATGAACATTTTCGCGATCGGCATAGGTTCCCGGAGCCGGATCTGTATCATGGCGCCATGGGGTACCAAGGGAATAATTATAATCAGCACGCTGATTCGCCGGGGACGACGATGGTGAATCGAGAAGATTCGTGGTCTTGCGTTATTGTCGTTCTCACGTTCTGGTTTTTCGGTTTGTCTCCCTTTTATTCTTCTCGGATTTAATTCTTGGTTTCTTCCATTTATGGCTGAATTTTGATGGAAAATATGTGTGTTTTGTTGATTGTATGGTTGTCTGCTGTATGTGGTTTCAGTTTCTCTGACTCTGATTCTGGGGATTTATGGGTCCGTGAATATACGGCTAGGACCGAATACCTCGCTTCTTTTGCAACCTAATCCTTTTTTTGTTCAGAGTGCGGAGGTAGATTTTCTTTCTTGCAAGTGGTTTTCATCATGATTTGCTATGCTTCCACTCATGCTACACTCGATCGTGTTATCATGTTTAGGTGGAGCAATTATATGACAAAAAGGCTGGTCTAGTGCTCTATGGGTTTAAAAAACTTCCAGATCTCGATCTAGTAGAGACATGGTACGAAACTCATAGTTTATCTGTTCCAGCTGATACTCACAAGGCAAGTTCGTTTGCAGAGTGTTGTGGCTTATTTTTATGTGGATCTTCTGTTTTATGTCAATGGTTTTAGTTTGCTTTTAATTTGGACTTAAGGTTATAGCTGTTGTCTGGAGGAGGTTTGGAATTCATGGTTATCTTTCGTTTTTGTCACTAGGAGTGGATACATTATCTGAATGCTGGCTCTCAAATAGATGTTTCATATATGGTGAACTCCTCAAGTTCCTCCATTTTTCTCATAATTGCAGAAGGTATGACCTTTGCTATTTGTGTCTCTCAATGTTCTTTTTCAGTAAAACGTCTTACCAAGGAATAGTTTTTCTCTAAAAACAATAGGCTCCTCTTGTCTTGGCCTTCTTGCTGCTGTCAATATTTGATTCATGCTTTACATCAACCTGTGCCTGCAGAGACCTTACTCATGATAATGACTCATAGTCATGCATACTGTAACTATGATACAGAAAAGTAGACGAAGTGAAATTACTATTTGTAGCAATTAAGTGTTAGAGGCTAGGGTGATCACAGTTCATTAGTATACCTGACAAAACTTTTGGTTACCTAGATCTTGAAAGTAGTTGTATCCACTGTTGTTAGTATGTACATACCATTTTAAAAGCCATGTCCATGAAACCTATAAGATTCTTCAGCGCATGCTGCACATTTAGTATTACAAAAACCTATATGAAAGAAATCATCTAAGTCATATTTATTTATATCTCCTTTTTATGCTTACTGATACAGTGATACATATCTTGTATGTTCACGTGCTCTGAATATAAAATGTTTACGATCTATTTACGTGTGTAACTTTTTTATTCATTTTCTAAAAGGTCAAGAATGTCACTAGATACAAGACACAGTCCTTTAATATATAAACTAATATGCAATATGCCACTTGATTTGACAGCATTGCTTACATAGACTAGTTCGAAAGACAACTTCGGTACAATAGATTGTCTTGGATGTTATAAGATATCTATGATGTATATCTTCACCCTAGCATCCAAATTAGAAATATTGATATAATGGAGACGAAGTATAATATATCTGTAATGCCTTGTTTTCTGCTAAAATGTCAGTAGAGGCTCTCTTTAGTTGTGTTGAACTGATTGCAATTTTGGATGTAGTTTTCCTTATCCTGAAGCTGTAATGTTTCAGGGAGCGAAGGCCTTGCTCAGTGGTTGGCAGATCCTACATATCCTAACACTACTTTGTCATGGAACCTCGTTCATGGTACGGTGGCAGTGTTTAGTTGAAATCTGTTGTTTTGTGAAAAGTTAGCGTCTTTAATAATCTTCTTCACAGGAAGTGGTGCGATCAAACAGTATATCTACAAATCTTCATACTACTATGTTGCAGTGGGTAACTTGAACTTCGGTAAAGTGGAGGTAACCACCCATAACCTGATCTATCCATGTTCAATATCACTCATCTAAAGGTCTTAGTCTTAAGACATCATTAAAATTAAGTAATCTTTTATTTGTTAATTTTTGGAGAGATCAACTGACTAAAGTGTTGCACTATGATTTGCTTAATCATACTATTTCATACATACATTTAAACATATATATACATACATATAAACATATATATATATACATACATATATATATATATATATATTAAATTTGCCTATAGATTATAATTTACAGTTACGGAACCAAGCTTAGGATATCAAAAGAATTCTCCAAATCTTTTCTTTCGAAACATTATGTTTTTGTGTGATGTAAGATCTGGTAGTGTGGCATTAAAATTTACATCTCCTAAATTGCTATGAGTTTGGTTTCTCTTTCATTCTTCTGGTTAATTTTTCATTGGGAAGTTTAATGAAGACTCAAAAACACCTATAGCTTAACTTTAAATGCACCAATCAGATGATCCACGCAGCTTATTTGTTCTGTCTTTTGTATCAATAATTTTACAGATTTAATCATTTTTTTGAAGTTGTTTTTCATAACTTCACTTCTTTGCAAATTCTCCATTTGGGTGGTCCCCTACTTCCTTCGTTGTGCAGGTAGATTTGAATATCGGATTTAGGGCTCTCTTGTACAATACTTCAAATCCTTATAGCAAGTGTACTTTTGCCAATGGCCAGTGTAACCTTCCTGTTTTACTTTCCAAGGGATATGCTATGGTCTTAACCACTCCCGGTCAAGGACAGGTAACTTGTTGCTTTCTGTTGGCCACATATGAAAGAAGATATAATTTAAAATTTGTTATAGGGCAGTCCAAATCTATACATTTAGCCACTTACGAATAGAAAGGCAAATACAAATCTGCCTGGATAGCTGTATATCTCCATGCCCAATTCACACAAAAGTTATTAGTAATATAGATCTCATTATCGGTTTCACACTGAATATCCAAAACTATACATTTAGGAACTTCCGAATAGAAAGGCATATACAAATCTGCCTGGATAGCTGTATATTTCCAATCCCAGAGCTCACACAAAAAACGTCATAATATAGAAACGTCATAATATAGATTCTGTTACGCACTGAATATGGCTTTTATATCGTTCTTTGGCTTCAGAATTCTTCTAGGGATGAGTGGTATGTAAGAACGGGATATGGTCCAAGATGGGCCACCTACATTTTTGGCATGGGTAGCCTCTTTACTCCTATGGTTTCCCATTTCATAACATTTTCACTCTTGTTGTTTCCCATTCTATAACCTCAAACTTGGGTTGACAGTTTACATTTTCTGCTAATTATAGGTGGAATGACTGTGCTCATGTTATTGGCCTTCAACTACTTCAATAAATACCAACGAAATCGCGATGAAACTACTGGTCAGTATGGCGAAAGGGGATCCGAAAGAGCCCCTCTTCTTTCGCAGAAAGATGACGATAACTCAAGTTGGGGTTCATCTTATGAATCGGTATCGAATGATGATGATCTTGAGGAATCTATGGCTGGAAAATCCCTGGATGGAAAATCTGGACAAGATGGTGAAAACTCTAATAGTACTCGACGGCTCTGCGCAATTTGTTTTGATGCCCCTAGAGATTGTTTCTTTCTTCCATGTGGCCACTGTGTCTCTTGTTATGAGTGTGGGACAAGGTATGTTCTTCTATTTCGTGCTCATAAAATGAGTGTTTTTTTTTCTCTCTCTGAATAGAGTTTAGAAAATAAAAAGAAAAGATGAAGAAGGCAAGATCATTTGGTTTGTTGTGAAATTTATTTCATTAGTCCTTATCTGTTGACTTACTTTCATTTATAACACTCAAACGATGACTAAAGTTAGTTAGCCATGTTTTTTTAAATACCTTATACCACCTTAGAAATCAGATCTGAATTTTGTTTACATTGCGCGTTAACTATATACAAACTTTTTTGTTTGTTGAGGTTCTTAGAAAAGTGTGTTGGGAATGTTATGAATAGTCTTAAACTCCACTATTTTTGTAGAGTTCAAATGAGAACCCTTGCAAACTCTTTCCGTCGCTTTTTTTCATTACGATTAGTGACAATACTATATATATAGTCATGCGCATGTATTACCTGGATATAAATTTTTGCTATTTCTAATCTGTTGAACATACATTTTACTTGAATTTCTCTGCAGGATAGCTGAAGCTGCAGGTACTTGCCCTATTTGTCGTAGGACCATGAAGAAGGTTCGTAGAATATTTACAGTCTAAAGAGCAAGAGGTTGTTAAGGTATGATTGCTTCATTTTATGCAAGTCATTACCTTCTTTCTCCACCATGTAATTCTACCTTCTTCCTAATCAGGATCTCTGTTCAATCAATATATAAATGTAATTACATATTGATCTTATCTTTATTGCTCAATGATTGTAATTGAAAGGTTTTGTGATATAAAAACAACTACCCATATAAGAACTTATGTGAATACATGGTTGCTGAAGTATAAACTGTTCACTAAAACAAATTTGTATTTCTAAAATTATATATGAATTACAAAAAAGAAATACCAATTTTATGAATCAAATATGTTTCCATTGACTATTTATGTTTTCGTTTGAAGATAATTGAAGTTGTTGCACCGTCTAAATTAATATAAATAGTACAACATTACTAATTAATAAAACTGCCTTTAAACCAAAATTGGATTAAAATCCAGATAAATTTGTATTCTAACCAGGCAACCATTCTGTTTAGTTTAAGACTGTTGCTGGAAATCAGTATCTAGCTTTCCTTGCTTTTACCTTTTTATAAAAATATCATTTTCTTCTTTTGTTACTTAATTACCTTTCCTCTCGTCTACAAACCTCGCTCAACCAAAAACTATTTATTGGTTGAGAACAGAATCTCACTTTTACGAGAACCAAATATTTCCTGTTCAATTACAAATAGTCAATGTAAGATTGTTGATCGTGAATGGTAAGTTTCCCTGAGTTTATGTTGTCGAGTTGAAATTATATGAGTTTTGGCCTTTATGGTAAGGATTTAAGGGTTTCCTATTAAAATAGGATTCCCCGCTAGAATTTGGTTATGATTTTTTTTGGTTGAAATATGGTTAGGGTTGAGTTAATATATTGGTCTGATTTAGGATTGATCTGGGTCATGACATACCAACTACAATTTGTTATTTTCCCTTGAAAGTTCGTCAAGAAATGCACTACCCCTTACCCAGCTGCGAGTCTTTGCATTCTCTACCGATAACCTCGGAATGCATCATTTCAATATAAACCCATTTCTTTTTGACAATTTTCCTTTTTCAGGTCACGGTTGTTGTAGATGCTTCGGAAGAAGAAGATATCACTTAGTAGCTACCACACCCATCAAATAGAGCTTGTACAATGTTTTTGGTTTGAAACTTTAAATATTTGGAATTTAAAAACAGTTATGGTGAGATGCAGCTACAATAATGTTATTGCAAAAGAATGATCCATCTGATACTATGTAGATGAACTTGCAGATTGATAAAAAGGTATGGGAAATGCTATATTCTCCATGTCTTTTTTGTCTTCTTTTTTAAATACTTAAAAAAAAAATTAAACATAATTTTTTTTAATCTTTTATTTAACTTAAAACTCGTCATTTTATCCGTCATTTAATTTCAAAAATTTGTGTTTTGTTACCATCGATTTAATATAATCTTAATTTTATAGACAGCTAATTTCTTTTTATTTCATTCAAATTATATTTTTAAACTTTTAACAATAAACAATTTTTTTTTAAAACTTCCATAATACCATATGAAATTTGTATTTATAGTCATTCGATTCTTTCATCTATTCAAACTCATATGAATACACGACTGCAAATCAAAACAATAAAAAAAAAACCGAATATAAAATGTCGAATGTAAATGTAACACTCACGGTTATAATAAGTTGTATTTCTCTCTAAGAAGAATGCACAACCTACAAATAGTAGTTTCTTTTTATAAAAGATTAATCAAAACGTTGCGTTACAAGGAGAGGACCAGAATTTGAAATTCCGGGTTTACACTGTTTAAAATTTCCAAAATTAGACCTTGAAATCCTAAAAATAGAGACTATGTCTTCCATCTCTTGACACCTTCATTCTATCCAGTCTAGTCGACGTCTCTAATATATTCGATACCTATACTTTCAAGCAAAACAATAGCTCTCAATTCATTTGGTGCCGTAGAGTGATTGGAATCGAGGTTCTTATCATGTAGACAGTTTGCTTAACCACCCAATCGGCAGCTTTGTTTTGCTGCCTGTAAACGTGTTTGATCGGCATATTCAAAGTTATAAGCTTGCGACAGTAGCGTATAATGGGGTCAAGGTATAAAAGAGTTCTCCCATTGCCAATCAGCTCCACCAAAACCATTAAGTCTACTTCGATATCTAACTGACTGATGTTCAAGCTCCTGCATATTGCAAGCCCATCCATCAAAGCTCTTGCCTCAGCTACAATCGCAGTACACTTCCCATACATTCTGTCAAAACCTCTAACAATATCACCGGAATGATTTCTGACGATACCACCACCTCCTGCCTCACCATAATGCAACGAAGACCCGTCAGTGTTGAGCTTAAATTGGTTGAGCTTAGGACAAATCCACTTCAGCGAAATTGGCATTGATTTCTTGTTCAGATGGCAGCCCAATTGACTAGCAACATTATTATCACAACTCCAGTGTTTCCTCTTTAGTAAGTTTACGTTAGATAAACCATTAAGTATTCTAATTATTTGATCAATTGGAGAAGTAGAAGAGTGCTTAACATTCTGCATTTTCTTGCTGTTTCTATTTTTTCAAATGGTCCATGTGATAATTGCAGGCAGATCGTTCTTATGTTGCATGCTTTTGTTGAGGACCAGAACCAAGAACGAATCAAGTGAGTTAAAGACATATTTCTTGAGACAGTAATGCTAAAAATTATGCTAAAATGGCTCCACACAGACCAAGCAACATCACATGTAACTAGAACATGTTTTGGAGATTCCACATTCTCACAGAATTGGCATTTTGATGCCAGGTAAATGTTCCGCTTTTGAAGATTTGTATCAACAGGAAACCAGATCATAGTGGCTCTCCAGAAGAAGAAGGAGCACTTCCTTGGCGTAACATGGTTCCAACAACTTTTGAAAAGGTTAGATACATTACATTTTTTCCTTATAGTATCCCAAATAATTCTTGCATTAAACTTCCCATTAGTAGATAGAAACCAGTTAGCTTTATCAGAATTAGAATTCAGCTTCATTTAAGAATTCTTGATAGAATAGGCAATGTGACATTCATCCTTAGCCTTTCCACATCCCACCTTCCCTCAATCCAGTAGCTACTCACTTTAGTTTGAGTGTACCATTGTCTGTCTTCCTGATCATTAAAGGAAATGAAGGGCTGCTCAGTACACAATCTGTCTAGCCAAAATTCGATATCACCGTTACCATGAACCCATAAAACATATCTCTCAGTACTATCTCTAATGTCGATAAGTCTTGCCCAAACTCTAGAAATTCTTCTAGGTGTAGGTGTTGCAATCGGGTACCAATATTTACAGTAGGTATACATCATCAACTTGGCCCATAAAGACTTGTTAACCCTCAAGTTAAACCACAGCTTATGCGAGTACATGTCCTGCAGTTGACTCAAATTTTTAACTCCTATCCCACCTTCTTCATAAGGCTTGTTGATCTTGCTCCAGGGTGTCCAATTCAAAGCCTTAGAGTCAGTCTTATTTCCCCCAAAAAAATTGTTGAACATAATATCAATTCTATTAATAATGGTCTTGGGAAGAATTGAGTTTTGTGTATAATACAAGGGGAAAGTAGAGAGAACAGACTGTATTAGGACAAGTCTTCCCCCAAATGATAAAGTGCTACCATCCCACTCAATAATTTTCTCTCTAATCTTAGAAACCAGGTTGTCAAAAATGATTAATCCTTGAATTGTTGCTGACCATTATGCCTAAATATTTAAAAGGCATGGAGCTATGTCTGATACCAGTAATTTCTTCAATTTTGTTAAATATGATGTTTGACATGTTGGATGCTGTATAAAACTTAGACTTCCTCTTGTTGATCAATTGACCAGATGTAGCTTGATAAGTAGTCATGAGCTGACTTATCTGCTCAATAGAATTATCAGACCCATTACAAAAAACAGTGAGGTCATCAACGAAGGCTAGGCACGATATAACATGACCATCCCTGGTTTTATATCTGATAGAACTTGTAAAATCATTAAGCTTTTTCAATCCACGAATCAACACTTCTTCTGCAAGAATAAAGAGACTGGGGGATGGGGGATCTCTCTGTCTCAAGCCCTGATCAGCTTTGAAAAACCCTTTGGTAACTCCATTGACAATGACAGAGAATTGATTGTTGGTAATATTGTTTTCAATCAACTTTATAAACAAAAGACTAAATCCATAGGCCTTAAAAACTTCCTGAATAAAGTTGTGAGAAAGTTGATCAAAAGCTTTCTCCATATCTAGCTTCAAGATTAGATTTCCACCTTTAGCTTTGTAGTTTATATCATAACAAAGTTCTTTAGTCATTAATACACTTTTATGAATACTTCTGTCTCTTACAAAAGCGCTTTGCTCCTCAGAAACCAGCTTGGGAAATATTAAACTCATTCTGTTGTTAAGGACTTTTAAGAAAATTCTATTAAAGACAGTAGTTAAACTGATATGGCGAAATTCTCTCCATGTTTTAGGTGTATCAAATTTAGGAATAAGACAGATAACATATGCTTGAATACCTGTAGGAACATGTTCACCTTTGAAAACATCTTTCATAGCTTCACATAAGTCATCAGCTATGATAGCCCAACACTCTTTGTAGAACCTGCCATTGAGACCATTAGGGCCAACAACTTTGTTGGAGTGCAGGCTGCTTGCCACCTTGTTAATTTCATCATTTGTAGGAATAGCAGTAAGTATTCTGTTGCCACAATCAGAAACTAAGTTAGGAATATTATCAAAAGCAATGTTCTGATCATTAGGTATAGATGATTTAGTTAGCAATTTCTTGAAGTAAGAAACAACATAGTTAGATATATCATCCTGATTTTCCAACCATTGCTCATTATCCCAAACCCTGTGAATCATGTTTATTTTAGCTCTTTTCTTCACCAATTTGTGAATTTTTTTTGTGCTTTTATCAATGTCTTTCAACCAGATTATATGAGTTTTCTGCTCCTAGTAACTCTCCTCTCTAGCTATGAGACTAATGTGATTATGATTAGCTTTATCAAGAAGCAACTTGTCTTCATTAGTTCTAGTAGCTTGATACTTTAACTCCCTGATTGTGATTTCCTCCTCCACTTGTCTTATTGAATCGAAAACATTCCCAAATTCATTGTAGTTCCAGGCCTTAAGAACCCCCTTTAACCTTTTCAACTTATGCAGAAACGATGAATTGGACTTCCTGGCATGTAAAAAGACCAACTCTCCTCAACAACTTTAAGGAAATCTTGATGCTGCACCCATATATTCAAGAATTTGAAAGCAGGCTTGGAGGTATTCAAATTGGTTGATATAGTAATGCACATAGCAGAATGATTAGAACACATTTTTAACAAATGCACTATCAAAATACCTTAGCCACTGATTATTGATCAGAACACGGTCAAACCTCTTCCACTTATTCCCATTTGACCAAGTTTACTTGGTGCCAGAATAACCCCCATTTGTTAGGTTACAGTCAATGATTGCATTGCCAAAGTCATCCATACTTTGCATACAAACTCTTTTGCAGCAAAGCTGCTCATCGGCATTAAGGATAGTGTTAAAATCCCCAAACACTATCCATTCCATGTCTTCATTATTCACATTTCTCATTGAATCCCACAAGTCTCTTCTGAGAATCCTGTTGCATTTTGCGTATACCACAGATAACCTGAAAGCTTCGTGCAACCCAAATCTTACAATATTGTGTATACCAGGTCTTCATTTTCATTTTGCGTATACCAGGTCTTCATTTGAAATGATCTCAACCTTACAATATTCTCTCCAAAACAACCAAATCTTATTGTTAATATTTCCAAAAAACTTCGTGCAACCCAAAGTTTTAGCCACCTTCCCAAGCTTCTCACAATTGACAAACGATTCTTGCACTGCCAGAAGAGCAGGGTTATCATCCATTTTCAAAGATTTAAGCCTCCTCATAGTAAGCTTATTCCCCAGCCCTCTAACATTCCAGTTCACGATTTTGATAGTCATTTAGATGGTTTGTTTCTTACAGCGCTTTTTAGCTGTAAAAGATTTGAAGTTGTATCTACTTTGTTGTTCCAGTCTTTAATCTTCTTTATTTTTCTGCTTTGTACTCTTGTATCATCCTCATTAACCATACTTCCTTTGTGATTAGGTGAACAATGGAGAATGCTCGTTGTGATTTTTTATGGTGAATCAGACTGTGAATCTGTAGGCTTCCCATCAACCATGAAGAGTTCTCTAGTTTCAAACGCTTGCAAAGCTTCAATATCCAGATTTGCATTAGACTCATCTTGTATAGGATTACTAACATGCTGATTATCTGTAGAAAATTGATCATTCACAGTTTTCATTCTATCTCCACTGTCAACAATTACAGACTTTAGAGTAAGATTGGTTGTAATCTTGTTGTTTGAATAAACCAAAACAAACAATATCTCTTCAATAATGATATCAACTTGTTCATTTCTCTTAACAGTTATAGCTTTCTTACAATCTGGCATCCTATGACCAATGTTCTTATATTCATTACAATAGCTTGGAAGATTTCCATATCTGGTTTCCAACTTATAATCTTCATCCTCCCCAAACCTGACCTTTAATTCTTTGGCCATGGTTTTTGAAACGTCAACTTCGACCCACATCTTAACACAATTAAACGTAGCCATGTTGGTTTTAGGAATCCATGTCTTCAAACGAGTCCCAAAGGACTTAGCAATCTCTAAAATTGTCGCTTCATTATACAAGAATTATGGAAGATTTTTCAATGTGATCCAGACTGGTCTCAGGGGGCTTTCCTCATCTGGATTAAAACTTGGAGACCACTTAAGCAATCGCATCGTCTTTTCTCTGATTTTCCAGACATTCCTGGACCAAAGTTTCTTTAAATCATCGAGGCCGTCGAATTCAATGAAAACATGGCGATAATCGTAAACTGCAATACTGAAGGCTCCGGTGAACTGAAAATTGACCATAAACTTCTTGTTTATTTCATATTTGGGCTTTCCATATGTAAATTTACCTATAATGGTATGCTTGGAAATATTTTGTAGCTTGTTCTTATCATTCTTTTCAAAACAAATAATATTTTCATCAGAATTTCTGGAAACGACATTTTTGTGCAAGATTCCAGTTCCGATTGGTCTAAGAATCTCAGCGAAAGATTCGGAGAGTTTCTTGGATTCAATCTGATGCCCAATTCTTTGATCAGAACTCTCAAACGTATAGCAATTACATTAACCCCATTGTTGGTACTGTGTTTCTACTCTGGGTAAGCAGAGGAAAGTCTTTTCCATACCTTAAATTAGTAGTAGGATCAGAACCAATTGATCTTGGGGAACAAGAAGAAGAGGACATTACGAATTCACCTTCTTCCCTACCCTAATCTAAAAAAGATTAGTAAGAAATTTCAGAATTGATCCATTTATATAAAATATTCAGTTTAATATTAATACGATGTTATATTCTTTCATTACAAGACATATTGCGTAACCTTTTACGAATGATTTAAAAAATTAATTTTTTATTATTATATTAGAATGATATTTTGTATACTTAGGTAGAAAATCATTTTAAATTAGAGGTTCATTCATTCATACATTTGTTAACGTGTCGTTTTACTCTCCAACACCTACACTAGGTCGTCTTTTCTGGTATATTACACGCACTTCAGGAGAATTTAACCGGCCCAACACCGTCATAATTCTCTCTTTCAATGGCGACCCGAACTGAAATTCTCTGCTTGTACCGATCCCTTCTACGTGTGGCTCGTGATTTCAGCGACTACAACATCAGAGAGTACACCAGACGCCGCACCGTTGACGGATTCCGCGCGAATCGGAGCATCGTCGACCCGGAGAAAGTAGCGGCGGTTTTCGCGGACGGCAAAGCTCAGCTGGAGGTCGCAAAACGGCAGGTCCTTGTGTATTCTCTTTACGCTCCCAAGACTAAGAGCGTCATGGATTTCAAACTTACATAGAAGAAACAAACCGGTGATTATCTATCTATCTCTCCACTACTTACTTTATCTATCTGCAGAGATATTGCTTTGATGTAATTTCGCTGCGGTTTTAGTGAAATTCGATGTGTTTAGGGTTTTAATTCTATATCAGCCAGAATGATTTAGATAGAAAGAGAATTAAAGAGATTATGTTTGAAAGAGGGATTGGAAGATATGTCTGTTAATTGTTATTGTGCTGTTCATCCAAAGGTTTTGGATTGTATGAATATTGACATCAACATTCATCAAACCACACATTTTTACCTATGATATTTCGTAGTTCCGAATTTCGCATAGCATAAAAGTTCAATCTTCTGATACTGAGCATACTGTATTGTATTGTAGTAGTTCTAATTGTTGTTTGGGGTTTTCTGGCCTTTGATTATACATTGAATAACTTTGGTTTGAGCTTGAGAGTTCCCTTTTCGACTAGCCGGCCTTGTAAATAGGATCCTCCAATTTTACGTACGAATATGCGGTTAGAAACCTTAACGTCCTGACTGTTTGCCATTTAGACATTCACTTTGGTTTTTCTCCATGGCCGAATCGTAATTCTCTTTCTTATCCTGTAAACCCTGTTTTCTGTCTCGTCTGCCAAGAACACCCATCACTGCCACTAGTTTCTATTCCAACGTTCTATCTTGTTCGGTTGAACAAGAACTAGGTTTTCTCTAATGTTCTTTCTAACCTTGTTGAAGCATGTGTATTTCTCTTGCAGTAGTTTTATCATATAATGATAGGTATTTGATAGACTATAATGGAGTTCTTATAAGTACATGTGCATAATTCCTTGATAATGGATTCTTTCTTGTTCATATGTTGCTTCAGTTCATCAAACAGCAATCTATTCCTTTTAATATCTTAGATGTTTCTGTCTTTGTGTGTGTGTGTGTTACTTTTGTCTTTGTACATTCTGTGCTTCAAACCTAGGCCTGGTCAAACAGACCACTGTTTGTTCAATTTGCTCTATTGTCATGCCTTTGACGTGGGAGCCTAAATTTATATATGATGTGGTTTTGTGATAAAATAATCATGTATCCTTGAAATTTATAGGTGTTGTTGATCCATAGAGGCATATACTTCGTACTAATATTTTGGTATGCATTGTCTGTTCTGTAAATCTAAGTTCTTCGTACTAATATCTGGGTATGCATTGTCTCTTCTGTTAATCTAAATTTTTAGGCAATTTAGTTTCGATATGATTATTTGAACCTGAGCCAAGTTGTGTTGTAGCTTCTTTACTCGACTTTATTTGAACACTGTTGAATGTTATTTCGTAGTGGATAGTGGATAGAGTACTAATACTCTATTTATGGCGAATACTTCATTCCTACTTCTGAAGTTTTCGTCTTTCTTAAACAATGTATCCTTATACATAGCGTAGCGTATCTTCATACATTACATGTCACCAAAGCAACACATGTAATACTATATCAAATTCAAGGTCTCTATTTGTTTGGATATTGCAATGGCATAAACTATCTAAAAGGTTAGAATACTGGGGTTTGTATCCGGTCTACAGGAAGGTAGTTTAGTAGATCATTTTTGGCTATGTAGAAAGATCAGTAAGCTATGGATGGATGTAATTGTTAGATCATATGATAATTTTTTTAATTCTTAGGCTGCTGTCGTGGTTCTTATTAGCAAGTTCGCCCGGATATGCCATTGATATAATTGAAGAGGAAGGCGAAAGAAAATGCAATAGTGTTATATAAAAGAAATTTTAATTGAGCATTTTTTTGTCCATTGCGCTTGAATCGTGAAGAAACCTGTTCTTGCCCAACATTGGTTCAAATTTGGCTAATACATACAAATAATTATGCCTTTTTTTTTTTGTAACGTTTTCATCTATGTTTATTTGGGTAATATTTTGGTCCTTGTCCAATAAAGTCGTATGTTTCCGTAAATGGGATCTACCATAATCGCAGGCCAAATCAGTTTTCCTAGTTTAGCTTAAAACCCTAAATGAAACTCATTATATTTCGAACCAAAATCCATCATAATTATTTACCAAATCAAAATCGAATTACAGGGTTCTTCACCAAATAGTCTTAATTATTTACCAAATCAAAATCGAATTACAGGGATCTTCACCAAATAGACATCGAATTCTTTGGTTCATCAACAAATCGGCTTTCTTGTTTCACCACTTAATTGAAATAAATCCAAATAATCTCTTTTTTCACTTGACCATTCCTCTAACCTTAAAGTTTGTTTTGCAAAGTTTTAAGGGTAAACATGATGAAATATTTATGAGCGTAAACAGTTTTAAACTGTGTAAAGAAAATACCATTAGAGTATATTATCACATGTTTTACCGATGTTTTTTATTATGATAAATATTGTTTAATAAAAATAGTATATATTAAACACTTAATTAATATATTAATTAAATCGTTTGAATGTTAAGTAATTAGTTAAATATCAGGTAATATATCGTGCTTTAACACAATAGTTACATGAAAGGCTAATTGCACTTTTAGTCCTTGGCTAAAATATATAATTCTGAATTTTTCCTTTAAATTTACCATCTGTTATATAACGTTTTATTGTTTACATTTTAGTCTTTAAATTTCCACTTCCTTATCAGTAGCTCTTTTAATTCTCATGTCAGTAAATGAATGAAAACTAATTAACTTCGAAGCTAGGTAAAAGCAATGATAACTTCTTCCTCCAAAATCCGAAAAAAAATCGATCATTCTGTTTCATCATTATTTGCTCCAGATGCTTTGAAATATGCCCACAAATAATCATCTTCTGATATTTATATTCGAAGCAAAACTAATAATTTTAAATATCAAACTTATTTCTCAATAAACTATGACCCTCTAAGTGCTAGGCCTGCACCTAAGCCCTTAGCATAATAGGTGTCGAACCCTTATCCACACAACCGTTTCAAAACTTGCCCAATCAACATAAACCTTTTTTTCGCTTCTCAACACGTCTTTTTCCTCCTATAAATTCCTTTATAACTCATTCTTTGATCCATAAACAAAATTCCTTGAGAGAGAAAGCGCAGAAAACCTCTAAACTCCTGTGCTACTTTCACCGTCTTCTTCAAACTTATTGGCTACCTTCACCAAAAAAATCATATTTTCCGATCAACCTTCAACCAGTTTATGAGAAAGCACCCAAAATCCAGAAGATCCAAGGCCATAATTTCCAAAAAACCTAAATCTACAAAACCAGACAACAACGTCTAGGAGCTTACGATTATCTCTGCATCAGCAAAAGAGCAGAAGAATTTAGAGTTGTTCGGTTAATAAGCAACGCTCCCCTTGTAACATCTACAAAGACCATCTATTACGATAATTTCGGTCCTTCTAAAGTTCCTTCTTTTTCACCTTCGCAATTACAAAGGAGAGCCAGTCTTCAAAAACTCGAACGACAAAAGCTCCTCGAATCTCACCTTCTCTTTCACAATCATCACCTCAAATTAGTTGTGAAATAAACAGATCTTCTTCAAAGCAGTCCGAAATAACCCCTTCCTCAAGCAAGCTTTCAAAAACTTATTCCCACGAGCTCCTAGAAAAAAAAAATACTTGCATAGTTATGGGAGACAGTGTTGATGTTACATTGAATCCATCTACCAATTCTTCTCCCCCGAGGGAGATTGTTGAGACAGATACATCATCTCGAAAAAATCTTTCGGATAATCTTTCACAACTGAGAGATGAAATATCAGAAGAAGTTGACTCTGATGCTACTCAGTCAAATAATGAGGTTGATACAGAGGAAGAAGCTTCGAAAAAATCGGAGGATACTACTCAAGGGAAAATCCGTAAACCAAGTGTAAAGAAAGCTCCATATCCGAGGATGAAAAGGCTCTAATTGGCGAGAACTTGAGATCTCTTGATGCAAATTATGTTGTAGCTGTAAAAAGCGTTTCGTACATATACTACGAAGAGAGCTAAGCAACTGATTTGAAGAAAACATGGGGAATGGGAGACAACATCACACTTCGTCTTCCCAAAAAAGGAGAAACACCCCTTGACTGTAAAAAAAACGAGCTAGTAGTCTATCCAAAAATTATTAACTAGGGTCTTCGATTCCCACTGGATCCCATGATAACTGATTACTTCAAACTGTTGGATCTGTATCTAACCCAAGTGACATCAAATCAATGGTTTACACTTTTGTATGTAATCATGGAATCCCGCTTGTCCAAAATCCTGATCAGCATCAAAGACTTTATATCTTTAACCAAATTATCTAAAGGACCAATGCTTCCGTTTTACTATCTTACATTGGATGACGACCTAAAGATCATCGACGATCTTCTGGAAGCAGACAAATTTGGGAAGCAAAAATTTATCTTTATTTCAAGCGTATGGGAAAATGACAAAGAAATATCCGAATCCAACCCCTCAAGATTGAACCTCGTCTGGAGGAGTGGTTGAAAGTCTCTTAATATTATTGTTGTAAATTAAATTTTTAACTATTGTTATCCTCATTCATTATCAATTTATATATTCCGAACAGAAATTTCGAGGCGTTACGCCATTTGCCGAGTAAGAGCAAAAGAAACCTTCATTAAGTTTGTTGCTTGGGTTGAAAAAGAATGGAATAACGCCTTCCACACAACTTTTGCACCCATCAATTTCCTCAATAGTCACTTGTTTCCGATCACACCTGGAGCCTTTCCTCCTGAAAATTTGATGGATCAACCCAATCTTCGACAAATGACGACCTAAAGAACATCGACGATCTTCTGGAAGCAGACAAATTTGGGAAGCAAAAATTTATCTTTATTTCAGGCACATGAGAAAATGGCAAAGAAATATCTGAAGCCAACCCTTCAAGATTGAACCTCGTCTGGAGGAGTGGTCGAAAGTCTCTTAATATTATTCTTCTAAATTAAATTGTTGTTATCCTTATTCATTATCAATTTATACATTCCAAACAGAAATTCCGAGGCGTTACGCCATTTGCCGAGAAAAAGCAAAAGAAACCTTCATTAAGTTTGTTGCTTGGGTTGAAAAAGAATGGAATAACGCCTTCCACACAACTTTTGTACCCATCAATTTCCTCAACAATCACTTGTTTCTGATCACACCAAACCCAGACGTCTTTGCTGCACTTCAACCCTTTTCCGATCTTAATAATGCAGAGAAAACACTTACTCAAGAAATTGAGGCTTCTCAAAATCATCTGAAACGAATGGCTAAATATATGGTTCACTACAAAGGAGCTGCCGAAGCTGAGAAACGACTAAAGGAAAAATTTGGTAATCATATAAGAGATTAATTTCATGGATTCGAAATGGAAAATTCTGAGTTAATCAGAGGATTTCTATTTGTTAAAAAAATTATGAGAGCAACATTAAATCGAGAAAGAAAATCTAAACACTTCGCATCAAGAAGAGATAGATCGACTCAAAGCTAAACATCTCGAAGACTTAGGTGCTGAGAAGAATAAATTCGATGATCTTCAGATTTCTCTTACCAAAAGCGAAGCAGAAAAGAAAAACTTGACCAATGAGATAGCCACACTGAAGACTGATTTTTAAAGGAAAAACAACTTGTTGTCACTGTTGCTGAAGATGAGTGTACTAAGGATATGTTGGAAGCTATCAATAATAGAAAAGAAGAGAGGGCCATCATGCTTGTTCGAGAAATTCACGCCACATATCCTAAGATAAATCTTTCCAGCTTTTGGAATGAAATTCCTTTTGAACGACGCCCCAGCGAAGCCTTTGATCCTATCCCAAGTTCATCGTCCGAAGAGGAATCATCCGAAGATGGCTCTGAAGACGAATAATTTTACTATCTTTTGATTTTTTATTATCTTTTTGTATTCGTCATGTCAGTATTACAACTCTTGTACCCATCAAATTATTCAGAATGACAAAAGGTTTTACTTACATTTCATTTTTTATATCAAGTTATATTCATATTTAACCATTAGTTATATTAATTATTCAAGGTAAAAACATAATAAAATACTTTAAATAACCATTACAATGCGTAACACCCCGGATGTTATAGTGCAATGACTGAACGCGACACTTCTAAAACCATATTTCATGTATTGAACGTAGCACTTCAAAAACCATAATGCGTTTATTGAACGTAGCACTTCAAACATCATAGTACGTTTATCGAACATAACACTTCGAACATGGTTGTTTCTTCGAAAAGTGTATTTAACACTTCAGAATATTCTACTCTTGGCCAACCTCAAAGATGACCAGTCTTTGATCAGTTACCAAAATAGTTCAAATAAGTACTTGTAAACAACCATTGGCAAAAAAATGCATTTTATTGATAGTGTTGAATATGTACATATTGCCTCGTTAAAGCCTCCCTGGGCCAACAGGGTATTCCCAATACAACTTCAGATGTTGTATATTCCACGGATGTTGAAGCATTCTTCCCTGATTATCACAAAGACTATAAGACCCTGACTTTATCCTTTGAACAACCATATAAGGTCCTTCCCAATTCGGAACCATTTTTCCGAGGCTCTTCTCTTTGGTGTGTAGGAATACTTTTCTTAACACTTTATCATTTACTTTAAACTCCCTTCGTTTTACCCTCGAATTGTACCTATTCCTCGTAGGAGTTTGATAATGGATTACATTTAAATGAGCTCCAACTCTTTTCTCATCAATCAGATCTAAACTTGCTCTTTTAGCTTCGTTATTGGATTCTTCAGAATATTGAGTTATTCTAAAATATGACATCGTAGATTCCACAACTAACAACATCCATTCCATATGCTAAGGCAAATGGAGTTTCTGTAGTAGCTTCTCTATGAGTTGTTCGATAATCACAAAGCACCTCTTGCAAATAATTGGGCCATTTTCCAGCCGCTCTTGTTAAATTCTTCTTCAAACCTTTTAAAATAGATATGTTTGTCACCTTTACTTGTCCATTTTCTTGGGGATGAAACGGTGTTGAAAAACATTGCTTAATTCATTTCGAAGCGTATAATGAAGCCATTTTTTATTATTAAATTGAGGACCGTTGTCTGTAGTAATTGTTCGAGGCCCTCCAAAACGACAACAAATACTGTTTACAATGAATATAATCACATCATTCGCTTTCGTTCCAGATAACGGCTCTGCTTCTGCCCACTTTGTAAAATAGTCTACTGCAACAATCATCATTTACTGTCCTCTACATGCCATCGACAAAGGTCCCACTAAATCTATTCCCCACCTATCAAACAAAATGGCTTCGGTAATAAACATAAGTGGAACTGATGACTTACAAATAGAATTAGCAAACCTTTGACAAATATCACAGCTTTGAACCAAATTCTTGGCATCGTTCATAGTCGAAGGCCAATAAAACCCTGCAAGAAAAACTCGACGAGATAATACCTTAAACCCACAATGTGTTGATCATTCTCTATCATGTAACTTTGATAAAACTTCATGTGATTCTTGTCTATTAAAACACCGTAATAATGGCCTACTCAACGCTTTCTTATGCAAGATTCTATTCAAAACTATGTAACCAAAAGCTTTACCGCATAAATTTTTGGCCAATTTTGCATCGGAGGCAGTTCTCTTAGAAGCAAAAAATTCAGAATATCAGTTCACCAATTGCGTCAGACCGCACCTGTAGTAACAAAAATTCCTCAATATAATCACATTAGTCTAATTGAGTTAAAATCGAAGGACTCTCTTGCAACAAAATTCAAGGATACTCTTCATTGTACGCAACACTCCCTAATGAATCAACCACTATTTTATTTCATCGACTTATATATTCCACAACAACATGATCAAATAAGAGCATCAAAGCTCCTGAAGATACAATATTAGGCGATCATTTTTTGCTTTGGAGTTTCCAGATACTTGATTTGGTACCAATTGAGAATCTGTCTCTAATCATACTAAAGTTACTCCATATATTTTTGCAAGTCTTAAACCAACTGAAGCAGCTTCGTATTCAGCTTTGTTATTTGAAGCATGAAAACCAAATTTAATAGACTGAAGCATTTTTTCTCCAGATGGAGCATCTAACTGAACTCCAGCGCTGCATCCCAAAACACAAGATACGCCATCAGTTCGAATAACCCACGTCGAATTTCCTAGTAAGACATCCTTACTATCTTCTGTTTCCGATCTACTCGAATGAAATTCCACAAGAAAGTCTGCCAAAGCTTGCGCTTTAATTGCAGTTTGAGGTATGATTATAATATCATAATCTCCCAACTCCACTGACCACTTGGTCATTCTCCTCGAAATATCAGGATACTGTAAAACTTTTTTGAGGGGAAATGAAGTCTGAACCTCAATGGTATGGGCTTGAAAATAAGAACGCATCTTTCTAGCAGCCACCACCAATGCTAATTTTTCAAGCTTTAAATGTCTATTTTCTGCTGCCACCAAACTTTTGCTGACATAGTACACTGACTTCAGAATTCCTGAATCTTCACTTACTGCAAAATCCGATACCGCAATGTATAAAAAGAGTTGTTTACCACTTCGAGGCTTAAAAACATTTCTGGCGATGACAATAAATCCTTGATGTTTTTAAATGCCTCTTCGCAAGCCAAAGTCCATTCAAATTTATTTGGCCCTCACAACACTTGAAAGAAAGGAAAACATTTATCAGAGAATCGAGAAATAAATCTATTAAGTGCTGCTAACCTTCCTGTTAAAACTTGTACTTATTTGATAGTTCGAGGCGAGTTCATTGATACTACAGATTTCAACTGTTCTGGGTCAGCTTATATCCTTTTTTACTGATAACAAAACCCAAGAACTTCCCTGATCGAACTTCAAAGGTACATTTTTCAGGATTCAACTTAAGTCTTATTGCTCTTAAATTCAAGAATATCTCTTTTAAATCTTCCAAGTGTGCCTCATCTACTAATATTTTTACCACCATGTCATCAATATACACTTCTATATTTCTTCCAATTTGAGTGGCAAACGCTTTATTCATTAACCTCTGGTAAGTGACCCCAACATTCTTCAATCCTAAAGGCATAACCTTATAACAATGTAAACCCCTGTCAGTGATGAAAGTAGTACATTTTTATCCTTCAGATCCATCTGGATCTGATTATATCCCGCAAAAGCATCCATGAAAGTCAATATCTTGTTTCCTGAAGTGGAATCAATCAGCTGGTCTATTCGAGGAATAGGAAATGTGTCTTTAGGAGAGGCTCGATTTAAATCTGTAAAATCCACACACATTCTCAACTTTCTATTTTTCTTCTTGACCACTACTGGATTCGCCGTCCATAAAGGATACTATGATTCCCTTATATGTCCGATCATGGATAAACAATGCACTTCAGAAACAATGGCTTTTTCTGACGAAAATGCCCTCCTTTTTTGGATTACAGGCTTAATCCTCAGATTGACAGCTAAATACATATTACTTCGATCTGGACACCTATCACATCCTCTGTTTTTCAAGCGAAAACATCCAAATTATGAGACAAAAATTGTAACAGTCGTTGACGTAGAACTGGGTCAGCAAGGTTCCTATTCAAAGTGCTTTTCCCTATGAAAAAGTATACTCCTCAATCTCTTCACTTACTGTTAAGAACCCTAGGGTTTCCCTCGGATCGTCAACCCTTTCATCTAAATTTGAGGTCAACCCCCTGACTTCTATTCATTCATCATATCTCCATTGTTGGATCCTCGAATCCGAAGTGCAGTGGCATAACATATCCTTGCAAAGTTTTGGTCGCTTCGAACGACCCCCACACGATCTCCAACTACATATTTAAAATATTGATGGACTGTTGACACAACACCGTACATCCTTGACAACCAAGACCTTCCAAAAATGGAATTATAACTTGTGGGATAGTTCACCACCATAAAAAACACTTGAACCTTTTTTTTGAAGGGTCCCTTTCTCAAACGTACCTCCCCCTCGAATTCTTCTATTACCCGCGCAATCACTCTAGTGAAACCAATGATTATATGACTGAGAAATTCGAGGAGGATTGCGCATCCTGTCATATGTTGCTTTAGAAAGGACATTAGCAGAACTCCCCGTATTCTATAAGCACATGTCTAATTTCAACGCCAACAACTTCTGCCCCAATGACCACTGCATCCTCATGCGGCCCAGTAGTTCCTTGCAAATCATCCTTATAGAACATAATAAAAGGAATGTTTCTCTTTCCATAAAAATGAGCAGACATTCTCCCCTCTATCTGAGTTTCCAAACTGATAACATTTCTTTTCCTCGAACTATCGGTATTACTAGTCATCGAATCACCCCCAAAATGGCTAGTGACTCAAAATACTCATACAGACTTTGAACATGCCCTTTCTTTATTGGTTCTTCCACTGCCATCAAAATTAATCTATCTAGATCTATATCCAAATACTCCGAGGTAACATCAAATTCATCAACCTTTGAATCTAAAATCATCAAGTTTTCAGCTTGCGCATTTAGGTTGGCTGGCTTGCTAGATTTTTTGATGCACTGCCCTGTGACTTTACATAAGTCAGTAGCTTTCCATTCTCAATCAAAATTTGGACTTCCCTTTTCAACGCAACGAAATCACTGGTGGCATGACCAATGTCATCGTGGTACCTAAAAAATTTGTTGTTCCGCTCCTTCCTTGGCTTGTTGATTGAAGCAGGCTTCTTGAAATTTATGTAGCTCTTAGTTTTTCCAAAAATGGCTGCCACGCTTTCAGTCAAATCAGCATAATTTTCAAGCCTTATCCACTGATTCGGCCTTGGGCTATTAAATTGATAAGATGAAGCTTGATTCAAATATCCCCCGGTTTGAGGTGGTAAATTGTTATTCCTCGGACGCGCTTGTTGATTAACATTTTGAGATTGCCCTTGGTTATAGGACACATACCCTGAATTCTTTGGAACGTTAACTGCTCCTCCTTGGACCCTATTTGATTCTTCAACTTTGATTTGATCGTCAACCTAAGCCATTAATGCTCCAAAATTTAAAGCCTCATTTTTTTGTCTCATTAGCCAGATCTACTGGCAATAAACCTTGGCAAAAAGTTTCCATCACTAGTGACTCTTCACAGTTATCCAAACCTGCCTTTGTCAAAACAAATCGCTTCGTGTAATCCTTCAATTTTTCTCCAACGGCCTGCTTGCATTGGATAATTGTGTCACCGTTTGCTCTCATCTCTTTACTACCAAAAAACTGCCTTCAAAAAGCAGTATAAAAGTCTCTAAAATTCGAAATGGATCCCCTTGGAATTCGGTTATACCATTTCAAAGTTGTCCTTTTAAAAGTCCGCGAGAAAGCCCGATATACCATCCTGTCTTCGTCCTCGAAATTCATCATATAATTTCTGAATTGTTCGATGTGATCATCTGGATCCTGCATCACATCGAACTTTTCAACTTTAGCTATATCAAAATGTTTTGGAAGTGTAATAGATCTGATTTCACTTGTCAATGAAGAATTCCTCCAATTGACACCTTGAAAATATTAGTATTCGGTTCCTATTAGTATTTCTTTCACACCAATTAGACTCCCTCAAACATCGAGGTATAATATCTCTCCTAGATCTATGATCTTTCTTGTATTTTCGAGGTTGATCCCTCTCTTCTTTCGAAGAACCATATACTTTTTAAAACGCGAGCCAAAGCTCTCAACCTCATTGTCACTAGATGTGACACATTTTTGCTTATCTTTGTTTTATTTTCGAGAAGAGTGACGCTCTTTTCGAGCTTTGAATGCGCCTTCTTATGCTCATTCCTGATCTGACGATCAGTGCAAAATCGATCAGATTGGTTTCCAGCTTCAGTTTGTTCATTCATTTGTCTCACCTCGAATTTCAACCTTGCTGACTGAATTTCCTGTTCTCTCTGGTCATATTTCTCATTCAAAGCATTTATCTTATCCAAGAGCTGATTCATTTGTACTTGTATATCAGGTTGAGTTTGGTGGATCGAAGCAGATCCTTCTGGTCTATCATCTGTCCTCTGCAAATCTTCTCTTAACGTCTCGATAGCTGATCAAACCAAAGGATTATTTTCTGAATTCATCATAAAGTTTCAAGATTGTTGTTCAAGATTGATAAATTCGAGCTGACAAAATAGACACTGATTGTTAATCGTCCCCAACGGAGTCGCCAATTTGGTGAGTCTGATTATTTGGAATCACTTTAGTAAACGGGAGAAGTAAAACTTTAAAGAGAGAAATAGATTCTAGAGAGATAAAGTCAAAGTATATAAGTTCTCTAACTCAAAAGTTCAACCCCTTTGTTAGTTCAGCTTTGGCCTTTATATAGAGGCCTAAAGACTTAGTTTACAACTAAAAACAACTACATGAAAATGACCAATTTCACTTTTAGTCCTTGACTAAAATACATAATTCTGAATTCCTCCTGTAACTTTACCATATGTTACATTACGTTTTATTGTTTACATTTTAATCCCTAAATTTCCACTTTCTTATCAAATTAGATGTTTGTACCATAGAGATAATTTTTTATAGCAAAAAGTGAATTCCAACTGTTAATGCCTCCAAGGTAAAAAGGTGTTACAATTGGACAATTGGGTGTTTATTTAACTCTAGTTTGTAGTGAACAATGCAGAGATACTCTACATTAGTAGATTTTTAAATTGTAATTCAAATGTTTTCAAAACTACTTTATTTCTTTATCATAACTCTTGTTTGTTTTGAGCTCTCTTTTGTTTTTGCTTGCTAGTTGTTACCCATGAATTGTTTAATCTGATACATGTAAAATTATACTAAAGATACCAATGGTCAGGTGTTAACCTGCTTAAAAAGAATAGTAGTAACATAACTAGTTTGAACTAACAACAATCATCATTTTACAAATCTTAGATATGCATTGTTAAGACTTTCTAACGATATAATCGCTTTTAGTGGTGCAGGTGATTGGTCAGAAGAGAAATCATAAATTGTTTTGTTTTTTACAAAAACAATTTCGCAATCCAGTCTTCAACTAAATTATGCTCTTTAAAAACATGTTTAATAGTCATATAAGAGCGAATTAGCTTTCTACGGCTGTTAATCATTGGTATAATATACCAAATGACTAAACCATGGCTTATGATTTGAAATAGAACCACTGAGTTTGTTTCAATATCTATTAAGGTGAAACCTTTATCTTTGCAATAAAGAAGGTCATCCAAAAAGATTATTGTTTCAGTGATTAATGATGATTTTTTACTATAAAGTTTACCAAATGGGTTGATTAATTCTCCTTTATCATTTCTGATGATTATACCGCTATTAGATTATCCATTATTCAAGAAAGAAGCATCATGGTTAAGTTTAAGCATATAAGAGGATGGTAAATTCCATTTAACAGATAAAAAATTACTAGTTTTTGAAGAGTGACTGAAACAACCAAGTGCATATGATGTTTTGTGAAACTAACCAATACTTATTCTTAATTTGTTGAGAACTATCCAGTTTTTAAGCACGCAGACAATTTTTTTCAATTATCACTTTAGATGATATATTTTTTTATTGTTGAATTTATTCTTGAAGATCAAATGACCCAGCATATGATTGAGGGTATACTGATTTTTATGTGAATTGTTTGATTAGTTTCCTGGAACCAAGAATTTATAATACGAAAGGAAGATATGTGTTGACCTATAATAATTCCAAATAAACCTACAATAACTTCCATACTTCCCAGGTTGTTATTGTAAGATACAAAAGATGGTTAACTCTTTCAGAATTATTATTATAATTCTCACATTTTGTAATATAGAATCCAGAGAGATTAATTCTTGTAATACTCTCTAAAGAGTGAAAGAACACTTCTTTGGAGTAGTATTGTTCCAAATTATCTCATATATATTTGATTTGATTTCTGATTTTCTGATGATATTCCATATTTTCTTAAATAAAAATGAACCATCATAACAAAATTCCAAAAAATGTTATCTTCTTTGATGAAATTTAATTTGATTTTAGATATTCTTTTAATATTAGAAGGGAGAACATTTTCTCAAAGTTTTTCTAAATTCAATGAATCAATTGATCATATATCAGATATTTCGTCACATTTGTACCATAAGTTATTTTTATTCTATGGAAGTTTTATTAAAGGGCGCGTATGACACTATTTTTCCAATAAAAAAATGATATTTCCTTTTCCAATATTCCGGTATAGATAGTTTTAAGCAATTTCTCTGACTTTAATAATTTTTTTCATGTTTTTGAATCTTTAGGTTTAGCACTGGATTGAAAAGATTGAATTAAGGGAAGTATATAGAGTGCATTAGCTTCGACCATAGAGATTTGTGTACTCTATATGTCAACCTCAATTTGCAAGAAATTGTATTTTGAGTATCCTTAAGTTTTCTCAGATTTAGACCTTCCTCTTCAAATAGTTTACAAAGTGTAGACCATTTGGACCAAATAATTGTTTTAGTGTTTTCTTTGGAGTCCTAATGAAATTTGTTTAAAATAATATTTATATTTGCAATAATTGATTTGGAGAGAAGGTTGATTTGAGTGTAATATACTAGGACTGAGAGTGTGACTGATTGTATCAAGATCAGTCTTCCCCCAAAAGATAATTTTTTACTGTCAAACTTTATTATATTGTTTCTTATTTTAGTTATTAGTTCATTAAAGTGTTAATTTGAAACTTGGATGAATTAGAATACACAGATACTTGAAAAGCAAATAACTGTGTCTAAAGCCATATAAAGATTCCAGGCCTTAGATATAATACTGTCCATATTCATTGGAGATATAAATGAAGATTTTTGCTTATTTATTAACTGTCTAGAGACAAATTGGCAGTGATCAAGAAAAGCACAGATTTTCTTGACATTATTGTGGGAACCATTTAGAAATATGATTACATCATCTACAAAGGCAATGCAAATGATGGTTGAGATTCTAGAGTTGAATTTCATTAAATTATACTACTGGATTTTACAATTTACCAAAAAACACATGCAACATAAATACTTCCGGCAATACCTCCAAACACGAACACGTACATCCTTCAACAATTAGTTATTTTTAACCTTTAAATTTTCATAAATTTCAAATTATAACTCAAAAAAAATTCAAAACACATATATTTCAATTTTTTAAAAGCGAACAAAATGAAATCTGATGAGTCCGAATTCTGCATGCTCCCCGGACAAGGACAGATCGGTCCAAGGCCTCCGGACCAGACAGATCACTTCGAACACTTAGCCCATAGGACTGTTCGAACTATGACAAAAGTAATAAAAAACCTAAACACTACTTGACTAAGCTACTTGCTCTCCTACTTAGAGCTCATGGGTCTTTGAACATGACCCGGGTCCATTAAACATGACCCAAAAGCCCATAAGGGCCCAAACATTAAGGTATAAATACCCAACCACCTGCATTAAGTGTGGGTAATGAGAATTAACTGCAACCAGCCAGCTTAATTATCTCTCTACTCTCTACACCAAATATATAACACCCGCATACTACTATTAAACAAAAAACAAATTACAAGCCTACCCTCAGGCGATAATTATCCTCACCAAAATCCATAAGTATTTTTTTGGAGAATTTTGTTTTTTTCTTATTTTTGTAACCAAAATATACTTAATTACGCAACTTGAACATAGTTGCATTTTCCAAACTTATTTTACAACCAAAGTCTTATTTGCGCAACTAGTTTCTACTTATTTACGCAACACATTTGCACGTAATTCTGCAACTGGAACACAATTTATTTTTCGCAATCGTATTGCATATATTTATGCAACTAGAACACAATCTATATTTTAAGAAAGTTTCATCAATATAAAGTACCCATATTTTTGCAACTACAAGAACGTCGGCTGTTTCATACTTTTTACATAATAAAAGTTCTATTTATGCAACTATTTTCTTCTTATTTACACAACTCATTAATTCTGCAACTGAACATAGTTGATTTTTTCCAACCAAATTTCATGTAATTTCACAACTAAACACAATTGCTTTTTTAATAACCAAATTACACATAATTATGCAACTAGAGCATATTTATTTTCTAAAATTATTTTGCAACAAATTACAAGTTATTATGCTACTATAAAATAAAATAAAATAATATATTTCATGGATATAGTTTTGTTCATCTTGAAAAAACAAAACCAATAGAATTTTCAATTTTTTGGAGCTTTAGTTTAAAAGATATGGTATTTGAAAGGCAAAAAACTCGAGAGAGAAAAACGATGAGGGGTATTTCAGACTATCAAGTGGTTATCAGTATTTTTAATTCAAAACGAGGTGGTTATCCACACTTTATCAAACCTTGGGTGGTTATTGGTAAATAAGTTTGATGTTCGGTGAGTACAGATGAATTTTCCTTTTATTTAATAGAGAAAGATTGAATTTATTAAAAAACAAATCCTTTTATTGAGTTTGTCGAAGGTTTTTTTTGGCATTCATAACACTAGTTGCGTGTTTTGCTTTTGAGCTCCATCAAATTGGTGTAAAGACCATTTTCTTAGTGGATACACTAAGATAATGATCTATATGATGAAATCTAAAAAGTTATCTTTGGTGATCCAAAGTCAATAGTATGTAGACTGGAGAAATCTATTTATGAGCTTAAATAGATTTCTCACTAATGGTATCACTAATTTCTCGAAGTTATATATCATTTTGTTTCAAGATAAATGTAGTAGAAAATGTGTGTGTCAAAAGTTTGGTAGCAAAAAATTCTTATTTTTAGTGTTGTATGTTAATGATATATTATTAGCCATAAAATATAAATATTTGTTGTATCCTATCAAAACAAATATTTTAGAAATTTGATATGAAAGACTTTGGATGTATTTTTCTGTTAGGAATTTAAATTCATCAGATCAGTCCCGTAAAGTTTTACGTTTATCCCGTAATACATATATTGAGACTATATTACGACATTAAGAAATGATAAATAGAAAAAAAAAATCTAATATAGAGGAGAAAATTTCAGTCTCAAGTAACTTCCGAAGATAAAATAGATATTAAGGAAATACATAATGTTTTATATGAATATACTATTAGAAGTTTTATGCATGCTCGGGTTTGTACGAGACAATATATTGCATTTGTTGTTACTAGTTTAAGGAGATGTGTAAGTAACATGATGATGGAACATTGGAAAGCAGTAAAAAAAATTCTCCCTTATTTACAACCAACAAAACATCATAATTAACATATCAAAAGTTAGTTAAACTAGAGATCATAGAGTGTTGCAACTCAAATTTTATCGGATATCAGGATTCTCATCATTCAACTTTATGCTTTATGTTCATTTAAGTGGGATGTGCAATATCATAGAAATTTAAAAAAAAACAAAAACTCATTGTATCATTCATTATGTTAGCAAATTTTATTGCATAGTTTTAAGCATCAAACCATGCACTTTGGTTGTAGAATTTTGTTACAAGATTATAAATTGTGGAAGGGATCAAAGGACCTCTTCAATTATATTGTAACAACTATTTGAATGTTCAGTATTTAAATAGTAACATGAGTTTGGTTAAATCCTAACATGTAGATATCAAGTTCTTGTTTGTTAAGAAAGAGTTAAGAATTTTCAAACCAATGTATATCACATCGGGACAAGCCTTATGTTAATGATTCATCTAACTAAGACACTAGTGACTAAATATTTTATTAACATAGCATTAATATGAATACTATTTGTTGATAAGATTATTGATTTCAATGAATTTATTTATTAAGTTATAAGATATGTTTGTTTTTTAGTGAACTTTGATATTTCGTTATATATAGATATTCAATTACGTACAAATAATTCAAAATAAATACGTAAGATTGTATTTCATACTATTCTTATCTTATTCATCATGATAAATCTATGTAGTTGATTATAATGATGTTGTGATTATTGATGCGTACATTTGAAGTTTTTATTTTGGATACGATGAGAGATCAGATCCGAAATAAACAACTTATACAAAACTAAAAAAATGGGACTATTTGTAAGAACAAAATAAATATAAAATTATGACCAATAAGATTATGCACTTAAGAAGGTTTGATTTTTATTTAGAATAAATTTTTCAATTTTTAATTTACAATTTATAACAATATATGAAGAGAATTTTTCTTTAAAATTCTTTACGATTTTCATAACTTGAAAAACAAGGGCTTGTGTTCTTTAGGAAAATAAATTCAAACAAGGGAAAACCAAAATTGCAAACATATAGAATATTCAAGCTCATAATCAACTATCTTCGTCAACTTAAAAAAAAAATAAGTATCTGATTTTAGGGCTACGCTTTGTAAATATATTTTTCGCATCCTCCATTGGTGTTTTTTAACATATGAAAAATAAAACATTCCCAACATTTGTTATTACTACACCCACAATAACTCTTGTAATTTTTACAAAGCGTGTTATGGTAAAAATTCAGTCCTTTTTATTTAGTATTTGCGTTTATATTCAAGCTTGATGGACCAAATATTATGGTGATTTTTTGCAAAATTAACAGTTGGGTTCACAAGCTAATTGTGAGAGGCAATAGTGTTATCAATTTGAATTCGAATAACTTATTTTTATGGGTTTATGGTGATTCTTGAGTTGATTCATAAAAGTCAATATCTATAAAACATACATGTCATGATTAAAATCAAAATAAAAAATAATTATTACAAATTGACGGCCACCAAATAGTATACTCAACAAATCAACAACATCACCAATAGATTTTTTTAGTAAAAGCTATAAAACTGTTTCGATGTTAGTTGAGGAAGATTAAAGTTAAAAACACAAAGTATAATTTTTTTTGAAAAACTTAATCGTGTAATTTTTGCTATCATAATTCGATAGGCTTGTTCTAAAACACCTTTCCTAAGAGCAAATTTTGGTATGAAAATATCATAAATATAAAATTTAATCATCTATCCAATTAATCAATGATTAAAAAAATCGACAGCCAACGTATTTTTTTATACAAAAATAATATTCGACCTCACCACTAAAACATTCTTTTTCAAAATTTTAATTTATTCATTTAATATTTTGAAAAATATATAAGTTAAATTTAAAAAATGAGTTCATCAAATTTGAATAAAAATTAAATATTAAAAAAAATTAAAAAAAATTGATAAGTTCAAATAAAGGTGTCACGTGATATGGAGGAAGAGTGGAAGAGAAGAAATAGAAATATAAATTAGAATAATAATATATGGAGGCAATATTATTGTAAGAGAGAAACAAAAATAAGCAAACAGGTCATGTTCAATGAAGAGATTACAAGGGAGATGTGAGTTGACAAGTCACAAGTTCTTGTTGTTGAGAATAGAGAAAGAGGCAAAAGTAGAGGTTCTAAAGTTTATGGTAACTCAACAAGGAGATCCAAGTCCACAGATGAGAAATATATTTGGATATGAAACTATTATGGCAAGCCTAGTCATATACAAAAGTACCGTTATCGATGGAAGAAAAAAAGGTAACAAGTTAGATTTACAAAATGAAGATGATAATAAATATATTAGAGCTTTTGCTTATACTAGGTAATCATGATGCATAATTTATTTCTGCTATTGGCGAGTGTTACCATGTTGATGGTTTAGATTCAGAGTGGTGTGTAGATACATATGCTTCATATCAATGTGTTCCTAATATAGATTTTTTTTGAACTACAAAAATGACGATTTTGGTAGTGTCAAATGAGAAATCAGAGCTCGATTTGTAATGCTGGTTTAGGTGATATCTGTGTGAGGACTTGTGGTATGTACATACTTACACTAAACGATGTGTGCTATATTCCTGATATGCGTTTGAATTTGCTGTCTGTAAATATCATTGATAAAAAATGTTTGTGTCACACTTTTGGTGATGGTAAGTGGAAATTGTCCAAAGATTCAATGATAGTTGCTCAACGTGATTTGTTTTACTCTTTATATAAGACATATTTGGTTATATGTTATAGTGATCTAAATGTAGTTGAGGAAAATGATTCTATTAGTTTGTGAGATCGAAGACTGTTCAAGAAAACTTGGGTATACATGCTGCAGACAAAAAGCGAAGTGTTCAAGATTTTTCAGAAATTTCATGTTATGATAAAAAGAGAGACATTGAGAAAGTTAAAATATCTTCGATCTGATAATGGTGGTGAGTATATTTCGAATGACTTTAAAAATTATAACTCATGTCATGGTATTCGACATAAGAGAAAAATACCAGGTACACCACAACATAATGGAGTTATAGAGAGGATGAACTGAACCATTATAGAGAATATGAGATGCATGCAAGAACTATCTAAACTTCCTAAGATATTTTATGCTGAAGTAGTTAATTATGTTGTGTACTTGATTAATAGAGCTCCATCAACAACTTTTGATTTTGATATTTCCGAAAGTGTTTAGAAATAAAATGATACATATTCACATACCAAAAAAATAGATGCAATGCATACATACATGTTCTAAAACAACAGATATCCAAACTTGATTCAAAGACTAATCCTTGCGTTTTTGTTAGATATGATGATGAAGAGTATGGATTCATACTCTATGATCCCTAGAAGAAGAAAGTAGTGAGAAGTAGAGATGTGGTATTCTTTGAGCATGAGAAGGGTGATGATATTTTGATTACAAGGTTAAGTTCTACTTTTGATGTATCTTTTAATAATACTAATGATGTTTCTTCTTCTATTTTTCCTTATGTAAATCAGTCATCAAAATTATAATGTTGAGGTGGTTCCTAATGATATCGAGGATATTCCATCTGGTGGTGATTTGTAAAATCATTTTATTGCAGATGATTATGATGAGACCTTATTTGAGGAAGACTTCAGATGAAGAAGTTCATGAGTAGGGAAGCAACTTACCCCTCATGTGAAGGATACACAAGTTCAAAGGTCAACAAGAGAGATAAAAACTACAACAAAGTATCCAAGATTAGAGTTTATTCTAGTCACTGAACACAACATACCATAAAATTATCAAGAAGTCTTATGTCACAGGGACAAAAATATTTGACGTAAGGTTTTGAAGGAATAAAAAATTATGTGAAACATAATGAAACGTATGAGCTAGTGAGACCTTCTAATCGAAAGAAGTCTTGAAGAATAAATGGCTATTCAAGAATAAAATAGATAGTAAAAAAGTTGTCAAATGGAAAGTTAGACTTGTAGTAAAATGATGCAATCAGAAAATGGGCATTGATTTTAATGAGATATTTTAACTTGTTGTCAAGATGACTTATATCAGAACTATATTGGGTTTAACTACACTTCTAAATCTTGAGTTGGAATAACTTAATGTAAAAAAGATATTGTTACACGGTGACTTGTATAAGGAAATCTACATGGAGTAACCTAAAGATTTTGAAGATAAAGGGAAACAAAAGTTTATTTCTAAGCTGAAGAAGAGTCTTTATGGGATTAAACAAACACCAAGGCAGTGGCATCCGAAATTTGACTCGTTTATGACAAATAATGGTTATAAACAAACTCATACTGATACTTGTGTCTATTTGAGAGAGTTCTCTGGAAATAAGTTCATCATACTTATTTTATATGTAGTGATATGTTGATAGTTAGAAAGATGTTGAGATGATTATCAGTTTGAAGAAATACTTACTCAAATCATTTGACGTGAAAGATTTGGTCCAGTAAAAAAAATCTTAGGCATAGAGATTACCCGCGACATGAAAGCTAGAAAGTTGTGGCTATCACATGAGAAATATATTTAGCGTGTACTTGAACGGTTTTATATGAATAATACGAAGCCAGTTAATACACCATTAGCTAGAAACTTCAAATTAAGAAATGAAATGTATCCTCCAACAGAGAAAGAGAAAGAATGTATGTCAATTATTCCTTATTTTTCCGGTGTTTATTCTTTTATGTATGTTTTGGTGTGTAGAAGACCAGATATTACGTATGTCATCGATTCAGTGACAAGGTATTTATCAAATCCGGGTAAAGTTCACTAACAAGAAATGCTGTGGATTTTCATATACTTACGAGACACATCTTTAAACCTATACTTGAATACATATACTGACATGGCTGGTGATCTTGATAACCGGAAGTCTACCTCAATATACGTGTTTACATTTTCATGGGGGGGGGGGCATTTCATGGTAATCAAAGCTATAAAAATATGTAGCATTTTCAACAAGTGAGGCATAATATATTACAACAATGGAAGCAAGCTGATGGACGCTTTGACTTAAGAGGTTCCTTCAAGAGTTGGGGTTGCAGCAAGAATAATATATAGTATTCTGTGATAATTAGAGTGTTATAGATTTAAGGAAGAATTTGATGTATCACGCACGCACAAAGCATATTGATATGCGATATCATTGGTTGTGTACAAGACTAGATATTGTATATGTCATCGGCTTAGTAAGTAGGTTTTCATCAAATTCGGGTAATGTTCACTAGGAAGTAAGAAAGTGGATTTCAATACACTTGTGAGGCACATTTTTCTTAATTCTGTGTTATATAGGTGGAAAACCTATAATTGAAGGACATTCATATGCTGACATGGTTGGTGATCTTGATAACCAGAACTTTACCTCAATATACGTGTTTACATTTTCAGGGGAGAGCCATTTCATGGTAATCTAAGCTAAAAAAATATTTAGTATCACTAATAAGTGATGTATAATATATTGTAGCAGTTGAAGCAAACAAATGAATGCTTTGACTTAAGAGGTTCCTTCAAGAGTTGGGGCTGAAGCAAGAATAGTATATGGTATTGATAATTATAGTGTTATAGATTTAAACAAAAATCTAATGTATCACGCACGCACCAAACATATTGATGTGATATATCCTTGATTGTGAGATATGATAATAAAAAAAATTGAAGAAAATACACACCGATAAGAATAGTACATACATGTGGTATTGGAAGTCTTCTACCACAATCTTCTACAACGATTCATGGTACTAAAAAAATTCTCCCCGAAACATCCACAACTGCACACTCATCAACTTCTCCCCATCACTCACCAAAAACACTTCACTGTCATAAAGCTTCGAGTCATCCAATTCCTTCAGTGTTTAAAACAATGGGACCAGACTCAGGAGAGTTATCCCAACTCGGATAACTAGGTCATTGACAGTAAGAGCTCGGTCGACCGTCGAACCACTGGTACTTATTGAATCTCCTTCATCTCCAAGTCCAAACAAAAATTCATCTGCTTTAGATGATGATGTTGGTATCGGCCTACTGGTCCACTAAAATCAGATCATACGGTCGTGGAGGAAATAATGGAGGATTCGAGTGTGGATTTCTTGCTGGAAACGTCCAGTTAGACATGGGAAACTTCTAGACTTTTCCTTGACCAAATTGTAACAAGGAGAAGAGTTCAAAGTAAAGATAATACAATTGATGAAGAATCAGAAGACTTGCCAATTTCTCTGGCTGGTCGAGTTGGCCCCAATTTTAAAAAGATGACCGTAAAAATATTTTAGTGTTAAATAAGATATCTTATGTTTATTTTCATGAGAAAGACTAAAGGAAGTTCGTACCAAATGGAGATTTCCTAATATGATTAGGGTTAGGTTGCCAAGGTTGGAGAAACTCCAATGAGCTGTCGTTCGAACTAATTAGTTGTTTTTACTGAATTGTTGAACTGGGGTCTGAGGTTCCCTTTAGATCCCAAAATTGGTAGGTATTTCGAACTGGTTAAGTTATGTCCAAGTAAACTTAGCCCAAATGCATGGTATACTCGACCCGCTTGTATTATAACATCAAGATTGTCTCGAACACCAATGCCAATAGAGCAAATGGCAGCCATTGTCAGATTTTGCCGCAACTCTAAAATCCCCTTTTACCATTTCAATATGGGAAATGAGCTCAAAGTTGTGAATGATTTGTTGGTGTCAGATAGAATATGGAAGACACACTTTTTGTTTATTAGTGGACCATAGGAAAATGGTTGAAAAATATCTTTGTCTCAGGGAAACCTAATCAAGCTCACCAGATGTTGAAAATCTCCACGTAATCTTACCCAACTATTCTACTTGATATTTTAATTTGTCTATGTTTACTTCAGACACTAACCTGACTACTTCTATTTGCAGTTCTCTCGAATTGTTTCACCCATCACTTGAAAGAAAATCAAGGTATCTTCAGGAAGTTACACATATGGGATGAGATGAAATGGATCAATTGTTTCCATGATTGCTTTACTTCCCGGAATTTAACCCGCAGTCACCTTTGAAGGACCAGCTCAAAGAGAGAACTGTCATGGAAAGATATCATCACACCTCTTATGCCCACTACTGTTTTACATAGGATTGAGGAGGCTGATATGAAGGTTCATCTTCCCAGAAGGAGAAAAGCCCCCATTCATATGGATAAACTGAAGAAGAAAAGTGCTTCGCAAGGCATCGATAAAACAAATACTGAAGGACAGTCACCAAGGATTGATGCATCATTGTTCGATGTCATGGAAGTTATAGTGCAGGAAGATGTTGTGCCCATTAATGTAGCCGAGCTAAAAAAGAAAACTCAAAAGCGACATGCAGAAAGTAGTTGAAAAAAGGAAAAGAAGAAGAACAATGTCACAATTAGTTTGGATTTAACATTGCATCTAAACGTTTAGGTACCGGTTAATCCTACACTAGATTCCCCTTTTTTAGTTCTAAATTTTGAAGGTGAAGGTACTACCAGGGCGAATAATCTCCTGGATGAATTAGCTGGGCTTGACTACGATACTTTTAATAAATCATTTCCAAGATCTGGTCCTAACACGACAAATGATGGTACTTCCTTTGAAATTTCAAAGGAAAACGATGTTGTAGGATATTCAATCATGGGTTATGTTCGGCCTGTAGTCGAACTGAAAAGATAAGTCAGAAATCAGCGATGAACTATTCAAAACTTTGAAGAAGAGAAAAAGAGACTTCAAGATGACTTTGATGCAGAAAAAAACTAGAGCTGATGGTCCGACCAAGGAAGCTAATACCCTTAGAGCAGAATTGGAGAAGGTTAAAGAGCAGGTAACAAAGTTCAAAACGAACTCAAAGAATTGGAAAAATCTAACTCTAAAAATATAACCGAGGTGCGGGATCAATTAAAGGCCAGTCAAGAATCTTTGGATCATGCTATGGACGAGAAAAAATCTTTGGAGAAAGACAAGAAAGAGTTTGAAGAAAAAATTAAATATGTGGAAGCCAAATCGACCCAAGAAGCTAACGATGCGATAGAAGCATACGCAGATGCCGTTGTAGACAATTTGAATGCTCCGGATGCCTCTATTAAATCAGATATGGTACTATTGTTTAATAAGAAATTTCAAAATCTAAGCTTGGGAGTGTTGTAGGGCTTGGTTCCAGAGATGTTCATATCTCTGGGAATTTCTATGGCAGATGAGATGACTGCTTCTGAGGAGGGGTTGGAGGGCATTTCTGATGGAGAAGATGAATTATGATCAAAGAAAAGGAGTTCTGACGGGAAATGAGAGAGATCGAAGGAAAAATAAGCTAAAGAGTAACAACTCCTAGTTCCCACGTTTTTTTCAAGTCCTTGGTAGATGCAAGGTAATTTTGTTTTATATATTTTCGGACACATTCCTTGGACGGCTAGACATTTGGTATTGATAATTTATATTTACATTTCAACTTTGGTTTCTTTAATATTCTCTAAAAATATAAATCTCAAACACATATAAACTTACCGTTTGATAATAATCCATTCGAAAGCGAGATTAACCTATATTAATCCATTCGAAGGCTAAAAATGAATTTACTCTTAGGTCATTCGAAGGTGATCCATTCGAAGGAAGCACGAGCTTATATTTTGGCCACTCAAAGGCAGTCCATTCGAAGGAAAATATAAAATTACTCTTAGGTCATCCAAAGGTGATCCATTTGAAGGCAACATGAACTTATACTTGGGCCATTTGAAGGTAATTCATTCGAAGATAAAATGAAATTATACTTAGGTCATTCAAGGGTAGTCCATTCGAAAGAAAAACTGAATTTTAGAGAGATAAATGATTTTAAAGGCCAAAAATGAGTTGATTGATAAGTCGGGAACCTCATTAAAACCTCCCCGAGCCACTAGGATAGGAAAGAGTATGCCCCCATTTGAAATATTTACACAAAACAAAAGTAAAGTAAATAGTTATAAATTTACTCGAAGTACATCCTTAGGTGTTCTACATTCCACGGGTGGCTTAAAAGAATGCCCTCTTGATCAACCAATCGGTAAGTCCCTTGCTTAACCCTTTCAACAACTGGATACATACCTTCCTGATTCAGGGCCAATTTTCCTAGCCTCTTATCCTTGATATGCATTGGTTTGGTTTAGTTTGGTTGGGGGTAATTTTGTAAAGTGTTTTGAGTATTAAGTGTTTGGTGTATTAAGTAGTGAGAGAATTGAGCAGTCTCGTTGTATTAACTTTTCATTACCCTCATTAATGAGAGTGGTTGGGATATTTATACCCTTAATTAAGGACCCATGGGCTTACGGGTCGAATTATGAAACTGGGTCAAGTTTAAGGACCCATTAACCTTTTAAGTAGATTGGCACATAGCTTAGTCAAAATGTGTTTTACGTGTTTTTACTTTTGTCCTGTTCGGATAACTTAGTGGCATGTTATTGTCCGAATTACTCTTGTCCGGATTATGCAGTGGGCAGTGTCTGAATATTCCGAACTCATCAGTAGCCCATTTTTTAGGCCTTGACAAATATCTTTGGTAGGACTAAAACATCCACCAAGCCAGTAATGACTTTGTCCGATCTGCTTGTGTGGTCCGTACTACAAAATTTATTTTCATCATTAACCCAGTTCGAAGTCAACGAACTGATTTCTCTTACTAGAATTATAAGAGTTTTCTTCTTGAATTGTGGGACACGTGTCAATATCTGGTTCGACATACCAGCCGTTATTCTTCCTAGATCGGCGCTCCTACTAAGTCTGGAAAGTTACCTAGGCATTTAATCCTTCACACGTTTGCGCAACCTTTAATAATTACAAAACCCTCTTCAACTTCTCCTAGGTAACTGTTATATAAATTCTCTTTCACTATTTCATTATCTTCATCACTCAAAGCTTTTCTAGAGAGATTTTCACTCCTACCTTTAACTTGTTCTTTAGAGGTTTTATGTTCACAGCCAGAAACGCACTTGGTAAAGGCGGCGGGTTAAACTTATCAGAGTTAGAAATGGCAAAAAAATAGAAAGAGAGAATCACATTGTTGTCGGCCTCTCAGTTTCTCCAAGAAAGAAATCTAGTGAACCGACTCAAGAAGCTGATCAAGGATCATCCTCTTCCAGAAACTCCAGACCCGAACAATTGTTCAAACCAAGCCTTTCACCTCTTCCCTCAGGCTCTTCTGTTCAAGATTCTCAACCCTTTTTTATGAAAGAAAAAGCTGTTTCGAGTACCAGAAAACTTTCCCCCCCCTTCATAGCCATGGCATCTGACGCAGAAAAGTCTCCGGAGAAGAGAACCCCTCGTCGGACGACCCGTCTAACTAAAGCTCAATCTACTGCTTCACTGCCAAAGCCCTCCGGAGCGGAGGCATCTAAAGCAACCTCAAGGGACAAGCCTTCTGGATCAGAGGCACCCAAATTAGCCCCAAGGGCCAAGCCCTCCGAATCCTAACCCCAACCCGACACCAAGCCTTCAGAGGCAACATGTACTCAACCATCCGAACAACCTTCGGTACCAGAAATTGACCCCCATCTATCAGAGGATCCTTTTGAAAATGAGGCATCAGGTCAAACGAGGGATGTTGCTTCTGACAAGAAGGGAAAAAGCAAGGTCAAGGTATATCTGACGCATCCGGATCTTCAGGAGTGCCTAGAGAGCAACGTAGGCTCTTGCTTCAAAAATGTTAGCGTCAAATACTTGTTGGCTCTACAAAATATAAACTATATCTACACCCACACTGTTGATTTGGGCCAGATTCGGAAAAAATGGAGGATTCCAGAGTTAGTGAAGGTAAGGATACATATCACTCTATAGACTTCTATGGACTACAAGCTCAACGAGGTGGTGATTTTCACCGAAGTGCTAAACTGGGGACTTCGGTTTCCATTGGACCCAGAAATCGTCAGGTATTTCCACCTAGTTAAACTCTGCCCAAGCCAGCTAAGCCTAAATGCATGGTATTCTCTCCTTGCTTGCATAATGGCATCAAGGTTGTCAAAAATCCCACTCCCAATGGAACAGTTCGCTGTTGTGGGGAGCTTATGCAAGAATCATCAGATTATATTCTACCATCACAATATGAGGAACAACTTCAAGGTGGTGGATGATTTGCTGGAGTCCGAGAAGAATTGGTGGACACAGTTTCTGTTTGTCAGTGGGACATGGGAGAATGGTAGGAAGATCAAGGCCAACACCAATCCCAGCATACTGACTAGCAGTGGAAGAGTACTGATGAGTTTCTTTTTTTTATCTTTGTTTCTCGTGCTTTTCTTTTTAAATCATAAGTGTTCCCCTTCTGATTAATTTGTCACTTCTCTTTCGGTGATGACGAAGGAGTTCACCGGACACCTAGAGGAGGGGTAAACAACATGTGCAAAGCTTAACGCATGGATTGCGGAGCATTGAGGGAAAAACTTCCACAACTGCTTCACCTCGGGCAATTTTGTGAGGTCCCATCTGTGGAGGGACCTCTCATGGGAAGAGCTAACTACACCGCCTCCTCCTGATGTAATCCTCAAATGAACAGAGGTCAAGGATTGTAAATTGGTTTTGCCTTCCAGAGCAAAAGCTCCTATCAAGATGAAAAACAAAAAAAGAAAGTTGCAACAAAGTTGGTTCAAGCAGCCACAGAGGGGACTGGTTCGGGGAACCAAGGGGGAATTGATGATGCCTTGCTCAAACACTTAGGGAGGCGGGAGAGTTACAGAACCCACCAAAGCCTCCCAAAAAGGACCGGAAAAGATGGGCCAGCAGTGATGGGAAGGCTGCTAAAAAGAAGAAAGTCACCTTAGGAGAAAAAATAATTATTCGCCCTTCTTCGAAGATGGCCGAGGAGAAAGAGGATTTGGTGAAGCAACAAGAGCAAGCTATCCAGGCAGGTATTGACAAATATACCGACGAAGTGATAGATTCCCTAGAGAAAATATATGCTGAAGTCAAGTCTGACATGGTGCTGCACTTCTATGAAATTTTTCTGAAGAGGACCCATGGTCCCTTATGGAAATTTGTAGAATATGAAGACATTCCATTTCACACTATTGTCGCTGGTGACAAGTACAATTATGCCAGTGGAATAGATTCCACTACTAACGACGAAGAAGGAACTGGTGAGAGTTCAAGTGCCGAACTCAAAAGTCCCAAGAAAAGTGGTGGTGAAGGAACATCCGAAGGGAGCAAGCCCTAAGGTTTAATCATATCTTTATTTTTTTACTTTTACGAACAGTTAAAGTCCTTTGATGGCCAAGACACATTTTGTAATGTTATTTGGTTAGAGTCCGAATAAGTCTTTGAAATACTTAAAGTCCTTGGATGGCCAAGGCATGTTTTGTTTTTCCTGTTCGGTTAAAGTCCGAATAGGTTTATTTATCAAATCTTCCTTTATTTAACATTTTCTTTCCTTCAATGTTTAATGGCTAATGTTTAAATAACCCATAGTATTTCAGACGCATTATAGTGAGAGTATTTAATATCTCTGATGACATGTATTTAATGGTCATCACTCAGTTAGGTTTATCCGATCTATTAAAGATCCAAAGTGTTGAACCAATGATTTGTACTTGAACTGAATTGTAGTAAAACTACATCAAATGTTTTAAGAAGGCATCATATTTTATTGAATTAAAAAACCGGACACCTCATTAAAACCTCCCCGCACCACCAGAATAGGAAAGAGTATGCCCCATAATATTTACATTGATATCTAACAAGTAAATACTTACACACAACTTTTATTCTAAATATAACCTGAGATGTTCAATATTCTATAGGTGCTTCAAAAACATTCATTCTTTGTCCCGAAGCCTATATGTCCCAGGCTTAAGTTTTTTGGAGACCTCATAGGGGCCTTCCTAGTTTGGAGCCAACTTACCAAACTGCTTCTCTTTGGTGTGTAAGAAAACTTTTCTCAACACTTTATCTCTCAGTTGAAAATCTCTTCTCTTGACCTTAGAAGCGAACATGTTCCTCATCAAACCTTGGTAGCGGGTTGTTCTCAAGTGAGCTTTAACCCTTCTTTCTTTTATTAAGTCCAACTGAATCCTAATTGCTATCTCATTAGCTTGTTCGGAATAATTATGGAACCTGTGTGATGGTAAGGTAGCTTCTATGGGGGTAATGACATCCATCCCATACACCAAAGCAAAAGGAGATTCTTGTGTAGCAGCCCAATGAGTAGTTCGGTATGCCCACAACACTTCTTGCAGATAGCTTGGCCACTTCCCTGCAGTCTCTTCTAGATTTTTTTTCAATTCTAACAAAATAGTCCTATTGGCCACTTCAACCTTGGATGGAAATGAGAAGAAATTTTTTTTTAATGCCCCTAGAGGCACAAAAACTCTCCATATCCTTGTTATCAAACTGTGGCCCATTGTCTGTGGTAATATTTTGAGAAATCTCATATCTGCAACATATATTAGATAGGATAAATTTAATAACAGTCTTCGAAGTGGTTCCTTCCAAAGGAGCCGCCTTTATTCATTTTGAGAAGTAACCAATGGCAACTATATATTCTACACCTTCCGGACGCCATTGGCAGATGCCCAACTAAATCCAAACCCCAACGAGCAAAAGGTACTGGCTTAGAAATAGACTCCATAGATACTACTGGTACATGAATTTCATTGCCATACCTTTGGCAATGATCACACTTCCTTACCATCTCTTTAACATTTGTCACTATGGATGGCCAATAGTACCCAGCCAACAATACTCTCCGGGTTAGTGCCCTGTACCCACAATGTGTTGATCATTCTCCATCATGTAGTTTGGATAAAACGACTTGAGATTCTTCAACCCCAAAACAACGCAGGAGAGGTCTACTGAAAGACTTTTTATAGATAACCTCCCTTATAATCAAGAAACCACGAGCCATGTGTTTTACTTTTCTTGCCATAGCTTTATCCGGAGGTAAAACCCCATCAGAAATATATTGAAAAAGAGACAACTTCCAATCTAAAGGTTGAGTCACCTGTATGTCAAGGTTTCCTCCTCTTCTTTGTTTTGGCTTGATTGTTTCTTGTATGTGTATCCAAGGGTAAGACTCCGAATATGTTATGGTTTCCAACGAATCTACAATTGTATTATCTGACCTAGGGATATGCTCATAATAAACACTTTTGAAATTTCCTGCCACTTCTTTCAAAACAAGTAAGTATTTGATCTGTTACTCCTTCTTTGCCTCAGACTGTCCTTGAGTGTGATGGAAAATAAGTTGAGAGTCATTCATCAACCTAAATCTTTTCACCCCACATAGGAAAGTTAATTTAAGACCAGTTATAGTCGCTTCATATTCAGACTCATTGTTAGAGGCCCTGAATCCAAAGCATATAGCCTGGTACATTTTATCACCATACAGAGAGGTTAGGCAAATTACAGCTCCACAACCCATTGTGCTTGATCCAACATTAGTTCGGACCACCCATTTTTTCTTAATTTTTCCTTCTGAAGTTTATTTAGAGCTCCTGTCCGACTGGAACTCTACCATGAAATCAGCAACTGATTGAGCTTTGATAGCAGTTCGTGGGGCAAAATCAATGTCATAATCACCCAACTCTACAGACCACTTGGTCATCCTTCTTAATATGTCTGCCTTCTGAAGAACATTTTTTAATGGGAAAGATGTCCGGAAAATGATGGAATGAGACTGAAAATATGACCTCATTTTTCTTGCTGCAATTACTAAGGTTAGTGCCAACTTTTCAAGCTTTAAGTACCTTTTCTCCGCATCTATTAACTCTTGCTAATGTAGTAAACCGGACGAGGGTAATTGTCCACCTCTCTTACTAACACTGCACTTATAGCACATTCTGACACAGCCAAGTATACATAAAGTGTTTCTCCTTGTATGGGCTTAAAAAGGGTCTTCGGTGAAGATAAGTGTTTCTTTATTTCATCAACAGCTTGGTTGCATTGTGGAGACCAATCAAAGTCTTTAGCACTCTTCAAGGTTTGGAAAAACAGAGCACACTTGTCTAAAGACCTTGAAATAAAACGATTCAAGGCAGTCAACCTTCCAGCAAGCCTCTAGACTTATTTAATATTCCGAGGAGGATCCATTTCTAATAGGGCATTAAGCTGATCTAGATCGGGTTGTATCCCTTTCTCACTTAGTACATAACCTAAAATTTCTGGATCGAACCCCAAAGACATATTTTTCTGGATTCAGTTTTAAATTCACACTTGTTAAATTAGAAAAAGTTTCTTGAAGGTCAATTATGTGCAAATCCTCCTGCAAGATCTTAACCATCATGTCATCTATGTACACCTCCATATTCTTACCAATCTGACTAGCTAATGTTTTGTTCACCAAACTCTGATAAGTAGCCCCAACATTCTTCAACCCAAAAGGCATCATCTTGTAGCAATTGAGACCCTTGTCTGTTATAAAGGTAGTATGATCCTAGTCCTTCAGATCCACTTGTATCTGGTTGTACCCAGAGAAAGCATCCATGAAGGACAATAATTTGTTTCCAGACGTTGAGTCCACTAACTGATCTATCTGGGGGACTGGATAAAGATATTTTGGGCAATCTCTGTTGAGGTCAGTAAAATTGATACACATACGCCATTTCCCATTCTTTTTCTTAACTAACACCGGATTGGCAGTCCATAAAGGATACTGGGATTTCTTTATGTGTCCCATCTTGGTAAGTCGATCAACTTCTTGGACTATGCTCTCTTTTTCTGCACAACAAGTGCAACATCACTCCGGATGGACAGCTTGTGTGAGATAACAGTTGCAGGTACTCCGGTCACATCGCTATTGCACCAAGCAAAGGCATGCTGATTGTTTGATAAAAAAGACAACAATTTCTTTTTCAACTCTGGAGCTATCTTTGAGCCAACCTTGACACTTCTACCCTCTGCCAGAGAGTTAATTTCAATCTCTTCAACCGTTATTAAAACACTAGGGGCCTCTCTAGGGTCATCAATCTCACCCTCTCTCTCAGAAGGCCCCAGTAACTGCTAATCTTCATTAACCCGAACTGCTCCAAAAGTTTTAGGAGCAAGTGCAGTTTCATAGCACTCCCTTGCTATCTTTTGACTACTTCGGACAACACCCACTTGACCTTGAACTGCATCCTTCAAACACTGGTGAACTTTGGAGGCTACAACATGCATTCTAGAGAGCAAGGATCTTCTAAATACTGTATTGTAGAATGTGGGGTAATCTACCACAACAAATAATACTTTGACCAACTTTTTAAAAGGCCCCTTACCCAACATCTCCTCTTCCTCAAACTCCCCGATTACATCCGCAGAGCTCCCTATGAAGCCTACAATGGTTCTGTTTGACCGTTGAATAACGACCGGATTTTGCATCTGCTTGTAGGAGCTCAAGAAGAGGATGTTTGCCGAACTGCCTGTGTTTATCAGAATTCGTCGGATATCATTTCCCCAAATAGATGCTCCTATCACCACAATATCCTCATGAGGCCCAAAAATATTTCTTAAATCATCATCATCAAAAACTATATATGGAAAAGGGGTTTGGAATTGATAAGAAGACATTCCCCCTTCCAATTGAGTAGCCAGACTATGGACATGCCTCTTTCTTGATGAAGGAGTGGGCGCTGTCATGATATCCCCTCCGAATATGGTGAGTGACTCAAAAGAAACTAATGAGTCCAGACACTGTCTTAGTTTGCTCTGTTATGACCTCTACTTTATTTCGGGTTGGATCAGGATCCAGGTACTCCGAATCAACATCAAATCTTTCAAGGATCACCATTGCCCCCTCATGAGCAGATGTTCCCACATTATTTGTAGGACCGGTTCGAGGAGCATTGTCAGGTCCGTTTCCACTTCTTCTTTTGACATAAGTTCTCAGCTTGCCTCTTTCAATGAGATTTTATACTTCTCGCTTCAGAGCAATGCATCCTTGGGTGTTATGGCCAATATTATTATGATACTAGCAAAAACAAGTATTTTGACTGTCTCTGGGAGACTGCAATGCTGCTGGTTTCCGGAAATGGACTTCATCATTGGTCTTGTCATAAATTGTGGCCACATTCTCTTTCAATTCTGCAAACCACTCTTGTTGAACCCAAGGACCTCTTTTACTCCTTGATTGTTGGCTCTGAGATTGATTTTGGTTGGACTGAGTCTATTAAGCCATGTTGGACCCTTGTTCGATCTCCTTAGACTTATATCCGGACTGGTTTTGAGCTGTTGTGGTGGACCTCACCTGACGGTGCACCCTGTTTTTCTTGGTTTCATCCACATTAATCTGCTTTCCCATCTGATTTAATAAACCACCCCAATTCATGGCTTTTTTCCTGGTCATCGAATCGGCTAGATTCTCAGGGTTCAACCCTTGTCTCAAGGAAGAAATTGCCACTTATTTGAAGCAATCTGCTAACCCGTTATTGGTATTCACGAACCGACTTATGTAGTCCTTTAAGGACTCACTTGGCTCTTGGGCACAATGGATAATAGTATCTTCATTGCCCTTTGTCTCCTTACTTCCCAAAAATTGCCTTCGGAAGGCAACCCATAATGTATCAAAGTTTTTGATACACCCCTGGGGCAAAAAGTTGTACCACTTAAGAGCACTTCCCGTAAAAGATTTGGAGAAGGCTCTACATAGAAGTTTGTCATCGTCATCAAAATTCATCATGAAGTTCTTGAACTTCTCCAGATGGTTGTCCAGATTCTTACTTCCATTACACTTCTCCATTTTAGAGTTGTCAAACCTTTTGGGAAGGTTTCCGAAGAGTATTTAGGTAGACAAAGGTGATTGTCTCCAATTCCTATTACGAATGAAGACTGTGTCTTCATTAGGCGTTGCGAAAATACCTGGTTCGGTCTGAAAAGCAAAAGGATCAATTAGCAACTAATCAACATGCTTGTGGCTATGGTTGTGAGATGACCCTTTTCCCATATGCCTTTTAAGCCTCCCATACCTATCTTTTTTTCTTGAATATTTTTTTAACTATTTTCTATTTCTTTATGGACCTCACTACATCACTGCATGATGACAAAGACTCCTCAAGCTCAGCCTCGTTCGAAGAGCTGCTGGAGTACTCAGAATTTGAACTTTCAACCGGCTTAGACCGATGAGTCTTCTTAGAACTAACATGGGTCTTTTTCGAACTCAAATGAGTCTTTGCTGATAGATCATTTTCCCTAGGGTTGTCCGTATGATGAATAGCTGACGCTCCTGACTTCTCCTTACTTTTTGGCCCTTAACGCCTTTATTTCTGCTCTCAACTTGTCTCGCTCTTCAATGGTATATTCTTTGTTTTCCCCAACTACCTCCACCATAGGTTGTGGAGTTCTATGCTTATTCGGATCCACCCGAAGTGGTCTTTTCTACTAGTTTTGAGTGCAAGATTCAGGCACCCTCGTGCTCCAACTGTGGTCGCCAATTTGGTTTTGTTTATTTTGTGTTGGGGGTAATTTTGTAAATATTTTTGAGTATTAAGTGTTTGGTGTATTAAATAGTGAGAGAATTGAGCAGCCTGGTTGTATTAAATGTTCATTGCCATCATTAATGAGAGTGGTTAGGGTATTTATACCTTTAATTAAGGACCCATGGGCTTACGGGTCAAATTATGAAACCGGGTCAAGTTTAAGGACCCATTAACCTTTTAAGGAGATTAGCACATAGCTTAGTCAAAAGGTGTTCAAGTGTTTTTACTTTTGTCCTGTTCGGATAACTTAGTGGCATATTATTGTCCAAATTACCCTTGTCCAGATTATACAGGGGCAGTGTCTGAATATTCGAAACTCATCATGCATAAATATTTCTCTTAAAACTCGGTCCCCAACACTAATTTTTATTCTATTCTTAGAAACATCCATGCTTCTCATTAACCCCTGATAATGAACCGTTCTGAGATAAACTTGACATATTTTTTCTTCATTGAGATCAAGTTGAATTCGTACAGCTGTTTCTTTATCTTGTTCGGAATAGTTTTGAATTCTGAAGGAAGGAATAGTGGATTCAATTGGGGCAATAGCATCCATTCTGTATACCAAAGCAAAAGATGACTATTGAGTTGCTGAGTGTGGAGTAGTCCTATAGGCCCATAATACCTTCTGTAAGTAGTTCGGCCACTTACGTGCTGCCACCTCCAAACTCGTTTTTAGACCTTTCAATATGGTAGGATTAACCACTTTTACTTGACCATTGTCTTGAGGATGAAAGGGAGAATAAAAACAATGTGGAATCCCTCTTGAGGCACACAAGTCTTCTATTTCTTGGTTATCAAATTGAGGACCATTATCGGTTGTAATGCATCGGGGTATTCCAAATTGGCAACATATATAGGCTAAGATGAACTTTATAACTGCCTTAGAGGTATTCCCGGAAAGTGGTGCAGCTTCTACATATTTAGTAAGTAATCTACTACGACCATGATGGTTCGTCACCCTCGAGAAGCCATAGGTAAAGGCCCTACAAGATCAAGTCCCCACCTATCAAAAGATAATGCTTCAGATAGATTTTGCATTGGACCAACTGGGACATGAATCGCATTTCCAAACATTTGGCAAGGATCACATTTTCTCACTAATTCGTTAGCATCTGTCATTATGGTAGGCCAATAGTATCCAGCTAGCAAAACCCTTCTGATGAGAGCTTTGTCACCGCAGTGAGCTGATCATTCTCCATCATGGATTTCGGATCAGATAAATTGAGATTCATCTGATCCAAGACACCAGAGCAATGGTTTACTAGAAATACTTTTTATATAACACTTCTCCCAAAACTACAAATTCAAGTGCGTTGAATTTTATTTTTTAGTTAGATCTTTATTCTCCGGAATGACTCCCTTGGTTATAAAAATTTGAATTTCACGTCTCCAATCCGGATTGGACATGACCAATATTTGACAATTTTCTTCAAAATTAAGCTCTTCCTTTGAATAAATTGTTGTGATCGAAGGGCATTCTTGTACAAAAATCTAGGGAAACGCTTCAGTGTAGGCAATAATAGCCAAAGAATTGGTCATTAAATTCTCAGTCCTGGGTATATGTTCGTAAATCAGATTTTCAAAATATGTTAATACTTCTTTTAATACATGGAGGTACTTCACTAGTTTCTCTTGTTTCGTTTCACATAAGTCTTGAAATTGGTGAACCAATAGTTGTGAATCGCTCATTAACCGAACCGTTATGGCTCCATAAATTTGGGCGCGCCTTAGATCAACGATAGTTGCTTCGTATTCGGATTTATTATTTGATGCTTGGAAATCGAACCGAATAGCTTGGTAAATAGAATCCCCATACGGAGAAGTTAAACATATTATGGTTCCGCATCTCATAGTACTAGATCCAACCATTCGTTTTTCTGTGAATCCATAGAATCATCTGAAGTCTTTCGATCAAAATGAAATTCTACCAAGAAATCTGCTAGAACCTGACTTTTGATGGGTGTTCGAGGAGCAAAATCATTGTCAAAATCTCCCAATTCAATGGACCATATGGTAATTCGACTTGAAACATCCGACTTACATAGCATAACCTTAAGAGGAAAATAAGTTCGAGTTGTGACTGAATGTCCCTAGAAGTAGGGATGTATTTTCCTTGTTGCAATGACTAAGGCTATATCCAGCTTTTCTAGTTTCAAATCATTTTTTCCGGCCTCAAGTAAGCTTTGCTAATGTAGTATACGGGGCGGGGGGACTATCGACTTCCCGAACTAACATGCGCTTACAAAATAATCCGTAACCGCCAAATATATGTAGAGTCTTTCTCCTTCTGTTGGTTTGAACAAAGTTTTTGGGTTGGGCAAAAATCTTTTTATTTCGATGAAAGCTTTATCGCAATTCGAAGACCAATTAAACTTATTTGCATTTCTCAATACCTGAAAGAATTGAGAGCATTTATCCGAAGATCTTGACACAAATCTATTCAATGTTGTTAACCTTCCCGTGAGTATTTGTACTTCTTTTGTCGATCTGGGTGGATCCACGGCTAACAGAGCATTTAACTATGCCGGACCAGCTTGAATACCTTTCTCACTGATTATGTAACCCAAAAAATTTCCGGACCGAATGTCGAAAGTACATTTCTCCGGGTTTAGTTTCAAATTAATGGATTCAAGTTTAGAAAAAGTTTCTCTGAGATCAGTTAAATGATCCTCATCTTTGATACTTTTCACCATCATATCATCTATGTATACCTCTACATTTCTATCGATTTGACTGACGAAGGTTTTGTTAACCAAACGGTGATAACTAACACCAACATTATTCAATCTGAATGGTATTACTCTCTAACAATGTAGCCCTAGTCAATAATAAATATAGTATGATCTTGATTATTCAGATCCATTTGAATTTGATTGTGTCTGGAAAAAGCGTCCATAAAAGATAACAATTTGTTGCCAGACGTGGAACCCACCAGTTGATCTATTTGAGGCATTGGGAAGGGGTCTTTGGGACAAGCTTTATTAAGATCAGTAAAATCAATACACATGCGTCATTTCCTGTTTTTCTTTTTTACCACAACTAGGTTGGCTGTCCACAAGGGGTATTGTGACTATTTTATGTGACCCATCTTGGTTAATCGATCTACTTATTTACATATTGCTTCTGATTTTTCCCTAGAAAAAACCTTTCTTTCTATATCGCATGACCTGCATCCGATCATACCGAAAACTTATGGAAAATGACATCATGTGGGACACCTATTACGTCTTCACTATGCCAAGCAAACATATGTTGATATTTGGATAGAAATTTTAACAACTCATTTTTCAGATTTGTTGATAATTGAACCAATTCGAACATCTCTTTCTTTCCCCAAACAATGGACTTCTATTTCTTCAATCGGGATAATCACACTCAGCGTCTCCCTTGGATCATCTATACGATTGTAATCCGAATGTGACTCCTTTGATTTCTATTAAGATTTAGTGGTTGGTAAACTAGGAGTGTTTGGAGCCAATGCTGCAACATAACATTCTCTAGCTATTTTCCAGACTGCTTCATACCACTCCCACCTGATTCCTTACAACATACTTTAGACATTGGTGAACGGTAGATGCAAAAACATACATCCTAGAGAGCCAAGACCTGCCAAAAATGGCATTATAGCAGGTTGGGAAATTTACCACTACAAACAATACTCAGACTATTTTCTTGAAAGACCCTTTGCCAAGAGTTGTGTCTCCCTCAAACTCTCCCATGACGTCAGCTGAACTACCCGTAAATACTACGATTGTTTGGTTCGGAAGTTGGATCACCGAATTTTTTAATTTGTTTGTAAGATAAAAATAAATAACATATTGGCTGAACTACCGGTATCGATGAGAATTCTTCAAATCTATGTGCCATCTATAGAAGCCCGAATAAAAACATCATCTTTATGTGGTCCAGCGACATCTCTTAGATTATCCTCATCAAATACCATGAATGGTAAAGTCCCTTGATATAAATGAGTTGACATCTTCTCTTTCAATTGCATATCCTAAGTGTTGATATGCCTTTTTTTACAACAATTCGAAGATGTTGTTATCGTATCCCCTCCGATTATTGTTAATGACTTGGAAAACTTACACAAATGGGAAGCCCTCGTATTACCCTCACTCACCATATTAACGAGGTTTCGATCAGGATCCAGATCTAAATACTCTGAATCCAAATCAAAATGATCTTGAAATTTTTCCGTTATCACCATGGTTTGTTCTCCCTTGGAGATATCCGAAACGGGTTTCGCACATTAGGTGTACTAGCTTGTTCTTTGTTAATGCTTGAGTTGGGCCTATTCGAAACCTGATTTCTGTTCGAGCCATGATTTTTACAAAGGTTTTAAGTTTCCCAATATCGATCAACAATTGAATCTCTTGCTTCATAGCTATACAATATTTTGTATCAAGACCCGTGTATTTATGATACTTACAAAAATGGGTATTTCAATTTTCACTTGGAGTTTGGATAGGTAAAGGTCTTCAAAACTGTATGTGTTCTTTGGTTTTATCATATATTGTTGTCATGTTTTCAATTAATTCTGCAAAGTAACTAGGCTGAACCCACTAGTTTTCTTTTGGCATGAACCGCTGAGTTTGGTTCGATCTAGATCGTCTAGATCATTGACCTGGTTCCCGAGATCGAGAATTACAAGAAACATCCGACTGACTAGCAGGTTGTTGATGTGAAGTACTTACAGGGGGTTTATTATGCCGAAGATGCCTTAGTAGCTTGGTTTTTTCTTCGGTGATCTCTTTTTCAACTTGATTCAAAAGGCCACCCCACGTTTCTGCCTTTTTACGTGTCACCGTGTTAGCCAACTATCATGCCAATAACCCTTGTATGTGGGAAGATATGGCCACCGGCTCATTGCAATCAGCTAAACCATTCTTAGTATTCACAAACCAACTAACATATCGTTTCAAGGCTTCCAAAGTCATCTGCGGGGAATGGATTATGGTAGCGTCATTTCATCTTAACTCCTTACTTCCTACGAACAATCGTTAGAAGGCCATCCAGAACATATCGAAAATTTTAATCGGCCCCTCTGGAAGTCTGTTGTACCACTTCAAAGCATCGTCTTTAAATGTTTGAGAAAAATCCTGACATAGAATTTTGTCATCATCATCGAAGCTTGTCATAAAGTTTTTAAATTGTTCCAAATGATTATCTGGATCTTTACTCTCATCATATTTTTCCATTTTGGACACATCTAAATGCCGTGGGAGGTGTCTGGATAGAACCTTTGTCGAAAGTGGTGATTGTCTCCAGTTATGTTCTTGGCTAAACTGATGTATTTCACTATAATTGGCGAATATACCTAGTTCGGATCGAACAACGAATGGGTCACTCAGTAGATGATCTATATTGTGATCGACTGAACCCTTAGTTTTCCCTATATAATCTAACTTATTCTCTTTCTTAGGATTTTTTCCCCAGAGTTTCCCGATCCCTCAATTATTTGTCTCTACTAGCAATTTTTCCCATATGTTTATCCTGATGTTTATCTTTTTTATTTTGTTGATAAAAATCACTCCTAGTGGAGGAAGAAAATAAATCTGTTGATGAAGATTAACTCTTGCCGGATTTTGAAGAGCTATAATATTTGTCATCATGAGGCTTTAGTTGATGGTTTTTAAGGGAATGATATGTCAATACTTGCTTCGGATATCCAGACGGATTATTTCTTAGTTCCTGGCTCCACTAGATCTCTTTCAGCTTGCCGATATATTTTTATTACTTCGATTTCTTTTCTTAATTCGGTAAGCTCATTTCTTAGTTGGGTTCTTTCTTCTTTTTCATCATTTTCAGACGAAGCCCTTATCTGAGCTTCTCTGACCTGATCCTCTTCATTTACTGTGTGTTGATCAACATGCATTCCCTCGGTCATTCTTTAATTCTTGTCGTAAATATTTAGAAACTTTGGATTGTAATCCGGGTGTCCCGCCTCCCATTGTGGTCACCAAACTGGTGAGGTTAAAATATATTATGAGGGTAGTTTTAGTAATAAGTTAAAACTGGTGACGCAAAAATTATTCTGAGGGTAGTTTTAGTAATAAGTTGATTTGGTTTTTTGGTTTATCTTGGAAGATCGTCAAAGAGTATTAAATATGAGTTAATGAGTAGTGAGATAATTCAATAGGTTTTCCATCCTCCCTCTTAATGATGCTTTTAGAATATTTATAGGGTTAGATTATGGTCATGGGTCAGGTTTAAGAATCCTAACACTTAAATTAACAAATCGGGTCATGGGTCATGCCCAATTGCTTAACGAGTTATTAATGCGTACTAACTAGCTACTTGCTTAGTCATCACTGGTGAGGTGTCTATTTGATGATGTTATAAATGTTGTTTGAACCATGGTTCGGATATTGTCAATATTGCCCCTCGTAAAAGTACCAGAACCACCCTTCTAATTATTTAGCTATCGGGCATAATTTTACTCCAAAAGATGTCCGACCCATTAAAAGGTACTCAATCGAAAGACACTAAAAATACCTAATGTTATTAGATAACCATTTGAATTTGACCAGAACCACCCTTCGAATTATTTAGCTATCGGGCATAATTTTACTCTAAAAGATTTCCGACCCATCAAAAGGGACTCAATCGAAAGACACTAAAAATACCTAATGTTATAAGATAACCATTTGAATTTGATAACTATTATATATATATATATATATATATATATATATATATATATATATATATATATATATTGTGTAATTATTTATAATTATTTTATTCATAGAACACGATATAGGATTATTTTATAATCTCAACCATGTAAATTTTATATGGTTTGATGTAATTATTTTTATTTTATTTAACAAATAATAAGAATTAGTTATAAAAAAAAATTGTATTAACTTAAGAGAGAACACATCTCTTTGGACAAGCTATATGCATTCCATTTACTGTAAGGACAAACATCTTTTACAGACTAACATTAAAACCAAAGGTTCTTCTACTCAGAAGAAAGCTTTTAAAAGTAAAAACATTGTTGAGCCTCATATTTTTTGGATTCTTGGAAATGGTAAAGTTGACTTATGGTTGGATAAGTGGTTCGAAAAAAACCTTATCCAACTGAATGACTTTGAAAACGGTAATTTGTATATATATATATATATATGAGATAAAGTTAGAACCTTTTAGATCAATAATAATTGGCATATTAACAAATTAACAACAACGCAAATGATAAAGCTAATTAGAGTCTTGGCAACTCTGGCAAATTTGAAACCAAATCAACTTGGAATCATATTAGACTGAATCTTTTGTCTATATTCTTTACTCTAAGTTTTAGCATAACTACATTCCTACTAAGCTCTCATTTCAAATCTAGAAAACATTAAAAGGTTGGTTCTTTGTTGACACCAACCTTCCGAAAAACATTTCTCCCTTGCTTCAAAATTCTTATCTTGTAATAACATTGAGTCTGTCAATCACCTTTTTATGCATTGTGATACTGCTTTGAGCATTTGGTGTTATTTCTCTGCATTATTTGGAATTCAAATTAGTAGATTCATGACTCTGAATCATATTATTAGATACTGGCACTGGGCTGTCATAAAAAATATTCATATTAGAACTATCATTCTCACTATAATTGTTTGGAGTATTTGGTTTTATAAAAATAAAATGAAACATATTGATTCTGCCTTCACTACCGAGTCTTATTTTTCTAAAATCATTCACTCTCTCTCTTTTTTTAACAGCATTAACTCTACAAAGTTATGGTCTGGTGACTTTTATATTGCCAATAAGCTTGGTATTATCCTTGTTGTTGATAAAACATGTAGCCCCTTTAAATAGATTGCTCCGGTGAGTAATAGACTCAAGCTCAATAGTGATGGATCTAGTCTTAAAATGGTGAATCCTTTGCAACTGATTTAATTAGAGACCGTTATGGGAATATACTTCACTCTTATGGTAGAATCTATGAAAGATAACTCTTTAACTGTTGGAGCTGTTGGAGCTCTTGCAATTTTAGATGGTCTTATACTCTGCAATAGTTTAGGATATAGGTATGTTGATATTGAATCTAATTCAAGGATTGTAATTGATACGTTGGCTAATTGTTTATCTATGTGGTACTTAAATAATATCATTCAATTTTTTAGAAACCTCTTATTAAAACCCAAATGTTTAATCATTAGTATCATTTTTAATTCTGATTGTCTTCGATGGTCATGTTTCTTTCTTCTGCCCATCTAAAACTGAATCATTGTGGAAGCAAGTCTAATAAGCTGCTGCTTTGTCGGCTTCTTTTGAAGCTGGATGCCACCCCTTATGCTTTTCATTTCGCTTAGTTCTTTTTCTCTGTAATTGTACTGTGGTTTACTCCAAATTGTTCAATCCGTAACAATTGATCTCTCCAATAAAATTATCACTTCTAAAAAAAATTGTATCAAAATTTTAATTCCGAATCCAAAACAAAATAACCACTGCTAAAACGTTCGGTATTCTCTCATTTATTCTTTTTCTCTTTCTGTTTGGATAATATTTTATTTCATACTAGTACCTCTAGTCGAAACTGCGGATTATTAAGTATCTATGAGGATGCTTTTACTTTAAAACCTCATAAGAGCAAAATGACGACTCTTATCTCTACACCTAACAGTTTTGGTTCACAAATTTGTTTTGGTTACCCTTGGTATGAGAGAAGGGTAGGACAAAGATCTATTCCTCCATCTAAACTTTCTTTATCACAGACAGACAGTTGCCCAAGTTGGTCAGCCACCAACATTAAACCACAGAACAGTTGTGGTAGTGATACACACACATTATAATAAAACAATAAAATAATAAATTATATAATCCTTAAATTATTATACAAGGTTTATAAATTTCTAAAACAAGAACAATGATAATATGAAAATGATGTGACAAAAATATCATCATTTAATAATATGTAACATGAAAACGATTATCAATGTATTTTTGTTTGTTAACTTTTTAATAATTAATATTTCTCAGCACACAGTAATACAGTCAGTAGGGAAGAAAAAACGGTGGCATGTGAATCTCCACGTATGCAAATAAAATGAATGGGGAGAAACCAAGGGGCAATCACTTGACCACCGCCTTCTCATTTTAGTAAGGATCCAAATAAAGAAAAGCAGCCATTCCATTCGTAATCTCTGACATCAAACGCTTATCTTCTTCCTTTTTAAAATTAAATCTAATACATTAAACAGAGTTCTTATATCAGAATCACCTATTCCAACATCTCAGACTAAATTTTTTTTTCTTTCAATATAATATTTATTATTTAATACTGATAAATTATTATTTTTATTTTATTTTTATTTTTATAATACTTTTAGTATTTATTAAAAAGAAATTAATTTTTTAAAAAAAATCTATATTTTGAGTCATAAATTTTAAAAAAAATTATTATTTTTTAAACAAATAAAACTAAATCTATGATTAATAAAAAAATTATTATATATATATATATATATATATATATATATTTCAAATTTAACTCTTGATTTGCAATTCACATTTTTTAAATTCTAAAAAATAATTAAATTCAGAAAAATAATTAACCGTTGCATAATATTAATTATAAACTTAATTGATTTATTTTTCTAAATATGAATGGTAAACCAATGGTTAATTTTTTAAAGAAAACCAATATGTTTGTCTAAATACCAAATACAAAAATGGAGTAAATAGGAATTGTGAATCAAAAGTTAAAAGGAAAGTTAAAAGGAAGAGTGAATTGCAAATCAATGGCCAACTTTTTGTTTTGTCTAAGTGGTACTATAATAAACACGAATTACAAAATAAAGGGAAGTGCAATAATTTTGAATTTTTTTTTTATGTTGTCTAAATTTAAATTGTTAACATAAATAAATGTGAATAAGGATTAAAGAGAGGGTGAACTCTAAATAAATGGTTAAATTTGATTTTTTTTTACCTACGCGTGAATTACGAATATGGGTAAATATGAATCGCAAAACAAGACTTGGATGAAGAGTGAATTGTGAATGAACACTTTACTGGTTTCATAGAAAATAAAAAAATAAAATATAATTCATGGATCTAGTTTTATTTTTTTTTAAAAAAACCAAACCAATGGTAATTTTGAATATTTTTCCAAACTAATTAAAAAATTACGAATTTTTTAATTTTTAAATCACAAAAAATTACTCTTAATCAACAATTGGGAAGAAAGCCTATTTCTACTAAAATTATATTTTGGTAAAGAAAATATAATAACTTTATGGATTGCCAATAATAATATTTGGTTTTGGAACTTTAATGATAACTCACCATATATTTTATAATATTATATTAAATTAAATGTTTTTTTATAATTTGGCTTTGATATTTATTTTTATTAAATATTAATTATTAGTTTTAAATTGATATTAGATCTATCATTATTAAATATCTATAAAATTTTAATAATTTAATATTTTATATATATTGGTATTAATAAAATTTTAATAATAAAATTATAATATTAACTATAAAGCAACACCAAGTTGGTTAAAGAAGATCCTTCTATTATCCTACCCATAATCTTTCATCCATATTATCATCATCAGGAGTCATGGTAATTGAGGGGGATAAATATGAAGCAATATGTTAGTATATTTATATCATTAAATATCTAAATGAAATGTAGCTCATAGAGAACAAAATTGAAGTCATAAAGTCATGATGAAATCGGCACGATGATATCAGACACACTCGACAAACAAAACCTTGTCAAACCATTTATTTGCTTCCTCGATCCCCATGAAGTAGTATTTACGGTGTGATAACTCCATAATGGAAATAGAGTGACCATTATGAATACAAGATGCTTCATAGAATGATCATGTTACAAGGTTATTACTCTTCTATTATGATGGAGTATGTCAATAATAAAGTAAAACATAACGATAAATGCAAGTATTTTTTCAACTCAATCTAAGTATTGCCAGTATTATTTGAAACATAATCTGAATTAATTCTTCTTTATCAGCAAGGCTTGGATATTGTAGCACATTTCTCAAAGGCTAATGGAGGACAACAATTCTTACTTGTAGCCGTTGACTATTTTTATAAATGTGTAGGCATAACCGTTGGTAAACATCACGACCAATGAGGTTATACACTAACAAAACCCCAATATCTACTACAAATACAACATATCACACATCATAATCGCATATAATAGAACTTAGTTCCATGTCGTCGAGCTCGCATAGTTTATGCACCAAATGATATGTTAAACAAACTCTCAATCCTCCGTTCGATCGTCAAGAAAGTGACCACGAAAAGGTGAAAACAATAACCATATATGATGGCATCAAATAAATGTTGGAGGGTGTCCCATGTAACCGTACAAAATGCTTTAGTCTTATATAAATACACCTCGTTCGATCATTGGAAAAAACACCATTTGTCTTGGTGTATGGTATGGTAGCAGTGATTCCCATTGAACATGTCATGCATTCTTACCGAATATCAACATACGATAAGGTTGACGATTCAAAATCAAAGAGCACTCAACTCGGTGTAATTGAATAAAAAAGGTTAAATCCCACAATTCTATCATAATATTATAATAATTTGATGATAAACAAATATAACTTCAAGTTTTGCTTCATAAAATTTTAAGGTGAAAGACAAGGTCCTTATAACAGTCTTCCTTCATATCAAGGAGAAAAAACGACCAAGATGGCCTACATTAGGAATAATCATACATAATTAAGTTAAAGTAAAACCTAACTCAAGAAAGTAATTCAAAAAGTTCACGCATCCCTAAATCAATCACATAAAATAGGATGATTATCCTCAAGGGAGTCATGCACTTTTAAAAACCCAACAAATAAAGTTTGGTTATTTCTAAGCATAATCCAAATAATCTCAAATGGTCTTTACTCATGTCTCAACCTTTTGGAACTGATCCTTTCAATAGGGAATAACATGGAATCGGGCAATATAGTGATTTCGCTACACAATACAACAAAACAAAAACACAAGTACAACTAAAATACAAGTAATAAATGTTACTATGTTATAAAAAAAATCCCAACTATGGGAACTTGGTTCACAAATTTTCCTTAAACACAGGGACTTAAGTCATCAAAAGTTAACCTCAAATGTTACAACAACAAAAATTACAACCAAAGTATACAAAGCTAATGGGGATTCAACCTGAATTAATCAGCCAAAGTAACTCATTTGGTTGTGGTTGCAACAAGTTCATCCTTAACAACAACAGCTTCATGTTCACCTGGGATGAGGAGCAAAATAACTTGACCATGAGGTAAAACTGATAGCTCAACAATATCATTATGTCATTCATATTCTTCGGTTAGATGGATCAACTCTTGCATCTCAACCTATATGATCTGGCCATACACCATAAAACCACCATTTTCAGAAGATAACAAAGGCTTATGCCAGGAGAACTAACCAAGACACACGTCTGGTCTCTATTCTTATTGGGAACACATTTTCATAAGGTATCTAGCCTGACAACGAGATACTCATGAAATTGTAGCACACATATTTTTTCGCTTTATACATTGCATCTTTGGTTGCTTCCAACATTGTTTCCTCAAAGCTAACAACTTATTTGGCCCAATCAACACATTTAGTATGTAAGATATTTCAGCATTCTTATCCAAAAGCAATGCATCTTCAGCATGTTCTCTTAGCTTCTTCATCTCCAATTGGGTTACAGTATGTTCGGCTTCCTGATCCTCCTATACTTGGTCTAGCTCATTATTGACTTCATTCAACTTATTATGGGTTAAGGAGATGGTTTCAGCTTGAACCATAATCATTTTTTAAAAAAAACTTCGAAAACTAAAAGATGACATATATTTCCCATTTATAGCCTTGAATACACCATAGAGATTTGCAATCATCTAAGCCTTGGAAATTTTTTGCTCTTAAGCTGAATCATGCCTCAGACTTGGCTTCAAACTCATTCTTCAATACCAGTTCAGCCACCAAATTGTGTTTAAGTCTTACCTTCTTCTTTGTATTGGAATCCTACTCCATCAAAATCCCCCTTTCAACTCTGCAATATCCTTAAATGGCCCACCATTAACCTTTCATAATTTCCAAAGATCATGCCTAAAATTAACATGAAAATGACAGTTGCGATGAAAAATAGTCAAAACATTTAAGAGTATCTATAGAACAAAGATTAACATATAAAGGTATGTACACAAATAATAGGAAAACAACTTAAGTGTAAACATACTTCAACACCAAGACGCAATGGTCCATTGTCCAAATCCATAAATGATAGATGGTTTAGTGCCTTTATCTTGCTGGTTAAAGAAATAAATTGGTTCACAACTTCAACAATATACTTTAAGCTAAGCATATGTGATTTGTATGAACCGACCATATACACCTCACGAGTGTTTCATTTGGCACATAAAACCTATTTCTAACATCAACATACTATGAAATCACTTGGAGGGTGAAAGAATTAATAACAAGCTCATCAGGGCCTTTGGATGTCAAAGGAGAAATATCAACCACTGCTTCCTGAGAATCCAGGTTTGCACCATATTTAGCTCAAGACTTTTCAGTGTCAACAACTGGATGATCAGGAAAATTTGGCTCTATATAATAACATCAACAAAAACCTCCAAGGCCTCGAGCTCTTCAGTAATTACTACATTGGTAGGAATTTCATTCAGCTCATCTGTAATATTTGTAATATTTGATCACACATGAGGGATAAATGTAGCATCATGATCAACTTATTGGTTGGCTTGCACCATACTACTTTCTTCATTATTGGTGTTATTCATATTTGATGACCCTTGCTAACATCCATACTATGTATCTTACTTATCAACTACTCTAACATACGTGGAGCTTCAACATCAGGCTTATCGATTGCCTTCTTCCTCATAGCTTTAAAGTTTACGTTTGGATTGACCTTCTCTAACATTGATTTACCTTTACATTAACCTGACTTACTAGTGGGATCATCGTTAACAATAACAATGATTTCATGAGGATATGATAGACTTCATTAATCATAATCAACTCTGTATCTGTGTACCACATCTATTGGGCTCTTCTTATGTGGGAGTCCAATTATCATATGGGCTAAGCCCAAATATGGGTAACACGTAGGATTTTGTATTATGTATAAATATAAAAAATTTCAGTGTCTTTTGAGATGAGCATCATATTTTATAGTGTAGTTTTGAGAGAAAAACGATTCGAGACTAAACTTTGTGCTTTCAATCGGACTGTCTACCATTGTCCGATCGACTTCAATTTTGGTGAGCAGGCTCGTCTATTTGTCTTTTACAATCTGACTAGAAGTTTTTTTATTTGAAGTCTTCTAAGTGTGTTTTTTCGATCAGCTTCTTCTAACTGCGTTTTGGGGATATTTCAGTGAGTATTCTGATTTTGGTTCACTATCTTGTGTATTGGGGTTGTGTATGAAGTTGTCATGCATTTTTGTGGTGTATTCTCTAGTTTTATCTAGAGAATAGTTTTGTAACCCGTCTTCCGATAGTGAATATTTGGTTGGATTCCGAAATCAGTATCGTGGTTTTTACTTCCTATACTGGGAAGGTTTTCCACGTAAAAAGTGTTATGTATTATTTGCGTTTAGTTTATTCATACTTGGTATTTTGTTTGGGATCATTATCTCTAATCATATTTGATACAAGAATGAAGATTTCGTTTGTGCTTCTATTTATTGAGAAAGTGGTATCAGAGCGGCTGGTTGTGTACTTGTCTTGTATCAAATATAGAGGTGAATACAAGCAGAATGGTGACGATAAATGGTTCAAATTATCATATATGGAAATCAAAGATGGAAGATCTTCTTTATATTAAAGGTTTTTCATTTACCAGTGTTTGGTGATGAAAAACCTAAAGATAAGCCTGATATATAATGGATAATTATTCATCGACATGTTTATGGCTTTATTCGGCAATGGGTTGATGATAATGTGTTGAATCATATTGTAGACTAAACAGATGCAAGGAATTTGTGAAGTAAACTTGAGGAGTTATATGTTCGGAAGACTAGAAACAGTAAGTTACTTTTGTTCAAACAGTTGATGTATTTGAGGTATTAAGATGGATCACCTCTTATAGATCACTTGAATACCTTTAAAGGCTTGATTAATCAGTTGGCTGCTATGGGTATCAAATTTGATGATGAGGTTTTGGCGTTATGATTGCTTGGTTCGATGCCAGACTCGTGGGATACTTTCAGAATGTCTCTTTCTAATTCAACTTCTGAAGGTAATATCTCAATGGAATTGGTTAAAAGTAGTGTGTCGAATGAAGATATGAGAAGAAAAACAGTTGGCTTCTCTTCACATTCAGAAAGTCTGGTCGTTGAGAAACGTAGTAGATATGAAAATCGCGGTTGGAAAACTAGAGGTAAAAGTAAAAGCAAGATTCGGAACATGTCTAATAAATTTGCAGATTGGGAGTGCTACTACTGTCATGAGATCGGACACACTAAGAAATTTTGTCATAAGTTGAGAAAGAAAAATAATTTTAGGAAATCCAACAATGGTAAATAAGAAAAGAACAAGGAGAAAAATTATAATGAAAGTGGTGACGAGAAACATGTAGCTGCGATTTCAGAGAGCTACTTCATTGTTATTGATGATGTTGTTGTGAATTCTGTGTCTGATGAAAATGGTTGGGTAGTTGACAGTGGTGCTATAATGCATGCCACTTATCGTAGAGAATTTTTCTCTTCTTACAACTCTGGTGACTTTGGTTCTGCAAAGATTAGAAATAATGATTTGTCTAAAGTGGTTGGTATTGGTGATATTTATCTAGAAACAAGCATGGGTGCAAGATTGATTTTGAAGGGTGTTAAACATATACCCGATCTTCGATTGAATTTGATCTCTACATGGAAGCTAGATGATGAAGGCTATTGAAGTATTTTTGTGAATGGGCAGTGAAAACATACTAAGGGCTCGTTGGTTATGGCAAGAGAACAAAAATATTCAGCCCTCTACATCATGTCTGCAAGGGTGCCTGCTGAGAAAATCAATGTTGTTAATGATGAAGCAATGATTGATTTGTGGAATCAAAAGACATTTCTCAAGACCCCTTAGTTGAATGGCGTAACTGAAAGACTAAACCGAACATTAATTGAAAAGGTAAGATGTCTTCTTTCACAATCACAACTCCCTAAATACTTTTGGGGTAAGGCTTTGAATACAGTGGTACATGTCTTGAATCTTAGTCTTTCTGTACCTTAGGTGTCCCAAATAGAGTTTGGATAGGTAAAGTGTATTTGGGTGCAAAGCTTATGTGCATATTCCTAAAGATGAGAGGTCTAAACTCCATTTGAAGACAAGACAGTGTGTATTCATTGGTTATGGTCTTGATGAGTTCGGTTACAGATTTTATGATCCTTTTTATAAGAAGCTTATTAGGAGCAGAGATGTTGTGTTTATGGAAGATCAGATAGTTTATGATATTGGTAAGATTCAAAATTCAGTGCCTATGTCTGAGAATGACTTGGTAGATTTATGGCATATTCCTTTTGTACATACTCCTAAAGAAGTTGAAGAAAATTCAGATGGTGACTCATCTGCTTCAAGAGGCTCACATATTTTTTTATACTGGTGATCATGATAATAATTTCGTGAATGAACAAGAGAGTGAAGAAGATGTTGAACAACCTGAAGTTCCAACATGGAGATCTACTAGAGATAGACAACCATCTACTAGATATATTTCTTATCAATATATTTTGTTAACCAATCCAGGTAAGCATGAGTGTTATGATGAAGCTGTTAGTGGTGTGTGTAAAAATCAATGGATTGGAGCAATGAACGAAGAGATGCAATCACTTCATGAGAATCATACATTTGAGTTAGTGAAGCTACCTGGAGGGAGAAAAGCCTTGAGTAACAAGTGGGTGTATAGGTTGAAGTAAGATGATAGTTCTCTGCAACCTCGGTACAAAGCAAGATTGGTAGTCAAAGGATTTGGTCAGAGAAAGTTATTGATTTTGATGAAATATTTTCTCCAGTTGTAAAAATGTCGTCTATTCGTGTGGTTCTAGGCATTGTAACAAGTCTAGACTTGGAAATTGAGCAAATGGATGTAAAAACAGCATTTTTGCATGGTGACTTGGAAGAAGAGATCTTTATGAAACAACCTGAAGGTTTTGTGGTTGAAGGAAAAGAAGATTATGTGTGCAGACTGAAAAAAGTCTATATGGTTTGAAGTAAGCTCCAAGATAGTGGTATAAGAAGTTCATGTCACTTATAGGGAAGCAGGAGTACAATAAGACTTCTTCTGATAATTGTGTATTTGTGAAGAAATTTGTCGATACTGATTTTATTGTTCTCTTACTTTACGTGGATGATATGCTTATTATTGGAAAGAATACTTCACGGATTGATTCTTTGAAGAAACAGTTAAGTAAGTATTTCGCAATAAAATATTTAGGCCAAGCAAAACAGATTCTTGGCATTCAAATTACTAGAGACAGATATTTGAAGAAATTCTTCTTGTCAAAAGAAAAATACACTGAGAAAATTCTTCAGAAGTTTAAGATGGACAAAGCTAAAGTGGTTAGCTCACCAATTTCCAGTCATTTCAAGTTAAGCAAGAAACAATGTTCTTCAACTAATCAAGAAAATAAAGATATGACTAATATTTCATATGTATCTGCAGTTGGAAGTCTCATATATGCCATGGTATGTACTCGTCCTGACTTAGCTCATAGTGTTTGTGTTGTGAGCATATTTTTGTCAAACCCGGGTAGAGAGCATTGGGAAGTCGTGAAATGGATTATGAGGTATCCGCGAGGAACCTCTAATTTAAAGCTTAGTTTTGTGATGGAGAAACTTGAGTTATTGGCTTATTCTGATTCAAACTTGGCTGGAGATGTTGACACTCGCAAGTCTACTTTTGGATATTTGATTAACTTTTGTGGTGGCGTTGTTTTATAGAAATTAAGACTACAAAAGTGTGTTACCCTTTCAACGACAGAAGCCGAATCTATTACAGTGACAGAAGCGAGTAAATAGTTACTATGGATGAAGTAGTTCTTGAGAGAACTTGGATTTGAGCAATAGAGGTATATACTGTTATGTGATAATCATAGTGTTATTCATCCCGTGAAGAATTCGTCGTTTCACTCAAAGTCGAAATATATTGATGTGAGATATCATTGGATTCTAGATGTTTTATGTTAAATTAATGAATATTGATAAAGTTCATACACATGATAATGGGTCTGACATGATGACAAATGCATTGCCTAGGGGAAAGCTTGAACATTTTAGATTTATCATCGGGATGATGAATCCTCCCACATAGTCGTGAGGGGGAGATTTGTTGGGCTCTTCCTACGTGGGAGTCCAATTACCATATGGGCTAAGCCCAAATATGGGTAACACGTATGATTTTGTCTTATGTATATAAATATAAATTCATACAGTGTCTTTTGAGATGAGCATCATATTCTATAGTGTAGTTTTGAAAGAAAAAAAATGATTCGAGGCGGAACTTTGTGCTTTTAATCGGAATCTCTCCCGTTGTCCGATCGGCTTCAATTTTGGTGAGCAGGCTCGTCTATTTGTCCTCTACAATTTGACCATAGGTTTTTTTTTATTTGGAGTCTTCTAAGTGTGTTTTTCGATCAGCTTCTTCTAACTGTGTTTTTGGGGATATTTCAGTGAGTTTTCTAATTTCGGTTCACTATCTTCTGTATTGAGGTTGTGTATGAAGTATTCATACATTTGTGTGGTGTATGATCTAGTTTTATCTAGAGAATAGTTTTGTAATCCGTCTTCTGATAATGAATATTTGGTTGGACTCCGAAAGTAGTCCTGTGGTTTTTACTTCCTACACTGGGAAGGTTTTCCACGTAAAAAGTGTTCTGTGTTATTTGTTTTTATTTTATTCATACTTGGTATTTTGTTTGGGATAATTATCTCAAATCATATTTGATATAAGAAGGAAGATTTTGTTTGTACTTCTATTTACTGAGAAGATCATATCCACTAGTAGTAAACCTAGCTCCACTAGTATTTGGATTGGCTTACTTACAACAACATAAATATAGTTGAAAGAGTACAAACATAAATTTCCACCACATTCACTTCATGGGAGGCGATAACTCTTTTGGTCTTAGGAAAAGTTGGACTCTTCTCTGCACCATTTTTTTTTGCGTTTCTGATATAAATTTATACCAATGGAACCCCTACAGTGGGAGACTCAAAAACTACAGATGAAACCTAAGGGCATGTTATATCTACGAGCTTAGGTGATGTAGTTGCACGGGCCCATGACTATATGGTCCTTTTGGACAAATGCAAGTGGGCTTTATTTGGGGCTCCGGTACCTAAATTAGGACCTGCGACCACTCAAATCGAACGCGTCGAGAAACCAATGATTTTCGGAAGCATCACGGGGCGAAGCCGGGTAATGAAGTTCAAGCCCAAGATTCTACCATTTAAGCTCTATTTTCCATGCTTTTATGAATTTTCTGCATTTTTCTACTTTTGTTGGATTTCATTAAAATACTTAGCATCTCCAATTTCTTTGAAATTGGATTGAGCTTTATTTTATTGCATAAGGAAGAAGTTTTAATTTTGGGCTAGGGTTTCGAGCACTTTTATAAAAGACTCTCAAACCTTAGTTTTGTCGCAGACTTTTTTAATAGAATTTGATTTTCTCTAAAGTCTCTTTTACTCTGACCTAAGGTTAGAGTTATATATCTTTCTGTTTTTTTCCTTCTTTCTTTGTATTTTCCGCCGCCTGTTCCATCTCGTAGTTTGTCGCTACCATATCGGTATTAGATTCATAGTTCCTTCGGCGTGGGTAACGAAGGTGTCGCCACAGCGATCCTTTCGGGGGAAGTCCACTCTTCCGATCACCGAATCGGTCGACCATGATGAATTCGGTCAATTCCAATCCTAGGTTGGTAAATTTAAACTTGTTGGGAAATCAGATGAGAGACGTACAAGAAGCACTACACAGGCTGTTGAACAACCAAACCAACGAATTTTGAGCTTCAGGTTCGAGCAACCAACCGTCGGGACCTGAGAGAGAGAGATCAGCTGCGAGCGGAATCTGTTCGATCCTCAGCGAGAACAAGTTAAGGGTCAATATTCTCTACAAGACTGTCGTAACCAAGTCTTTGAGCAGCCGCCAGCAAGAGATTCTGATCTGAACGCCAACAACCGGTGGGAATCTGGATTCAGACCGGAGATTCCAGAGTTCCAATGAGGTCTCGAATCGGAGGAGTTTTTAGATTGGATCGCCTCAGTTGAAGAAGTCTTTGATTTCAAGGAGGTTCCGGATGAAAAATGGGTACAATTGGTTGCAACTAAGTTCTGAGGCCGAGTTGCATCCTGGTTGCAACAACTCAAGCAAACTATAGCAAGGCAAGGTAAGCCAAAAATAACAACTTGAGCTAAGTTTGTGAAGCACTTGAGGGCTGCATTTTTTCCTTACCACTATGCGTGTATCATGTATCAGTAGTTCCAAAACCTTAAACAAGGGTCAAGGAGTGTTAACGAATACACTAACGATTTTTTCAAGCTACAAAACCGTGTCGATATTGCTGATTCCTCAGATTAGCTAGTATCTCGCTATATAGGGGGGATGAGACAGCAGTTTCAGGACCAGCTGGACATGTTCGATCCTGTGAATATATCTGAAGCACATTAGCGTGCACTGCATTTGGAGAAAACTCTTTCACGAAGGCCTTATGGAGGAGATACTTTCAGAACAACTTCATTGGCATTTCCAAAAATGGACGGTTCCAAGCCTTAACCCAGGAGTACCAACTGCTGCTCCTATGCATACAGGTGCTAATCTGCAGGGCCCTAGACACACAGTTACTTCCTCACATGTCTAATGCTACCATTTTCATGAACTAAGGCATGTTGTTTTACAGTGTCCAAAATTACGACAACAGCCACAACATTTGAGGGGTATGTTCGCTGACACTGCTGATTTTTACCTGGAGGGTGAGCCACGGTTTGATGAGGAACCAAAGGATGTTGTTGATGAGGTCCCAGAGGACCAGGTTACAAGAGGAGATATTGGTCAGGCACTGGTTTTAAGGCGTATCTGTTTAATGCCGAAAGCCAAAAGTGATAAGGATGATTGGCTACATAACAATAATTCAGTCGACTTGTACTATCGAGAGAAAGGTATGAAAATTTGTTATTGATTCAGAGAGCTACGAAAATGTTATCTCTGAAGAAGCTGGTTCTAAAAACATAAGACCACCCAAACCCCTACAAACTTTCCTGGTTAAAGAAAGGTAGTGAGGTAAATATATGTAGAAGATGTTTTGTATCTTTCTCTATTGGTAACTATAGGGATAAATCATGATGTGATGTCATTGGGATGGATGCGTATCACTTGTTGTTAGGCCAACCCTGACAATATGATAGAAGTGTCACATATGATGGTAGGAGGAACTGCTACAGTTTCATATGGAATAATGGCAGGTTTATATTAACACCAACTAGAGAGGTATCCCCAAAACCTTCCTTGGCAGTATCAAAAGAGTCGGGTAAGAACTTTGTAGCTCGAAAGGTGTTTATAAAACATGCTCATGAAACATGGATTTTCTATCTTTTGGTGGTTAAAGAATTTAGTACTGATCCATTTGTTGGTATACCTGAGCGAGTTCGACCGCTATTAGTGGAGTTTTCTGTTGTCTTTCCTGATAATCTACCTACAGGTATTCCTCCATTGAGAGATATCCAGCACCGAATTGACCTAGTACCGGGTGCTAGCCTACCAAACCGACCGTATTATCGGATGAGCCCAAAAGAGCATGAAGAGCTCCGCAAATAGGTGGAAGAACTGTTACCGAACGGCCTTATTCGTTAGAGTCTTAGTCCTTGTGCGGCTACTGCAATATTAACATTAAAGAAGGATGGCTCAATGAGAATGTATGTGGATAGCCGGGCTATCAACAAAATTACAGTCATGTATCAGTTTCCTATTCCCCGCCTTGATGATTTACTGGATCAGTTGAATGGTGCTACTGTGTTTACGAAGTTAGATTTGAAGAACGGATATCACCAGATTTGTATTCGTATGGGGGATGAGTGGAAAACGACCTTCAAGACCCGAGAAGGTCTGTTTGAATGGATGGTAATGTCATTCGGTCTTTCTAATGCTCCTAGCACGTTCATGGGGGTTATGAACCAGGTATTTTGCACGTTCATCGGAAAATTTCTTGTTGTGTACTTTGATGATATTCTTATATATAGTACCACAGAAGAGCTGTATCTCCAGCACTTACGCGAAGTGTTGGTTGTTTTGAGGAGAGAGGATTTTTATGGAGGACTCGATAAGTGTTGTTTTATGACAGATTTGGTCGTCTTCCTGGGGATGTCGTGTCAAAGGATGGGCTGTCAGTGGATTAGTCGAAAGTGGCAGCCGTGCGAGACTGGCCTATTCTTACTTCCATCACTGAAGTCCGTTTTTTTACGGATTGGTCTCCTTTTACAGACGGTTCATACATAACTTCAGCACTATCATAGCTTCTATTATAGAATGTATGTAGGGCAAAACATTTTGTTGGACCCTTAAAGTAGCTAAGGCATCTGAGGAAATCAAGGTAAGACTTACCACTATACCGATTCTGGTTTTACTTGACTTCTCTGCAGGACTTGAACTGCATTGTTATGCGTCCAAATTGGGCATTGGAGTTGTACTCAGCCAACGAGGCCGCCCTGTAGCATACTTCAGCGAAAAGTTAAGTAGAGCTAAACTCAACTAAATCACCTATGATAAGGAGTTTTATATGCAGTTGTACGAGCATTGAAGCTCTAGAGTTCATACTTGGCATATAATGACTTTGTCTTGTACACCGATCATGATGCTTTGAAGCATTTGCAGAGTCAGAAGAAACTATATTCCCACCATGCACGTTAGGCCGCATTTAGTCAACAATTTACCTTTTCCATTAAGCATACTTCAGGGGCAGTTAACCGCGTAGCTGACGCATAGTGCCGACGCAACATGATGATTCGTATGGAAAGAGAAGTTGTGGGATTCAAGATGTTGAAGGATCTACTGGCTATCGATCCATATTTTTGTCCTATTCTAGAGGACGTCATCGCAGGTTTGAGAAACGATTTTGCAGTGAGAAACGATTACATCTTCAAAGGTAATTTACTCTGTGCTCATGAGGGCAGTTTGAGGTTGCTGATTGTACAGGAGAGACACAACGAGGGGCATGAGGGTAGAGATCAAACCTTTTACTCTGTATTCAGTCAATTCTTCTGGCCGCATTTGAGGCGAGATGTTATCCGTTTTGTAGCTGATTGTCGGGTTTGCCAGATGGCAAAAGGTACATCATCCAACGCGGGTCTATACATATCACTCCCAATACCAGAAGGCCTGTGGCAAAGCGTCAGCAAAGATTTTATCTCTGGGCTGCCAAGAACACAGAGAAGTAACGATTCTATATTTGTAGTGGTTGATAGGTTTTGTAAGATGGCCCACTTCATTGCCTGCAAGAAAACCACAGATGCTGTGAATGTTGCTGATTTATACTTTTGTGAGGTCTACCGCTTACATGGTCTACCCTTGAATATCGTTTCTGATCGCGATACGCGGTTTGTTGGGCATTTTTTGAGGAGTTTGTGGCACCTCACAAGCACGAAGCTGAGTTTTAGCAGCGCGTATCACCCACAGACAGACGGTCAAACCGAGGTAACTAATTGAACATTATGCAACATGTTACGCACAGAGGTCTCTGGGAACTTGAAAGCATGGGATTCCCGCATTTATCATGTTTAGTTTGCCTACAACAGGCACCACAAGCGCAGTACTGAGTATAGTCCCTTCATGGTAGTCTATGGTTATAACCCACGGGGTCCTATGGATTTAGCTTTCTCAATGCTTGATAAGGTTCCAGCTAAGGTCGAGAACACCATTGCTGATCTATGGGAGATCCATGAGAACACCCGCAAACACCTGGAGGAAACAACACAGAAGTACAAGGTTGCCGCAGATAAGAAGCACCGGTTGGTGGAGTTTGCAGTGGGGGAATTTGTATGGGTTGTTTTGACCAGGGATCGTTATCTTACACACGATTAAAACAAGTTGGCTGCAAAGAAGGTGGGTCCGTTTGAAATTATTGAAAAGATTAATCCTAATGCATACAGGTTGAAGCTACCCAACTACATGAAGACCTATAACGTTTTCAACGTGAAGCACCTAGTGCCATTTACCACTGTTGCTGAGGATGATGAAGCTGAGAATTCGTGGCCGAATTCTTCTGAAAAAGGAGAGGATGATGTAGTTGTACGAGCCCATGGCTATATGACCCTTTTGAAATAAATGCAAACATGCTTTATTTGGGGCCGCGGTATCCGAATTAGGCCGTGCGACCACTCAAATTGAACGCGTCGAGAAGCCCAACGATTTTCGAAAGCATCAGGGGGCAAAGCCGGGTGATGAATTTCAGGCCCAAAATTCTACCTTTTAAGCCCTATTTTTCCTGTTTTTATGAATTTTATGAATTTTCTGCATTTTCCTATTTTTGTTGGATTTTATTAAAATACTTAACCAGCTCCAATCTCTTTGAAATTGGGTTGAGCTTTATTTTATTACATAAGGAAGAATCTGTAATTTTGGGCTAGGGTTTCAAGCACTTTTATAAAAGGCTCTCAAACCCTAGTTTTGCCGCAAACTTTTTTTAATAGAATTTGATTTTCTCTGAAGTCTCTTTTACTCTGACCTAGGGTTAGAGTTATCTATCTTTCTATTTTTCGTCCTTCTTTCTCTGTATTTTCCGCCGCGTGTTCCATCTCGTAGTTTGGCGCTACCATTAGGTTTCAGCCCAATACTTCTACTCTTGAATTCAAGAACCCTTGGGTATCCAGACCTAGTCCCATGTATATTGGTATGTTTAACATGGTCAAAACCTTTCTCTAGAATTTTAGCACTGCTCCTCCAGGTTATCCTCTCAAATCTAATGCACACATCCCATGTCCTGACACTTTTGATCGAATGGTTTTTCACAACAATGAGTTTCATAACATATTTCCTACTTGGGTATTTCCTTAGTATAACCCCTCTCCTTAAAGCACCGTCTCTTATTTCATTTATAAAGGCAGGAAAAAACTTTGAAATTTTTATTGTAAAGTATATTTTCCTTATTAATAGTTCATGATTGATATCTATAAATAAAAAATCCCCCGATGACATAAGCATTTAGTTCTAGACTATTGGCTATAAATGTTCAGGCACCACTAGGTCTGTGTAAGAATGCCTCCATCTCATGATAAAACTTTTACGCATAAAATAAAATATATTATTAATTTGAATTTTACTCTAGTGTAAAGACATTAAAGTTAAAATTAAAATATTTTTCTCGCAATTTTGAACAAATATCTCATGTGATCTAACTAACTATCTCAAACACACAATCATTTTATCAATATGGTTTCCCTAGTTTCCCTTAGTATTATTTTGGTTTGTGCTCCATCTGTTTTTATTGCACATAACTTTAGATGAACTCATTGTTTTATGAGAGGTGACACCATGTCTATATTATTATAAATATTTTTTTTGTAAATATTTTATTATCTTAGAAACATATATCGCACGTATAATGAAATTTATCAAAAAAAAATTAACTTGTTCATCCACGATAATGACCAGCATATATAATACATCATGAATAGAATATATGCTGAATTATTTCACAAATAACCGGTTACTTAGTATAAAATTTGATTTATAACTTCTCTATTGTTAAATTGTGATGTAGCGAAGACTGCGGACAGACTGGTTTTTCTCTCAGGCATCAGAATTAGGTCAACATGTACCCAAATCAAAGATTTTGAAGCGCCCGTCAGATTTCAAAACTGTGACTTTGTCACAAAGTTTGATACCTAAATTAGACTCGTAAAGCATTCGAAAACCAGTTTTAATATTTTAGCGTTAATTTTATTTATTTATTTTATTTTAAAACATTTTTTGTAATTTTCCTTATTTGGAATTAGGGTTTTGGGTAGTGCTATATAAAGCATCCTATACCCTATTTTACCTTGAGACTTTGATTAATAGAATTTTGAGATTATTTCTCTGAGTCTCATTTATTCTCTAACCTAAGGTTAGGGTAATATCTACTGTTTTCTTCTTCTAATCTTCCGCCACTTCATCAGTTTTGGTATCAGAGCCTCAGTTCCTGCTATGGGGCAAGCATGTTTCTGAATCTTGAGTTCATCTGATTCAAGGTCTAAAGGAGAGAACAACATCTATGGTAATGAAGATCTCGAAGATCGTTTGGTATGCGGGGACACACCAGGGGTTTCGGTGATAATCGTATTGACTAGTTACTAGAGGAGTTTAAATTGGCTACCAATCATCAGATCAAGGATAAAATTTCTTATCGAGATGTTGTCTCATGCTATGAAGAGGTTTTCGAAACCAATATTTTTCATCAACTGGAGATGGGGTATTGTTTTCAGGCTATGGAAGGCTTTCAAAACCAATTTGTTTTCATCAACTGGATGGCTTCAATGTGACTTCAAAGATGGAACACTCAAGAAGAATTTATCTTATTATAATAAGGTCAAAAATTATAATTCTCAATGTAACAATTAAAAAAAATAAAAAATAATAATTTTAGCTGTTGATGGTGATGACACTATGAATTCGAGGACGAATTCTTGTCAACCAGGAGAGGATGATGTAGCCTAAAAATTCCAAACAAAAACTTTTTTATTATATTTTATTTTATTAAAATATCTCATATTATTTAAATCAAATCTAATTGTATTAAGATTTGATTTTAGAGAAAAGTACACATAAATACCTTCTCAACTATCAAATACCAACATGGTACCCGTTTTTGGACTAGTTTCATAAACTACCTAGAGTCAAAATATGGACAATTATACCCTCTAGGGTATAAAAGGGGTTGTTTTTGTTGAAACCTACAATTTTATACCTTCTAATCTGACTTTTGGGTTCCAATTCCCCCAATTTCAACTTTCTAAATTTGAGGAGAGAGAAAACAAAAAAGCGAAGCAGCTTTAACAGGAGACAACGTCGAACCTTCCAACCCACTGCCGTATCAATCGCCGGCCACCTAACCGGCTGCCACCGAACCGACTGCCGTATCAATCACCGGCTACCGAGACCGACGTCGAACCTTTTCTTCTTCTTCACGAAAGAAACGACTGTCATTGCAAACCCCGGCCACCGATACCGACGTCGAACCTTCTGAAAATCTTCACCACCGTACCGACTGTAATTTCAAACGCCGGCAACAGATACCGACGCCGATTGCCAGAATTCAGCCAAACGTAGCGTCGTCAGCGTCCGTCAAAGTCTGTAAGGTTAGTTATGGGTCTTCTTCTTCCTTCGTCCGGCCACCGTAACTGCATCGATAGCACCATCGTCCGCCTACGTCTCCGTCGAACAGGTACGTTTTTTGTCGCCGTCTTCCCTACTCTCTGTGTTTGTCACCGTAGAGCATTAGGCTTGATATTGGGTATTGTTTCGCTTCTGTAAACCCTAGAAGAGATTTGAAGATCGAATCTCTTAGATCAAAGAACACAGCTACTGAATCCGCTACAATAGTCAATGTTGGTTTACCTTCTTACTCGCTACAAGAGCATTAGGCTTGATATTGGGAGAGTCTCACTTGCTTCTGATTGGTGATCCAGGTTCTTTTTTTATTTTTCTCCTTTCTATTAAGTGCAGGTTTTCATAACATATTTAGGTTATAGTTGTGTTGGTTAGAATGGTGTTGTGTCGATTAGAATGCTGTAACGTCGTGTATTGTAGGTATGTGGCTGCTGTTGTAAGCATTGTGAGTTTACGTAGGGTTGGTCCATATCTAGCTATATTGGTTGCATTATCTATCAGTGTTTGTGTATAGTTTACAGTCCGACGCCATGGGTTTGAACCTGGTGGAGAAGAGGCGGAGGAAGAGGAAGAAGAAGAAGAGGAAGAAGAGGCGGAGGAATCTGATGGAGATGATTCTGATTAGGGTTGAACATGTCGATGTAGTATCATGGAACTGTTGGTTTATATTTTGTTGTGTTTAACGTTTGTTTATGCTTTTTTTGGACTGTAACGAAACACAAACCCTGTGCAGTTGAAGGAAGCAGTTTTACTTGCAGTTATTTAAAAGAATAGCAATGTTGGAAAACTAAGATATCAGAGTTATGGTAAATTTAAAAGAACAATGTATGTAGACCTTATGTATAAGATGTAAGCATAGATAGCAAGGTTGAATAAAGTGGATATCAGAGTATAACAGCATAGATAGCAATGTATAAATGAATACATATCAGAGTCTTAACAAATGTAAGTAAAGTATTAGATGGATCTACAACGAAACAGAAAACATACTTTAATTTATCTGTTAGATGTAAAATACATAATCTATCAAATTTGTATAGCGTGGCTATCAGATTGTAGCAGCATAGATAGCAATGTACACATGAATATATATCAGAGTCTGAAAAAAACAGACATGAAACGTGTCAATGTTAAAAGTGTAAGAAGCATAAGTCAAAATACAAGGAGTGCTTATCTTTGAGATGAATCAGGCATGAAAGATGTGATAAACCTCTTGAACAAATGTAAGCAAAGTATCAGATGGATGAACAACGAAACAAAAAACATACTTTTATTTATATGTTAGATGTAAAATACATAATCTATCAAAATTGAATAAAGGGGCTATCAGATTGTAACAGCATTGATAGCAATGTACACATGAATAGATATCAGAGTCTGAAACAAACAGACATGAAACGTGTCAATGTTAAAAGTGTAAGAAACGTAAGTCCAAATACAAGGAGTGCTTATCTTTGAGATGAATCAGGCATGAAAGATTTGAAGTACATCTTTAACAAATGTAAGTAAAGTATCAGATGGATGTAAACGAAAACAGTAAACATACTTTGATGTATCTGTTAGATGCAAAATCCAGAATCTATCAATGTTGAATAGAGTGGCTATCAGAGTATAAAAGCATAGATAGCAATGTATACGTGAATAGATATCATAGTCAGAAAGAAACAGACATGGAACATGTAAATGTTAAAAGTGTACAAAACATAAGTCGAAAGATAAGGAGTGCTTATCTTTGAGATGTAAAATGTTACAAAAAAGTCGGTAAATAATGTTTAGAACGGAGCATCACATGACCTCCTATTATGCCCCGATTTGAAACATCGACCACAACGGGACTGGCTATGACATAATCAAAATGTTGAATTGAATCACAACAGCTTAATTGGATTGAAACAGCGAGTCAATTTATATATACAATGCAATAACTTAAAGAAGGTACATGAACTATGGTAACGAAAGGAATGAAAACGACACTTCTTCAGTTACTCCCTTTTCCATCTCCATTTTGCACCTCCCATTTTGCAGTACCCAACACAGCTTGAAGCTCCCTCGAAAGAAACTACCCATAAATACCTCGAAAGCTCATGCTGTATCTAGCAATGTCTCATGCTGTATCTAGCAATGTCTCATGCTGTATCTAGCAATGTCTCATGTTGTATCTAGCAATGTCTCATGCTGTATCTAGCACTGTATACAAGGCATAAATCGCAACTGATAAATAATATAGTGTCTAACAATCAGATATGCACTAAAATCGCAATGTATAAAACAGAGTTGGAAAACTGCAATTTCTTACCGGAATGTAATCAGAGCCGGTATCGATGCTTTGATTCGACCAGAAACAGAAACTAAACGATTTCTTGCCATTAATATACATTAGCTACGCTAGTGAATCTATTGTTAAGATCGAAAATGGAAACTTATTTCAAAAAGCAGCCACAATACCTATATAAGTTGCAAGATATTTTTCAACACAAATAGCAAACTGTCATACCTAAACTATCAGGGTATATGGACTATTGGTCTGGTTTCAAACACATATATCAACCTATTATAGCTAACATATAAGGGTGTATGCAGCAAGAGGAAATAGTTTGAAACATATAGCAATATCACGTACCTAAACTATAAGAGTCATGGTCTATTTATCAACACATATAGCAACATGCCATAACTAAGATATCAGGGTGTATGCTGTCAGGTTTAATCTACAAACACATCAAACCTATCAGGGTCTATGCAGTGATCTAGCAACATCAAACATACAATTGCAGGCGACAAATCGCAATGTGTATCCATATAAATATCAGGGTTCAAAACAGAGGTGGAAAAATGAAATTACTCACCGGAATGTGATCGGAGCTGGTTTGGATGATTTGAATTGAGCAGAAGCAGATGGTAATAAGTTTCCTGCAATTAACGTACATTATATGAGAGTCTAGAATCGATTTCGAAAATGGAAAACGATTTTGAAACTAAAAACTCAGCTCTGTTACTGACCTGAAAGATGTACCATTTTTGGCTACGATTTCGAAACTTAAATCAGTTGTTATGAGGCTGAGATACGGTGGTCTAGGAGGCTGAGATACGGTGCAAGATCGGAGCTCGACCGGCTGAGACGGTGCAAAATCGGAGCTAGGAGACTCTGGATGAAGCTGACGACGTCAAACCGGAATTCTGAAACTCGCCGGTGATCGGAACAATCTGAAAAGGCGATTATATGGATCGCCGGTGATTAAGACTAGTTCGACGGTGGTTGTATGGTTTGCCGGTGGAGAGAGAGAAGAAGAGGAGAAAGAGAGAAGAAGAGGAGATAGAGAAGAGTAAGAGTGGAGGCTGTTTTGAATTTCAAAATTCAAAAATAGAATGGGGGCTGTAACAAAAAACCCTAATTTTTCACAAATCAACCTTATATACTAGGTTGAGGGTAATCTTGGTATTAAAAAAAGAAAAGGTATTAGAAGTGGATATGTTTAATGAGATGGGTATTAAGTGAGCATTAACCCATTTTTGGGTACTAGGTTGTAATAGGTTTGGTTAAAAGGTACTTAGTGTGTCATTTCCCTTGATTTTATTTTATTTTAGTACATTTATTTTATTTCCTTGTATTCTAATTTAAGGTTTTGAGCACATATTATATAAATCCTCATATGCCTTAAGTTTTTAAGTTTTTGGAATAATATATTTTTTATATCTGAAAATTTTAGTTTTTTGTTACCCTTGGATTAGGGTTTCATAATGTTACCCTTGAATTAGGGTTTATTCATCATTGCTTTTTCTTTTATTTCCGCTGCATCATCAGTTTTGGCATCAGAGCCCAGCGATTCCTGCTATGCAGATACATGAATCATGTTCCGGGTACCTCTTGATTTGAAGGCTAGAATATAGAACAACATCTTCCAGTATACCTGCACAATGGGAGGAAGAATTTTCAAGTTTGTAATTGATTCATATATCTATGAAAATCTGATTTCAGAGGAGGCTATTCAGAAACTGGCGCTGAAGACTGAAGCTCTTTCATACCCTTACATACTGTCAGGACTGATAGAGTACACTGAGGTAACAATTTCTAAACGCCGTCAAATTGCATTTTATGTTGGTAATTACAAAGATACAGCATGGTTTGACATAGTTCATATGGACGTTTGTCATCTACTTTTAGGACGTCCATGGCGATTTAAGAGGATTTCTGCTTATGATGGTAGAACAAATCGATACAGTTTTGTGAAAAATGGTATCAAGTTTATATTAGTGTCATCTAGAGTAGTGTCTCCAAAACCACCATCAGTTAAAGAGTTTCATGCTCAAATTGCACCAGCTACCGATCTTAGTTGTGATGCTAAAACTGTGTCTTAGTCCGTGTTTGACAAGCCAGTCTATGATAAAAATATTTTTGAAGATGTATTTGGGCCGTTTTTTTGACAAACCAATGTACGATGAGTATGATGATGACTAGGATGATGAAGATCTAATTAATGTTAAGGATAAACTTGTAGATCGAGATATTGTCTCAGGCTTCAGTACACCATACTACAACACTTCTGAAGTCTATTGAAGAAAGACTGCAAAGTAGCAGCTTCTATTGTGGAGATGCAGTTTCCAGGTATTTTATGTTATCTTAAAATAAAACCTTTGATTCAGTTTTCTATAAATACATGTTGTCGTATTGGAAAAATGGAAGATGGTATTTTGTGTTTGAGATTATGAATATATTGATAGAAGAAAATAATAGTATTTTAATGGATAAAAGATTAGGTTTTGTAATAGAACCTGGAGGAGTTTTGCGTGATGGTTGGGGAAATAAAAGAAAGAATAACAAGTTAAAAGTAAAAGATTATAGTGTTTTGAATCTACTGGCAGAAATATACTATGAAGCACTTGAGAAGCCATTTAATATTCAACAAAGAGGAATTGTTCCTTTCTGCAAGGGTCTTGATGTGATACAACACGCATAGTCTGGAACTGGAAAGATAAAAACTTTTTACACGCGTAAGGGTGATGTTGTGCTTAGTAAGTGGGTTGATAAAGCTGACATAGATCAAATTATTACTGCTGATCACAGTAAAGCCGATGACATGGTAAAAATGAACAAAGCTAGGAAGCCACTTCTTGACAAGAGCGACAACATTCAGATTATCACCTCTCATACACTTATGCCAATATCAATTACAATCGGAGGTGAAAACGTCAATGTTTTTTCTGTGCTTTCAATGTTTCAACGTTTTGAATTTGAGGTCGAATTCTTCCCAACCAGGGAAGGATGATGTAGCGAAGACTGCGGACAGACTGGTTTCTCTCTCATGTATTAGAATTGGGTCAAACGGGTACTCAAATCAAAGATTTTGACGAGCCCTTCAGATTTCAAAACTGTGAATTTGTCACAAAGTTGATACCTAAATTCGACTCGTAAAGCCTTCGAAAACCAGTTTTAATATTTTAGCGTTGATTTTATTTATTTTATTTTAATTTTTTTTTGTAATTTCCCTTATTTGGAATTAAGGTTTTGGGTAGTGCTATATATAGCATCTCATACCCTATTTTACCGTGAGATTTTGATTAATAAAATTTTGATATTATTTCTCCGAGTCTCCTTTATTCTCCAACCTAGGGTTAGGGTAATATCTAATGTTTTCTTCTTCTAATCTTCTGCCACGCCATCAAACTGGCTTGTAATTATTTACAAAATATAAATTTAAGAGTTTTAATCCTATATATAAATATCAAACTTACCAACTCTTGAGACAGTGGTTTGGTAATGAATTTATCAAGTTCTCACTAATATGTGCCTAAGAGGATGCTATGAATTTACTATGAATCAATTTTCTAACATACTCATGTCTTAAAATTTCCATCACACATGTCATTATAGGTTATACTAACATTTGTTTAATATCATAATGTATTTGAATTGTCATGTTTTCCTTTATGAATGGTATTTTATGCAATAAGTCTCTAAGTCATTCAGTTTTTTCCCCGTTATGGCCAATGTTATGAACTCAAACTTCATAGATTAATGGTATATACACATATGTTTATTTTTTACCCTCGAAAAAGCTCATTTTGCAAAAATAAACACCCATCATGCAATCGATTAAATATTGGCTAGGTTGGCGATCCAACTTGCATTTGTGTATCATTCGAGTATCCCCAAAATTTAGAGTATTAAAGTTATAAGAACCCTTCCAATAACATTGAATGTTATGTTACTAGTAAATTGACTTAATATACTCACCAAATAAAATATACACTATAGTCTATAAAGTTACATACATCAGACTTCTTATAATACTAAGATATTACTATTGAGTCATTGCTCGTCCCTTATTATTTGAGAGTTTCAAACTATGATCAAACTACATACGTGGTTTTTTAAATATCAAATGTTTAAATTTATCAAATACTTTTACAAAGTATGACTAATTTAGGGTAAAACCACCACTATTTTTAATATTTTTATTCTAAAAAATATTACTTTCTTACAATTATGTATTTTTAAAGTGGAAGATGAATACCTATTCGTTTCATTTATCTCCCTTACATCATTACTCAATATAAGTAGATAATATACGTATGAATATGCTTATACATTGTAGTTTTCCTGAAATCATATGATACCACTACATGATCAAACTTTTCATGCTATTTTTAGGAATTTGTTTCAATATATACAACAACTTCACATGCCTACATACCTTTGATTCATTTCTCGGGAGAACAAACCCTTCATACTACTCCATTTAGACCTCATCGTCGAGATCTTCATATAAACATATCATCTTGGCATATCATCTTCAAGATTATATATCATCTAAATTGTACTTTTTGGACTTTAAAAGTATCACCTTTCCATAATATTTTCAAGAGGAAATCGGTTTTGCGATAGTTAATCATACCTAAACAAATTTATGGAAGTACCATTTTTACGAACCTAAAATTGTTTCCTATGATTTTTTACTCATGTATTTGAGAGAGAAATGATTTTCCATTAAAAAAGTTATAATCAAAATATTGAGATATGAGAAATTTCTTTGTACTTTGTTATTGAGCTTTGTACTCTATATGTTTCATACATTTAACGCATAAATCTTTTTGGTGTACTATTCATTATGGCGGTCTAAATTTTTTTCCAAATAATATACTCGATATATAGGACCATATTCTTCTCGTTTGCTTTTTTTTCTTTTTGATTTGTTTCGTATAATTATCAAGAAGCTACGTAAGGTTTTCCAACTTGTGATCAATGATGTAACGTAGTTTCATTATTGTCACCAATGATATCAACTTATTTTGCAATGATGCGATCGGTTTCATCAAATTAATTTAATTAATACATGTTCATTTTTTTATTGTTAGAAAATAATCAATAATACTAGGATAACTTGCAAGTATAAATTCGTCGAAAAAAATTAAAATTATAAAAAATGTTTTGGTCTTTAAAAAATTGACAATAGATTTGGGACTTTTTAAAATTATTAAAAATGTTAATACATGTTCAAAAATAGATATTTACGTCTTAGACTTTTTGAAAAATTTTTTATGGATATTATAAATCTTTTGAGTTTCGAAAAATCAAATATCAAATTAACAAACTTCTAAAAAAACGAAAGATATATAATATTTTGTTTATATAATTTAATTAAGTCGCATATACTCGTATAAATAATATATATATATATATATATAAAAGATTTAGTAAAATTTTACAAAACAATACATTTAATTTAAAATTATAGCAATATGTTTAAAAATTTAAGAAAGTTGTTGTTACCTAACAAAATAACGTTTTTTACTATTTAAAACGAGATAAATACCATTAAAGAAAAAGTGGTTCGTTGTCTATCTTTATTATTTCGAGATTAACTTATTGGCACTAAGAAGGATTCTTGTTTCTTGCTAAAAGAAACTTTCCTCAGTTTGATTGAAAAGTGTATGCATTACTCTTTGCTAAGGGAGCGGTAGGGGCAGTTCTGGCTCAACCTGAATGGAGGAAGTCGATTTCCCTCCGCTGCCGGGGGCGGTGCGATTGTCTCCGATCAACAACGATGAAGTTGCCAAAAGAACGTACGCTGATGTGATTCTAAAGAAGGATAAGTTCACTGAATATAGGCCGGATTGCGTTTCGATACACGATGACTTCAACGTCATTAAGTTTTCAGCAATGGTGAAGTCAGAGTTATGTGCAAAATCGAGGACCACGCTTGTTGTCAAGTTCAAGGACGGGATTCCGAAAAAGCAGGTGTTTCAAGATTTTCTTGATTCATTTAAATTCAAGGGTTCTTTTACTTATACGACTTTGGATTCTAGACAAATTCTAGTTGAATTTGCTGTCTTGGAAGATGCAGGAAGAATGTGGATTAAACGCTTTTGGAAGGTTGATGGTCGCATGATGAGGGTAGTTAAGTGGTGCCCCAAAAGTTCGAGGAACTTTGAATGTCCTGAAGCTCTGTTGTGGGTGAGGTTCGAAAATGTTCCAGAATTCATGTATAACAGCTCTGTTATACATGCTCTGGCTTCATCGTTGGGACTTGTTCACCACGTAGTGATCCCTGAGATAAATCGTGCGAGTTGGAATGCCTGTTTCGCTCTAATTGAGATCGACGTATCAAGATTACTAAAACGGAAGTTAAAAGTAGAGTTTGGTGAAGAGCTTAATTTCATTACTGTCAGCTACAAGAACCCCCCTAATTACTGTAAGTCTTGCAATCACATAGGACATCAGGCTGATGATTGTAACAAGACAAAGTCAAAGGATACTAAGAAGATAATGGATACTAAAGTTACTGAAAGAAATGATATTAGCCAAGTATCAATTCAAGAATCTGCAAACTGTGCTATTGATACAAAACCTACAAAGGTCCCTTCATTTACTTATGTGTATAGGAGGAAATTAAAATCAATAGTTACAAAGAAAGACTTGCCTATTACAAGTATGTCTTGCCCATCTACTAGTGTAGGAAGTCCAGTGAAGAAGTGCTCTGCTTCAAAAAATGACCCCGACATCATCAGTGCCCTTCAAAATTTGGAGGAAGAAGAGAACTGCTTGAACAACTCGCAGGCTTCTCCTAGAGGAGGAATGGCTGGTAGTTGCAATGCCTCCCCAAGATTGGCTACAAATGAACCTGAAAATGAGTTTGAGACTGTTATTGCAAGAAGAATAAAATCTGCCAACAAGACTGGAAACTCAAACAGATTGTCAATAAACTCTCTTAACAAGAGAGAAAAAGGCCAAAAATCATTATCAGATAATGATTAAGTTTCTAAGCTGGAATGCAAGAGGAATTAATAACAACCCTACAATTGCTAGGCTAAAGAACATCATCAACAGTGAGAAGGTCAAATTAATTGCAATACAAGAGCCAATGGCTAGGGCTGACAAGGTGGATTTGGTGGCTAGAAGGCTGGGTTTTGTGAACTATTTGGTTAACTCATCAAATAAAGTGTGGCTGTTTTGGACAAATGACATCAGTTTAGTAGCAGTAAAGGATCATGAACAATATATGCATGTTCAAATAAGCTTCGAGAATACGACGTGTTTTTTAACATCAGTATATGCCAAAAATCAGAGATTGCAAAGAAAAGCTCTTTGGACTGAGTTGAGTGCTATTACCTGTGATAGCCCTTGGATACTGGCTGGGGACTTCAACACCTCTAGGTGTCCTGACGATCAACTTCATTGTGTAAACTATGATGCTGTGAGTGCAGATGATTTCAACCAGTTCATAAGTGATAGTAACCTTGATGTACCTGGCTTCACTGGATCTCGATACACCTGGAGCAACAACAACAACTGGAAAAGGTTAGATTGGGTTCTGGTGAACCAGACTATGCTTAACGAACTAAGCATGCAGGTTTGTCACATGGTCAGAACCTGCTCTGACCATGCTCCCCTGTTAATTTCTTTTTGCAAAATCACTAATAATAACTTATTAAGGAAGAAAGGTTCTTTTAGGTTCATCAATGCTTGGGCCAATCATTCTGAATTCATGTCAACTGTGAATCAGAACTGGTCCAAACATTGTAATGGAGAGGATAGCAATATATTTTGGTTCAAACTTAAAAGATTGAAAAAACACTTGAAAAACTGGAATGTATCTACATTTGGAAACATTTTCAACAAAGTTAAGGAGGCTTATGCTGAAGTGGAGAACTGTGAATTGCTTCACCAGTCTCTTAAGGATAATATCTCTAAAGCCAAGCTATCTAAGGCTAACAGTATCCTCATCCTTGCATTAAAGGATGAGGAATCATACTGGAGGCAAAAGTGTTTCAATTCATGGTTGAATGAATGTGATGGAAACACGAAATTGTATCATAGTTTTGTATCAAAGAAAAGGAAGAAAAATTTAATACTGGGTATAAAAGAACATGATAAATGGCTCACAGATCAAAATGAAATTGCTACCTCTGCAGTGAACCACTTTAAAAACATACTTTCTTATGATCCTGATATTGATACTGTCATTAGTGAACATGAATCTATACTAAACAATATACCTAAGTTGGTATTGGACAGGGAAAATTCAGAGATCACTAAGGTTACTACTTCTGAGGAAGTCTGGGCAACTATCAGTGGAATGAAGCAAGACAGTGCTCCAGGCACTGATGGATTTAATGTTTTCTTTTTAAAGAAATGCTGGAATATTATAAGACATGACTTATGCAAAGCTCTAAATGCTTACCTTGAAGGCTGTCCTATTCCAAATGGTGTCTTCTCAACAGGAATTGTCCTGGTTCCCAAAATGGCTAATCCTACAACATGGAGTAATTACAGACCTTTAAGTCTATGCACAATTTTGAATAGACTGATAGCTGCTCTTATAAACAGAAGACTATCATCTATCCTTCCTAGAATTATTTCAAGAGGACAGGGGGCATTTGTTAAAGAAAGGTTAATTCATGACAATATATTAATCATAAAGGAGATGCTGCATCATATAAGGAGAAAGCCTTCTAAAGGCAACATTATCATTCAATTAGACATGACAAAGGCGTTTGACAGGATGTCACACACCTTTGTCATTAATGCTTTAAAGTGTTTTGGTTTCTCTGAGCATATTATTTCAATAATAAATAGCATGATTTCTAATGTGATGATTTCAGTACTAATCAATGGATCCAGTGCAGGCTATTTCCCTCAAAAGACAGGACTAAGACAAGGAGACCCTTTGTCCCCTTGTCTCTTTATACTTGCAGAAGAAGCACTTCTGAGAGGCTTAGAAAATCTATATGCTACTAAGCCTAGCATGCAATTCTACACTAAGTCACAATTCATCTTACCTTGCATTGCTTTTGCAGATGACATAGTCATCTTCACTAACAGTACTCCTACAGCAATTAAGGATCTGAGTAACCTGCTCAACAAATATCAAAAGGAGTCGGGTCAGTTGATTAACATTGAAAAGACTAAAGTTATCACATCAGCAAGGTGTTCAAGTGCAATGAAAGCCAGGATCAATGTTACTATGGGATTCAGAACTGAAACTGCTCCATTCACATACCTAGGGGCTACAATTGCTGCTAACAATAAGGGAGTGCACTTCTCTTCACTTTTAGCTAAACTGTATAATAAAATCAATGAGTGGGACATGAAGAACCTGTCTTTTAGTGGCAGACTGTCACTAATTAGACATGTCCTTCACCCCATCATTTATTTCAGAATGCAAAACAGTATAATACCTAAAAATGTACTAAATAAAATTGGCCTATGTTTTAACAAGTTCCTATGGAGGTCTAAAGTAAATGATTGTGCCATTCACTGGTCTGAATGGAGCAACATTTGCAGACCTTTTGCGGAGGGTGGATTAAACATAAAATCTTTACCAGACATCCAACTTGCATTTGCATATAAGCTTTGGTACTATTTCAGAAGTGGAAAATCTCTATGGACTGATCTAATACACAAGACTTATTGTGGGGATAGGCATCCTCTCAGTGCCAAATGTGGCTCTGGAGACTCCATTGTATGGAAAGGGTTATGTTCAGTAAGGGTCAGGGCAGATCAGTTCATACAATGGAGTGTGGGCTGTGGCAACATAGATTTTTGGAGGGACTCTTGGCACAGGATGTCACCAATAGTTACTGACCCAAATTCTTGGTTTTTGCCAGCAAAGTTAAAAACTTTTTGGAAAAATGGATCATGGGACATTAGCTCAATAGCCTTCCTTTCTCAAGATAGACAGCAACACATTCAAAGTGTTAAAATCTGTAATGAGAAGGAAGACATGATTGAATGGTGTATTTCAAATAATAAAAAATTTTGCACAAAGAAAACATGGGATAAGATCAGAATCAAAAGCAACGTCTCATTTTTTTATAAAAAAATATGGCATAGTTACATACCATCTAAAATCTCTTTTCTTTGCTGGAGACTACTAAAAAATTTTATCCCTACTGATGACATCCTAATCAAGAGGCACTTTACAATAGTATCAAAGTGTCAATTTTGCAATTCTTCTGAAGACCTAACACATTTATTCATCAACTGTTCTTTTGCTTGGAATCTATGGAACTACTACGGGCTTATGTTTCAAATTCCAGTCAGAAGATTTATGACCTTAAGACACATGTTATTAGTATGGTTTAAATCGAATTGCAACAAGTTCAATATTACCCAAATTGTTCCACAACTGATAGTTTGGACAATTTGGTATAATAGGAACAAATGCAAGTTTGATAAACCATATGATAACTTTAACAAGGCCGTTAACAGAGTAAACAGATATATACTGGGAGTTGATTCTAAGTTAAAACCTAAACACTGGCAAAATGCTGTGAATGCAGGTGCTCAGTTAGGAGCTCTATCTATATGCAACAGTAAAGCTACTTACCGGTCTTGGAAGGCGCCAGCGATGGGTAGACTCAAAATCAACACAGATGGAGCATGTAGCTCCACCGGTGAGGCGTCTGGTGGATATATAGTTCGTGACCATTTGGGCAACTGCATTCAATGGGCTACATTCTTATTTGGCAAATTGAGCCCCCTACAAGCAGAAAGAAGATCATTAGTAGAAGCACTATTAGAATGCTACAGAAAAGGTTGGAGAAACACTGACCTTGAATCAGATTGCATGCCACTAGTTCAATGCATCTGCTCTTTTGAACCATCTCACATTGCTGGAATAGAAGCTTGCAAGGCATTAATTCTACCAACGATGAAGGTCCGCCACATTTCCAGATCGGAAAACGTGGCGGCAGATTGGATCTCAAGGAGAGCTCTGGTTGAGAAAAAAAGCCAGGTTTACCAAAGTGGTGATATGCCGAATCAATTACTAGCTATTGTGGTTCTGGATAGCATCGGTGTTGGTCATTTAGACACTGGCTAGACACTGGTTAGGGTTCGAAAGATTGGAGGCGATGGATTGAAGGAGAGAAGAAAGGGGATCGAAAGAAATTAGGGTTTTCTAATGAGTCAATTGTAATAAGGGTTTCTGGCCTCTCTGTTTAGTCATAGTAGCCTTGGACTGGGTCAGATTGTTAACACTGAAAGCCCAAACTTTGCTTGGACCTCCGTCTTGTTTGTTTGGGCCTTATAATTGGTCCAATATTAATAAAAAGTCTATTTTTGCCAAAAAAAAAAAAAAAAAAAAGTACCTTCAATTATCTACAATAGTGTTAGTTACATTTTTCCCTAATTGAAATGGAAATTCTTATTTGGAACAAATTCCAAAAAATCTAGAATGGTTTAAAAGAAAAAGGTAAATTATATAAGTAAAAGATAAAATAGTATTCATCTTCTAAATTTTAATCAACAGTGATAAACTAACCTAAAAAGATAATAATTTACTTTAGATGGAAATAAATTAATGTTTTATTTTGAAACGAATCGCAAGTTTATAAAAAGTGTGATAAGTTTTTTAATTTGAAACAAATACAAAGTAGAGGGGGTTATATATGATTATTACCGCTAGTATTAGCAACAAAGATCATGTCTGATTGGGCCCTATTGTCAAAGCAAAGCCACAGAACCTCCTTCACTTTCCTTTAAATCCCTTCCTCACGACCTTCACTTTCCCCAACTTCTCTCTAATCTCATATTTTCTCTCTCTAAAACTCATCTCTTCAAAAATGGCAGATACCGGAGTGGTCGCCGTTTACGGTAACGGAGCAGCAATGACGGAGGCCAAGAAATCCACTTTCTCTGTCAAAGTCGGTCTGGCTCAGATGCTCCGCGGTGGCGTTATAATGGACGTCGTCAACGCCGAGCAAGCTCGTATTGCCGAAGAAGCTGGCGCCTGCGCCGTCATGGCGCTGGAGCGTGTCCCCGCCGATATCCGCGCACAAGGCGGTGTTGCTCGAATGAGCGACCCACAGTTGATCAAGGAAATAAAACAAGCCGTTACAATTCCAGTGATGGCAAAAGCTCGAATCGGTCATTTCGTCGAGGCTCAGATCTTGGAATCTCTCGGTATCGATTACATCGACGAAAGTGAGGTCTTGACCCTAGCCGATGAAGACAACCACATTAACAAACACAATTTCCGTGTCCCCTTCGTCTGCGGCTGCCGTAACCTCGGCGAAGCTCTTCGCCGGATCCGTGAAGGCGCCGCCATGATTCGAACCAAGGGAGAAGCCGGAACGGGGAACGTCGTGGAGGCGGTCCGCCATGTCCGGTCGGTCATGGGGGATATTAGGGTTTTGAGGAACATGGACGACGACGAGGTGTTCACTTTCGCGAAGAAGATCGCTGCACCTTACGATTTGGTGATGCAGACAAAACAGCTCGGTCGACTTCCGGTGGTGCAGTTTGCCGCAGGTGGGGTGGCGACTCCGGCCGATGCAGCACTGATGATGCAGCTTGGATGCGATGGAGTTTTCGTCGGCTCAGGCGTTTTCAAGAGCGGGGATCCTGCTAGACGAGCTAGGGCTATTGTGCAGGCTGTGACCCATTATAGTGACCCGGAAGTGCTCGCGGAGGTGAGTTGTGGGTTGGGTGAGGCCATGGTTGGAATCAATCTGAATGATAAAAACGTAGAGAGGTTCGCTAATCGGTCCGAATAGGCAAAAGTGGTTTGCTTTTGGCTACATTCGGGTTCTGGATTCGGGGTGTTTTTGGTTCTGGTTGGTATGGTGCTTATAGTAGTTTGGGTTTAATGTTATTGAAAACCTTTGATGTTTTGGGTGATGAAGTTCTCATTTTACTAGTGTTGCTGTAATCCTCTTTTACAAGATTGTTAAAAGTTACTTGGAATTTGGTTTAAAAGTTAAATTCCAAACACTAAATTGAAAAACTAGCTTGTGGATCATAAGATGGGGCTTATCTAAAACTTACATTCATAGGGTATAAGCCTTTAACAAGTTGTATGGTAACAAGTTGTATAATAAAGCCAAGTAATCAAAGTTGTGTATAGCACCTCTATTTTTAGAACACCATTAATTTTTTTAATAATCTGAGTTGAATAATTCAAGAAGTTGCTATTGAAACTAAAGAAATGGATAGCCTTAGCACATTGGAGGATATTCTTTCTATTACAGGACATGCTTCACCAAGCCCTCTATACCATTATTCTCTCGGCAAATGAATAGAAACAACATAGTATGATAGTGAATTATACGAATGAATATTTAGGAGTTTTAAAAATTATAAAACGCCTGTTTTTTTTTCTTTTTCATCAAATTAATAAAAAGAATATGAAATATAAAATCAATTAGAACACAAAATTTAATATAGTCTTGTGATAATGTTCTACATTTATGAACGACGACTTATTGATATTATAAAATAAACTTTTTGTAAAAAAAAAAATTCAACACAACTAACACAACATTTCTCCACTATGCAGGTATTTCTCTCACAAAGAAGTTCATAATTTTTCTATACCACTCATCAATGCTCTCGTTTTCAAACAACACTAGTTTCATGTTTCTTTACAAATATTTATATAAACATAAAAAGAGAAATAAGCATTGTATTCTCAAAATAGCATCTCAAATGTTGCTCCGGCAAATATTTGAGAGGAAGTAGTATCAAGCCTCTGATATCTGTACTGCTTATATTATTCATGACAAGTTGTGGCACAAAACCTTTGGCAAAAGTATTGTTTACCCACATGTAACTTTTGTTACATTCACTTGATCTTTCTCCACCACATTCTTCACCATCTAATAACTATCAGTATAATAATGTTTCTTTTCAACCTGAACATCTGAAGTGTTTGTAACTTCGAATTCTCAACAATTTTAGGTGTAGCCTTTGCCTTATTTAGTAGTGACATTACATCTTCATTTAACATCACATATATGTTATATAAAGTTTTATGGCTTCCAGGTTCCAGACACCACAACCTATACCATTTTACTATTTTTGGATACCCGAGAAATAAATACTTTATTTCTCTCAACTTAAGTTTGTCTTTCTTCACATGTGCATAAGCAGTACATGCGAACACTCTGAAATGTTTTAGTTTCCTTCGAGTCAATCTCTCTTGATGACATATGAACTTCAAAACTAAAGAGGGGATCATTTTGATGTTATATGTAGTTATCTTGAAATATTTTTTTCGAAACTTTTGTTCCATACTAAATGTTAGAAGCATATACCTTACCTTTTCAAGTAAGGTTTGGCTCATCCTATCAATAGTAACATTTATTAAGGATTCTCTTTCATGGTTTTGTGTATATAAATGTCAAGTTTTAAACAATGACTAGTGAATGTTTCATTCACAATTTCCAAGTCATTGTTAATTCTTAACTTCTTCAGCATCTTCCCAGTATGATTCTCCGCCAGCTTCTTTTAATCTTTAAAAATATTAATCTTTAAAAATATCAAATGTTCAAACAGACTATGTTTTTTTCGAATATGGTTTCAGAGTTGGTATAAGTTTGGATCGTGCAAAGTAAGTTCAACTATTGCATGAGTTAGAGCTTGGCTGAGAATTTGAAGTTACAAACAATAATATGTGTAGTATTCGACTTCTTTAGTAGTGACATAACATCTTCATTTAACATCGCATATCTGTTAATTAGAGTTTTATGACTTCCAGGTTCCATACACCACAACCTATACCATTTTACTTATTTTGGATAGTCGAGAAATAAATACTTACTTCTCTCAGTTGAAGCTTGTCTTGCTTCACATGTGAATAAGTAGCACATGCAAACACTTTGAAATATTTTAGTTTCATTCGAGTTCATCTCTCTTGATGAAATATAAATTTCAAAACTAAGTTGGGGACCATGTTGATATTATATATGATAGGATTAGATATTTTTATAGGTTACCGCATTTGGAGGGTTGGATTCATTCGAAAATGCAATTTAGACCTAAGATAAATGTTATACTTCCACTGTCCTTTTTTTCCTTTTGACTCACTTGTGTGTGTACTATTTCCTCACTTATTATCTTTTGTAAAACATATAAATAAATAATGGTTAATGGGATTTCTTGGTATTTTGGGCTTAACCCGCGTCCATGACCCGACCCAATGGACTCATTAACCCGAAGTCGGCCTATAAATGCTCTAAGTTATAATATTTAGAAGGGTTGGACTTTATCTCTCTAAATATTAAATATAGTAGCTCAATTATCTCTCTACTTTATACCTTGTACTTATTACACCATCACAAAAATTACCTAAATATCCTCTAAACGATTTACACCATATCATCTTGACACATTTTCTCCATAACTTTCAGTTCATACTAAATATTATAAGCATGTAACTTATATTTTCTAGTAAGGTTTGGTTAATCATATCAATAAGACCATGTATTGAGGAGTTCCTTTCACAGTTTTGTGTCTAGAAATGTCAAGTTTTCAACAATAACTAGTGAATGTTTTATTCACAATTTCTAAGGCATTGCTAGTTCTTAACTTCTTGAGCATCTTCCTAGTCTAATTATCCGCCAACTTTCTCTAGTCTTTAAAAGTATCAAATGCTCAATCTTTGGTGTTTAAAAATATAACCCATAATTTCATAGAACAATCATCAATCATAAATATAAAGTACGCGACATCTCCCATTGTAGGATGTCTTGCAGGTCTTTATAGCTCATAATAAACATATTCAAGCACATCAGGAGTTGTATGGTTCTTGGTCAGGAACTTAACCCTCTTACTTTTACCCAACCCATACTTCCCAGATAAGCATAGATTATGAGCTTTATCATCACCCAACAACCTTTGTTTATTAAGCTCATTTAGTAATTTTCAATTAAGATCCCAAACCTCATATGTCACAAGTTGGTTGAATCACTATCAGCACTAGACACGCCTAATACCACTACAAATCGTTCAAGAACTAACACATCATTAGTCTTATAGGCTTTCATAATAATTAGTGAGCCTTCTTGTCATCTGCACCCATATAGTTATACCCTTCATCATCCAATATCTCAATAAAAAAAGAGGTTACGACAAAACCCTTCTTTAGATAATATTTTTCAAAATTGAAAATAAAAAAATAAAAAAACATTTTTTTAAATTTATAACATAACAAGTTTAATTTACACAACTTCAAAATACAAGTTAAAATATTTTACATCGTTGTTTATTTCATAATATTACTTTGTATACAAAGCACAAATTAACTACACATCATACTTAAATCCATATTTACTACTGCTTTAAAACATCTTTACATATTTACGTTATCTTGATATAAATACGTGCGATATTGATAATTCTTCACATTTCAATCGTTTTCCCACCATTTTTTCACAACGTGATATACTAGTCCGCTAATCGTAAAATACTTTAATCCTCACTCAGTTTCCACCGGAATATACTTTAGTCTTAATATTCTATTAGGCTAGTAGTATTAACTTAATTTAAAATATGTAGATCATATTTCAGTCACGGTCATAGTACACGTCAGACAGTTCCTCTCATGATAACTTTGGATGAGCTTATACCACCGAACATTTTTACAGTATGGTATACTAGTGCACTAACCGTAGGTGAAAGGGTTTCAAAAATATGAATCGTGACTAATCTTTGGCTCAACTCAAAATAAAAAAACAACATTCAGATTTCAAAATAAGTATCTCATTTTACTGATATTAGATTTCCACTCTTGACTTTCTTAATTTTTTCATAGTGGTGAACTTTATTGATCATTGCATTAATTATTCACTCAATATCCAAGAATCTAACAAAAAAATCAAAGAAGAAAACATCTAAGTAAATGAATACTGGTTACCTAATTAAACTGATTTATAAATCTTATCATTTTCTTAACTATTCGTGGCTTTTTATGTTAAATTTTGGTTTGAATATTTAGTGTTTATTTTTTATTTTTTACTCAAATATTTATTTTGAAATAATATATGACAAACTAAGGTTACAAATCTTGATCTTGCACATAAACCCTCGAACCTCGCCTATCGATTTCATTAGAACTTGTTCGTTATAATTCGTTACTTACTTTTGATGAACTTACTATCGTTTTGCATCAATTCACCTTTTATTTTGATAATTAAAACACTGACAATGATCTATTCAATTTTACTACTTTCTCTCTCTAATTTACGATGTAAATCACTGAGTAACAAATTCACAATGTAGATTAAAATAAAGTGTTTCAATAAGCGACCGGAGAAGATAATCTCTTATTACTTGTTGATATCAATCCTCATGCCAATAACCATTTTCCATATACGGCGTTATTGATGAAGTTTAAAACTTCCATTAAATATACAAAAAGACATTTTAGATCCAGATAAGAGAATATAAAGTATTTTAGAGATAATAGAAAGTTGTTTTAAAAAGAAAAATTAATTTAAGAGACTAAATTAAAGATATATGAGATCGATCTCCTTTTGGGGTCCTTCTCCTTATATATAGAAAATATCAAGTATCTAAATATAAAAGACCAATACACATTTATTTATAGGTTTCTTGAATCTTAATACAAAATAAAATGCTTATATATATTTATTAAATAAATTTCACTCACGCTTTATCACTATCCGGGTATTATATATTTATTGTCATGATATTCTAATATCAACCCCTCAATTTTTGCAACCGTTCTTAGTCCATAAAACTTTAGAATGAACCTTAGTCCATTATTTTAAGTTTAGCTCAATCTAATTTTGTTATTAAGATATGAAAGTTATTATTTGTAAAATAATATAATAATTAATTTCATAATTATCATGAATGGAATATAAAATATAATAAATATTTAATTTAAATCATATTAATAGTTTTTATATGTTTATTATGAGGGTATACATTTATAATACTTATTTTTCTTAGATATTAAATTGTTATAACTTATATAAAATGTGGAATTTTAAATATATATTTTGGTATTAATTTAATCTAGCTACCAATATATCATAAATCATTTCTAATGTAATATCTATGATTATCCATTTAACAACAATAAAATTAATTTAACATCCAAATTATATTTTACTATCAAATATATCAATCGAATTGTCATTCATTTTAGTGTAAATTACCAATAACCATCCGACATCAAAATTATTTACCAATAACCATCCGACATCAAACTTATTTACCAATAACCAACTAAGGTTTGATAAAGTAAAAATAACCACATAATGATAAAATAGTATTTATAGATAACCACTTTGTAGTTTGAAATACTCATTAACCATTTTTTTCTCTCTTGTATTTTGTTTTTCTTAAATACCATATCTTTCGAGCCATAATTCTAAAATAATATTTGAAAATATTATTAGTTTTATTTTTTTAGGACGAACAAACTAGATTTATGAAATGTATTTTTTTAATATAACTTTAGTTGTATAACTGCAAGTAATTGGGTTACAAACTAAGTTTGGAAAATTAATTGTGTTCCGGTTGCGGAATTACGTGCAATTTGGTTGCTAAAAATAAATTGTGTTACAATTGCGAAATTACGTGCAAATGAGTTGCGTAAATAAAAAAAATAGTTTCGCAAATAGGACTTTAGTTGAGAAAAAAACAAATGTGTTCTTGTTGCAGAACTACATCAAGAACAGTTACGTAAAAAGAATAGTTACGTAAATAAGACTTTGATTGCGAAATAAGTTTGAAAAAAAAAACGATTATGTTTCAATTGCGGAATTACGTGTAATTTGGTTGCTAAAAATCAATAATGTTATGGTTGCGTAATTACATGTAATTTGACTGTGGAAAAAAACTATTTAACAATATCATTCATACATACTTTTATATATATATATAGTTAGAATTTAGAATATATAAAATTCTAAAAAATACAAATACTAAAATATTAAAATTATACATATTTTTATGAATTCAAATGTATTTTGGAAACGTTTATATTAAGTATGATTTTTGGTAAGATCAAAATCTGAATTGTTATCTTTAATTTTAATATTTTTGGTAGTTATTAGCGAGCCTTTTTATTTTAACACCAAAAAATTATATATAACTAAATTAAAATTAAAATTATACCAAAATTTTAGAATACCAAGTCTTATTTATTTCAGATTAATATAAATTACTTAACATTAAATTATATTTAGTTAGGAATACTCATAAACACATATCTTCTTTTTTTGCTATAAAAAACTTGTAAAATTAATTAAATAAAAGGATTACAACAGTTCATGGGGTGGGGTACCCTTTACAGAGTTTCTAGATCCTTAAATGATATAATCAATGATACAATAAGTCGGAAAGAGATGGGGGTACAAGAGAAATTATCCATGGAAGGGGTATTTCGATCCTTTGAATCTGTAGCGGAGGTCGGAGAGGACCAGATGGGAGGTGCTAGTGAAGCGATATTGATTATCATTATAGATTATGTTGTTCCTTTCTTTCCAAATGTAGTATACCGTGGCGCAGAAAGCAGTATTCCAGTGAAGGCGACGGCTCTTATCAGATGGGGCCTATGCGCTTGCAGTCTCGTGCCATTGATTCCAAGATGACGGCGTAGGGGGGATGAGGATTTTTTGGGACAAGATCTCCCATATAGCGGAGGAGTAGGGGCAGAGGATTAGGAGATGGTCCAAGGTTCCAGGGGCGCTATTATAGAGGACACAATCGGCAGGGCAATCGAGGCCCCAAGAGATAATTCTGTCTCGGGTAGATAGTTTGTTATGGATGGCTAACCAGGTGATGAATGAGTGTCTGGGGATTGAGAATTTATTCCAGACGAGGTTTGCCCATCTGACCTTAGGATTCGGGGGCTTGAGAGCAGAGTAGGTGCTACTGATGGTAAATTCAGGTTTGGAATTATTTGGGATCCAAATAAAAAGATATGGGTCAGAGGAGGTTGGGGGAAGGTCAGTTAAGGTTGCGGTGATTTCTCGAAGGTGATCCCGGAGATGGCGATTGGGAGCTCTGGCGTGGGCAGGCCAGGACCAAATCCCATCTGAACAAATGTCTTTTACAGTCTTCAGGTTTCTGAGACGGGTGAGGTTCAGGATGTGAGGACCAAAGCGGTTAACAAGGGACGTATGGAATAGTCAGGGGTCATGCCAGATGGAGGTGTTGGCTCAAATTCCGATATGAACTCGGTAGAGATTTGCTGCTTTGCTTCTTAGCTTAAGGATTTTCTTCAAACTCCATCTTTCTGAGGATGAGAGGGGAAGGGACCAGAAACAGCTAGCCTTAATTTTTTCTGTGATAATCCATTGTGTCCAGAGGGAGATTTTGTTCCGAGTGAGGATGGACCAGAGGAGTTTGAGGGCGGCCGCCTGATTCCAGATTTTTAAGTCTGGAATCCCAAGGTCACCCTCATCTTTGGACACAGTCATCTTACTCCATGCTATCTTTGCTCCTGTAAATTTCATTTCTGGTCCAGACCAGAGAAAACGACGGAGTAATTGGGACAATTCGTTGAGGACCCGAGCGGGATAAAACACATATCTTTGTAGTGACATGTTTATGTTTAATTATTTTTCCAATTTATATTTTCTTTATTCTGAAATTTATGGTTCTTTTATAGCTGAATACGCTTAACTAATCATAGTTTATAATTAAAACGGTTGACATGTGTTTATGTAACGCTAATAACTTGTGTGTAGATACGTGTTTATATGACATTTGTCCTTCACATTTATCCAACGACCAGTATTATTCCATGTGATATTTAATCTACAGGATATGGCCTCCCAAATAGGGAGGGAATAGTGCTCTCTCGTAAAATGTTTATTGTGAATAGTCATCTAGGTGATAAATGAATATTTTGGGATGGTATATTTGTTTTAGATTGGAGATGTCCATGCAACTTTATTTTTTGTGGGACAGAGAGCTTCATAGGTGCTGCTGATAATAAAGCGGGAGCGAGAATGATTTGGGATCTAATTTAAAGTGTCCTCAGAGTCCGCAACATGAGGAAGGGCTTCAATAGCTTTTTTAATTTCATTGAGGTGAGGGAGGAGGCATCTGTTTGCTGCTCTAGCATGGTGTGGCCAGACCCATCGTCTATTTTGTTGGAGGTCTGTAACACGCAAAAGGTTACGCAAACGAGTCAAGTTGGTGATATTAGGGCCATAAAGATTTACGAGGGAAGTTGAAAATAGCCAAAGTTTGTAGCAGATTGACGTAATAGTGCCGCTTCAAATGATTACCTTGTAGAGACCTGCAGCCTGGTTACGGAGATTGAGAATCTTCTTCCAAGTCCAACTGGCGGAAGAGGAAATTGGGAGGGCCCAGTACATTTATTCTTTATATTTTCATCGAGGGTCCATCTAGTCCAGATAGAGTTCTGTTTTTTGTCGTGATGGACCAAACACCCTTAAGAGCAACCGCTTGATTCCAAATATTAAGATCGGGAATCCCAAGGTCAACCTCATCTGCATGCACGTTGAGCTTATCCCAAGCAATTTTAGTCCGAGATAACTTCATCTCTGATCCAAACAAGAGGAATCTACGGAATAACTGGGAGAATTCTTTGAGAACTCTCACCGGAAGGATGAAAATCGAGGATTAGTAGACTTGACTTGTGAAGAGTACTGATTTGATCAGTTGGAGTCTTCTGGCATAAGATAGATGCCTGGAAGTCCAAGAGTTGATGCGGTAGTGATTTTGAGAAACAGGGGTCTGCAATCATTGTAAGAGAGTCTGGAAGTAATCAATGGAAGTCCAAGGTATCCGACATGGTGCATACCCTCCTTGAATCCAAATGTGCTAAGGATTAAGGTCTTCGTAGCGTTTAATGTCCTTGAGAGAAAGATTTGACTTTTACTCAGGTTAAGCTGAAGGTCCAAAAGAAGAGAAAATTCATTGAGGCCCTCCTTAATGAGATTGATCGAAGGGACATTTGTGCGGAAAAATATCATAATGTCGTCCGCAAAGCCGAGATTGCTGATCTTGAGCTTGTGGCATTTCCAATGGTATCCAAAAGATGGATCTTGACTTTTTTCCTGAAGAATGCTGGATAAAACCTACATGACAATAAAAAATACATACTGGGAGAGGGAATCTCCTTGGAAGAGACCTTTCAAACCCGAGAAAGTACTAGTGGGCGAACCATTAATACTAACAGAGATGAAGGGGATGTGATACATTGTATAATCCAATTGATCATTATAATAGGGAAATCCATAAAATAGATAACGCCAAGGATAATTCCCAGTAGACATTATCGAAAACCATCATAAGGTCAATTTTGAAGGCACATCTGGGGCCCTTGCGGTTGGTGTGGTAGCCATGCATTAGGTCTTTGGTAATGAGGATGTTATCAGAGATGGAACAACCCTGAAGAAAGGCCAATTGGGAGGGATCTATAAGGGAGGGAGGGAGGGTTTGATTCTATTGGCAATGATTTTCGAGATGATTTTATAAATGAAATTGCAACATGTAATGGGTCTAAATTCGAAGGAATGGGATGGAGAATGTATTTTGGGGATGGGGGTAATGAGGTTTTTTGTTCCAGTCTAGGTTCATTTTGCCTTTGTGGAAAAAGTTCTTCACCCCTAAACAGATGTCAGGCCCAACCCTGGGCCAGTAAGATTTGAAGAAACCGACACTAAAGCTATCCTGACCCGCAGCTTTATTGCTGTCAATATTAAACAAGGATTTCCTGATTTCATTGTCCAAGATGAGCTTAATCATGTTGGACTTATCTAAAAGGGAAATATGGGTCTTGATGAGAGGCATAACCCTATCGAGCTTGTGGTAATTGTGAGGGTTGGGGGTGCCAAGGAGGTCTTAGTGCTTAAAACAAACGTAAGAAATCAGTCTAGGGCTGGAGCTGGAGGACTCTTCATGGTTTGTGGCAGAGAGGATTTTATTACGGGCTCGACGAGCCCTAATGCTATTATAAAAGTATTTAAAGTTCTTATCCCTAATCTTGAGCCATGTTTCCTTAAATTTATGCTTGAGGAAGGATTCCTCGACATGACTAAATAAAATATAGGATTTGGAGGCTTCACGCTCCAAAAAAATGAGGGAGCTATCAAAGGGGTTTGAGGCAAGGTTAGATTGGGCATGCGCAATAGTAACGTGAGCCTCCTCAACCTTATGACTAATGTTGCTAAATTCACACTTGTTGAGGGACAAAAGGATAGGGGTGAGCTGAGCTAATTTGATAGAAATAGCTTCTATGGGGTCTTTGTCACAAGGGGCACTCCAGCAGGAAAAGACAAAGTTTTAAAATTGAGGGTGGAAACGCCACATGACTCTATTTTTCAAAAAAAATTATTTGGGACTAATTTACCATTAAAGGAAAAATAGAGTATGAATGTTAGTATTTAAATACTTAAACACCAACCATATAAGAATGGTGGGTCCATAACCATAAACCCATAAGAAAAGGCCCACGATTAAAGCTGAGGAAATACTGATGACTTTTGAAACCCTACCCCACCCAAGTTTCAAGCTATTTTCCTATTCCTAGAGGTGGCGGTCATAAAGTTCATTGTTCCGAAGTAGAACACATAAAGTACTCGAATTGGTCGACAGAATCCGAGGGCCGGGAGTGCATCGGCATCGAGCATTGCACCGCTGATTGAAATCAACCTTTCTTCCCGACTTGAAGCGATGATACATGAGTTGGAAAGGGCATACACTATGTCGATTAGCATGTGGGAGAGAACGACCGCAATGTATCCAACCGAGAGAGGGTAGAGACAACCGGAGGACACTGCATCCAGCGTTGATAACATGATGAAGCGACTGACGACCGGTGCAAGGAGGTTAACGACTCTGATGATGCTGCAATGACGTCCAACACAACTCTGATTCACTAAAGACGGAATCCCATCGAAATTCTCTGAATGCATCGTCATTAAGCATTTAGACGAAGGAATTACTTTGGACATGTCATAATGACTGACGTGACGTATCTTGAACTGTATGAACTTGTATGTGGGAATCGATATGGTGGCTTCATGGTCAGAGATCCTTTCACGCTAGTTCCCAGCCTCGCTTAGCCTGACCGTGTAGGATCCAGTGTCGCCCTCATCCTCAATTTCGAAATAAACCACAAAATTAAAACTTAAAGACAAACATTGGAGACTTGGAGAAAAGAAGAGAGCTTCAAAAATCTTAGTCAAGCGATAACTTAGCTTACTGAAGCACCAAACCATCCAGCCCATCTGCTTCATTACATTCCAAATCTCGATGCTCGCCAAATAACACCTTTCCGGCGTTTCTCCTCCCACAATCGGAAACCATTGCATTAATGAGGACGACAATCGAGTCCAATATATAGACAAAATAGGTGCCGGAATCGTCGAGAAAAGACCATCGTCATTGACATGTGTCCACTGCCGAAAACAAACCACAAGGATGATCTGTAAAAAGGAATAAGCTAGGCCGAAAAACTGGGTGTTAACTCCGGTAACATGAGTGGAGTTGGCGGAGGAGATCGTCCAGAGCATGGGTAGAAGTCATGGTGATGGATAGCGGTCGAGCGGCGGTTACCTTCGTGCGCCAGATCGACAGGGCACATCACTACAACATTGAGACACAGACCAGACAGATTGCTGCACATTGAAAAAAATATATACATGTGCTGAAAGTTTCTCCTCCTTCAAGACATAAGGCTTGAAAGAGGAGGTTTGAGAAGGCAGATTGTTGAAAACAGTGTTGCCTTTGGAAAAGGAAGGGAGTTAACAATGGCGGTTTAGAAATATTTAAAAAAAAATTAGAGAGAGAAAATATCTTCTCTCCCTAAAAATCCATTGGCGACATGAGATGATCTATTATCCATAAGGGGTAGTGCCCAAAAATTTTAAAAAAAAATAGAGAGAGAAAATATCTTCTCTCTCAAAAAATCCATTGGCGACATGAGATGATCTATTATCTAGTGCCCAAAAATAACTACAAAGTAAATTTTCTTTTATATAGTTAATGCGTATATACTGTTATTACGTTTATCTATCGTGTCATGCACGAACATATTTGACTTGAGTTTAGTGGAGATGAGTTGAATTTTGGAAGAGCTTTCGCTCCAAGAAGTCATTTCTTCCTCTTTCTTCGCCGTCTCTTCGCCGGAGTTTAGGTCGTCTGTTGGTTTGATTTGGCCGTCTCTGGCTTAATTCTCTCGCTTCCTCTTTCTGATTCATCATCTCTTCTCGTCTCCGGTTCTATCTTTGTTCTTCAGATTTACGTAGGATCGTTTTGTGTTTAAAGAAGCAGTCTCTGCTTAGGCTCTGTTTTTCGAATCCTGTCTATTGCTCAGGTCTTTCTGGGTTTCTCTTGTCTGTTGGATTTGTGGTATTATGTTCTGTGCAAGAAAACAGAGGATTTTCACAGTAAGTCTTCACTGATATGGATCTTTCCAATGAAGAGTTTCCGGCTCTTCGTCTGGTGTCCGGTATTCCTAATCAGGTGAGTAAGAAATTCGTTGAGTTGTTCAAGCCAGGTGATAACGCAGAATCTTTAAAGCCAGAGTTTATAAACAAAACAGAGCATCACTTCTCTGTTCAGTTTAGTGAGAAGGATAAACAGAGACTGTTAAAGAATTCAAGAACGACGTTAATTGGTAAGTTTAGTACTGGAATTCCGAAGAAGCAAAAGTTAGATGCATTCTTGGATAATTTGAAATTTCGTGGTTCATTTTGGTACAAGGTCTGGGATTCTCACCACATCTTCTTCGAGTTTGACTTGAAGGAAGATGTGGCAAAGCTCTGGTCTCGTAACGTATGGCGATTGGATGATATGGGTTCTGAGATGGCGGCAAAATTTCAATAAGAAAATAGAAGATCCAACTGTCTTGTTGTGGGTCAGATTTGAGCGTCTGCCTGAATGCCTGTTTGATTCTTCTTTGATTCATGCAATAGCCTCTGCTATTGGACCTGTGTATAAGGTCGTTGTACCTAATGAGAACCGTGCGCATGCTAGTGTGTGTTATGCTCAGGTTGAAGTGGATATTTCGAAGACTCTGAAAAGACAAATGTGGATTGGGTTCGGGGTTAACGATGTTTACTGGGTATCCATTAGCTATAAGAATGTTCCTCTGTATTGCACTAACTGTTATCATATAGGGCATTCTCACTCTGTTTGTAAGAAGGTTAAGGTTCGTGAGGACTTGGGAAAGAAAGTGGTACAGGCTGATAGTCAGGATGATGACAAGAGCATAGGTGATATGGTTGATAATGTTGTGGTTAGTGAGAAAGCGGAGGAAAAGGTTCCGTCTGTTGCTATGGAGGTTTCTAAAGAAACTCTTAAGGTTTATAAAAGGAAATTGAAGTCAATTGTTTTGCAAAAAGATTTGGATGATGGATTGAAGGAAAGCAATAAAGAGGAAACTCATTCGAATTCTAATTTTGATAATATTGAACATCAGAATTCTGTTATTGGTATTCAAGATACAAGTAATGATACTAGTAATGATGTTATTGAGGCCCTAAAAAAGATTGAAGAAATTACATATGTTGAAGAGGATTCTTATGATACAAATACAATGATTAGTAATAAGTTGAAGCGATGTGATTCTCCAGATCCTAATAGGGGTAGCTGCTCTCCTTCTTCAAGGAACTCTCCACAGAATAGCTTCAGTGAGATTATCTCTTCTAGATTGAAATCTGCAAAGAAAAGAAGATCAAAGGAAAGGTTAAGAATCAAGTCTCTTGATTTAGGAGACAAAGTTTACAAATCTTTCTCTGAAAATGATCAGAGTGATTAATTGGAATGCTCGAGGGGTGTCTAATAAACCCACCTTGAGAAGACTTAAATCAATTAAAATTTCTGAAAATATCAAAGTCATGGTGATTCAAGAGCCTATGTCTAAAGGTGATAGGATTAAAGCTGTTGCTGAGGTTCTGGGTTTTGATAACTATGTTGCTAATATATCTGATAAGTTGTGGATTTTTTGGGTTTCTGAGGTTAAAATTAAGGTCATTCTTAATGCTGAGCAATGTATTCACATGGAGTGGGAGTATCCTAATATAAATGAGATGATCTATGTTAGTGCAGTTTATGCTAAATGCAGTAGATTACAAAGGGTGGAGCTCTGGAACTGTCTTAAAGCTATTTGTGTTAATGCAAGGCATTGGCTTTGTGTTGGAGACTTTAACACTATTTCTGTTCATGATGAGCAATTGGGTTGTGTTACTTCTAGTCAATCTAGCATGAATGACTTTAATGAGGTGATCAGATGCTGTAATTTACATGATGCTGGTTTTTGTGGTTCTAAGTTCACTTGGGCAAGAGGAAACAAATGGCGTAGGCTGGATAGGGCTCTTGTTAATGACAAATGGGTGGAATTGTTTTCTGAAACTCAGGTTTTACATATGGCCAGAACTTGTTCTGACCATGCGCCTCTATTGATTATTGCTAATACTAACAATGATATTACTAATGTTAACAGGAAAAAGAACTTTAGATTCCTTAACTTTTGGTGTAATGATGATTCCTTTTTTAGTATTGTGAAGCAGGATTGGAGTCAGCCTCTGATTAGTCATCCTAGCAAGACTTTCTGGTATAAGCTTAGAAGGTTGAAGGGTTGTCTTAAGATATGGAGCAAAGAAAAGTTTGGAAATATTTTTGATAGTGTTAAGGAGGCAGATTGTAGGGTCAAGGCTATGGAAATTCTTCATTATTCTAATAATGATTCGCAGTCTGCTTCTAATTTAGCTATGGCTAATGCATTGTACCTAAAGGCTCTAAGGAATGAGGATTCTTTTCTAAGGCAAAAATGTTTTAACAACTGGCTGCATGAAGGAGATGCTAATTCTAAAAAAATTTACAGCTACATTGCTAAGAAGAAAAGAATGAATGAGATAAGAAGTGTTAGAGATGATGGTACCTGGATTCTTGACAAACAAGATATTGGTGCCTCTGCTGCTAGATACTTCAAGAGTATTCTTACTGCTGATCCCTACAAGGATAAAGAAGATGAGGTCAGGCTTTTAAATGATATGCACTTTGATTGTATTCTTGCTATGGTTTCTTCTGAGGACAGTGGTATGTTGCTCAGTAATGTTACTGAGGAGGAAATATGGGGTGTCATATGTAAGATGAAGAGGGACAGCGCCCCTGGTATTGATGGCTTTAACCTTATGTTTTTTAAGTCTTGTTGGCAGATCATTAAAAAGGACCTTTGCATTGCTTTCAATACCTATATTAATGGTTGTCCTGTTCCTACTGGTATATTTGCTACAGGAATTTGTTTGATTCCTAAGAATTCTAATCCTACATGGTGGGATAGCTATAGGCATATTGGTCTATGCACTATGGTTAACAGAATTTTTTCTGCTCTTATTAACTCTAGAATGTCTTCTATTCTTTCTAAAGTGGTGTCTAACTGTCAGTCTGCTTTTGTTAAGGGTAGGTTAATTCATGACAATATTCTCTTGGCTAAGGAATTATTATTTGATATTAATAAAAGGCCTAAAAGGGGTAATACGGTGGTTCAGTTGGATATGTCGAAAGCCTTTGACAGACTTTCTCATTCTTTTATCTTAAAAGTTCTAAGCTCTTTTGGTTTTAATAGTAGATTTGTTAGTCTCTAACAGCAAGTCTAATTCTATAAATTTACTTAGTAATTTTCTAGATCTGTATCAGGCAGCTTCTGGATAAGCTATTAATAAGACTAAGACTAAGTTGGTTGTTTCTAGTAAGCTAAACTCTTCTAGGAGGCAGGAGCTTAAGTTACAAACTGGTTTTGAGGTTGACTTTCTTCCTATATCTCATCTAGGAGTTACTATTTCTAATAATAATAAGGCCAGTGTTTTTTTGCCTATTCTTAATAAGATTAATGACAGAATTTCGGTCTGGGAGAGTAAGATTCTTTCCTATGGTGGAAGGCTTTCTCTTATTACTAATGTTCTTTTGCCTATTGTTTACTATTGGTTGCAATGTTGTGATCTGCCTAGGTCTATCATCTATAAGATTGAACAGATTTGTAACAGGTTCCTATGGAGATCTAAGCATGATCAGAAGGTTATTCATTGGTCTACTTGGCGTTACATTTGTAAGCCTTTTAATGGGGGGGGGGGGTTTGAATGTTAGGTCTCTTTTGGATGTGCAAAATTCCTTTTCACATAAGCTATGGTTTATGTTCAGAAAGAATGATAGTCTATGGGCTAATGCTATGCATAATATCTATTGTAAATGCAATCATCCTCTTTATGTTAACATGAAGGGATCTCTTGTATGGAAGAGATTATGCAGTATAAGAAGTCATGATGATAGAAACGTTACCTGGTCTTTGGGTAATGGCAATATCGATTTCTGGAAAGATTCTTGGCATGGATTGCCTGCTATTGCTACTGAGCAAAGTGTGTCCTGGTACATAAATGTAAAAGTAAATACTTATTGGCATAATAATGTTTGGTGTTTGAATTATGTTCAGAATTCTATTGATTCAAATAGAGTTAGTAAAATTAAGAGCACTTACATTACTGATAAGGAGGATGCCATTCGCTGGATTGCTTCTGATAATGGACAGTTCAACCTAAAGTCCACCTGGGAGCAATTAAGAGATAAGTACACTAATTTGACTATATATAAGAAGCTCTAGAATGCTAAGGTTCCAAGAAAGTTTTCATTTATGTCTTGGAAGATTTTACAGGGTTTTGTCTCTGTTGATTCAATAATGATTAAAAAACATTTTAATTTGGTCTCAAAATGTGTTTTTTGTGAGCATTGTGAGGACATGACTCATCTGTTCATTAGTTGCCCTTTTTCCTGGCAGTTATGGAACTGGTTTGCAGTTATCTTTAGTATCAAAATAAAGAGATCTATGGTTATTTCGCATGTTTTAAAATGCTGGTTTAGTTTTTCTAAGGCTAAATTCCATGTTACTCGTCTAATTCCGCAAATCATTCTTTGGATTATTTGGAAAGCCAGAAACTCGATTAAACATAGTGGTATCTTTATGAGTGTTTCTAAGGCTATTGATAAAATTATAAACATTATTAAGGGTCTGGACACTAATGGTTCTTTTAGCTTTAAGCATTGGATGGGTGTTAATAGTGAAGGTTCTATGCTTGGATGCAATAGCTCAATAAAGAAGAAGGTGTTGTCGGTTTACCTGAAATGGATGCGCCCGTGCTCTGGTCGTATCAAGTTGAATGTGGACGCGTCTTGCATCAATAATGGGGAGTCGGCTGCGGGAATCGTTTTCAGAGATGTGGATGGAGTCATCTTGGCTGCATATGGCTATCTTCTGGGAAAGGCATCCCCGCTTCAGGCAGAAACCCTTGCATTGCTTCAGGGTCTTGTTATTTACTTCAAGGAAGGGTGGAATTGCGTTGATGTAGAATCTGATTCGCTTATCCTTATCACTCAGCTTGCTTCTGGATCTGATTCTGAGGATAGTATCTTGCGCTTTTGCAGAAGGGCCTTGAGACCTGGAATGGCCATTAATCACATCTCAAGGGTCCAAAACCAGGCGGCCGATTGGCTCGCGAAGTGGACCCTTAAGTGTAAGCAGAAGGTATTCTATCATCATCAAAGTGCTCCTCCTGGTTTGCTTGCCATAACTATTCTGGAGAGTCTCGATCTGGGTTATTTGGCTTTGTGATTTCAAGATCAGTGCTGGTTTTGTGATGAGAAGCTCTAGTGGTGTTGCTTCATTAGTTTGGAAGTTGACTGTTTGTTGCACAGATTTAGGGTTTCGTCTGAAAATCGAAGGGTTGATTAATTCAATGGTGCTCTCACCTTATTCCTGCTTTCTCTTCAAGATTGAAGGAAAGTGTACTAAAGGCGGCGTCGACCTTTGAATTGACCATGGTGTTTAGGGTTTCTGGTTTGTGTTTGGAGGTGAGGAAAGAGGAAAGAGGAAGGAGTATTGGCTCTGAGTGTTTTAGGGTTAGGGTATTGACTCTTGTCGATTTTGACTGTATTGGGTCTTTTTGTTGGGCCCTTCTTATGGGCTGAATGGTTTTTTATTAATAAATGGTTCTATTTTGATTAAAAAAAATGCACGAACATATTTAAAAATATAAATAATAATTATCATAATTGTTTTTGTTAAGAAAATATAAAATTAGCTAGGATTTTGTTATTAGATGCTTATATTTATAAATTAAATAAAGAACTAGCGGGTTTGGAGTATATATTTTTAATACCATCTTTTAAACTCATAATGTAACAATAATAAGAATTGAGAGTTTGTCACAGAGAAAACGAAACTGCGTTGTTAATTGAGTCTGCATGAAAATATCAGCAACCTGCAAAGCTGATGGAACATATGGAAGCGAGATGGTACCGATCAGAAGATGATGCCGAGTGAAGTGACAATCTATTTCAATGTCTTTCGTCCTCTTTTGAAAAAACAAAATTATTTGTTATCTACATGGCGCTTTTATTATCACAATGTAAGGAAGCAAGTTTAGTAATATTAACCCTCATATCTACAAGAACCCATGTAACCAAACAATCTCACATGTGGTCACGACCATAACACGATACTCAGCTCCAGTAGACGATCTATAGACAATATCTTGTTTCTTGCTTTTCCATGAGATTAATGAGTCTCTAAGATAAATACAAAAATAAGTATTAGATTTTTGGTCATGAGGATCATTATCCCAATTAGCATCGATATAGGCACGTAGTTCAAGTGAAGAGGTCGAAAGAAAAAAAATGCTCTCAAATCGAATGACAAGAAGATATCACAATATTCGAAGAACAAATCCCAAATGGACGAATGTAGGATCAGTAACAAACTAGCTAAACGCATAAACAACATAAGTTATATTTGGCCGATCAACTATAAGATAGACCAAGGTTCCTACAAGAGTTCGATATAGAGTTGGGTTTGACAAAGAAACACCATGAGTCGGAGAGTATCGAGCATTGGTTTCAAGAGGGGTATGTATCGTCCTGTTATTAGAAAGTCACGCTCGCTCATATGAACTTTTAGAGAGCGGTCACCTTAATACCTAAAAAATAACATAATAGTCCCAAGTCCTTCATCGCAATAAACGCTGATCCAAATCATATTTTAGTGTCTTAATGCCATCAATATATCACTTGTAATAATTATATCATCTACATTGTGTACACTTGATAAACAAGGCAGAATCATGATTATCTATCAAGGAAACCAAGTTAAGTAATAACCATAGAGAATTTTTCAAACCAAGGACGACGAGTTTGTTTGAGACCATATAAAGCTTTCTTAAGTCGAAAAACTTCATTTGGTTGGTGAGAAACACCTGGAGGAGTCATGTAAAATCCTCATGAAAATCACCATTCAAAATCACATTTTTTATATCTAGTTGGAAGATCTTCCACTGGTGAACGGATGCAACCGCAATAAGAGTACGAACTATCGTCATTTTTTCCACTAGGGAAAATGTCTCATTATAATTCATATCATACTTATGTGAATACCTTTTTGCTACAAGACGTGCCTTGATGTAGTTTCACGAGCCCATGGCTATATGACCCTTTTGGACAAACGGAAACAGGTTTTATTCGGGGCCCAGGTATCAGAATTAGGCGTTGAGACCAATCAAATCGAACGCGTCGAGAAGCCCAACAATTTCAGAAGTATCATAATATGATGAAGTCTAGGCCCTAAATTCCATCGTTTAAGCCCTCTTGAATTTTTTGCATATTTCTAAATTTGTTGGATTTTATTAAAATATTTAACCAGCTCCAATCGCTTTGAAATTAGACTGAGCTTTATTTTATTTCGTAAGGAACAAATTATAATTTTGGCATTGGGTTTTGAGAACTATAAAAGGATCTCAAACCCTGGTTTTGCTCTCAGACTTTTTTGAATAGAACTTGAGTTTTCTCAAAAGTCTCCTATACTCTGACCTAGGGTTAGAGATTATCAGTTTTCTGTTTTTGTCTTTCTTTTCTCTGTGTTTGCCGCCGTCTGTTCCATCTCGTAGTTTGGCACTACCGTATTGGTATCAGAGCGACAGAGCTCCTACAATGTGGGTTACGAAGGTATGCCGCCAACAAGATCCTTGTGTGGGATGTCTACTCTTCCGATCGCAGAATCGGTCGACCGTGATGAATTCGAAAACCGATTTGGACAAGTTGGTGAACATATTCACTCATTGGGAAACCAGATGAGAGACGTACATGAAGCACTACACAGGCTGTTGAACAACCAAACCAACGGATTTTGAGCTCCAGGTTCGAGCAATCACCGTCGGGATCTGAGAGAGAAGTCGGCCGCGAGCAGAATCTGTTTGCTCCTCTAAGAGAACAAGGTACGAGTCAATATTACTCACAAGAATTTTGTGAACAAGTCTTTGAGCAGCCGCCAGCGAGAGATGCTGATCAGAACGCCAACAACCGGTGGGAATTTGGATTCAGACTTGAGATCCTAGAGTTCCAAGAGGGTCTCGAACTGGAGGATTTTTTATATTGGATTGCCTCAGTTGAAGAATTCCTTGATTTCAAGGAGGTTTCGGATGCAAAACGAGTACAGTTGGCTGCAACTAAGTTTGAAGGTCGAGCTGCATCTTGGTAACAGCAGCTCAAGGAGACCAGATCAAGGCAAGGTAATCCAAAAATAACAACTTGGGCTAAATTTGTGAAGCACTTGAGGGCTGTGTTTTTGCCTTACAACTAAGCGCGTATAATGTATCAGCAGTTCCGAAACCTTAAACAATGGTCAAGGAGTGTTGACGAATACACTAATGATTTTTTCAAGCTACAAAACCGTGTCTATATTACTAATTCAGCAGATCAATTAGTATCTCGATACATAGGTGGGATGAGACTACACTTTCAGGACCAGCTGAACATGTTCGACCCTGTGAATGTGTCTGAAGCACATCAACGCACACTACATCTGAGAAATCCCTTTCACGAAGGCCTTATGGAGGAGATATTTCCAGAATAACTCCAATGGAATTTTCAAAAAGGCTGGTTCCAGGCCATAGCCCAGGAGTACTAACTTCTACTCCTATGCGCACATGTGCTAATTCACAAGTCCTTAGTCACGCAGGTACTTTCTTGCAGGTCAGGTGCTACCATTTTCATGAACTAGGGCACGTTGCTTTGTAGTGTTCAAAATTGCGACAACAATCACAACAATTGAGGGGTTTGTTCACTGAAGCTGCTATTTTTTCCCTACAAGGGGACCCACGGTTTGATGAGGAACAGATGATGATGTTGATGAGGTTCAAGAGGACCAGGTGACATGAGGAGATATTGGACATGTATTGGTTTTAAGGTGTATCTGTTTGACGCCCAAAGAAAGAAGTGAAGGGGATAATTGGCTACGAAACAATATTTTCCAGTCGACTTGTACTATCGGGGGAAAGGTATGCATATTCGTTATTGATTCAGGAAGCTGCAAAAACGTTATTTCTGAAGAAACTGTGCAGAAGATGGTCTTGAAAACAGAAGATCACCGAAACCCCTACAAGCTCATCTGGTTAAACAAATGTAGTGAGGTAACAATCTCTAAAAGATGTATGGTGTCTTTTTCTGTTTGTAACTATAAGGATAAGGCATGATGCGATGTCATTGCTATGAATGCTTGTCACTTATTGATAGGCCGACTATGGAATTATGATAGAAGTGTCACATATGATGGTAGAAAAAACCGCTCTAGTTTCATATGGAATAACGTTAGATTCATATTAACACCAACTAAGGAGGTATCCCCAAAACCTGCACTTGTTGTATCACATGAGTCGGGTAAGAACGTTTTAGCTCGAAAAGCATTTATAGAGAATGCTAGTGACACATGGATTGTTTATCTTTTGGTGGTTAAAAAATCTAATTCTCATCCGTTTGCAGGATAACTGAGCGCGTTCGGCCGCTATTAAGAAACATCCAGCACCATATTGACCTAGTACCGGGGGCTAGTCCACTGAACCAACCGCACTACCGGATGAGTCCAAAAGAGAATGAAGAGCTCCGCAGACAGGTGGAAGAACTCTTGACGAAAGGCCACATCTGTGAGAGTCTTAGTCCTTGTGCAGTTCCTACACTGTCAACGGATGGTTTGTTAGTGGATAAGTCAAAAGTGGCAGCAGTGCGAACTGGCCTACACCTACTTCTATCACTGAATTCCGTTTTTTTCACGGATTGGTATCCTTTTACAGAAGTTTCATACATAACTTCAGCACTGTTATGGTTCCTATTACGGATTGTATGAAGGGCAAGGCGTTCTGCTGGACCCCTGAAGCAACTACCACATTTGAAGAGATCAAGGTAAAACTGACCATTGCACCGATTCTGGTTTTACCAGAATTTTCTACAGGGTTTAAACTGCATTTTGATGTGTCCAGATTGGGCATTGGAGTTGTACTCAGCCAACAAGGGCGACATGTAGCCTACTTTAGTGAAAAATTATGTGGAGTTAAACTCAACTACAACACCTATGAAAAGGAGTTTTATGTTGTTGTACGAGATTTGGAGCACTTGATTTCTTAGTTAGCCTATAATGACTTTGTCCAATACACCGATTATGATGCCTTCAAACATCTGCAGAGTCAGGAGAAGCTCTCTTCCCGCCATGCACGTTGGGAAACTATACTCAACAATTTACCTTTTCCATCAAGCATACTTCGGGGGCAGTTAACCGTGTAGCTGATGCACTGAGCCGACGCAGTATGATGATTCGTATGAAAGGAGAAGTTGTAGCCTTCAAGATGATGAAGGATCTATTGGCTATCGATCCATATTTTTGTCTTATTCTAGAAGATGTATGCGCATGTTTGAGAAAAGATTTTGTAGTGAGCAGTGGTTACCTCTTCAAAGGTAATTTACTCTGTATTCCCGAGGGCAGTTTGAGGTTACTGATTGTACAGGAGATTCACAACAAGGGGCATGGTGGTAGAGATAAAACCCTTCACTTTGTATCCAGTCAGTTTTTTACCGCATTTGAGGCGAGATGCTATCCGTTTTATAGCTGGTTGTCGGGTTTGCCTGGTGGCAAGAGTTACATCCTCCAACGCAGGTCTATACCTACCACTCCTAATACCGTAAGAACCATGGCGAAGCGTCAGCATGGATTTTGTCTCTAGGCTACCAAGAACACAGAGAGGTAACGATTCTATTTTTGTAGTGGTTGATAGGCTTTCTAAGATGGCCCATTTTATTGCATGAAAGAAAACCACAGATACTGTGAATGTTGCTAATTTATACTTTCGTGAGATCTACCGCTTACATGGCCTACCCTTGAATATCGTTTCTGATCGCAATATGCGGTTTGTTGGGCATTTTTGGATGAGTTTGTGGTGCCTCACAAACACAAAGATGAGTTTTAGCAGCGTGCATCACCCACAAACAGATGACCAAACTGAGGTAACTAATCAAGCGTTAGGCAATATGTTACACACAGAAGTCTTCGGGAACTTGAAAGCATAGGATCCCGCCTTTATCACGTTGAGTTCGCCTACAACATGCACTACAAGCGCAGTACTGGGTATAGTCCCTTCATGGTATTCTATGGTTATAACCCACCTAACGCTTGATAAGGTTCTAGTTAGGATCGAGAATGTCATTGTTGATCTATGGGAGATCCATGAGAACACACGCAAACACCTGGAGGAAACAACACAGAAGTATAAGGTTACCACAGATAAGAAGCGTCGACTGGTGGAGTTTGCAGTGGGGGACTTTGTATGGGCAGATTTGACCAGAGATTGTTATCCGCCGCACGAGTACAACAAGTTAGCTGCAAAGAAGGTGGGTCTGTTGAAATCATTGAAAAAATTAATCCCAATACATACAGGTTGAAGCTACCCAGCCACATGAAGACCCATAACATATTTAACGTGAAGCACATGGTGCCGTTTACCAATATTGTTGAGGATGATGAAGCTGAGAATTCATGGGCAAATTCTTCCGAAGAAGGAGATGGTGATGTATTTGCATGAGCCCATGGCTATATGGCCATTTTCGACAAACGAAAACGGGTTTTATTTGGGGCCCGGGTATAGAGCTGTTAGAGGGCCTCCCAACCCGTTAACCAGCTCGGGACCGGATCGGTAAGGCCCGCCCGACACCGGTCCGGATACCTTAGGGAGCGGGTTGGAAGCCAAAATTTTGGACCGATTCTCTTACCGGTCTGGACCGGTCCGCCGGGTAACCTGCCCGGTAAGGGAGATATATAATTGTTTTTCCTAATCTATGTATATTTTTTACTAAAACCCTTAAAAAATTATGATAAACTAACAAACCCGCCCGTTAAGAGTCGGTCCCGGTCCATCATATTTGGCTCCCTTTGGTTAGCGATCCGGCTCGACCCGCCCGGTAGCTTAACGAGTCGGTCTCGGTCCCGTCCAAACCCGGACCGACCCGACCCGATAACAGGACTACCCATGTATCAGAATTAGGCACTGCGACCACTCAAATCGAATGCGTCGAGAAGCCGAAGGATTTTTAGAAGCAACATGATGTGATGAAGTTCATGCCCTAAATTCCATCGTTTAAGCCCTATTTTTGTTGTTTTCGTGAATTTTATGCATTTTTCTAAATTTTTTGGATTTTATTAAAATACTTAACTACATCCAATCGTTTTGAAATTTGGCTGAGCTTTATTTTTTTCGTAAGGAATAAGCTGTAATTTAGGCCTAGAGTTTTGAGCACATCTATAAAAGGCTCTCAAACTCTAGTTTTGCCGTCAGACTTTTTTTAATAGAACTTGAGTTTTCTCTAAAGTCTCCTATACTTTGACCAAGGGTTAGAGATTATCAATTTTTTGTTTTTTTCTTTCTTTTCTTTATGTTTGCCACTATCTGTCCCATCTCATAGTTCGGCGTTACGAAGCCTTATATCTTTTAACTGGCCCATCAGATTTTTTTTAAATTTTAAAAACCCAACAATAACCGATTATATGCTTATCGGATTGAGGTTTAACTATATCCATGTATGAGTATGATAAAGAGTAGTAAGGTCTTCGACTATAGCGTTTTGCCAACGAGGATCACGGGCAACTTTTTTAAATGATTGAGGTTCATACGAATCATGTATGTTTGCTATGAAAGAAGCGAAAGAAGAAAAAGAAGCTGAGTAAGAAGAGTACATAAAATCTGGTAATTTAGTAGACTTACTTGCATGAGTGGTTCTCTTGAGAGGTGGATGATCTGTCGTTCTACCAGGGAAATGAGCTGGCTCAGGCATTGATGAAGTAAAATTAGTATCAACTGTTGTAGATGTCTCATGAGCAAAATTAGTATCAACTGTTGTAGATGTCTCATGAGCTGGAATATCAATGTCAAAAGATGTATCACTATCAGTTTCAAAAGGATCAATAACCCGAAGGTTTATCTTTGTTACATCATGTGATTTTCTCAGAATCGAATAAAATGGGATATTCTTTTAGAAATGTGACATGACGAGATACATATAGCTTACAACTGGTGGGATCATAACAACGATAACCTTTATGTGTAACACCATAACCAAAAAATATATATAGCTGTTTTAAGACCTAATTTGTTGTGTTCAACATGAGGACGAATGACAAAACATGTACAACCAAACACTCGTAAGGAAGAATAATCTGAAAGTTGTATGTATAACTTCTGAAATGGAGACATTCCTATATTATGATGAGTGGGATTTCAATTAATCACATAAACAATAGCCAAAATTACTTGTCCCAAAAAATAGTCAGAACTTCAGCTGATATAAGGAAAGAATGAGCAATCTCAAGGTGACGATGTTTTCCTTTATCAACACCATTTTGCTGAGGGGTGTCAATACAAGATGATTGGCATATGGTACCATCGGATGCAAGTAAATATTTCAAAAAAATAGAGGTATATTCACCCCCCCCCCTAAGTCACATATGAAGCATTTTAGCATAACAGAATATTGGGTCTTAACCAGTGCTCTGGATTCTCTATAAATTCTAAGGAAATTTGACCTTTATTTCATCAGATAAATCCATATGTATCGAGTATAATCATCAATAAATGATACATAATATTATGAACCACCATTTGTGGATATATGAGATGGACCCAGAAATAAAAATGAATAATATCAAATTAAGCAATGGAATATATGACACTTTCATTAAATAGTAACACCGAAATTATTTCCGATTTACAACCACTATAATCCGAGATATTACAAGTGTTTAACTGACCTAAAGAACCTGTATAGACTAAAAAATTTAAATGTGATACATATACATGTCGTAGACGAGAATACCAAAGATAAAACTCAGGCAATGAATGATTCAAAAGAAACGAAGACAACTCAACACTAGAGACAACAATATTAGTCAAGTATGTTTTTTTTACTAACAACGCCATAGACATCCATATTTGGTACTTCAAGTTTTTCTAAAACATAGAGTTTCCATATTTTACGACTTGTCCTAATCACTCTATGATTCTATTGATTTTTTATAACACAAACAGAATAAAAAAACAAGACCCAAGAACCAGATTTACACAATTGGTTAACTAAACAAGATTCAAATCAAGGGTGGGAACATAGTATATATCAGATAGTAATATATGAGGGGTAAAAATGGAGCCAATACCCTCTACATAAATTTTTATAGCACTACCAGACAAAACAGATCTGGGAGAAATATGAAACAACGAAACAAATTTTGATATGTGAAGTGACATATGATGATACACACTCGAATCTAAAATCCAGAATGATTAATCGATATATAAAGTGGAAGACGAGGATAATATGCAAATGTAGACATAAAAAACCCTTCTCATTCAGTTTGTTACTAGTAGACTGTAGAAAATCATCTTTACCTATCGTTTCGCAATAAGATCCACAATCTATAATTGAACAAAATCAAACAATCAAAAGATACTAAATCCAGATCGGAAAATCAAATTAAAATCTTAATCAAACCTCAAGTCCAAAATAATAATTAGACCAAGTTCAAATTAAAAATCTCATTGGTCCAGTAAAATCAAATTAAATCGTCAATCAAATCCAAATACTAATTTATGTATAAAATCAAACCTCTTTTACTAAAACAATTACTGCACTGGTACCTTAGTGATTTATCCTAAATCATAGCACAAAATTATAATCGAACTAGTCAGATTGAAGGATTAAATGTCCCAAATACGCTTTCCAAAATTCAGCAAAAACCAATACCGTTTGCCTTTTGATTGGACCATTTGATAGTGGCTGCACACAACAGATCCGAGAAAAAACAATTATATCTCTTCTGACGAAAAGCAGATCAAAAATTCCATACAAATCTAATCGAAAAACAAGAGAACATATTTGAAGTCGACCAAAAAAGGGTCTAAAATAAATAAGAAGAACAATCACAACCACACATCACGTAGAATGGTTAAAACAAGAAGAACAACCAGTAGCTGAAGCAAAACAAAATAAACAACCAACCAACTAGTAACTGAAGCACAACAAGAAGAACACGACAACAGCTGAAGCATAACATGAAGAGAAGAACAAACACTAGCTGAAGCACAATAAAATCAGATCCAAACAACGAATCAGAATCAAATACCTTGCGAAAATTATATACCAAGACGGAATCTAATACTAATACAAATACGAAATCGAATAATCCAAACAACGAATGAAAATAGAATACCTAGCAAAAAGCAAATGCAAACATTGAATCAAAATGCCAAGACGAAATTGAATACCAATACAAACACAAAATTGAATACCAATATGTAATCTAACAACGAATCGAATCGAATACCTAGCAGAAAGCATATCCAAACAAGAAAATAGAATACCTGGCAAAAACAGAGGGGGATCACTATGTTTCTCCGATCAGATTATTCCACGTTCTAATATCATGTTAACAAAAGAACAAATAAAGAGAAATTATAAAAGTGGATAGAGTTTTGTTATTAGAAAGCATAAAAATTACATAGAGCATATCATCATATTTATAGATACAATAAAGAACCAACGGGATTGGGTCTTATATGTTTAACATTTATAACTCAATACAATTATAAATATCATTTAATATGAATAAAGAGATATTAAAAAGAGATTACAATTAATATATATAATAAATTGTTTAGTTATAATATGGGGCAGGTTTGTGTCATTGTTTTACGACACAATTTTGACCTTTGTAATTTCTTAAACTATATCCTATATATGAAAAGTATATCCATTATTTGATCAGAGTCTTCGTATGAGGTTCTGATCTGTATTCTTCTGATTCATGGATGTGAATGTGTAGTCCTTTCTTCAATAGTCATTGTTTTGATGTTGAATTCTCCATCTAAATAAATAGTCTTCTCCATATAAATTAATAACCTTAAATAACATGCAATACAAAGAGTATGGTTGAGTCAGGAAAAATCATACCCATAAAAGTTAGTGGCAATAAGAACAGTGTTCCATACTCACATATTTAGTTATTCTAGCAATCTCAAATAATTTATGTTCATGTTTTCAATGATAAGAATTACATTAACTTTAGCAGGAGTAGAGTTTTGAAAAAAATCATAATTCAATTTATTTATAATGGCCCAACTCGATATCCAATCAGCTGCATAGTTTTGTGGTTTGTAGATAAATTTGATTGTCATCTAAGATGTAATTAAACTTCTACAATAATTTAGCATTGGTTAGAGGTACCAAGGGGCAAATCCAGAGCTGAACATATCAATCAGAATCATAGATTTTGATTCAATGTCAGCATTTGTGTATTTATTATCTCTACATGTAAGGCCATCCAACAGTGCTCTATTTTTAGCAATTAAATGACTGTTTTTACCATATAATGTTACATTTGATTTGATTAATTCACAATTGTGATTTCTTATAAGAATCCCCCACTAGATTCACCATTAGATAGACATGAGCCATCACGGTTTAGTTTAATTTTATTTATGGCAGAGGGTCTATTTCACAAAAGAAGCTTTGGTTGGAACCTTTAGATGGTTGAAACGACCCAAGTCACAGTTTTATTATCACGAGTCTAATGTTTTCTTAATAGGGAAGAATAGTCTAAACAAGCTATTATTTTAAGTGTTTTATTTATTATTTGTTTAGAGCTTATTCTATGACTGTTATGTTTAGCCTTGTTTTTAGCTGTCTATATGGACCAATAGATAATTGAAAAAAATAATCATTTTGATATGGACTGAATGTTTTATGGACATAAACCTGCAAGTTATTAAATATTTTATGGACATATGTTGTCCTATTAGGATAAACCTGTGAAGTACTTGTATACTACCCGAGTTATTTGGCAATAAACAAAGAGATGGTTTAAATATTCTATATTGTTATAATGTTGACATTTTGATGCGAGATAAAAAAATATTCTACATGATAATGTCCACATTATTATGGTTATTAAGAAGCCTCCAAAGTATGAATGAACACTTTATAGAAGTTACGTTAATTTAATACTTTACTGAAGATATTAGAGGATATGTGTTTTTCTGATATTTTGCCATGTCTCTTTAAAAGAGAATAGACCATTCGAAGATACTTGCCAAAGAAGAGTATTTTTAGTTAAGTCATTAAGATGAATTTTGTGTATTCTATCAATATCATAAAGGAGAACATTATACTGAATTTTTCATGATTTAAAGTATCATTAAACCAAAATTTCCATGGTACCATGAGTATTAGAAGTTCGGGAAAGAGTAATGAAGGGGAGTTTGTTGTTCTATTTTTCTAGCTAGAAATCAATTTGACCTTGACCAACTTTCCAGAATATAACTTCTCTGCAATTTCTCTAATATTGATCATTCTAGTATGATGAATATTAATGCCAAGATGATGGAATGAGAGGTAACTATGATCGAAGCCAATACGATGTTTGATTGAGTTGAGTCTATCTTTGTTTAGTTTGTTTGAATAGATGAAGATAGATTTATGTTTATTAATTATTTGGGTAGATATGGATTGATAATAATCCAAAAAATTACATGTATTTTTAATGTTATTAGTTGATTCATTCATGAATATTATAACAACACCTATATATTCCAAGTAATGGATCTTAATTGATCACCTTGAAGAGTATTACATTGAATTTTGAGATTGGAAAAGAGTTTTGATACCTCTTAATAATATTTCTTTAGCAATGATATGATGAAAAGGTTGGGTAATAAAGGATCATCATGCCTTACACAATTGTTGCATTTATAGAAACCATGAGTTACTCCATTTATTAAAATTGAAAAGTTAACATTGTTTATTCATTTTTTTAATTAACTCAATAAATTTCTGAGTAAAACCAAAGCATTTCATTATTGTGAATATAACGTTAAAATATATCTTATTAAATGCGTTGGCTGTATCCAATGTTAAAATGATAATGCCCCCTCTAACAATATTATTAATCTTATGAACAAGTTCATAAGAAGATAAAACATTTCATGTATTGGTCTACCTTCAACGAAGCCACCTTGTTATATATATATATATATATATATATATATATATTATCTTTGGAAGAATAATGACTAGTCTGTTGTTTATTATTTTTAATAGAATTATATTTAGGACTGTGCAGAGACTAATTGGTATGTAATCTTGCCATAAATTATGGGATTCTTTATTTGGTATTAAGCATATTGATGTGGCATATATATTAGCATGAGCTAAATTACCATTGAAATATGACCTTATAGCTTCACATACATCCTTTTTAATGATAGACGAGCAGGATCGGTAGAATCTGGAGTTGAATCCATCAACTCCAGATACACTGTTAGGGTTAACATAGTTTATTGATTTCAGATTTTTTTTGTATTCTTTTCTTCGCAAAATTATGATAATATTTTGAATTTCTATCTTTTGATTTGAATTGGTTAGCATAGCTCTTCTGTTCCTAGAATATTTATCTCTAGCTAAAAGCTTAAGTGAATAACCCTAGCTTTGGAGAGGTTTATTTGATCTTCTATACTATTTGATTGTTCTAAAAAAAACTTTAGTATATTTTACAACATTTCAGCATTTTCAATGAATCAAAGATGTTTCCAAATATACATTTGTTCCATGATTTTAGTTTGTGCTTTAATATTTTTAATTTTAACCAAAAAACAATAATATGGGGGGATTAACATTCATTCTAGTTGGTTTCAACAGTTTTCATAAATTCTTTGTGAAGTAACCACATATTTTGGAATTTGAATTAAGCTTTAATTTTATTATTGATTAAAGACATTAGGATTATCAAAGATGAATGGTCAGAATATGTTATGGCCAAGTGTTTCACCTTTGTTATGTCAAAATATACTCTACAGGATTCATTGTGAAGAGACCTATCAAGTTTTTCTCGTCTTTTTGTTGTTGTTTGACAATGTATGGATCCTCAAATTTACAATCAATGATCATGTTATTAAAGTAATTAATAACTCTTAAATGTAAAGATGAGCACACAAGTTGCTCAGTAGCATTATAAATGATGTTGAAGTCACCAGTAACTAACCATTCTATATTAGTTGCTGGTATTTCTTTAAGAAGATCCCACATAGTTTGTCTTTGGAATCTAATGCACTTGGCATATATCATGGTGACTAAAAATTCTTTATTAAAAGAAGAATGAGACACAATCATATGAATAAATTTCTCATTATTGCTTAAAATTTGAACTTGGAAACTGTGCTTCTACAAAATCCAGGTCTTATTATTTAAGTCTGATATTCTATTATTAAAGCCAATTTTGTTTTTTATTAAGTGAAGTTTATCATTTGATATCAATGGCTCTTGAAGCGCAATGAAATCAATTTTCTGAGTTTTAGAAATAAACTTAGGTCTTCTTATAGATCGTTTATTTCCAATGACATGCGCCTTCCAATTTAGGATGGAGATTTTCATTTGATTGATGAAGATAATGATCTTTTTTTTGTAATGGACAACCCTAGTGAATATGGGGCCTTTGATATTGTTACCTTTTGTTTTTCAGTCTTTTGCTTATGTTTTTGTTTTTTCATTTTTTTGGAGTTAGTATCTCCATTAGTGGTGATAATAGAATACTGGTTGAATTGGTCAGTTTATGTACTTTGGTCAATATTAGAATTGGTTAATTCATTTGATAAGGTAAAATTCTTTCTTAGTTTTATGGTTTGAAGAGCATCAATGATATTATTGTTTGTGACTTCAATGGTATCATTATTTGGGCCATGAATCCAATATTTATTGTCTCAAATAATGTTATGAGTTTATTTCTTTTTAGAGTTTGTTAATTTACTATAAACTTGGATAGCGGAGGCAATTTTGGATTGGGTAGAGGGTGCTTTATTATGTTGACTTTTAATATCATTATTGATTGAATCGTTACTGGAAGAATTATTGTTCCGGGAGTTATGAATATTATTGTTCACAATTATAGATATAAACTTATGAATCCAAATCTTTTTTTAAGAAGGTGAATTCAAGATTTAAATGAGTGAATTATGAGGTGAGATGTCTTTCATTTATATCTGACCTAACAAAATTATCGGTGCCTTTGTTGCAGGAATATATATTGTGACCAAAATGTTTACAAAAGTGATAATATTTCCATATGATATGGGTTGCAAGAAGCCTTTATCTTCCCCAAAACCTATCCATAATTTTTGGGAAAGAGGTTTAGAGATATCTAAGATAATAAAAGCTTTACAATAGTTGGAAGATCTAGGTGTGTTGTACTTCTTAGATGGACTTGTTACTCTAGATATGATTGATTGCAAGAGTAATTGGAGTCTCGCTGATGGATCCCTCCTCCTAACAGTTTATCAATTTCCTCTTATTATCTTAACTCGTGGAGCTTGGACAGATGGTAGAGTGTTCATCTTCTAATGTTGGTGTCTATTAATCGGTTTGATTAGATTAACATATATGGTATTTTGTGTTGCCACCATAACCCATTTAGATACGTAATCTATTGGGTTGACCCTAATGTACCAAATACATGCAATAACATAGCTACATGGAAGCCTTAGAAGCTACCATTTATGGCAAGAAAATTCTCATGTTTCCAAGTCAATATTAAACTTATATTGGACCCTTCTCTCTTCAACTTGAAACTTTGGTCCACCAGAAGGAAGCATGCTACAGCCACATGCATGCTTGTAATTCTTGGTCAGTTTTTTATGAATAAATGGATAGATTGGTTAATTGCACTGTCTGCTCATATATACATTCCAACAATCTTATCACACATTGAGCTATATAGTCTAAGATAACCGAGTTAAATGTTTCATCCAAATTGAATATTTGCATGAAACACTTATTATTTTCTCTATAATGAGCCATGCTCCACTTAAAATGAGGTTTTGTGCTAGTAATTCATAATAGGTTGGGTTTCATTTCTTCATCTCTTCTATGTAGAAGTCAAATTGAGAGACAAATGAAGATCTAGCACAATCTCAAAACAAAATATGTTCCTCTCTGTCTGTATATACCTTCTTCATATTAACATAGAGATGTCGGGAACAAAAGCGATGTTCCGAGTTAGGGAAAACTCTTTCAAGGCTGGAACAAACCATTTTTCTTGTTCGAAAGCCACATAAAATTGCCTTAATTTTGGATGTTAACATCATTTCTTGAAATCTTCAGAAACCACTGCAAAAAAAGAACTATTCTCAATTTTTAAAACTTCCCAAGCAATGGATATATCTTATCATTTACGTCGAGAATAATACCAATTACTAATTATCCCCTAAAAGGCCTTTTCAAGAAACAATCATCTACCATAAGAATCAACATATAACCACCAGCAAACCTCATCTTCAACCCATCAAGACACACATAAATTCTTTCAAACACAGATTCGTTACATTTGATAGCAATCGTAGACCATAGATTAGTCCTTATACGTTCTTGACCATACTGTCGTAGCTTGCTGTACTGAATTGTATCATCGCTAACAATCATATTAAAAACTCTTGACTTCACTCGATAATCCTTGGCTCTAGTGATCTTCACCAAATAATCTTTGTCCAAATCAACCATTAAGATCTCGACAGACCAGTCAGGATCAAATTTCCATCTTCTTAAGTAATGTTTGGAAATCCATTGCACATCAATAAATTTATTATGGTTCGTAGGAACACATGTGTAATTGTTGTTGGAAGTCTTGATCCTCAATGTAGGGGTAAAACTTTGGAAATAAGCCAAAATAAAACATTTGCAGTTTGTCGTCCTACATTTAAAATTGTTACGCATCTTATCATTCTTGTAGACTTTAACACTTCGATATTGTTCTATAGTGTACTTGTTCGCAGTGTATTTAAACGATTTAGACGAAGTTAATTCAAGCCCAACTGCTAACTGAAGGTACCTTAACTCAGTGGGTGGCCTGAAAATTCTTAGGTTTGGTTTAAAATTCCTTGATCCAGTCCTTCTCGTAGCGGTAGAGTGTTCTTCTTCGTCTGTATCGAGACTGGTTAAATTATTAGAACTTACATATTTTTTCGGTACTACAATCATTTTCTATACTTTCATTAGAACAGAGCTCATCATCGTCACTTTCAGTTGCTCTATATTTCACTAGACCATAAATGTTGTTTGCACTATCATGAGTGTCACTACAATAATCAGGAGGTTGTGTTGGTTATTCCTGCAATTCATTAAATTGTGACATGTTCGCATAAGAAAACATAGAAACTCTTAAGGCCTTCTAGACCATCACTTGCCTGCAAACCAACCTCTACATTAACATGTTGCTATAGATCAGCCTCTACCTTACAACCATTATGTACACCAGCCTCTAAATCAACATCTTCACCAAAAAGTACATTTATATTAACATTATCAACAGTCTCTACACCATCATCTAAACCAGCCTAAACCAACATCAGCCTTTATACATTTGTCTACACCAACATCTACACCAACATTTAACCCACAATCTAAACTAGCTTCTAACCTAACATCACCGTTTAAACCCTCCTCTAACCCATCATCACCCTCCACACCCTCATCTACACACAATCATGTGTATTTACATATACATTATCACCTCCAAACCATCAGCAGCCTCTACACCATGCTCTACACCACCATGTACGTTTACATCAGAATCTAAAAATTTCTCTAAACCATCATCTAATTCAACTTCTACATTTGCATTAACATAAACCTTTATATTAACCCTCTATTAAGCCAACATTTGTACCATGCTTTACACCAGCAACTTCACCTTCAAAAAAACTTCTTGTATACAACATTTATAAATTTCTCTAGTCCCTCAATTATATCATCACCTACATTTGTATCTACATTATCAGTATATGCACCATCTTTTACAATAACATCTTTACCATCTTCTAGATACTATAACCGAAAGCTTAGTGGTCTGGTCCGTTTTGAACCGATAAACTTAGCGGTTTGGTCCAGTTCTGTCAAAATTCACATCGAGTCGGACCGATAATAGCCATACTAGCAGCTATGAAGGACACTACCAAAAAAATAAAAAAAGACAGCCAACTATGACCACTGGAGTTTTAAACCAAAAGCTTCATTAATATGATGAAAATATGAAATTAAATATGTGCATTGGTTGAACTTATCCCCTTTAACAAGCATCACGTTTTATGAAATGAAAGGAAAACAACAGTTTTGAAAAATTAGTTTTTGGATTTGTGGAAACCAATTATGTTTGAAAGAAGGTTTTTGGACTTTTTTAAACGAGAATGAGAAGTCTCTCTGTAAAATATAGCCTTTTTAAAATTTTATACTTATACTAAAGTAACTAAGTAATTAATTTTAATATTGTTTAATTTAGGTCGTTGTCTATGTAACAGTATGATATATTTGAGTTTTAAGGTGAGAAACACACGGGTAACAATTTATATAAAATTACCAATCCAATTTATGTTATGAAAACAAATCATTTCTTTTTCACATTCAGTTTTATTATATTAAACAATACATTTTAATATATTATTTTATCGGAATAAATTACTAAAAATCTGGTTGGTACAACAACAACGGTTTCATTGTTTTCTAGTATAACATTGCCACTATTAAAGTTTTGAACAATATATAGTTTTTTACTATTCACTTTTTAGACCTATAATCCATCGACTAAAAATAAATTTGTAATAATCAATTGTCTAACTTGATAAAAAAAGATAGTCAATTTACTAAATTTATCAAAACTGGATACTCATAAAACTCATAGTAGACATTTTTTACTCGAGATACTATATGTCTAGAAACTGGATAATGATGGACTAATTATTGTTCAAAATCTCACCATCAAACTCATTTAGACCTTCAGACAAGTATTTGGCCGAAAACCTATTTAATCATTAGAACGGCAGTGTACTCATAATCCTCTTAAGTGTACTCATAATCCTCTTAAATAACTGAACGATCTACAACTTTGAACTTCTGATGACTATCTCCTTTTTTTTTATCTCGTCTTCTTGCATAACTAACATTTCAATCTAGAATACTGGACATCCTCTTATATTTGGATCTTGAATTTAATCTTCAAATATTTGAATATCTATTTCTGAATCTTCTTATTACATTTGGTCATTGGCCATATGAGTTACTCTTTAAACCCGTCTTTTTTTTAACATCTTTTGAATTCATAGCACTTTTAATTGCGGACATTGTAAGAGATTCTTTGCCATAGATAATTATGTTAACAAAGTGCTCATACACTTTTGTCAAAGAACTCGAGGAGGATAATTATTTGATCATAATCTTCTATCTTGACTCCAACTATATTTAATTCAAGAATTATTCTACAGAAATCGCCCAAGTATTTTAGATCTTATTACTATAATCTATTTTTAGAGTATGAATCTACTTCTTGAGATACAATCTATTAGGTACAGATTCATGTAAATATCTTCCAGCCTATTTCAAATCCATATGACCGAGAGTTCTTCATTCACCTTTTAAAGAACTGCATCTCTCACAAATCTCTTTTATAACTTTCTCATCAATGACAACATACAACCCATTTTGTATAAGGAACGTTATAAGCATAATTATCTATAGATTAAATGCATTATCTTTAGTTAATTATCAAGATCAAACTTCATAAAACTTATATTTATGATTGTGTTTGATTTTCTGGTGAGATCTAAATCTCTAAAATCAATATCTAAAATGATCTATGTCTTTCTATTTTGAGTTCATCACGACTACAATATTGCTACAGATTTCATGCTCATTACACCACTTGTTTTGATGGAAACCATAATATTTAAAGTTTCGGCTAATAGTAGAGAATTTGTCTCACTGGTGAATAAATTCATGCAAGTGGGGAATAAAGGAACAAAGCTTTGTCTGTTTACTTTTAAATACTAAAATTAATAAGAAAAACGCTAAATATAAAATCAATCACAATACAAGATTTAACATGGTTTAGATTATAAAGAATTCCTATATCAACGGGCAATAAGTCACTAATTTTATATAGAAGAAAGATTACAAAACAAATCTTGAACAAAAATTTTACATTATATTTCAAAACTTTTTAAAACAGATTACAAATTTAAAGAGTTAAATGGGTTGGCTCATAGTATTTTTTTTTATAGTAAAGTTCCTAAATTTTCTTCTCTATAAAACTCAACAATACACTCGTTTTCATGCAACATAAGCTTTATATTTAATTATTTAATTATAAAACAAGTGAATGGGGAAATAAACACTTGAGGATCAAAATAACACCTCACATGTTGCTCTATAGATATTTGAAAGGTAGTGGCAAAAAAAACCTTTGATATCATATGCATGTACCATTATTTACATATAGTGACATTAATCTGTGAGATCCATTTTACATGTACTGTCTCCGATCAACCTTAAAGCACACATAAATCAAATGTGTTTTGATCAGTGGCTGAAGTTGTCCCATGTTTATGGTTTTATTTCATTATATCAAAAATCAATATAACTTAAAAACATAGAAGTATATATCAAAAACTTCAGCAAGTAAATTTGATGCATCTAAGTTTCAGCACGTAAAGTTTGTGCACTTAAGTTCCATCAACGAAGTTCATACTCTTAAGTGATAGCAGGTAAAGTCAATGCGCGTAGGCTATAACAGTAAAGTTCATGCTCATAAGCTCTCCAACATGTAAGGTTCATGCACTTAGATTTTAACAAAGGTTATTCTCATATATTTTAGCATAACTCTTGCTTCAAGTTTGAAAAATATATGTACGTGTAAGTGTTGGCGGAGTTCATACATCAGTCATTTAAATTTACTTATTAAGGAAGATAATAGAGTTGTTTATAGATATAGTCAACAATAGATCTACATAAGAAAAACGGAGGTCGCCCGACCCGGCTTGCCTAACCTTGATCTCCGTATTTCTGTAGCGTCCCAACCCCATCCAACCACTAAAAATATTATAAAGTTTTGTTTAACTCTTTTTGTTTTGATTCCTAATTCTGCCTCCAAACCTAATATATTGCCCTATTTATTTAATAAAATAATTTCTTAAGGTACACAAATAGTTTTATACATATGGTTGTGTTATAGATATATAAAATATTTTTTAGTGATTGTTGCATATTTGTTAACAATATTTCACCAATTAAATATGATATTGTCCGTTTTAGGTCATAAAACCCTCACGACTTTGCTTTTATAACACTCTTAAAAAGCTTCACATTAGTTGATATATTTCATTCACTTATATATCGTATATTATTTTCAGTCTAACGATGTGGGATAGAAGACCAAGTTAAAACACTGAATTTTCTCTAAAAATCTTAATATATTTTAGATCTAAATGTCCGAAGACACTTGCATGTCATCCGTCACGAACTACGCTTCAGCGGACATCACGAATTCAACAACGATTTTTTTATTTTTGTTATAAGTAAGGTTCAATCATCTCTTAGAATCACTATCGTTTTTTTTTCCATCAAACATTTTTCCAATCTCCAAGTAAATTATCTATTTATTTTTTTACCGTAAAAATTAGTATATAAAACAAAACAAAAAGAGAAAATCTATTTTTTTTATTTTTATAAATTTTATTTTTAAGATTTACAATTTTCGGTATTTTCCTTTGATATTATAACGTATTCTAAACATCTAAAACACAACTATATGTTTTTAAAACTATATATATAATGGATTTATTTTAAGTGTTTTAAATTCACAATCGTTGAAATGGTGTAAGGATTCCCTGCTGGAAACATACTATGACATGCTAGAGACATAACATTTCTCCGACCATTCAATTCCATGTAAGAGATGTGATTTCTTCATATTACTATTTTAATGTTGCGTAGATAGCATCTACCTCGTGTCCCCTATCTCCTCTAATAGTATGTTATCCATTCACTATTGGATAACCTGTTTTTTACAACACCCCATTTCCTATACTTTAATTTATTATTAGTAGCAACTTTGTAATGCATTTTCCACATAGTATGAAATTTGGGTTAATATTTACAACAAATTTGCAACGGACGTACTATTTGGTTGCACAACCTTCTTTGTTGAAAAAGGTTGGTAATGCACTTGTTTAAGTTTTTTTTAAAAAAAATAAAATTAAATGATTGAGGCTTTTACGACACACTGGGCCTTTACAAAATTAAACTCGTCTAATAATTTTTTTTACCACCATTTATCCAAAATATTATCCAAATAATTTACCCAAAATTTAACTCGCTAAAATTAGCCCAAAAAACTTTACCCACACCTAAAACAAACCCAAAACATAAAACTTTTTTCTCTCATCTTTCAAAAACCTTAATCATTTATACTTCTCGCATCTGTGTTACTATGGTCACCAGTGATAAGAAAAAAGTCATGGTTATCAGATATATGTCTATTGCAAAGTTAGGTTTTCTCTTTCTGTTAATACTTTGATAATTTGAAGTTAGGTTATGTGTTTACTAGGAACACAATCCTGCTAAAATTTTGAAACCAATAAATTATTATCACAATTACGTTTCCAAACTTTGGGGAATAGCGAGCTTGATAACTTATAAGTATCCATATGTTCAGTTCTTATTTTTAAAGATATTTATCATTATTATGGTACCTAATATGAATGACTTAAGCCATCTAAGATCATTAGTCCCCATCATAATGTTGGAGGCTCTATTATGCCCGATGCTATACACGTTTTCATTAATGGTCATGAAATTACAAAAGTAGAGCTTTGTATATTTCAGGTTGACTTTTATACAATTGTTTTAGTTGTTATTAAACTAGGGGCAAGACTATTCCGAGACCCCATTTGGCTATAATGAGACCTTTTTATATGAGACCTATTTTGGCTATAATGAGACTTCAAAATAACTAATTTACCCTTAATATAAAAGTTGTATTTCAGCCAAAGTTCATGTTTTCTCTCTTCTCTTCACCAAAATCTCTCAGAATTGACAAAACAAAAACTCAAGATTTCTCAAATCCAAACTCACAAACACATTAAGGTATGGATCCTATACCTATTCATGTAATTTTATTGCAATTTAGTTAGGTATTTTTAGTGATATTTAGAGTTATAGGTCCTGCCTTAAAAGTCTGATTTTCATCTATATGTTGTTGTTGTTTTAAAAACAAGTTGTAGACATGTGTTAGTCAAATCATTATCAACGTTTTGGTATGAATTTTGTTGATTTTGGTTGAGTTTTTAGGAATCTAGGGTTATTGGTTTTGGAATTTGGAGAATTTCTGTCTGGGGCGAATCACGCATATCCAATGCTCGATTTGGGGAAAAATTGTGAGCGCCCAACTCGCAATTTACCCAAAATTGGGCGTTGGGCATTCGCGATTTTGGCTCAAAATTGCGAATGCCCAATTCACAATTTTGGTGAAATTGCGAAGCACATGTTCGCAATTCTTGCTATTTCATGCATTTTTCTTATTTTAGGAACGTGTTTGACTTGGAAATTTATCTCGGTCATTCTCGTCTTACATTTATACATCTAATAATGCGTTGTTTACAATTTCAAGAATATCACGCAAAACACAAACTCCACTTCGCCAGTCAGGATCAGATAGTGATACGGAGGACCATGAGCTTGTTTTGCCTCACGGTCAGTTAGGCGTAGGCCTCGCACCGCCACTCCTACGCCTACTGTAGACCTTGGGCTTGGGAGTCTGGATCAGCATTTCCGTAGAGTTAACCCCCACGTGCCGAGTCTTTATGTAGACTATAGATAGCACGAGGCATACAACGTCTTTGTGGGAGACGTAAGTTATGATTTGTTTAATGTGCAGTGAATGTTGAACAATATTTTATATAATGTTTAATTTATTGAAATATTGTGTAGGTTCGTCGACCGTTGAGGTGCTACTCGATGTACGGTACCCATCGTGCATGGGATCTTGTCGGGCAGGGCAGGGTGAGAGAGCAGGTTATGATATCTTGTTTTGATTCCCTTGTCGATGTTTTGGAGCGTTGTGCACTTAGTAGATGCATTCATCGAGATGTAGCATTCGGAGACCAACATTTTTCATTTCTCGTTTGGAGAGATGACTGTGACATTAGACGACTTCCACGCTATCTTGATGACCAACGTTTAGCATGGTATTCTAGTTCATTAAGTATACCAGTTGATGATCTTCAGACAGAGTTAGCGAGAAACGGGGGGGGGGGGGGGGTTAGTTCTAGATCCATGCGCTTACAGTTTTTACGGGAGCAGTACATGTAGCCCCATATGACGGATGACATTATGTCTGATGATATGGTAGAGTGTGTCACTAGGGATTATTTGCTCCATATGTTAGGGTGTTGTGTTTTGGCGAACAAAACGAGGAACAATATATCCTTAGATTATTTGCAGTTCGTAGCGGAGTATAAGTCATCTATTATATATAACTGTGGCCATTATTTATTAGCACAGATGTATCACCATCTAGGGAAGTCGTCCATGCACAGCACTTTAGGGATAGCTGGTTTTGTTGCGATGTTGGAGGCGTGGATATACGATCACTTCTATTCATTCTTGTCGACGCTCAACAATATCTACGAGCCTTCGATGCCTACTATGTGCAGATATGTACCTTCACCGTATCGCACGGATGATGAGACTCGTATCAATATTCGCCACACACTTTCTTCATTGACGAAGCGAAATGTAAGTTATCTGCTTTATTTATTTGTTTATTAGTCATCTTTTTAATTATTAGTTATCGTTGATGCAATTATTATTATTTTAAAAATCGTAGGTCTGGTTCATGCCTTACAAGGAGATACGCGAGCATTTCCCTTTCTGCGATGTGGCCTGGATAAACCATATGCTGAAGTCATTTGACATAGTCGAGGCGTATTATCCATTGCGGGTCGGCCGTCAGCTTGGTCGTATTCAGGATGTACCATTGGACTGCAACTTGTTTTACCAGCAGTCAGGAGGAACCGTGTGAACACGTGTTATTTGTGGGATTAGGCTACATGGAGGTCATGAGTGTCGCACGTCATCGACCTGAGGATTCGTGGTGACACATTTGTTGTAGGCGGCCCTAGTAAGTCCTCTTTGTACGATGTATATATCCAGGATCACCTATGGTACACATTCATTGACCCTACGTGCGAGTCATCCGGTGCACATGTTCCTGATACCCCTAGAGCGCTTACTTTGTAGGCAATACTGTTTGACTTGGTTGATCATGTGACTGAAGGATATTCTAGAGCAGACGAGAGGACTATAGAGGAGATGCGTCGAGAGATGCATGAGTGTTCGCTTCTGGCGCACCGATACCACGTTAGTGATTGACTGGATTTGTATTGTATGACTACTATTTTATGTTTTGGCTTTGGTTATCTTTTAACTGCGGTCTTAGTAGGTTTTTGTTAGTTATTCTGAATTATTTGTGCTTGATTACTTTATTCTAAATTTCAGTTTTTAGTTTTCATTTACATTGAAATCTAAATAAACTAGTCATATGAGGCTACAAATACACAAACAACATAAGACCCAAACAACAACAAGATTACAAATTTAAAAAACATGAAAACTGAAGATACGCTACCATAAGACTCAAAACAAAAGGGAATAACTCATGAAGCTCAATCATCGAAGTCATATCCTATGTTGTCTTCAGAATTTCCCCCCTCCTCCCTTTCTGCAATCCTATCCTCAAGATGCGCTACCATATCGGTAGTGATGTAGTCCACCACCGTCATGTTCCATACAGTATCCGCTTCATGCTTAATTTTAAATGGCAAATACAACAAACATTGGAGCAATTTGACAGATGTGTATCGGCGTCTGATTTCATCACGGTTGCGCACAACAAGATCTCCTGTTCCTTTACATCCGTAGTTGAAATATATCATACACAAGACACGATAAAAAAAAACATCGCTAGTATATTCCCCCATCTCTCGGCTAGCGACCTTCACCACCTGAAGCATATGGTAGTCTTCGTCGAGTATAAACTTCATGTGTAAAAGTATTAATGTTTTCCTTTGAATATGTTTTTTAATGTTTGATGTTTGTCATGTTCCATGATATTACATGTCTTTTTATAGGTGGTTACCATTTGGCGGGAGTCCCATTTGGCGGGGGGGCATCATTTGGCGGGAGTTCTTTTTGGCAAATTTTCAGTTTGGATCTCGTTATAGCGCAACCCCTAATAATAGAACCTTCGCTATAACGAGACCTATAATAATTATTGTGTCAAGATGCATGTACGTTTTACTATAATATAATAAATAAATTTAAAATATTTAGATTGTTTATAAATAAATATCTCGAGGCTAGATTTCATCTATGCGTATGGATTAGATTTTACTATTACAGTGATATGAGAGGTGTTTGGTTGTTTGTTTATTAACATCATGTATAGTTCGAAGGTTTTTTTTACCACATTTTGGAGTTTTTTTTAGGTCTCAATTTTTAAAAAAAAAAACACTCGATTTTGGCAAAATTACGAAGTGGAAATTCACAAGATTGCCAAAATTGAGCGTTCCATGCTCGTGAATTTTCCGAAATTGTGAAGTCCGTATGTGCGATTCCGTCCAATTCGCGCACAATGAGTGCTTAATAACGGCAAATTTGCGAGTTGACCATTCGCAATTTTGTCAAAATCGAGCATTCCCAACGCTCGATTTTGACAAAGCAAAATACAATGTTCCAAATAATGTTGTTCATTGCGTTGGTTGTGCTATATTCGCACTGAATTGTTTAAAAAACACGAAATGTACCTCTTCTTGGGTTTGGAGATGGTCTCTCAAAGACTCATCATCCTCCAACAAGAAATCATCCATATTTCAGCTCAACTTTTCGTTTAAATCACTTAAATCCATGATATTTGGTGTTTTTTAAAAGTTTAGCTTAATTAGAAAGAGAGAGAGAGAGAGAGAGAGACAGAGTTATAGAAAGAAAAAAAATAAAAAGTTAGTTTTTTGTTAGAACTTTTGTATTATATATGAAGGGTAAAATAGTCAATTCACATTAACATAATTTTTTTTTGAGTTAGGGGTCTTATTTTAGCCTAGCCCTTAAACTAAATGATGTTTTTTGGAGTACTAAGATTATTTTATTGAATGCACAGTTGGCAGTAGTTCAATGTACTAACAACCCTCACTTTTGGGTGAACGATGATAGGTTATACCAATAAGAGGGATATAAGAATACTAAAGGATGTATATGGGGTATGATATTGTTTCTAAGCAATTTTGTTGCTCTTATTTTTAGTATTTTAACTTTTATACTCTTATATTCCTTGCAAAACTTAATTTTTTATCTATCATTGATGATACTTCTCATGTTGTGACATGACTTCTATGTGCTTTCTTGTCACTGCTAACGAGTCTAGATAACTTAACCACTACATACTAAGATTTTTGGACAAGGGCAATTCAGACATAAACTTGCCACTGAACTATCCAGACATGACAAAAGTAAAGAATGACTAAACACCTTTTTGACTAAGCTATATGCTAATCAGCTTAATAAATAAATGGGTCCTTAAACTTGACCCGAGTCCTTAAACTTGACCTGATTCCATAATTTGACCCAAAAGCCCATGGGTCCATAAGTAAGGGTATAAATATCCCAACTACTTTCATTAATGAGGGTAATGAACATTTAATACAACCAGGCAGCTCAAATCTCTCACTACCTCACACTAAAACATTTAATACTCTATAAACTTTCCAAAACACTTGGCAAAATTACCCTCAGCTCAAAATAAACCTCACCAAATTGGCGACCATAGTAGGAAAATAAGGTGTCTGAATCTAGCATTTAAAACCAGTAAAAAGACATGTTCGGATGGATCCGAACGAGCAAGCAATTCCACCACCTTTGGTGGAGGTGGTTGGGGAAAATAATGAATACAACGCCGACGAGCGAGATAAGTTGAGAGCTGAAATAGAAGCGTCGACGGCCATTAAAAAGGTAGAGATGAGTTTAAAGAAAAAGTCAAAGGTGTCAGCCATTCACCATACTGACAATCCAAGGGAGAACGACCCATCAGCAAAGACTCATTTAAGTATAAAAAAGACCCATGTCAGTTCCAAGAAGTCTCACCGGTCCAAGCCGGTGGAAAGCTTAGATTTTGAGTCCTCTAGTAGCTCTTCAAACGAGGATGAGCTTGAGGAGTCCTTGTCATCAAGCAGTGATGAGGGGAGGTCCGGAAAAAACATAAGCTAGTTAAAAGTATTCAAGAAAAAAAGATAGACATGAGAGACTAAAGAGGTATCTCGGAAAAGGGTCGTCTCACAACCACATCCATAGTCCCAGGCATGTGGACTAGCTACTGATTGACCATTTTGCTTTCCATGTTGAGCCAGGTATTTTTGCAACACCTAATGAAGACACGATCTTTAGTCGTAGTTGGAATTGGAGGAAATCGCCATTGTCTGCCAAGATATTGTCTGGAAACCTTCCTAAGAGGTTTGATAGTACTAAAATTGAGAAATATGATGGGAGAAAAAACCCGGACAACCATCTGGAACAGTTTAAAAAATTTATGATGAATTTTGATGACGATGACAAACTTCTGTGTAGAGCCTTCTCCCAATCCTTTACAGGAAGTGCTCTGAAATAGTACAAAAATTTGCCACATGGTTGTATCAGAAAATTCAACACATTTTGGGTTGCCTTCCGAAGGCAGTTTGTGGGGAGTAAAGAGGTGAAGGGCAATAGATATACTATTATCCATTGTGCCCAAGAGCCAAATGAGTCACTAAAAGACCATATAAGCCGATTCGTAAATACCAAGAATGGGTTAGCTGATTGCTTTGAGCAAGTAGCAATAGCTTCTTTGAGACAAGGGTTAAACTTTGAGAATCTAACTAATTTGGTAACAAGAAAGAAGGCTATGACCTGGGGCGGTTTGCTAAATCGGGTGGGAAAGCAAATCAACGTGGATGAAATAAAGAAGAATAGGTTACACAGATAGGTGAGGTCTGCCCCAGCTGCTCCAAACCAAAACCAGTCCGGATACAAGGCCAAAGAAACCGGGCAGGGGTCCAACAGGGCCAAACAGACTCAATCTCACCCAAATCCAGCTCAGAGCCAGCACTACAGAAATAAACGAGGATTTTGAGTCCAACCGGAGTGGTTTGTAGAGTTGAAGGAGAATGTGGCAACCATTTATGACAAAACTAAAGATGGGGTTCATTTCTTGAAGCAGGCAGCGCTTCAATCTCCCAGAGAAAGTCGTAATACCTGTTTTTTCCAATATCATCATGATATTGGCCACAACACCGAAAACATCATCACTTTGAAATAAGACGTATAGAATTTTATTGAAAGGGGCAAGCTGGGAGCTTATGTCAAGATAAGGAGTGGAAACATGCCTGACAATGCTCCCCGAACTGGCCCAACGAACAATGCGGGGACATCCGCTCTAGAAGGGGCTATGGTGATCCTTGAAAGGTTTGATGTTGATTCGGAGTATTTGGATCTTGATCTAACCCGAAATAAAATAAGGGTTATAATAGAACAAACCAAGATAGTGTTCGGACTCATAAGATTTTTTGAGTCACTAACTATATTCGGGGGGGGACACTATGACTGCGCCGAATCCTTCTTCAAGGAAGAGGCACGTTCACACGCTAGCTACTCAGATAGAGGGATGCATGTCTTCTTATCAGTCACAAATTTCTTTTCCTTTTATTGTTTTTTATGAAGACAATTTAAGAAATATAGTTGGGCCTCATGATGATGTTTTAATGATATGAACTTCAATTGGGGGCAACGACATCAGACGAATTCTGATTGACACTAGAAGCTCAACCAACATCCTTTTTTTAAATTCTTACAAGCAGATGAAAAATCCGGCCGTAATCCAGCGTTCGAACAAATCTATTGTGGGCTTCACAGGGAGCTCTGCGGATGCAATCAGAGAATTTGAGGAGGAGGTATTGTTGGGCAAAGGCCCTTTCAAGAAGATGGTCAGGGTGCTATTCATTGTGGTAGATTATCCCACATGCTACAATGCAATCTTTGGGAGATCCTGGCTCTCTAGGATGCATGTTGTGGCTTCAACCGTCCATCAATGTTTGAAGTATACATTTCAAGGACAAGTGAGAGTTGTCCGGAGTAGCCAAAATATAGCAAGAGAATGTTATGCAACTGCACTTGCCCCTAAAATTCTGGAGGCAATCTGGATTAATGAAGATTAGCAGTTGTTGGGGCCCTCTGGGGTGAGGGTGAAATTGATGACCTCAGAGAGACCTCTGGTGTTTTGATACCAATTGAAAAAGTTGAAACCCACTCTCTGACTGAAGGAAGAAGTGTTAAAATTGGCTCCAAGATGGCACCAGAGTTGAAGATAAAGTTGTTGTCCTTTTTGGTAGGTCACCAATATGTTTTTGCTTGGTGTAATGCTGATGTGATCGGAGTGCATGCAAGTGTTATATCACACAAGTTGTCTATCTGGAGAGATATTGCACCTGTTGTGCAAAAAAGGAGAGCTTTTTCTAAGGAGAAAGCTGATGTAATAGTCCAAGGAGTCGACCGGCTTACCAAGATGGGGCACATAAAGGAGTCTCAGTATCCTTTATGGACTGCCAACCCAGTGTTAGTTATAAAAAATAATGGGAAATGCCGTATGTGTATCGATTTTACTGACCTCAACAGAGCTTGCCCAAAAGATCTTTATCCAGTCCCCCGGATAGATCAGTTGATGGACTCCACATCTGGAAACAAGTTATTGTCGTTCATGGATGCCTTCTCTGGGTACAACCAGATGCAGGTGGATCCCAAGGACCAAGATCACACTACCTTTGTTACGGATATGGGTCTCCATTGTTATAAGGTGATGTTTTTTGGGTTGAAAAATGTTGGGGCTACTTTTTAGAGGTTGATGAACAAAGAATTCTCTGATCAGATTGGAAGAAATATGGAAGTATATATCAATGACATGATTGTTAAAAGCTTAGAAGAAGAGTTGCATCTAACTGATCTTCAAGAAACTTTTTCCAACTTGACAAAGGTTAATTTAAAATTGAATCTAGAAAAGTGTGTGTTTGGGGTGCAATCCTGAAATTTTTTGGGTTATGCAATAAGTGGAAAGGGGATACATCCTGATCTGGACCAGCTCGATGCTCTGTTAAAAATGGATCCTCCTCGAAATATTAAAGAAGTACAAAAGTTGACAGGAAGATTGGCTGTTTTGTATCGTTTTATTTCAAGGTCTTCGGACAAATGTACCCCATTCTTTCAGAATTTGAAAGGTGCTAAAGACTTCAACTACTCCATAATGCAGCCAGGCTTTTGATGAAATAAAAAAGCATTTGTCTTCTCCCAAAACCCTTTTTAAGCCTTTGAAGGAGAAACACTTTATGCATACTTGGCTGTGTCATAATGTGCTATAAGTGCAGTATTGGTAAGAGAGATGGACAATTATCCTCGTCCGGTGTACTACATCAGTAAGAGTCTGATAGATGCTGAAAAAAGGTACCTAAAGCTTAAAAAGCTGGCACTAGCATTAGTGATTGCTGCCAGAAAAATGAGGTCGTATTTTCAGTCTCATTCCATCATCGTTCGAACATCTTTTCCCTTAAAGAATGTTCTTTAGAAAGCAGACATATCAAGCAGGATGACCAAATGGTCAATGGAGTTGGGTGATTATGACATTGATTTTGCCCCCACGAATTGCTATCAAAGCTCAATTTGTTGCTGATTTCTTGGTAGAGTTTCATTCGAACAGAAGTTCTAAACAAGCTTCAAAAGAGAAAACTAAAAAAGAGTGGGTTGTCCGGACAGATGATGGATCAAGCACAATGGGTTGTGGGGCTAGGATTTGTTTAACCTCTTCATACGGTGATAAATTATACCATGATATATGCTTTGCTTTCAGGGCATCTAACAATGAGTCTGAATATGAAGCAACAATAGCTGGTCTTAAGTTAGATTTTCTATGCGGGGCTAAAAGAGTTAGATTGACGAATGATTCTCATCTTCTTATCCACCATGCTCAAGGTCAGTCCGAAGCCAAGAAGGAGCAGTTTATCAAATAGTTATTCGTTCTTAAAGAAGTAGCAGCCAACTTAAAAAATGTTTGCTATGAGCATATTCCTAGATCTGAAAACATGCTGGCAGACTCCTTAGCAACCATAGCATACTCTGAGTCCTAACCATGGATTTATGTACAAGAATGCCCATCAATACAATCAAATCAGAACAAAGAAGAGGAGGAGAGTTTAAGTGTACAAGTACTTCAATCCAAAGATTGGAGATTTCCCTTTCTTCAATACATCTCCGATGGAATTTTGCCTCCAGAGAAAGCTATGACAAGGAAAATGAAACACAAGGCTTGCGGTTTCTTGATCATAAGAGAAGTTCTTTATAAAAAGTCGTTCAACAGACCTCTTCTGCGTTGTTTGGGGGCTGAAGAGTCCCAAATGGTTTTATCTGAACTACATGATGGAGAGGGATCAACACACTGTGGCTATAGAGCTCTTACCCGGAGGGTTTTATTGGCCGGATACTATTGGCCATCTATGATGGCAGATGCTAAGGAATTGGTGAAAAAATGTGACCCATGCCAAAGGTTAGGTAACAAAATTCATATCCCAGCAGTTTCTTTGGAATCTATTTCTGAGCTATTGCATTTTGCTCGTTGGGAACTGGATTTAGTTAGGCCTCTACCAATGGCGTCCGGAGGGTGCAAGACTATTATTATAGCCATTGATTATTTCTCAAAATGGGTAGAAGCAGCCCCCCCTGGTAGGAACTACTTTGAAAGCTGTTATAAAATTTATCTTGTCTAACATTTGTTGTAGATTTGGGGTTCCACAAAAGATAATCACAAATAACGGGCCACAATTTGATAACAAGGATATGGAGAGTTTATGTGCCTCCATGGGCATTCAACATTGCTTCTCTTCTCCTTTCCACCCACAAGAAAATGGCCAAGTTGAAGTGACAAACATGACCATTCTGTCCGGTTTAAAAAAGAATTTAGAAGGGACTGCAGGGAAGTGGCCAAGCTATTTGCAAGAAGTATTGTGGGCATACCGGACTACTCCTAAGGCTGCTAATCAAGAATCTCCTTTTGCCTTGGTGTATGGGATGGATGCAATTACTCCTATAAAAGCAACCCTACCATTATACAGAGTCCACAACTATTTCGAACAAGCCAATGAGTTGGCAATTAGAAGTCAGTTGGACTTAATTGAAGAAAGAAGGGTTAAAGCTCATCTTAGAACAACCCACTATCAAGAATTGATGATGAGGATATTTTCTTCCAAGATCAAGAGAAGGGATTTTCAACCACGAAATAAAGTTTTAAGAAAAAAATTCTTGCATACTAAGGAAAAGCAGTTCGGTAAGTTGGCTCCGAACTGGGAAGGCCCTTATCAGGTCTCCGAAAAGCTTAAGCCTGGGACATATAGGCTTCAAGACAAAGATGGAAGAATTCTCAAGCACCCATGAAATATTGAACACCTCAGGTCATATCTAGAATGAAATATGTGTAAATATTTACTTGTTTAAAGTCAATGTAAATATTAGGGGGCGTACTCTTTCCTACCCTGGTGGCGTGGGGAGATTTTAATGAGGTGTCTGGTTTTTTCAATAAAATATGATGCCTTCTTAAAACATTCTATGTGGTTTGATTACAATCCTTTTCAAGTCTTCAATTTAATACTAAGGATCTTTGACAGATCGGATTAATCTGGTTGAATGATGACCATTAAATACATGTCATCGGAGATATTAAACACTCTCACCTTAAAGATTTTTGAAGTAAGTTAGGTCTGTTTAAACTTTAGCCATTAAAATTGAGAGTAAGCATGAGACAAAGTAAACTTTAATATATAAGCATGTCCGGGTATGAACCGGATAACATTACTAAAATGCAAAACATGCCTTGGCCATCCAAGGACTTTAAGTGTTGTGAAAGACTTATCCAGACTTAGACCGGATACAATTACAAAAGTTCCTTGGCCATCCAAGGACTTTAGTGGTTCACGAAATTAAGAAAACACAAAAGATAGTTAAAAACCTTAGGGCTTATCCCTTTGGATGCTCATGCACCACCTCTTTTATTGGGGCTTTTAAGTTCAGCACTTGAACTCTCACCGGTTCCTTCCTCCTTTATTGACATTAGGTCAATTTCTCTTCCGAAGTGTTTTGATATCTCCAAGGTCGAAAAGTTTGATGGGACACAAGACCATGATGATCACATTGATCAATTAAACAACTATATGATGAACTTTAAAGATGATGACACACTGGTGTGCAGAGCATTTCCAGACCTTAAAAGGCACTGCATTGAATTGGTACAATAGAATTTCGAGGGGATCTGTTACCAACTTTAGGAACTTTTATACAGCTTTCCGACGACAGTTCGTGGGAAGCAAAGAAATGTGTGTTAACTGAGATACAATAATACAATGTAAGCAAGTTGTGGGTGAAAATTTGTAGGATTATACGAGGTGTTTTGTATTAAAAAAAATGGGATTGCAAGATTGTGAAGAGTTGGTTGTTATGGCCGCTTTTAGACAAGGGTTGTTGCCAAAGAATCTGGAAAAAAATGAAAAAAAGAGAGCATTAACTTTAGGAGCCTTAATGTCTTAAGTAAAATATCAGATTAAAGTAGAAGAGTCCACAAGAGTTCAAGGTGGACCTGACTTTGTACAAAAAAACTTGGGGCAATGACCTATTAATCAAAGCTATCAATCACCTCCTCATATGAGGAAAAATAACAATTCACCTTCTCAAACAAGAAGGGTTTCTTCTCAAGTAACAACAAACAATCAACATTATAGACCAATGCCAAATCAGTAGATAAGGCCAAAGTATTACGCAAACTTGATTGAAAATGTAGTTACTAAATTTTGAGACTTCTAAAGGTCATGTAAGCTTTAAATAGCAGACTCCTATAAACATACCAAGAGAAGAGCGCAATAATAGATTTTGCAAGTATCATAATGATATTGGACACGACAATACAGATTGTATAGCATTAAAGAAGGAGATACCGGTTTTGATAGAAAATGGCACATTAACAACTTTTGTTAAGGGAAAAAATAATGGATCAAAAAAATTGAGCAAGTTAATAGAACGAATTGATAATCCAAATTCGAAGCAAGAGAGTGCATTGATGATTTTTTATTTTAAATGTTATGAGTTTGATGCAGCCTCGGAATATTTGGGCACATATCTAGATCGTTAATTTTGCTAGTTGTGGATAAACTAGTGGAGCATGGGTAATTTCGAAGTTTGTGTGAGTACTTTGAATCTTTAGAATTTTTTGGAAATATTCTATGACTCGCAATACTAACAGTTTAAAAAAAATACAAAGGAAGAATGTTTACTCACGGTCTGGTTTGCTTCCAGATTTTGACAAAACCAGACTAGACCCCTAAGGTTGTCGGATTGGAACGAGCCGATAAAGTTTCGGTTTGACAAAACATAACTGAACCAGAACCAATAAAAATCGGTTTGGTTCGGTCCAGTCAAATAAACCAAACAGACAACCACCGTACAAATATATTATATAAAATTAAACTAGTTTTGTCATGGGCCATAATTTTTTTGATGAGTTGTTGACCACTTTTGTAAGTAAACTAGTTTGATTTGTGTTTGTTCATATATATGGATTTATCTCTCTCATCTTTCAAATAAACTAATGTTGGATTCAACCCTAATTTATAATTTATAAATTCTAAAGTAAACTGATGCGAGATTCATATTTTGCCAATATATATTTGGCAAAGAAATGAGGAAATTAACATTTGATCTGTACATTTTGGAATATATAATTCTCTTCCATGTTAAGGTTACCAACAACACACCCATGCATAAAATTTTATTCAATTAGAACTTCACAATTTTCTTGATTTCACTAACTTTGGCCTCAAAAGATTATTGGGAGACAAGAGTTGGAAACTTACATGACTTGTTAAGACGAGGACCCAAAAATTAAGGAGTTTGCTTGATGACAGATTTATATGCTAAAAAACATGGTACTTCTTTGCAAGTTTCTTAACAAGTTTCTCGTTAAAAATATGGTACTTATTTGAGGATAACCCGCAACTATAAGACGAAAAGAGAGTCATTTTCGTATCTTTATTTCTTTTTGCCTTTGAATACAAAAAACGAGAATAGATACAACGATGAATGAGTGGTAAATAGACAAACAGAAATTAGTGACAACGAATGGATATGGAACAAGTATGAATGAATTAATATATGATAAAACTCAATAGTGGCAGTATAATAAAATATAAAATTAATAATTATGAAACGTAGCATAAATATTACTAATATATGGGTATATGGAGCATTGGAGCAGAGACATAATAGATGAATGAAGCCACACATAGACATTTACTTGAATATTATTGAGGAGTTGCAATGAGGTGATGAGATGGATGAACCATTTTTTACATTTATAATATATATAGTGGTGTACTAAATTCGGAACATAAAATTAAATCATAACGTATGCTAATTTGTTTAAATTTATGGGTTATAACCGCTTAGTTTTTAAAATATTTAAAATATTAAATTTAAAATTTTAAAAAAAACTATTACAAAATTGTATAGCTTTTTTCAAAAGTTATAAGAAACATTAAAAATTATGATATTTTCTAATATTTTTTTATTTTTATAGATAATCTACCATGCTTATTTATAAGCATGTTTATAGTGAATTTTTTTCCTACTATGTGGGATAAGTAACACGTATACATATGAATTTTATCGGTTCGGTTCCGTATCGGTTTTATCGGTTTGGTTCCAAACCGGTTTTACCGTTTTGGTTCCTTATCAGTTTCGATTTCTAAAATGGAACCGCGAACTAGACCGCTAAAGTTCGATCCGGTTCTCGGTTCTTTGGAATCATCAACAACCCTACTCACTTATATGAAAAGAAAGATACTCATTTTATTTTGTTCGATGATGATGATTTAAGAAGAATAACAGGATCTCACGAGGACATATAATTGTAAGGGCAAATATAGTTGGAACTCACAGTCGATGTTTTTTTTATTGATACGTGGAGTTTTGAAAATGTATTGTTCAAGTCTACGTATGATATGATACGTAATCCACATTGAATTTGTCGATCTGATCGTACTATAATTGAGTTTGCATGGGTGGCAATTCAAGTGATTGGTGAATTCGAAAGTGAAGATGTTCGTTGAGGAGATTTTGGTAAGCTACTATCAAGAACAGGACTTGATGAACTCTGAAAACTAGAATAATTATGACCATGGTTGAAATGACCATATACAGTGGTTTGAGTTGAGAATTTTGGAGAATTATCTATTACTCTTGTTGCCCGATATTCACCAGCCCTTTCACTGGTGCACAAGCAATTGTAAAGACCAAAAATTGGTTTTTTAGTAGCTGGGGGTTTTCTCACAAAGCTAAAATGAAGAGGAATATTCAAATTAGTTCATCAAGGTTTGAAGATTAATTGGGAAATATGAATTTTCCGGCGAAGGTAGCAAAGAGATTGGATTTTTAGATGATTCATTTTCTCTCACTAAAAATTGTATATAAAACAAAGTAATTAATGAGTATTTATAGAAAAGTAAGAAAATAGAAAGAAGTTAGTGAAGCTGAAGAGGTAGCGATGACTATTAGGAGGAAGCAGAATCGCCAAACGGTTATTTGTTATAGGGTAGTGTAACACTTGTATTTTTCAGACCTAGTGGCAAACCTAGTGTATTTTCACGCACACTCTAGAGTATTATAAACGTTTCTAACCGTTGTGAAGAGGCTGGTGAAAGACTATGTGTGTGAATATTCAAAGTAAAAATAAAAGGGTTGTGTAAAAATTCACGGGGACTTTAAGTACAATATTGATTGGATCAGATTTGGAGTAAACCTGAATATATTTTTTGCTCGAGGATGACAAGTTTATAACTTAACATATTTGAGTCGTTAATAAATGGTCTACATTCGAGGCGAAATTTGGATATGTTTTTATTCGAAGACAAAAAATGTTGGAGCAAACCATTTTGATGAGGAGATGAAAAGATTAAATCCGAAGCAATTTATAATCCAAACTATATTCATTGTTCTTCATAAAAACTTAGGGGGTTACTGATAAGGATATGAAATAATATAGACGTAATATAATAACGTTAAGGTTAGTTATGATAAATTGTAGAGTTATAAAAAAAGTTTTTGAATTACTTGTGAATGTAATGGACTGTAATGCAATTTACCCTATTATATATCTCATTCAGTTATAAAATTCAGAAGCACCTATAAATAGGGCAAAAGACGATGAATAAATGGACGATTATTATTCTAAGTCATATTTTGATACCTTAAATCACTTTCTCTCTCTAAATTTAACTTAACATATTACTCTCTATCTCTTAAAGTGAAATTTAGACTTAGCAAATAGTATTTTCATATATTTTTTGGAACTATGATTTGAATGATATGACATTTAAAAATATACGAAAAATAAGAGAGAAAAAAACGGTTAAGAACATTTCGAGTCACCAAATGTTTTATGTAACTATTAATTTATAATGAGATTCTTATCCATACTTTATAGGGAAATACTACTTCCTCTCTGTTTTTTTATTTTCCCATATTTCAAGGTGTTTTCCACTTTTTTATTTGTCCATCGAGGAAAATCTAAATATACCATTATGTAAATATCATATTTAAAATGAAAATAACACCTAACTATGAGGGTTGATCTCAAAATTAGATGTTTTTAAAAAAATAGTTTTGATGGACTAGCTTGGAATCTAACATGTAATTTTGTTTTTTTAAAAGTTTTTATAAATTGGATTTTCGAGGTTTAATGAATCTAATATTTAATCTCAAGATTAATAGGCATTGTTAGTGGTTTGGATGACATTTTTTTGGTGTTAATTCATGTTTTATTATTTTATTAACTTAATATTGTTTTATTTAGGTTTTAAATTTTGTTAGGTTTTTTGAGTTTTAATTTTATAAGTTTATGAATATAGTTTGGATTAGAAGAAATTAGGTTTTTATAGGAAATAAATATGAAGAAAAAAGAATCTTGTAATAAATGGTTGGTTGGATATGAAGAGATAATGTGCTTCTTAAAAAGTAAAAAAGAAGAGAATAAAAAAGGGCAAAGATATATTGAAACCCCAATACTACAACGAGACCCCCAAATCAATTTGTTTTTTTCATTTATATGAAATGACAAGTTTACCATTCTCATATAAAAACCAAGTTTTCGGCCAAAAATCAAACATTTTCTTTTTCTTTTCAAACCAAACTTTTCTCTAAAACTAACATAATACCAAAAAAAACCAAAATCCATGGATTTGAGTGGTTTGAATGACGATTTTAGTTGCAATGTGGATGATTTTGTATCGGAGGAGGATGAGTTTTGACGGACCATCTCGAAACCCAAGTCGATGTATTTTTCGAATTTTTTATGCTTTCATTGTGAATATCGCACTTATTGTGCCATAAAATGGATGAACTGTGAACCCATAATTCGTGAAATTGCATGAATATGGGTTTGATGTTCATGTCAAAATCGCATATAGGGACCTCGTGATTCTGACGGAATCGTGAACGACCCCTTCACGATTTTGCCAAACTCATGAGGTCCCTCCTCGTGATTTTGACAAAATAGTGATAACATATATTTTTTATTTTGCTGAAATTGGTTGTCCGGTTCACGCGATTTAGTTCAACTACATGAAAAATTATGTTTAATTAAAATTAAATATGTTTTGATATAGTTATTACATACCTTGTGTAGGAACCGGACCAACCACTATGTTCGATGGTCAATTATGCTAAAATGTTTACTACTGAAACCTTATATACCAAACCTCATTTGCTCTTATGGGTTGATTCAGAAAGCAAAAAACTAGGATTCATTTTGGTATTGAGTAAAAACAACGACGATATCAAACGTGGGAAAACTCCTAGAATGTATTTCAGGTGCGAGAGGCAATGTGTTTACAAACCTAACCCCAAACCGGGGTATGTTAAGAAGCATCGAGATTGTTCACAAAAAAATGCGGGTGTCCATTCTTGTTAAGGGTAAAACCGGTCTTAGAGCTACCCGGTTATTGAAAAAAATTGATAGTGGTAAACGGGAAACACAAGCACCAACCGTTTTTACACTTGGATGGTCACTCACGAGCTGTTAGACTAAAAGTGGAAGAAGAGGCGTTTGTTCATAGTCAAACAGAAGTTGGTTCTCGACCAAGAGAGATATACCGCAGTTCGAAGCTTAAAGACTCGGGGAATGTATCTAGTATGCGCACGATCTACAACATGCGTTAAAAACACAATTTGGTCGATAAAGCGGGCAAGACCCAAATGCAATACTTGTTCGGTAAATTAAAACAACACGATTACTGTGTTTGGGAGCGAACTAGCAAGCAAGGGACGATATCCTCGAGTTGTTTTTCGCATATCCTAAAAACATCGATTTATTGCACATTTTCCCTTAAGTTCTTATAATGGATATCACATATAAGACTATAAGTTATAAGATGCATTTGCTAGAAAGAGTTGGCCAAACTTCGATAAAGAAGACGTTTTATGTCGCTTTTATTTTTATGAGCTTCGAGAAGCAAGAGAACTACACGTGGGGATTGAGCGTTCTAAGGAGAGTGTTGACGAACAACATGTGCACTATCGATGATATATATCTGGATGAACACTATCGATGATATATTTCTGGATGCCACTCATATGTTATGCATTTGGCATATTAATAGGAACATTTACTACTACGCTATGAAAGTTTTGCCAAAAGTGGACATGGCCGATAAGTTCGTCAAATTTTATCAAAAGGTTGCCTATTCGACGATGCTTGAAGATTATAACAAAAACCTTGCCGAGTTACACTACGTGTGCGCCTTTTGTCCAATGGTTTTTTATTATGTCATGAAGCAATTAATAGACACTTATGGACACAAATTTCTTGATATCCACACGAAAAAAATGTAAACATTTGGGAAATCAAACTAGCAATCGATGAGTTATAATACCATCTTCATTAATTAGTTTTTAATATTAAGTGTTAAACTTCTAATTTATTTTATCTTAGGTTATAGGGCGGAGAGTGCTCACTCGAGCCTCAAACGGACAATCGACACAAGTCTATGCATATTTGAGCAATTTTGAAAAAATGTTCATGCATTGTTCACCGCTCTACACTCTTACATTTTCGAATTGTTCGATCAAAGTAGATTTTGTCCAAAAAACTCAGCTAGGGAGTTAAGGCGGCTATCTATAAGGAAATAAAAGGTAAACTTTTATGCGCGGCTATAGAAATAAAAGAAAAAAATCTTTAAAAATCTGGTGAAAGATGGTCTACTCCCAGGATGTGTGATTGTGTTATTAGGAAAACACATAATAGTATGCATACGAGTTATCTATGATCGAGAAAGAAGGTAGTGCGATTCAAAAAGATGAATGTGATGTTTATTGGAGTACTTTACAGATCAAAACTAGGGGTGAGGTTGGTGCCGATGATAAGCTTACAAAAAAACTCTTCCTTAATAGATAATACTATCTGCGGTTACGATGTACACGTCTAAGATCACATCATAAATAAGATGATGCAAATCCTAGATCCCACGAGAAGTCATGTTTTGGAACCTAAGGAGCCGGTTGTCACTAAAGGTAGGAAAAAATCCGGTTGGGACAAATCAACTAAACGAGACCCATCCAGGTTCGAATATGATGGTAGTCTAGGCACCAGCACTCCCGCTACGATAGGTAGCACGACCGCCTCGGTAGGTAAATCATTTTTTGTACCCAAAACCAAAGCGGAAGCCAAATCCAAGGCTCAACCTCAACGAAAGAAAGAGAAAGTGACTTGATCAAAAAAATCGACCAAGGGAAAATATTTTAGCCGCTAGGAGATTTGGTTTCCCAACTATTTGCATGAGTATATTTATAGCGTCGAAGACGTATATCCTGGCGGTAATTATGGATTTTGGGTCGTAGCTTTAACTGTGTACGGTAATGTCGATTCATGGCATCAAGTTAGACGAGATTTGATCGTCGAATTGTAAGATCAACGTAAATTATGAGAGATAGTGCTTGATGGTGCACAACGTGTATATAACCTAGTAAAAAATTTAGACATCTTTGAAGTGTATACGGATGGTAATCAACATTGGATGACGTTACTCGACTACAACTTAGTGATAGCCACTAGATATTAGTGTGTTGTATACCACGTATCGCTCCTACATTTCTATACGTATCCACCTGTATGTTGTGTCCCTGCTCGATCTTGTCCTACCATAGAAGTTGGTCTAGGTTTCGTACATGGCAACCATTTCGTGAAATTGAGTATACCAATGAATCCTTTAATATTATATCTTATTTTGTGACCAGATATTTATCTTAATTTTCTTTGTATAGGTTGTGTTGAATGGACCGCTGTCAAAAATTTATCTTACTTGGTTTCTGTTTCGCACTAACGAAGTCGTAATCGGTTGGACAATACTGCTCGACAAACGATTAGACAAATATCATCAAATCAAGCCTTCCCAAACATTAACCGCACACGAAAAACCACCACAATTCTTCGATTTGAGCGGAGACCAATGATAAAGTAGACGCGTTGCTTATGTTTTTTAGCGCATTAATGAATAATTTATTTGAATTTCGTAACTGTTTGGATTTTATAGTTTATTGTAACATATTTGACATTATTATCATTATTAGTCTTTGTGTTTATTTCATATAGTTAAATTGGGACAAATTGTTTCAAATTATGTTAAAAAATGGCTAAAACGTAAGTGCAGAGTCAAAATTGCTCGCGTATATGCTCATACGCCACGAACCACACGTACAATATATACAGTACACTAAATAGTAATAAAACAAGTATTGATCAACAAATAAAAATATAAACGTCAAAACTTACATTATGCTCCATCAATAAAGACAATGTATGGCGGGTATTGATACGAGTCTCATCATCTGCGTGAAAAGATAGAGGTACGTATCTACACATAGTCAGCATAGAAATTTGGTAGAGACTGTTGACCGTAGTCATAAATAAGGGGAAGTGATCATAGATCTACGTCTCCAATAAATTAACTAAACCAGTAAACCCCGACGTGACGTATAAGGACGATCGACCTAGCTGGTGATACAACTGAGCTAATACATACTGGCCTTAGTTATATATAACTGATGTTCTATAGTGCTCTACAAACTGCAAGTAATCCAGAGATGTACTGTTCCCCGTCTTGTTCGTCAAAACACCACAACCTAGCATGTGGAGCAAATAACCCCTTGTGACACACACCATCATAGCATTAGAAAAAGACTCATCCATCAAGAAATCCTGGATGTACACCTCACGCAAAAAATATAGGCATACTAATCTACCACTACTATCCTTGTTATTTTCTAGCTCCCTCATAAGAAGATCAACAAGTATATATATAGTACACGAAAATACCAAACTAGACGTTGAACATCATTAGGAAAAAGTTTGAAGGTTAAAACCCTCATCTGTAACCTGAAGACCAGTGATGTCGTGGACGTCTTCTAAGGTGACCGTTATCTCACCAAATGAGAAGTGGAAGCTGTTGGTCTCTATATTCCACCTCTCGATAAACGCCTCAACTAGGTGCACATTGGTATACCAACGTGCGGAGTAGTCGATGAAAGGAACAAAACAAGACGCTATAACCTACTCTCTCACCTTACACTGACCAATAAGATCCCATGCCCGATGGATACCGTACATCCCGTAGCACCGCAGGGGTCGATGAGCCTACAAAATATTTAAGTAAATTAAACAATAGATAATATAACAGTTACTACATGTTAAACCGATCCTAAGTTACCTCGCCCTTGAAGACCCAATATGCTTCGTGAAGTTTGTAGTCATTCATCTCCGAATAAATCCCCGACACATGAGGGGGATTGACTCTCCGGAATAGCTGATCCAGAGACCCACGACTACGGGGAACTGTATGCGCAGGAAGATCGACGCGTCGCCGATGCCTAACTGACCACAAACTAGGATCACACTGCTCGGTGTCCGTAGCATTGGAGTCCGATCCACCAACAAGAGTACGATGTCTACAAGGCATGTTGAAAATACAAATAACATATTACTATATACCAAATCAAACCCAAAATAATTTCACAACACCCTAATATATATTTAGATGGAAGACATAAATTTGCATAATGAATAACCAAGTCAATTTGGGGTCTAACATGCTTAATTTAATGGAACATGAGAAATCGTGAACACTGTGTGCCCAAAGCATGCAAAATCGCGGACATAATGTTCGCCATTTGGGGCTAAAATATTTTACGAAATCGCGAATTCTGAGTGCCCAATTTTGGCGAATTCGCTCGAAACAACAACCTTACCCATCAAATCTAAATCCTTGAATACTCAACGGAATCTAAAAAAAAACATACCAAAACGTAGATGAACACCTAACTACACATATACCTATAACTAGCTTTCCAAACAACAATAAGAATAATAGGAAAAATTAGAGTTTTTAGACCGAAACTAAAACTCTAAATTTCACGAAAAATACCAAACTAAATTTTAAAATAATTAAACAAATAAATAGAGAAAACGTGTTTGCAACTTCGGATTTAAGAAATCTTGAGTTTTTGGATCGACGAATTTGAGAGGTTTTAAATAAAAAGAAATCGACGAATTTTTTTTTATAAAAAAATATTTGGATAAAATTTGAGATCTTGTTATAATCAAATAAGACATAGTTCATTATAATAAATACGGACATTGCCTAATAAAAAATCATAAAAACACAAATGCCTGGTTAAATGAAAACTAAAAAAGTAAAATCATATGAATAGACTCTCTTTTTATTGAAATAAATTTATGTTAAATCTTAAGACAAATTTTTTTTTTTTGAGGAAAGTAGCTTGTCTTTTAATGGTAACGTCCCGGTAACTAAAGCAAAACACTTACCTAATCGATCAGGCAGAAATAAGGGAAATACGATCATACATTTCGAAGTTCAATCTACATACAAAATCATGAAAAGTGAAATGACGAAGCGTTGAAGTTCACGTGAAAACAAAATCAACGACTGTCAATTTTTTTTTATGGTAGGACTAAAATCTCTCTCTATCCCTCTCAACCTCGGCATTCAAATCCCGCTCCTTCTTTCTGCAAACCCTACAATCAAATTCCTCTCATGATCTTCACTCTAAACCTGTCAAATTAGGTGTTTGTTTCTGTTTGCAATGGCGCGAATAAAGAAATCGGCGTCTTCGAGAGATAAGCTCTCGACTTTGGTTAACTCGGTGAAGATGTCCATGGACTTACCTTCAAAGCTCAAGTACTTGCGTCTATTCAGTCAGGAATTATTAGAGAACGGTGTTATTTTTCAACCTGAGTTCCTCCCTCGCCTCTTCGATCTTTTGTCTGACCAGTTGCCTCCGGTTCGCAAACTTGTCACTGAGTACGGTTCTCATTCAAATCAAATCACTTCTCATTCAGCATTTCAATTGTTATTGTTTCGGTTCTTCTACGTTAGCAGCTAATTATCGTGTTATTGTAAATTCTTTGCATTTGTATTTTGAGCTGAGCAGTTAGATTGTTCATGATTCTCTTATTTGTTCATTTTAACTATTGTGGGGAGTCTAGCGCTGCAAAAGTAAGGTTTCACAGAAACATATGAATGTCGTAATTCTAAGGGGCAGGTTTTGTTGGTGTTAGATACTCGCTGATTTCTAATTTTTCCTTGAAAACTCAGTTAATTTCAGCGTCTAATTTTTGAGCTGAATCCATATTGTTTAACCTTGTTAGTTAGTGGGTTGGATTTAGGTGATATCAGGCATATAATAGGAGTCTTATGGAAGCAGTATACTTTGAAGTTGTATGATCGCTGGCTCTTGGTGCTGTTTTTAGCTATTTGCTTCTTTTCTTGCAGAATAATTGGCAATATAGGACAAAAACATGTTGAATACTTACCTGAAATTGTACCAGTTTTAATAAATGTTCTGAAGGATGATACACCAGCGGTTGCTCGACAGGCAATCACGTGTGGAACTGATTTATTTCGCTTCACTCTTAGAAAAGTTGTACTCCAGGTTGGTTTCTGATTTAAATTTGCAATCTTTGATTGGTGTTGTTGTCTATGTGTTCTGTCTCTATAAGCGTACACAAAGAGAGAGAGAGAGAGAGAGAGAAATCTCTAATATGATTCTCCCTGCTGAGACTCTCACTTAAGATTACTGTTATGTCTCATCAGCTTTAGTCTTATGCATCTCATGGAATGCCAATTTCCATCCAATCTCATGAACAATGTCTTTAAAAGTTAGTACAGGCTATTATAATTCTTGCATCACATGAAACACTAGGCTATTCACGTGACTCAGCTTTCTGAGTTTCTTGGAACTACCCTTATAATAGGTCGTCTTAACTTTGGAATTCAAGTGGTTTGTGAGAACGTATTGTGACTACTTTCTCTTCAGTTATCTTATCACTTTTGCTTCCTTTTCCTTACATATTTCCAGGGTCTGCATACCAGTGGGTTGGACGATGACCTTGAATCATCATGGAAGTGGATGTTGAAGTTCAAGGATGATTTATTTTCAATAGCTTTCCTGGTAAGAACTGAATCTTGTAATGACAAAATGTTGAACATTTTCTGTGGTCTGATTCATTTTAACACATTAACAAGCCGGGAAGTGGAGGGGTAAGGTTATTGGCATTGAAGTTCGTTGAAACAGTTATTCTCTTATACACACATGATCCTAATGGATCTTCCGAGCCTTCTCATGAAGGTAACACATCTTTTAGCTCTATCCTTTCGGGTCTTCCTACTTTTAGCTCACAATCACTATATTTTCCGCCTCTTATGACTTATAGTCGCTGATACAGCATTGTGATCTATTCTCTAGGAAATGCCTTGGAATTTAACATATCGTGGCTTCGTAAAGGGAATCCTGTTCTAAATGCTGGAGATTTATCGATTGAAGCCGGCCGAATTTTGGTGAAATTGCTTGAGCAACTTAGATCTCCAGGAATAAAATCTCCAAGTAGTTCAGTGGTTATCGTTCTTATCAATAGGTATGTGTTTTGTTATACCAGTTTCCTTTCATTTTCTTCATGTGGGTGCTACTTTCAGATTTATATTGTTTTGTTTACTTCTCAAGCTGTTTGTTTTCTTAATCAGTCTTTCAGTTATTGCGAAGAAACGGCCTACATATTATGGTCGCATTCTGCCAGTGTTACTTGGTTTGGATCCCCCAAGCCTTGTTATAAAAGGAGTGCGTATATCTGCGGCACATCATGCTTTGAAGAATGTCTTTATTTCCTGCTTGAAATGTACACACCCAGCTGCTGCACCGGTATTTGTTTCCTGCTAGATCTTGAAGATGTGTGTATATTAATTCTATACTGTCTACTGCTACTGAAATAGGTCTTGTACTTTGCCTGTACTCGCTTGAAATTATCTGCCACTTGCGCATCCTTTACTAGTCATAACTAAGTGAATGGGATAACAAAAGAAACAGGGCTAAGAAACAACAAAATTACTTTGGTTTGTACTCGCTTGGACCTATCTGTCACATGCGCATCCTTTATTAGTCATAACTAAGTGAATACGATAGGAAATGCAATAAGGCTAAGAGTCAACAAATTAGATTTATGCGTAATATCTTACTATTCAATCGAATTTAGAAGTAGACTTGCGCACTTTTTGATTCTTAGTGACTTATGCTCGCTAAAAGTAATTTCAGGTGCCAGTATGTTGACACTAGTATAATGTCTATTTTTCCTCTATCTGTAATCTCCAAGGCTTGTATTTTTAGATGTTATCAAGTGAATATGTCAGCGACCCAGTCTAATTGGTAGCTACTTGTGACCTAATAACCTTCATCTTCTGTTGATTGAAAATTGAAACATTAGTTGATGTCCTTTATTAAGTGGTAAACATGTAAAATAAGTTAAAAATCTATTTAAAAACTTTTCTATTACTAGTGATCAACTTTAATCTGTAGTGAAATTATCAGTGAGTCTCCTTCATTTATTACTCCGCTTTGGTTTCTGTTCTGTTTTGGTGTTTGCAGTGGCGAGACCGGTTAACTGGGGCATTAAGAGATATGGAGATCGGAGGTTCGGCAGACCAACTCATACATCAAGCTTGTAAGACTAATGGAAGCGTTGAGATCAAAGAAGAGTTGCCAATTACTGAGGTAATTTCCCTGGTATCATCCTATGTAAGTAGAGTGGAAACATAATAAATCTTTAATGCATGCTCATGGAAATGCAAAGATTCTCGCTGAGTTTTCTTTTGCAATCTGCAGGAAGAGAACCCCTTGGTTACTGGCTCGTATGCAGAGCCAAGCAACACTGGGAAGAAAAGATGTGGAGACAGCGGTGATCTGCCTCGCGGTCATGATGTGTCTGGAAAGCGTGCAAGAACTGCTCCTAGTTCCACAAAAAATTCATCTAAAGAGTTAAATACAAATGTTTCTGCGGTTCAGCCTTGCGAAGAGACCCCATCAACTTTATCAACAGCTAACAAAGGACAGAGTGATGCAGGAACTGTGCAGCAAGTTGTTGCCATGTTCGGGGCCCTAGTAGCTCAGGGGGAAAAGGCTTTTGGATCTATAGAGATTCTTATTACAAGTATCTCTGCCGAATTGCTAGCTGAGCTTGTGATGGCTAATATGCGCAATCTACCTTCTAATACTCCTGAAGCCGAGGGTGACGCGGAGTCAGTTCTTGATATGAGTATAATTGGAAGCGACACGCAAGTCAAGTATCCACCCTCATTTTTGGCTGGTGTCTTGTCATTGTCAACCACATTTCCATCAATAGCTTCATCCATGGATTCTCATCCTCCGGTGTCAGCTGACATAGATGTAATAGTATCCCTTCCTCCCTCTCTTTCTCAGGTTTCCTTATTGTATTCCTGGTGCACATTGATATGAAATATTTGGTTCGCTTTACAGGGTCGTTTTATATTCTTTATAAGTACTCAGTTGTTTGATTTTTACAATTTCTTTCTTAAGGTGTCTATATTTGTTGAATTGCAGACAACAATGTTAGAGGAAGAAGATCAAGGTGACGGTTCTGCTGGCATACCTTATGAGGCTGAAGATTTAGTTTTGCCGAGTGACCTACCATACTCAGATGCCATTTTCTCTGTTAAAGAGGAAGGTAATTGGGCAATTCCAGCTGAAATGCACGAAGAAGTGAATTTAGAAAGTGAGATACCTGGTCTTGATTCTTCTGCTCGGCAGGATAGGTTATCAGAAACTTTGGTTACTTCCCCGTTGGCCTCTACTGACGTGCAGGATGTGAATCAACATCAGGTTACGAGTTTGATTGGAGGATCATCCATGGATATGATTACTTCATTATCAACAGATAGGTCCGAGGAACTTGAACTTAGTCCAAAGGCAACCATGGTGGATTCAAACAGCTTAGTCTTTTCAACTGCAACCTCAGTGGGGGTTTCCTCTGCTCTTGTCCTGCCCAAGATTTCTGCCACCATTCTTGACCTGACTGATGAGCAGAAGGACAATTTGCAAAAAATGTCTTACATGCGCATTGTTGAGGCATACAAGCAAGTAACATTATCTGGTGGCTCACAAGTCTGCTTTTCTCTTCTTGCTAATTTAGGAGTGGAGGTAGTGTTCCATCTTCTAGGGATGTTTATGGTATCAATACAGAAAAGCTGTTCTGTTTCCTAATTTAGAGCTCTATAGAAACCATAATGTGCATTTATGTTTTTTGTTACCACAACTTGATGCTTAGCACTAGCAGTAAGTTTTGCTGGTTTCCTTTTCCTTTTCCTGTTCTTGTATACTATTACTATTAGACTCTGCACTGTTTGATATTCTGGATTCTTTCATGCCTTGTCTCGTCAATATCCCAAACTCTACATGCAAAATCCCCCTTCAAGTGCTTGAATTATTAAGTACGTTATCATTTTTATCCATAAGTTACAACTTGTTTGTCATGCTTTTTTGGTCTTTGCACATGTAGGATGCTGCAAGTATCTTTCGCGGATATTGGTTACTCCATAGTTGTTTACGCTTCAAACCACCAGTCTTAATAAACATGTAGTTATTTGTGCACGTGTTTCTCAAATGTCTGGCTTTTCAGAAATTCTATCCTTGATCTTTTGGTTAAAAATGCATTGCGTTATGGACTATGTTGATCACCAATATTTTTCTTTTCTATGCAGTTTCCATTAGAGTTAGACCAATGGAAACTTCTACAGGAGCACATACTGTCAGATTATATCAATCACGAGGTAAGCAAATGTTTACTGAATGATTATAATTTGGTTTGTCGATAGGTTGTCTTGTATGTACCTAGACCAAATATATCATTATAAGGTGTTGGACTTTCATGAGTTTAAGATGCAGTAGAACTTATTACTATATATAAAACTTTAAATCTTATATAGAATTATATCTGACTTGCAAATGAAGGCTTGACGAATTGGATTAGGGTTAGTCACTTTCTGCTTTGGGCTGATGCAAACATATGCTAATAAATAGAACAGTCCATCTTGGTCTCTACTTCTTCTGTCTACTTGTTTTTAGATGATGATTATTATTTAGCCAACTTCCAAAAGGTGAATTTATTTATGGTATTCGATCCAAACCTTTTAGTAGCTGACGGTGTCAATTTTTTATCTTCAGGGCCACGAGCTGACAGTGCGTGTGCTCTACAGGCTATATGGTGAGGCAGAAGAGGAGCATGACTTCTTTTCTTCTACAACTGCTGCCTCCGTATACGAGGCATTCCTGCTGGCTGTGGTGTGCACACACTCATAGAAAGTATTTGTTACTGTCTTCATAAGAAAAACTACTAAGAATTGTTTCTTCTCATTCAGGCTGAAGCACTTCGTGATTCTTTCCCACCATCGGATAAATCTTTAAGCCGGTTACTTGGTGATGCTCCCTATCTGCCCAAGTCAGTCTTGAAATTGCTGGAGTGCTTGTGTTGTCCTGGAAACAGTAATAAATCTGAAAAGGAGATGCAAAGTGGCGACCGAGTAACTCAAGGTCTGAGTACCTTGTGGAACCTGATTCTGCAGAGACCTAGTATTCGAGATGTCTGCTTAAGTATTGCTTTGCAGGTGTCATTTCTAACCATTCAAATTACTTAAGCATATTATATCACTAGTTTGTAGGTGGTCCAATTTTTAGTGCTCCTATAATAAGGCTGTTGCTAGTTACTACATAGTGTAGCGTTTATAAAATGCACATATATATATTGTGTGTTATATAATTTATCATAACATAAAATAACGATGTGTGCCAAGGTTGATTGATTTCTGCACTGACTTATAAGTATAAACTAATCAAGACACGCGTGAGGGAGGATCGATAAAGTCAGTTTTAGAAGATCCTTCAACTCTTGTGTTTATGAATTATGCTGTGGACATTTTTTACATTTTAGTCGAGATTGTCTTTCCCTTGCTTTGTTCTGCAGTATCACCTTTGTAGAGGTATAGGATGTATCATGCAACAATTCTTACTGGAATTTCTTTTTGTTTTGCTGTTGATGTTACCCCTGAAAGACTGCAGTTCATCATATGGAAGAAGCTCGCATGAAAGCTATCCGCCTGGTACTTGAGCACAACTCTTTGATTTTGAATTCTTTCTTGTTTGTATTTACTTGTCTACTTGGTATTGTGTGTTACAACCACTGATGTGTTCCTTTTTGTAGGTGGCAAACAAGCTTTATCCTTTACCATCCCTCACACAACAGATAGAAGTATTTGCTAGGGATAATCTGTTTTCTATAATAAATCAGGGCACTTCAACACCCAATATTGATGGAACGATAGCTGATAATAAGGAGGTAATTGTTTTATGCACAGTCTCACATGTTTGATATAATTTTAAAGTATTTACAAATTTACACTTTTTGGTGGTTGATTTTGGGAAAATGATAAATAGCTCCTGCCCACAGACATTTAAGGTTATTGCCTATTTAGATTTTAATTTTCTAATGGCAATTGTACAGGATCCGGACTCAGAAAAACCATCTAATGAGCACCAGGCAGCAAGTGAAATTAGTAAAACGGACAGAAATCAATCATTGACATGCTGCAGTGACTCATTCTCTGAAGCTCAGCGATGCATGTCACTGTTTTTTGCACTTTGTACAAAGGTGTTACTTCATTTGTTATATTGCTCCTTTCTACGTGGCATTTCTTGGTTGAATTACCGATCATTATCAGAATCTAATATATGTTCAATTTGATTGACAGAAACACTCTCTTTTTCGCCAAATATTTGTTGTCTATAAAGATGCATCCAGTGCTGTTAGGCAGGTTGGGATAAGTCATGTCGTGATTTTACCTTAGTGATTTTGATAATTCTTACTGTTTTTTCTGAGGAATTCATAGCACTTACTTACTGCAGGCAGTTCATCGTCACATCCCAATTTTAGTTCGCACTATGGGCTCCTCAACTGAGCTTCTTGAAATTGTTTCAGACCCTCCAAGTGGAAGTGAGAACCTTCTGATGCAGGTTTGCTCATGATATAATTATTTCATGTATTAGTTTCATATAAAATAAGTTACTAAGTGAGAATGTTCTCTCTTTCCCATGTGCTGCATTGCGTCAGGTTTTACAAACACTTACAGATGGGGCAGCTCCCTCTTCAGAGTTGATATTTACCATTAGGAAGTTATTTGATACAAAAGTAAAGGTAAGCGACTGTAGATAATTTTGTTGGAGGTTAGAGAAAGTGCAAGGGAAACAATAATATTTATCTGACTCTTGGTTGATCTCAGGATGTGGAAATCATGTTTCCAGTATTGCCGTTTCTTTCAAGAGATGAGGTATTATCAATTTCATAACTTTTAGTTTGAGAAGTGCATATTATATTCTTTATAAGTTTTCAGCGAGTTTGCATAGCAGTTGTTGATGGTAGTTATCACTAAATGACTGGTTTGTATCTGATATTCTTTCTACTGAATATCTTGCAAAACCAATTGAATTGTACCCTCTAATTTTTGCTACAATCAATGTTGTTCGCGCTCAAAGGGTGAGTATGTTTAGATTTAACTTATATCTCTAGTTTGCACGTGCTATCAATGTAAGTTGTTGCATACAGAGTTTCCATTTTTTGAAAGTTTATATCTACATCTTCTGCTAATATGAAGGGTATATGTCCTAGAAATTCTTGATTTCCTGTTTTTGTCCAAACTCGTGTTTGCAGCTGTTTTTTTTTCTGGTGCATTCTATTGATTGGTTTTTTAGTAAGCATGGGAATTTATTTAGATGTACAATATTTATGCCGTTTTTATTTTTTTGTTAGGTTTTGCGGATTTTTCCTCATCTCGTAAGCCTTTCTCTTGACAAGTTCCAAGTCGCACTTAATCGTATGCTGCAGGTACTTTCTTCTGTTTTCAATGTTTAATTTTTCAGGCATCTGGAAAAACTTTACCGGTCAAAGGAATTATTTTGGAGAGAGTTTGTAATAGGATGTGGACGTTTAGAGAATTCTCTTATATACCATGTTTCCTAGAAGAAAGCTACTTTGATCTTGTGTATTCATATTCTAGTGCCGCTTTGGCTTTTAACGTTCTGTCCTATAAAATATCTGCTATCACGGTGCTCTTGAAAATGTTCTTGGTTGCTTTTTCTTTGGTGTATCATTGTATCATTGTTTGTAGCTCAAATTAGAATGGTTGAAGCATACTATATGAACAGGAAAACCTACATGTGTACATACGTGTATTTGAATCGTTTAGTTTCTTCCTATAATCCATGTGAGTTGGTATAATTTACTACCTGAATATCTAGTGAAGATTTGATTGACTTGAGATGCACTGCCAGGGAACATCTCATTCTGGTCCACTGCTCTCACCGGCTGAAGTATTAATAGCAATCCATGGCATTGATCCTGAGAGGGATGGAATACCCTTGAAGAAGGTATGTTGTAAACGTTAACTTATCCTCATAAATGAATGGGGATCTTCAGATATTTAAGCAAGTTATTTTCTTGTCCAGGAGAGTAGAAATAAATGCCTTCATAAACTTATTTCTAAATCAAATCCTAAGACAATTTCACTCAAATCACCCATGAACTGCTGATTTTGTATCAATTTTTTTTCCAATTTTAAATTTCCTTTGAAAATTTGGGATGAACTCAATAGTTTTAACACAGGTTAATATTGCGTTGGTGAAAAATAGGGGTGAGTTAGAATAAAAAGAAATTAATGATGATTGTATAAGTTAAGGGGGGGAATTTCTGAAGTTTACACCCCACTTGCATGACTGCTCAACTTGCTCTCGTGTTTCAGGTCACGGATGCATGCAACGTCTGTTTTGAGCAACGAGATATTTTCACTCAACCAGTTCTTGCAAAAGTTTTGAATCAATTGGTCGAACAGATACCTCTTCCTTTATTGTTCATGAGAACTGTATTACAAGCTATTAATTATTTTCCAGCATTGGTAAGGAATCATTATGCATTTTCTCTTTTGGAAGAATGGAATTTGTTGTTATTTGCATTGCTTCGTCAGCTGGTTGGGGTGGCTCGTAAATTTGCCCGTCGGTCTTGAATAATAAATAATTTTGAGAATACTAGTTTTCTATCTGAAATCTTCAGATATTATTTGCTACATTTACTGTCTGGTTCACTTCTGGGTTTACAGAACCCAAAAACTCGGGTTAGTTTCTCTTGGTGTTGGGGAAACCCATCCTGGAATTTTAGAAGTTGCTTGCCTCAATCAAATGGAACCCTCAGCAATTTTTTATCTGTTATTTGCTCACTTTGTGTAGTGCACCAATCTTCCCTTAAAAAAAAGTATCCAAATTCAGTTTTTTGAAGTTGGTTGATCTGTTTACCTGGATTCTATCAGCTTTTATACGTGCATTTACGTGCAGAACCTGGCTCTGATTGTTGTCAGAGTCAGAATTTTAACTGCAACAGGGAAATTGATTTTGTGGTCATTCTTTTTATCAGTAAATAGTATGTTACTCCATTTTTTTTAATTTAAAGATCTAAATATTATAGGTGCATCGAGATTTTCAAGCTACATAAATTTATGTTAGCGAATTCGCTAAAGCGTGACGTGTTAGAACTTTGTTTTTCTGTACTGTATATACACTACTTTGTGACTTAAAGGTTGCCTTGTTTTGTAGGTGGACTTTATAATGGAGATTCTTTCTCGTCTTGTGAACAAGCAGGTGAATATTTGATCATACTGATAACTTACTTCGGCGGGTGTGTTTGACTCATGCTTATAATATAGTGCTTAAATCTCTGTAGATATGGAAGCACCCTAAGCTATGGGTAGGATTCTTAAAATGTGCACAGTCGACAATGCCTCATTCGTTCAAGGTGTTGCTTCAGGTACATTTCAGCTCTGTTTGCTTACTGCTAGAACTCCCTCGAGCGAGCTAGATATTTTACATTAATGAAACTTCTATTCTGAATATATTATATAAATTTCCTTTGCATTTTATCTTTTGCATCAGCTACCTCCCCCTCAACTAGAAAGTGCACTGAATAGAGTAGCAGCCCTCAGGGCTCCGTTAGTTTCTCATGCTAACCAACCAGACATCAAGTCTACACTTCCAAGGTTCGTAAAAGAAACTTATTTCAACTTGTCTACATCTTTCTTTTTTCTGATGGTGGCTATATATAAGAATATATTCATCTGACTTTAAAATATTACAGTAGCTGTCTCTCGTTTATCAAAGGCAACACCAATGGTCCACCGTGTAATAAAAAATAACTAAATAAAATAGTCTTTCGAGTGATTAAAATCAAGCACGGCTGTGTTTGTTTGGGGACTAGAGGTGTACCGTTCTGTCTAAATACTTGAACCCCTCATGGATGGAGGGGTAACCAGCACTTAAAATACTCAAATTGAGTAAAGAAATCCGTTCTGTAAGATTATGGTTCCATCTATTTCTAATACTTGGGTTGGTATTCTGTTTGGTTCATCATTAGGTCTGCACTGGTTGTTCTAGGACTTGCTCTCGAGTCACAACCTTCAAATCAGGCCCAAACAATTCAGCCACAGACAAGTCAGGCCCAAACTAGTACTAGTCATCCCCTGACAAGTCAGGCTCAAGCTAGTCAGTCCCAGACAGGTCAGGCTCAAGCGAGTCAGTCCCAGACAAGTCAGGCTCAAGCTAGTCTGTCCCAGACAAGTCAGGCTCAAGCTAGTGAGTCTCAGACTAGTGAGGCACAACCTAGTGAGTCTCAAACAAGTGAGGCACAACCTAGTGAGTCTCAAACAAGTCAGGGACAACCTAGTCAGTCACAAACAAGCCAGGGACAACCTAACCAGTCTCAAATAAGTCAGGCACAAGCTAGTCAGTCTCAAACAGGAGATACAGTCAATTTGGAAACTGATGTCGGGACAGAGAGATCTAAAGAATCATCTACTGCTGGCTAACATCCCAGCAAATCAGTCGCAGCTTCACTGATGTCCAAGACTCTGTTAAGCGGAGCTTGTGTTTCATGATCGGTCGATTCTGTTACGTAGATAAGCAGAATGCCCATTGTTTGGATGACGTGTTACAGAAGCAAAGCAAAATATACATCCGGACTGGTCTAGATAGCTTGAAAGTTGCCACAATGTATATGATCCAATTTTTTACATTGGTTTTCTTTGTTTTTCCTTGGCATTAAGTTGTCATTGTGTGTTGTATCCGTAAGATCAGTTTTGGGAGGCTAGCTTAGTTATTTTACTCTGGATTCACTTTTACCTATTTTATAGTTTTGAGCTTAGTTATATTCTATTCGTCTGAGAGTTTGCTATCAGCTTATGGAAAAGAAAATGCATTACAATCTGTCTTTACATTCTATATATGATGTGTTTATGATATGGATAAATGTCTTATATTTGAGGTTTATATAGTATCTAGATTAAATAAATATGGTTGGGTTAAAAAGTTTAATGATGGTCATTGCTAATTAATAAATGATTGTATTACAGTACAGCAAGTGAATCAAAAGTTAATAGAATATAAATTAATTTATAACAAATTAAATAAAGAACAAAAGTAATTAGGCAAATGCTAAATTGATTTAGGCACTGCGGGCACGGCTATCCGCGGATCTGATACAGTGTCACCGCCTCACCGGTATGGTTCGGTTTTAAAAACGGCTAAAACGGACACTAATCGTTATGTTAGAAACGGAAAAATGGTAGATTTGGACGGCGGGTTAGTGTCTCAACTCAACATAGATGTGTATGAGTTTACGATTGGTTTTCCAAATATTAAAATATGACTAGTTTTTATCCGTTATGGATACATGCACAATTAAATTATGACAGCACACTGATGCGTTATTTTTTTTATATTCATCAAAAACTCCGATTATAGTATAAACAAAATATATTTTTAATATACGCTGAAAAAATATTATTATAATTTGATTCTAACATAAATGATATAGTTATGATTGATTATAACTCAAAATAAGTAGATGACTATATTTCAGATTAGTTCATCTTTACCTACTTCCCCGAACACTGAATATATCTATTACTTGATTTTAGAGCGGTGCCCCTAGTAGATGCCTGTATTTTGGTAGTTATAGAATATAAAAGTGCGAAGACGTGTCTTCATTTTAGTATAAAGACACGAGTTCTTCAACTGAATCCTTAAAGGAGTCCGAATTTACCTGTTGAGACAGTTCATTTGAACTATATTACTATAGTATTGATGAGAGAGTATGTATGGAATGATCTTACATTCATTCTCTCTTGACACTAGGTTTTGTTGAAGCTGTGGCTATTCGTTTTTGGTTTAGTTGTTTAGCCACTTAATTTTGATTCATGAGGAGTCTTTCGCTAAAATATCATTTGAGGACATGATTTAATATCAATAAGCAAACATAGAGAATTGGAGGTTAGGTTTTTGTTGCTGTCTAGTTAGACCTTCGAAGATGACAATGGCATATAAAGAAAATATTATGGGGCGTAGAGATCGATTTAAATACGAAAAGCACGATTTTTGGGTATACGATAATAAAATGCGGAAAGGGTATATGCAAACAACGTTAGGACTTTAATGTTTTATTCGAGGGATCCAATAGTGCATTTATTGGCAAAGAACACAGCACAGATTTGTGATGTATCTACCAGCAGAGGTATCTAATAAGTGTTAGGACTTTAATGTTTTATTTGGTCAAGGTAGGAGTTACACTCCACTTCAAGTTTGTGTCCTTTAAGTGTGTTTCTGTTTTTTTATATATTGTCCTTTCAGTTTGTGTTCTTAGCTGTCTCTTCATTTTGTCTACTCAATCTTTGAATATGTAATAGTCATTTCTATTACCTAATAAAATTATCGAAGCTTTTCATAGCTTTTGACTGTGATTTATTCATCTGAAATCAACAAATCTGGTATCAGAGCCATTAAATTAAAAAAGAAAGAGAACAAACACATAGAAAAGATGAGAGAATCGAGAAATTTTGGGTAACCTTGCATACCAAAATTCGATGGAGATTATGACCATTGGAGTCTCCTTATGGAAAGTCTTCTTCGGTCAAATGAGTATATTGATGTTGTGGAAGATGGAATTGATGAACCAATTAACAAAGAAGGATTGACCGAAGCAGAGAAGAAGATCCTTGTCGATGCAAGGTTAAAGGATTTGAAGGCAAAGAATTATTTGTTCAATACGATTGACAAATCAATTCTTAAGACGATAACTTTGAAAGAGACATCAAAGCAGTTGTGGGATTCTATGAAGACCAAATATCACAGAAATGCAAGAGTGAAGCGTGCGCAGTTACAAACCTTGAGGAGAACGTTTGAATTGCTGGAGATAAAAATGGAGAATCCATCTCTGATTACTTCACAAGGGTGATGGTGGTAGCAAACGACATGAGAAACTGTGGGGATGATATGCAAGATGTCAAAATTGTGGAAAAGATCTTGCGAACTCTGACTGAAAACTTCAATTACATTGTGTGTTCAATTGAAGAATCGAAAGATATTGACAGTTTATCAGTCGATACCTTGCAAAGCTCATTACTTGTTCATGAGAAGAAAATGAGAGAGCCAAGAATAGTAGAAGAAGAGCAGGTACTCAAAGTTTCATACGAGTATCGAAATGGAAAAGGCAGAGGAAGACAATTTGGTCGAGGAAGAGGAAGAGGTAGATTTAACAAGGAAACGGTGAAATGCTTTCGTTGTCACAGACTTGGACATTTTGTATACGAATTTCCTATGGAAGAGAAGGCGAACTATGCAGAGATTGGAGAAGAGGAAGGTGATGTTTTGTTAATGTCATACACACCAGTTCCAGAAGAAAGAAAATTTGTGTGGTATCTTGATTCAGGTTGTTCCACCCACATGACAGGAGACAAATCATGGTTTTCAAAGCTTGATGAAGAGTTTCAATCCTCAGTAAAACTCGGTAACAATTATATTATTTCTGTGCTTGGAAAAGGTGATGTATCTTTACGTGTCAATGGAAGAACTCATGTCATTTCAGATGTATATTTAGTATCAGAGTTAACGAGTAACTTGGTAAGCTTGGGACAACTTGTACAAAAAGGCTGCAAGATTTTGATACATCATGAAGTATGCAAGCTTTATCATCCAGAGTTAGGGCTGGTTATGCAAGAAAAAATAACGTAAAATAAATTGTTCAAGATTTTGGCCTCAAAAGGTAACTCGTTTACGGCTGAGAAATGTTTGAAAATAACAGCAATGGATGAGCTTAAACTTTGGCATCGAAGGTATGGGCACTTAAGTTACAAGGGTTTAAGAACTCTCAAATATCAGAATATGGTCAAAGGTATACCACATCTGAGCACCAACGAAGCTGAGAAATGTGTTAGCTGTTTTGTTGGTAAAAAACATCGTGAGAGTATCCCTAAGAAAACTTTGTGGTGTTCGTCAAAGAGGTTGCAGCTAGTACATTCTGATATCCGTGGGCCAATTTCTCTAGCATCGAACTCCGATAAGAGATATATTCTTAATTTCATCGATGACTCTAACAGAAAGGTATGGATATATTTTTTGTCATTAAGGTCGGAAGCTTTTATATTCTTTACTCGATTCAAGATCCAGGTAGAGAAATAGAGTGGAGAAACGTTAGCATGTCTACGAACGGACAGAGACGGTGAATTCACTTCAAATGAGTTCATTGATTTTTGTGAGGAAGCCGGAATTAGCAGACAACTCACTACAGCTTTCACTCCGCAACAAAACGGAATTGCTGAGCGCAAGAACCGGACAATAATGAATATGGTGCGGTGTATTCAGAATGATAAAGGAGTTCCTAAACATTTTTGGGCGGAAGCATCAAAATGGGCTATACATGTCTTGAATCGAAGTCCAACTTCCGCGAAAAAAAAAACACCTGAAGAGATGTGGAGTGGAATAAAGCCTAGAGTTGATTACTTTAGAATTTTTGGTTGTATCGCTCATGTCCATGTTCCAGATCAGAGAAGAAAAAAACTTGATGATAAAAGCAACATATGTGTGCTTATTGGAGTAAGCAGCGAATCCAAGGGTTATCGCCTATACAACCCAAAAACAAAAAAGGTCATTACAAGTAGGGATGTGATTTTCGAAGAAGAGAAAAGCTGGGATTTGGGACATAAAACAAAAGAATTAGAGGCTGAGCAATTAATCTAGGAGGATAGAGAAACCAAAGCTGAGGAGAATGTTGAAGAAGTGACTTATGAGCCTGAAACATAGCAGATAAATAAAGAAGAAGAAGTTTTGAATCCAGTAGAATCTCTTAGGCCTCAGAGAATCAGAAGAAGACCAGCTTATTTGCGTATTACGAGACCGGATGGGAGGAAGAAGAAGAAGTTTTGGGTCTTGTAATGTTTGTGTTAAGCGATGATCCTGTAACATTCAACGAAGCTATTAAGGAAGAAAAATGGGTTAATGCTATGAATACAAAGTTGGAGTCAATAGAAAAGAACAGAACTTGGTTTCTCACAAATCTTCCACGTTGAGCAAAGAGAATTGGTGTTAAATGGCTTTATAAAACCAAGCTCAAAGAGAAGGGAGAGGTTGAAAAATACAAAGCTCGATTGGTGGTCAAACGCTATGCGCAAGAAGAATGAGTAGATTACAGTGAAGTCTTTGCTCCCGTGGCGCGTTGGGATACTATTCATACGATGCTAGCTGTAGCAACTCAAAAGAATTGGTGTGTTTATCAGTTAGACGTAAATAGTGCGTTTCTTTACGACGGACTAATAAAAAATGTGTTTGTAGATCAACCGCAAGGATACATAAAGGAAGGAGAAGAACAGAAGTTTTATAAGTTGGTGAAGGCTTTATATGGTTTAAAATAAGCCCCAAGAGCTTGGTACAATAAAATTGAGGCATACTTTGTTAGAGAAGGATTTCAAAGGTGTGAGCATGAGTACACACTATTCGTGAAACCTGATAGAGGTAACAAGATTATTATTGTTAGTCTTTATGTAGATGATTTAATCTTCATAGGAAATGATGAAAAAATGCTTGAGAAGTTTAAATTATCGATGAAAAAGGATTTTGAGATGACTGATTTGGGAAAATAAAGTATTTTTTGGGTGTTGAGGTGACACAAGATGGTGATGAAATCTTCATCCATCAAAAGAATTATGCTGGAGAGATTCTTGAAAGGTTTAATCTGAATAACATAAATGATGTCCAGAATCCTATTGTGCCCGAAGTGAAGTTATCAAAAGATAGTGATGCTAAGAGAGTTGATTGCACAATATACTCATTGGAAGTTTAATGTATATCACGACGACAAGGCCTGATATGCTGTTTGTGGTTTTTCTATTGAGCAGATACATGTCCGATCCTAGAGAGGAACATATGCAAGCAGCAAAGCGTGTGTTAAGGTACATAAGAGGAACGAATGGATTCAGTGTGTTTTACAAAAAAGGAATATCGGAGGAGTTGACTGTCTATACTGATAGTGATTATGCTGGAGACATTGATAATAGACGTGGCACAAGTGGATACGCTTTCTTATTGAGTGGAGGAGCAATTTCTTGGGCTTCAAAGAAACAACTGGTAGTCGCTCTATCCACCACTGAAGCTGAGTTCATAACTGCATCATTTTGTGCTTATCAATGTATTTGGATGCGAAGGATTTTAGAAGAAATTGGTATGATGCAGTCAGGTTGCACTATGATTATGTGTGATAACAGCTCAACAATTAAACTATCAAAGAACCCTGTTCTTCATGGCCGTAGCAAGCATATTGATGTTAGGTTCCATTTTCTGAGGGATCTTGTCAAAGATAAAGTTGTGAAATTGGTTCATTGTGGTACCGATGATCAGGTTGCAGACATATTGACTAAACCATTGAAGTTGAAATATTTTGTTCGATTAAGAGAGAAGCTTGGAGTTTGCGAGAAGATAAACTGAAGCTATTGCTTTCAGTTTATGGGAAACAATGTTAGGACTTTAATGTTTTATTTGAGGGATCCAATAGTGCATCTACTAGCAAATGACACAGCGCAGATGTATCTATCAGCAGAGGTATCTAATAAGTGTTAGGACTTAAATGCTTTATTTGGTCAAGATATGAGTTACACTCCACTTCAAGTTTGTGTCTTTAAGTGTGTTTCCGTTTTTTTTATATTGTCCTTTCAGTTTGTGTTTTAGCTGTCTTTTCATTTTGTCTACTCAATCTTTGACTATTTAATAGTCATTTCTATTACCTAATAAAATTATCGAAGCTTTTCATGGCTTTTGTCTGAGATTTATTCATCTGAAATCAACAAACAATATATAAAATCGAGATTAAGTCATATTATTATTATTTTTGTCTAAGTGCAGAATACGAAGACATAGAAGAAAATGTGAAATGTAAAATCATGGTTAAATTTTATTTATTTTTACTTAAGTGAGAAATACGAAACTAGAGTTATGCAATATACAAAACCAAAATTTATTGTTTGTGATTTTTTTTCTATAAAATTTGTTTTATGGATCTAATTTCTGTTCATTTAATAAAATAAAACCAATGATAATTTCAGATTTTCTTTTTCGGATTACGGTTAAAAAATACATACTTTTAAAATTAAATACAAACAAAAAACAAAAAGAGATAAGGTACACGTGTTTGATGTTCTTGTATATGTGATACTATTTTTGGTAAAGAATGTCTTTTATGTACAACAGACATTAGTTAATAATGTTGGGATTATGATATTCTACCAATATAGAGAGATATTATAACATTGATAAATTAATAGTTTATTAATTTAAAAATGTGTTAGGTTTTAATTTTCAAGTTCAATGTATGAAAAATAAATTATAAAAACAAGTTTCAAGGGATGTTCTATATATATTCACAAATTAATTAGATTTGTCAAGTTCTTTATTTTTGAATAAGTAAAAGGTTAGTTCATGGAACCAAAAGGTTGGTCGAGGGTATCAACACTGTACATTAAACATGGTTAGAAATTGATCACTATAAAACATCCATTAAGTTTTTGAAAAAATTACATCAACTATGACTCCTAAACTAAAATTCTAAAATCACTCGAAAAGAGGCATTGCAAGCGGTAACAATTCTTCACAATTTTTTGTTGCAATACGAGAAGACAATGCACCAAATCTTAAGTGCAATGAGGAGATTTAAAGACGAACTCAATATAAATTCGAAGTTCAACAAAAAATAAGTGACTATAGATTCATTTTTAGTACAAATTAATTGAATTTGTCAAGTTCGTTGGAGTCTTTTAGTAATTATTAATTTATAGTTTCGTTGGGACCAATATATATACATCAGGATTTCAAAAAAATTATTATGTTATTATTTTTATTAGTTATGGTCGAATTTTGTATTGGTCCCATGTTGAAACTGGACAAATTATTAATTTTATCAAGGTTATTAATTATGGAAGTTTTATTTTACCTATTAGTAACTTGTATATTCTAGGTAGTAATTTGTAGTTGAATATTGGACTGGTATTAGATAGTAATTGGTCATAGATTTTTTTGTTAGATATATTACTTAATATTTGAAAAAAAAATGTTCCCTCCAAAACCTCTCTACAAGAACATGAAGAATTGGAAACAAGATTGAGTCATAATTTTGAGTTTTTTTATTCAAATCGAAGGTAAAATATTATTTATTAGACATTTAATTGGAATTTGTTGTTTGTTATTTGAATATTAGTTGTTTAAGCCTTGAAATTCTAGCTCTTAAGTTTTTATTTTTTTAATAACTTTAATTCGTTGAAATATACATGTTTATAGTAGTTTGTACAAGACGTGATTTACGACATGGTTGAATTAAACCAGTTGTTTGAATTTAGGGTTCTTCGTGTTTGCAAAAAGATTATAAAGTGGACGTCGACTTCAAAAGTTATTACTACCATTCGATGTTGACCAACCATGTTGACTTCATAAGTTTCTCACACTTATGAAGTCGACCAACCGCATCAAATTTTAGAAACCCCCAACAAACACTTTAGGTATGATTTTGAAATGTTAGTTTGAAATATCATTTAGTTTGATTATATATTTTATGTTTATATTGACAACACGATGCCTCCGAAGAAACAAAAACTAACATGACCATCATCTAAATGGTTGAGTTGGATGGTTCAGGACGTGTATACAATATACGAAAGGATACCATGACTTATTAAAAGGATGAGGATTCACTTCAGCTGCGATTGTGGCAAAGGTTGTGACATAGGTTGTTGAAGAGGTTGCTACAGAAGAAGAGGTTGCAGCTGCCAGATGATTCAGAGGATGCTAAAAAGAATTATTCTGAAGGATAAAGAAGGAGAACACTTAACGAAAAAAAACATTCCAAATTAAATTCTATTATATAAGAAAACAATTCAAAGGAAATACTAAACACACCTTATACCACATATATAATAGGAGGGTAACTAATACAGTTTCCATTAAGAACTATATTAGATTTATTTTAGAAATTTTGTTTTGCTTTGTAGGAGGAGAGACATGGGTAATGCAGTTCTGATTTTACACCATGCATAGTGCGTTACGTAGCTAAAACATGAGAGACCAACCATCTATCCGGAGTGTCGTTGACAACACTATATTTAGACCATTACGATAATCATTGACCAATTGGTGGTTTAAGGTACATCTTGCATATGTTTTTAAGAGAGATGTCGTATGGATTTAGTTTCACAATTATTTTTTATTCTAGATATCAACAATTTCTGCTTAACGTCAACATTAAGAGCCTACATGTTTAATCTAGTGTCAACTATCTGCATCAATTTTAGTTGGTAATTTGTCATTACTTCAAATATATACAGTTTTATAGCGTTTTCATAGTAAACCGACATAAGTAACCAATTTGTTTTTAAATAACAGTCAATGTTGATATAGTGACTAAAATATTCGAATGGTGTAATAAAACTCAGTCCATTTTTTATCTTGTAATTAAAATATGGTTATTTTACTATTTAATTACTTTTATTTTTTTACTTTTAATTTTATTATTATTTTATTATTAGGCTCGATGGGTTTTGACCTATGAGCTTGACGTATAAGTGTGGTTCGGTCCATTAGACCCATTAACCTATGTTTAGTCTATAAATAGGTTTTGAGAAAATATTTATGATGATGAACATTTAATACACATTTGACATTCTAACTGTAAACATTTACAATGATACTCAATTATCTTTTTATCTTCCACCAAAAAATTAACTTCTTTCTTATTTTACTAAACAACCCCTCGAACACATTTTATCCACACCAAATTGGTGACCACATTGGGAGTCTCTTAGAGGCACCCGTATAACAAAATCATAAACCAAGCGTACACAAATTTTCCTTCAGAACCCTCTACAACATGAATTTTGAAATGCAAATAAATACTACTCCAGAGAATGAGGGAGTTATGATTAAAGAAAAAGCTCTTCGAACACCTCGTACGAATGATGAAAATCAGGAAATTCTTCTTATGCAAGAGGAGTGAGACCACTTACGAGGATAAATTGAAGCATTGAGGTCTCAAAGTAAAGCTAAATTGGACCTTAAAGGTAAGGTATAAGTCAATAGTAAAAATACAATGGGCAAGAGGACGATCCCCAACAGAGTCCGAAGAAACACCAAACGTAAAAAAGTAAACATGAAACCAATGATTGTTCTAAATATTTGGGATCTAGTAAAAACCCAACTTCTGATTTTGAAGTATCTTCGTATTCTTCAAGTTGTGATTAAATAATCATCATGATAAATGTAGATCAAAAAAATGTTCTAACACACATTACAAGTTGAGTAAACAAGATTCTTCAGGTATAAAAAAGCACAGAAGGAATAAAGAGAAGAAAAAAGAGTGCCAAAAAAAGTAAAGGGGCGAGGAGATTATAATATAGACCATCTGGTGAGTGATCAATTCGCCACCCAATCTGAGCCAGGTATATTTTCTACCTCCAATGAAGATCATTAGTTTAACCAATGGAATAATTAGAGGAAATCACAGTTGTAACCCAAAATCTGTCAGATCATTCACCTAAACTGTTTAATATATCAAAGATGGAAAAATTTGATGGGAGTAAATAAATGATCACCTTGAATAGTTCAAGAATTTCATGATGAACTTTGACGATGATAATAAGCTGATGTGTAGGGTTTTTTCTCAAACCTTTAAAGACAAATCAAGTACTTTGACATGTCTAATATGGCTTTCCGAAGATAATTTATGGGAAGCAAAGAGCTTAGAGGAAATGGAGATACAATAATTCACTGCCAACAGTTCACTGACGAAATCTTAAAAGAATATACCAAGCGTTTTGTTGAAACTAAAGATGGTTGGTTAGAGTACTTCGAACAAGTAGCCATAACTGCTTTTAGGCAATGAATTTTACGTGGGGAATTAACTAACATTGTTATCCAAAACAAAACACTGAGGTGGGGAGGCTTAATGTCTCAAGTTGGGAAACAAATCACAGTGGAAGAAACAAAACGACTAAAACTACCCAATCACTCAATGAGAAGCTCTTCATCCTCTCAACAACAAGATACAAAAAATCATCGTCCGTAAGAGTCCGGACAGAGTACCCATGGATCTAAAGCTAACCACCAGTCCCAGAGGAAAAAATTTAGACCTAGAGGGAATTAATGGGTTCAACTTGATTATTTTTCAGAATTAACTGAAAATATTGCAACCATTTATGACAAAATAGTGAAGTTTGTATAGTTTCGAAGGCCACCACCCATTCAAACTCATAGAGAAAATCAAAACACTAGGTTCTGTAAGTATCATAATGATATGGGTCATGATACCAAGGATTGTATTTATTTAAATCAACAAATTAAAACTCTAATTGTGAATGGAAAACTAACAAATTTTGTCAAAGTAAAAATGAGGAACATATCAATACCGAAACAGGAAAATACAATGGTAATTATCAAACAATATAATGAGTTTGATGAAGATTCAGAATATCTGGATCCTAATTTGGATCGTGATCGGGTTATGATGGTATGCTAAAAGAAGGGAATAGTTTCCAAATTATGTCAATTTTTTGAACCATTGACCATTTTTGTAGGGGATACAATGATAGCTCCCTCAAGTTGTTCTCGGAAAATGAATGTAGTTTGCTTGACTACACAATTAGAAGAGAAAATTTCCACTCATCTGCATCAGAATCCAACTTCGTTTATTGTATTCGATGAAGATGATTTGGGAGATGCTGATAGGTGACATCAAGATGCTGTGGTGATTGAGGCTGCAATTGAGGGAGTAGAAATCTGAAGGATTTTGATTGACACTGACACCTGTACTAATACTTTGTTTAATTTACATAAAAGCTGATGAAAAACCTACCCGTCATTCTCCGATCAAATGGAACCATAGTGGGATTTACGGGGAGTTCTACTGATGTGGTTGGGGAATTTGAAGGTGAAATGGTTCTTGAAAAATAACCATTTAAAAAGACAGTGAGAGTGATTTTTGTAATGGTTGACGGTCCAACTCCTTAGAACATCATTTTTGGTAGATAATGGTTATCAAAGATGCATTTTGTCGATTCAAAAGTTCACCAATGCTTAAAATATGCGGTCGGAGACCAGGTGAGAGTTATTCGAAGTAGCCAAAAGGTGGCTAGAGAATGCTATGTTAACGGCGTTAGATAATGTGGCGACTAAAAAGAAATAACAATTACTAGATTCTTCTTCGAATCCGAGCAAAATAGATGACCTAAGAGACTCATAGTACAATTATTGAGGTTGAGTTACATACTTTTCCAGATGGAAAATGTGTTAGAATTGGGGTCAAATTACCATTTAAAATAATATTTTTTGTCATTCTATTCCAAGAACCTGCATGTGTTTGCTTGGTGTAATTAGGATGTAATGGGTGTAACGGAAAGCATCATTCGTCACAAACTAGTAGTACGATCCGATATGGGCCATGCCATACAGAAACGAAGATCATTTTTTGTGAAAAAAACCGAAACTATTGTTAAAGAAATAGATACAATGATAAAAGTTGGGCACATTCGAGAATCTAGTAATTGTAAACAAGAATGACAAATATTGTATGTGTATTGATTTTACAGACTTAAACAGAGCCTGTCCGAAGGATTCGTTCCATGTCCCTTAGATAGATTAGATAATAGATTCTACTTATGGCAGCAATCTAGTATCTTTCATGGATGCATTTGCTGGATACAATCAGATACAAATAAATCTGAAGGATCAAGATCACACTATATTTATCACAAACATTGTTATAAGGTTATTCCCTTCGGTTTGAAGAATATTGGGGCTACTTACCAACGTCTAATGAATAAAAATTTTACCAGTCACATTGGAAGAAATGTTGAGGTTTATATCGACGATATGCTAATAAAAAGTTTAAGGGATGAGGATCACTTTCTTGATCTCAAAGAAACTTTCTCAAACTTGGAAGCTATCAACTTGAAGTTAAATCTGGAGAAGTGCACATCTGGAGTACGATCTGAAAAGTTCTCAGGGTATGTAGTTAGTTGAAGAGAGATTCAACCTAAAGCGACATAGCTAAATGCATTACTTACTATGTACCCTCCTAAATCTACCAAAGAGGTCTAAATATCTACTCGAAGATTCGATGCATTGAACAGATTTATATCAAAGTCATCTAACAAGTGTACACCGTTCTTCCAAGTCTTAAGGAATTCTAAGGAGTTTAATTTCTCTCTAAATTATGTTGAGGAATTTCTTAGGATGAAAACGAATTTTCTTCACCCAAAATGTTATCCAAGCCGGTGATGAGAGAAATGCTCTTTATTTACTTAGCAGTATCTGACTATGCAGTAAGTGCAGTTTTGGTTCAGGAAGTTAATAATTTCTCTCGCCCCGTTTATTATGTTAACAAGAGTTTGTTAGATTCTGAAAGAGGTATTTGAAGTTTGAAAAGTTATCGTTGGCTATTGTGGTAGCAGTCTAAAAAGATGCGACTATATTTCCAAGCACACTCAGTTATTGTTCGAACCTCTTTTACACTAAACAATATACTGCAAAAACTAGATGTATCAGGTCAAATGACTAAATGGTCTGTGGAGTTGGGGGAATATGATATTGATTTCACTATTCAAACTGCAATCAAGGCACAAGCTGTAGCACACTTTATGGTTGAATATCATTCGAGATGATGACATGTGGAATCCTCTATTAAAAATCCAATGAAAGAATAGGTAGTTCGAAAAATAGAGGGTTGAATATATTAGGTTGTGGGGCAGGAATTTATCTATTATCTCCTTTCAGAGATTATGTACATCTAGAAATACGCTTTGGTTTTAAGGCATAAAAAAATGAAGTTGAGTATGGGGCAACAATAGTTGGACTAAGACTTGCCCAAATATGTGGCGTAAAAAGAGTCTAGTTGATAAGTGATTCAGAATTACTCATACATCAAGCTCAGAGCCAATCTAAAGCGATAAAAGAGTAGTTGGTAAAATATTTACAAGTATTGAGGTAAAATATAGGTTATCTTTAAGTGTGTGGAGTACGAAAATATTCCAACAGCTAACAATTCAACGCTAGATTACTTAGCCACTATTGCTTACTTTGAAGCGTGCCCCTAGATCTTGATACAAGAGTTTCCTTCGATAGTAGCATAACTTGAAGATGGGGAAAGAATTGAATAAAACTACGGAGTACTAGCAATCACAGACATGGATCAGAGGCATGGGAATAAAGATTTTATTATTAAAGAAAAATTACCCATAATAAAGTATTGGCTAAGAAGTTAAAGTTTAAAACACATAGTTTTTTAGTCTTGAGAGATGTTCTCTATAAGAAATATTTTAGTAGGCCTTTGTTAATATGACTTGGGTATGATGAATCCTGGGTGACCTTATTCGAATTACATGATATGGAAGGCTCTGCCCACTGTGGATACAAAAATTTAAGCAAAAGCATCTTGTTACATGTGTCGGCAGTCCCACTAGGTGATTCCTTTTGATAGATGGGGGCTTGATCTAGTAGGACCCCTACTAATGGCGTCCGGAGGTTTTCGAACTATTATATTGGTACTTTATTATTACTCTAAGTGGGTGGAAGCAACACCTCTTTCCGGAACTATATCCAAGACAGTGATAAAATTTATCTTCTCCAACATATGTTGCAGATTTGGATCCCTGGAAGCATTACAACAAATAATGGCCCCAATTTGAAAATAGAGACATGGAGATTTTCTGTAATTCCAGAGGATTACGATATTATTTTTCTTTACCTTTTCACCCCCAAGCCAATTGGAAAATAAAGGTTGTTAATAGGACTATTCTAATGGATCTAAAAACGAAATCAGAGGGTGCAACGGGCAAGTGACTCAATTACATGCAAGAAGTGTTGTGGGCTTATCGTAGTACCCCCCAGATTGCCACTAAAGAATCTCCTCTTTTTTTGGTTTATGAGATGGATGCAGTAACACCGCTTGAATCTATCCTCCCATCTTTTCAAATCCAAAACTATTCCGAAGAAGATAATGGCACACCTATAACTGTATAGTTAGATTTGGTTGAAGAAAGAAAAATCAAAGCTCACTTAATAACGGTTCATTATCAAGGTTTAATGAGAAGTGGATATGCGTCTAAAATTCGAAGTAGAGGACTCAAAGTAGGGGACAACATATTAAAGAATGTATTATTGCATAGAAAAAACAAAATACTTAGAAAACTAGCATCAAATTGAGAAGGAACACATACAGTAAGGGAAAGACTCAAGCGTGGAACCTATCAGGTGATGGATCAAGAAGGAAACTCTCTAAGTAACCCATGAAATATTAAACACTTAACACTTTATCTTGAATGAAAATATATAATATTTATTTTGTTTGTGCTGTTTTATACTTATGTAAATATTTTGGGCACACTCTTGCCTATCCTGGTGGCTTGTGGAGGTTTGGTGAGGTGTACGAATCACTTGCAATCTATCGTATTTACCTTTATCAATTTGTACATTATTTTTTTATGTAAAATGATTGTTTTATATGTATTCGAACGAATTACCTTCGAATGGTTAAAATGAATGTATTACCTTTAAATAGTTAAAGTGATTGTTTTATATACCGTCGAATGGATTACCTTCAAATGCTTAAATTGACTGTTTCATATACCTTTGAATGATTAAAATGAATGTTTTATATACCTTCAAATGGAGTACCTCGGAATGGCTAAAGTGATTGTATTATGCATATTCGAATGATTAATTGATTGTTTTATATGCTTTCGAATTAATTACCTTTGAATGGTTAAAGTGAATGTTGTATATGACTTCAAATGGATTACTTTCGAATGGTTAAAGTGAATATTTTATATACCTTTGAATGGTTAACATGATTGGTTTATATGTCTTCGAATGGATTACGTTCGAATAATTGGAGTAATTGAAAATTAAAAGAAAACTAAACAACTTTCATTCCCCGTTTGGATAACAAGTACACAATGCCTTAGTTATTCTAAGGGCTTATAAGAAAATCAAAATAGGAATTACAAAATTCCTTGGGCAAACCAATGATTTGGTGGAATCCGGATGACATAACAAAAATTCCTTATGTAAGCTAATGACTGGCAATATCAACATAAAATTCATTGGCCTCCAGGCTCGTCCTCATCAAATTTTTCTTCTTCTGAACTCCCACATTCATAGTTCTCTATATCCAATTCCTCCGAGTTATCACCAAATGAATCTATAAATATGCTCAATTGATCAGCTATGGGCATACTGTTGGGCCACAAACTTTCTGGAACTAGCTTCTACAAATACCCAAGAACTAATGTAGGGAATGCATTGTGAAAATCCAAGACCATATGAGATTTAATTAAGGCATCCCGTTTGTCTAAAGACTTTAAGATCCCATCAACATATTCATCCACCGCATAATTTTTGTCGTTTATGACTTGAGATTTTATGGAAGTTAACTCCTCTTCATATTTCTTTACAAGGACCTCATACTTCTTCTGCTTTTTAGACAAGTTTTTGATAGAAGCTTTGTCATTTTTGTTGGTTCTTTAGTCTTATAATATCCCCATAAGTGAATGATTACAATCCTTCGTGTGCACCTTTTAGTTGTGCAAGCTCATCCCTGATCAGTTTGACGTCATCTACTAAGCCATCGACACACTTCTCCCATTCGAACGACTCTTTGTAACTCTTGTTTTCTGTTTCAAGGGAGGCGATAGTCTCTTTTGTACCTTGATCTCAATCTCCAGTCCAAAAATTAGTTTTATGAAGCCTAACACCTAATACGCCACAGTGTTATTTTCCTTTATTAGCTCAAATGGCACACTATCATAAAATAGATTTGTAGCATTGCCAGTAGACTGGAGCAAGTTTTTTTCAAAAGCATCAAAATCAATCCCGCCCATGGTCTTCATCGGATTTTCTTCTCCATATGTTTCCTCTTCTAATGCTGGAAGAAATGGAGAACGTGAATCTGATGTTGGAAGTGTTGGAGGAGCGATAATTGCGAACTTGTAGTTATTCTTTTCTTCTTTTTCTCTCTTTTGTCGCTACTATGTTTGCTTCTCTTATGTGTCTTTTTCTTCTTTGACACGTGAAGCTCTACGAGTACGTCACCCTATTCGGTATTATTAGTGACTGCAACTGGCAAATATTCTTCAAAGGTGGCTGGAAAAGACTCATTAGGCTACTCCATAATTTCAACTTCAATTGTGTCTTTCTTCGAGCCTTGCTTGGTTTTCTTGCTTCTCTTAGCCCAAGAAAGAGTAGTCAATTTCTTCTACATTAGATCTCGTTCGAAGCTGGTCTTCCAGAATTGACTCCAAACCAAATTTTTAGGAGTAAACATTCATTGAAGCTATTGGACCAATTCTTACGATCTGACATAATTTTATTGTTTTTAAGTGTAAAAAGAGTTATATATATGTTGATATTTTAGAACATTTAAAGTATCCAAAACTACCCCATTGGAACCGAGTTAAGTACCCATACCAAACCGAACTAAGAATAACCGAACCGAACCGAAATTTATTCGGTTCCTAAATGGGTACTAGTTTTGAAGAACCTAAAGAACCGAACCGAACCGAACCAAAGAACCGATTACCATGCCTAACTTGCAGGCTTCCAACATATCATCCAAAGCATTGTATTCATCATCCATGTTGTAGAAATAAAAAAATATCTGAGAATTTTGGGACAACCTAACGATAGCAACAAATTACTCTGTTGACATCCTGATTTTTGATAACTTAAATGCCATAATACATAACATCATGGTAAACCAAACATTTAGACTAGCATGTTTTAGGCATAGTCCCACAAAGTTGAATTAATTCATGATGTCTCGGTCCAAAAGAAACTGGAGGCCTCAGTTTAGCACATCAGGATAGACAACTAACTTATAGAGACCATATTTCATTGGGGTCTCGCCTTGTGTGGGGAGTCTAAAATTTACCTCTGTAGGAAATCCTTATTTCTCTCATATGGCCTCCAGCTCGCTCTCTTGAAAATAATTTTAAGATATTTTATAAAGGGACAAAATATATTTAGAGCTGACTTTTAGAAATTAAGCCTTATGCATCCGACCAACAACGAAAGGAGTATTTCCGCTTTTGTTTCAATGGCCTTACCTTTTCCACCTTATTCCTTCGAAGTTCTCTTCCTAGCCAACTTCAAAGACTCTAGATTCTCCTAGGATTGACCAGACGTCTCCAAGAGAGATTCTTTAGTTAAGTTCTTGACGTCATCCTCCACCTCTATTGGATTAGAAGGATTTATCTAGTGGGACAATATTTCTCTCCATGATCAGTTGTTATGAGGGATGATCGATAGAAGGCTGGTTTTTTTGAATGGTATCATGATCTCCAGAAGGTGAGTTTGTGTGAGCTCTTGATAATCTAATCAAGCCCGGGGGAGAATTTTCCTCTTTATCGGAACCCATGGCTATAAAGATGGAAGGACATCTTCGAAGTAAATGATTAAACGGTGGAAGAAGGCTCCGAGGGGTTTTTGCATCTTTTGTATGAGAACACTCCTCCATAGTCAATTGTCTAAGTGACAGTGACCGTGTCTTCGGAGGCGGGTAATCCATCAACAACCATAACTCTATTTTCTCTTCGTGCAGCTTAGACAAATTTATCCAACCCTTTTTTATTACAGTGTCTTTTGCAGTGAACATAAATACACCAAAGTATCACCGAATATGGAATTCGCGGTGGTGAAAGTGGTGGAGAAAAGAAAAACGTAACATGTGATTAACTTGATAATGATAATGAGGCGCAACTTATTTATCTACAAGCAAACTTTCTCTCTCTAAAATTTATTACACTGAGAAAATGAGAGGGAAACTTATATAAGAAACTATAGAATACCGTTAGTTTCACCTCTAGAGAAGTGGAAAAGTTGCCAACGACTATAATCCTTAGGGAAATGTAAGCGTTTTTTACTGTTGATATACCTCACCTATGGCATAGCAAAATTGTGGGTCTAATGAAGTGACGACACGTGTCCCACAGTGTGTCCGGTTAACGATCATGAAAATGTCCAACAGATTTATTTGAATGATACCATCTGATGAAATCAGGTTCTTTTTCTAAGAAAGTTTAAAGCAAAACTTCGAAGGGTTATGTCTGGAGAGATGGTCAACCCTTATTTCAAATAACTTGTTTGTTAGCCCTCCCAAATGTCTTTGAGAGGACGAAGGGAGCTTTCTGATAAGGACAAAAATATTTAAAGCATAAAATCGGACTCAGGCCAATATTTATCTTGTAATTAAAATGTGGTTATTTTGATATTTAATTAATTTTATTTTATTATTGGGCTTCATGGGTTTTTATTTATGGGATTGACCCATAAGTTTGGTTAGTCCCATTAGGTCAATTTAACCTAAATTTAGCTTATAAATAGGGTTTGAGAAAACAATTTTAAGGATAGACATTTAATACACAATATGACTATCTCTTTAAACACATACTTAAACTGCTCAATTATCTATCTACCCTACACAAAAGATTAACTCCTCTTTCTTATTTTACTAAACAACCCCTCGAACGCTTTTTATCCACACCAAATGTCAACTCATCGCGTCAAGATTGAATATAGTGGCGATGTGTTGTGTCTCAGTGATATTGAATAATATCAATTTTAGTTAATCCTAAATAATTTTTTATAAACTTAATCCATACAATAAAAATGTAATCTGTATAATAACCGCACTAACAAATAACAAATGAAAGTTTTAAATAGACATTTTTCAGTTTGTGGATAGATCCGCTATCCCATAATCTTGTTTAATTACACTATGCATCTGCATAAATAATGCAATCTGATCAAATATCGGGATCATCCACCTAACATTCATATCCCGATGATATATTTTCTAACTAGGATGAATAAGAGGTACCTAAACGTTCAGATTAAGCAAAATCTGTTGTTTGAATATATGTAATATTGTATAATATAATATTATAATAAACTTAATATCTAATTTAATCCATAAATTTTCTTACATTAACAAAATGATTTTCGTTCAGGTGGGAAATTCAAACTTCTTTTGTTTCTATTACAGGAAACATAAAATATTTTAGAAGTAAAAAAATTCATCGGTGAACATAAAAAATAAATAAACGATGCATCCAAACCAATGAAAAACAATTATTGGCACTTCTCCATCCAATAATCAAAACCGCCATATATATATCATCGTATTTTAATATATTTAGTTCTTCATCTACAAATCGGCGACCATCATAAACGACTTCATTCAAATGTAAGTCCGAAGTAATTTTGTTCATTAGTCATTTCTTCATAAATGACCATGCAGTGGCGGATCCAAGGGGTGGCCATGAACCACCCCAAATTCTAAAAATTAGTTTGGTGTATTGGTAGGAGTGCTAGCTTTCTAAGCTTGAGGTCAAAGGTTCAAATATTGGACCACCCTAAAATATTTTTTTGGCACACCCTAAATTATAATCCTGTATCCGCCCATGCGACCATGTATTTTGACTTCTAAGCCCATGCGACCATGTATTTTGACTTCTAAAAATAGTTTGAGAAACAACCTAAAGCCACAGTGACCATCTATTTTTATTTCGTTACCTCATAAAAAAATCAATGCATATACTCAGAAATATAGTTACTATAAAATAAATATTTTTGTAATTCATTGTTTAAATTTTTGGTTTTTTGGTATCTTAGGGGCTTTTGATGTTTTACAAAATTTCATCTTTTGTTTGACTAACTAATATTCTCACTACACTTGCAATCTTTTTTGGGGTTAGAGGGTTGTAGTGTGAGGGTGTTCTTTTGCTACCGGTTTCTTCGATGATATAATCAAATTCTGATTTCCACCGTCCGTTGAACTATCGTTAGCAAGATTTTTTCCACACATATTTTGACCGGTTTGTCAAACTATCGTTAATAAGATTTATTCTACACCATTTTATTTTGATTGATTCTTTTGAGGGAGGGAAAACATGAGCTTGTTTGTGATCAATTACTTTAAACAACTTTGATAATATGTAAAGCCTTTGTTCTAGATCATACTCACGGACTAGAGTTACCATTTTTTATAGTTATTTTCACAAATTCGTCTTCATCGTAAATACATTTCGTAACAAAGATTATAGTTCACAATATATCTTTTTTTATCATATATGAATTCTTAATACAAATCTCATTCACCATCATACCTATCTTATATAAACAAGACAAACCATGATAAGATATAACAATACATTCACAATCTATTTTTGAAATAACTTTTTGGCATCTTTCGTATCGTTTGAGCATGAGTTTAAACTATACATATTTTCTTACATTTCTCAAATATTTTTGTATCTTTGTGTGTTGTATACCAAGGAAAACGTGACGTTTTATCCAAAATTTCTTAAAGTTTAGTCGGCTCCTCAGGATATACCACTTCAATGATGAATGCTGGCTTTTGGCACTAATAATAGTAACAAAACATTAGTTTGACTACGTTACTTGAATATCACTTTCATATATAAAGATGAATGAGATTACCAATTAGTTTTCGTGTTCCTATAGTGCTTGACAAAGTTAATGTGTGCATGAAAGAAATTTTGACCGCATGGTTTGACTAAAGATGTTTCAACGTACTCCAACACCTTTATATATTTTTTATATACTTATTCGTTTTCGCTATATTTGTATGCAACTCGAAATATTTACTTAATAAACGGTCAATCATTTTTTGAATAATTTATTCGTATTCACAAAATATCACTTTCAAAACAAATATGTAATGATTGATTGTGGTCATCGAAGCCAAGTCCCTATCTGTCACCATAACATTAGATAATTAGCACTCATTTTCCTTCATGAGAAACTAAAGATGATCTATCGTCCAAATGTAGTTGTTCAATTTTTCAAGACCCATAAAAATAAATGTAAATCAAAATATTAAACATGTTGACATAACCCCAACGATTTCAAACAATAGTATTTTATATTTCGTAGTGTTGTAGATATTATACATAATCAATATTTATAGAAATGCCCTTAAGATGTTGATGGATGTCGAATGTGAAAACCATATACACACACATATATATATATATATATATATGATAGCTTCACAATTCAACATTTTTTCTGATGCCACACGATATAGTTGTTTTTGTTCAATTTATCCAACCAAAATTACATGTGTGACTGACCGCACATCTCCAACATATTATATTTTTATCTTGCATTATAAATATTACATACGTTGGATACGTTTCCAAGTTTCTTATTCCTCAAATCGGTTAAAACTTCACGAGAACGGGAACCGCCGTTGACAATTTGATAGCTAATTATTCTTCATTTGTTTTAAATTTCGCGCTTTAGGCATGCTTCTAAGAATTCTGTAACATCACAATTATGTTTTCATAAATAGTTTTAGACTCCATAATCCACTTTCGACTGAAACGTGAAAAATTCTAAGACTAAAAGGACATTTAATTTTTTTGACCTTCTAGGATCTTCTCTTAACAATAGGTTTCTTGGGTTGTTTCATATAGGGTCGTGATTTCTCGTAAGAAAAAATATATTATCGGAGTTGTTCCATTTTTCCGTTCGTAGTAATAAATATTACAAAGTACATATCCCATACATTTACCCATTCAATAAGTAGAGATTTAATGTAATACACTTGTGTAATAAATAGTTGCGACAAATCTTTAAAAACTCCTGATTCCGTAATGATTTGACTTTCCAACAAAAAAAGTAAACAACAACATAAATCATGTTAGAATGATGAAATGAAGTAATACCGAAACAAATCGACATGATTGACTCTACCAATCGCACAGAAATCGAGTAATATGGTCAATGCATGTTACAATAAACACGTTAGCTAATGTTGACCAATACAATCAACATGAATCAACCATGCCAACAAATGTATGCGTCCATATTGATTTGTTCATAGATTTATTGATACTAACGTTATTGGTCGATATAAATTGACGCGTAAAATAACCAATGTCGATCGTATAAATTGATTTTTTTGTATATACTAGAGTTTTGAGATTTTTTTTGATTTCGACCATAAAGTTAAAAGATGATAATATATATATATTTCTATTTATAATTTACGATTTTTGGTTACGATTGATTATTGTGCTTTTAAGATTAAGATTTTATCAAATTTATAATTTTTTATCATGATATATTTGTGTTTTTTATTTCTAACTATAATATATATAGTTTGGATTATGAGTAAAAATGACATCGTTACTATATAGCTTTTACTAAGTAATTTATATCGGACCAGGTAGGATGGTCTTAATTGGTAATTTTTTCCCATTTCTAAAGACAATAAAAAAAAAAAGGATAGGAGCAAGCTAATAAAATAGATTCAAAATAAAAGTAGATAGAAAGAAGAAGAGAAAACACAGTGACAGTGATATGGGACTCGATTACTACAAGGTTCTACAAGTAGATCGCAGCGCCTCCGACGATGATTTGAAAAAAGCATATCGGAAACTTGCCATGAAATGGCATCCCGACAAAAACCCAAACAACAAAAAAGATGCCGAAGCTAAATTCAAACAAATCTCGGAAGCTTATGATGTATCAACAAAACCCCCAATCCCTTTCCTTTCTTAATCTTTCAATAATTTTATAACTTCGATTGTAATCGATTGATTTGTATTTTTTTATATTTATAATTAGGTTTTGAGCGATCCACAGAAACGAACGGTTTATGATCAGTACGGTGAAGAAGGATTGAAAGGTCAAGTACCTCCCACTGGAGCTGGTGGGTTCTCGGGTTACCCGGATGGTGGTTCCTCGAATTTCCGGTTTAATCCAAGAAGCCCTGACGATATATTTTCTGAGTTTTTTGGGTTTCCAAGCCCGTTTGGAGGGATGGGGGATATCGGCGGGTCAAGGAGCGGTTTTCCTAGATTTACTGATGATATTTTTGCTCAGTTCAGGTCCAGTGCCGGTGGTGAACCTTCTGGTGCACCCAGGAAAGGGGCACCCATTGAGAGGCATTTGCAGTGTAGCTTGGAGGATTTGTATAAGGGAACTACTAAAAAGATGAAGATTTCTAGGGATGTTTCTGATTACAATGGGTAAGCTATTTTTTGCACTAGACTTTCTATCAATATTTGATTTTTATGATATGTTTTGTGTGTAGTTTTAGTTTAGTTGCATTTCAATTGGTGATCTAGTTCTGGCTTTTGGATTTGTCATTTCTGAATTACTGCCAGATTTAGAAACTAAGATGAGTTTAGTTCTAGTTGTTTTGAATTCATGAATAGTTTGGCTTGTCTGATGATGCAGTAAAACAAGTGAAAGTGTAACACCTGCAATGATCTTGCGCTCCGGTTTAAATTTCATAGCTGATCCCATTCTGATTTTAGTCTTTTTCGGTATCTGATGTGCTCTTGATGTTATCACTGTAGAGGTTACCATTATGGTGCGTGAAGGTTATTTGTGTTACAAAAATATATCTGTTTTACATGCTGTTCAGCCTGTTTTTTTGGCCCTGAAAAGCTTTATCTGTGTTGTGATCTGTGCTGACCGAACCCTAAATAAGTGTTTTCTCCTTTGTGGGTTGCTTTACTATTTAAATTTTAGGATCTATGAGTAGATTTTAATTCTGTTCCAATAAGAAAAAGATTCAACTTTTAACGTACCTCGTTGAAAGGGGTTATGAGGTCTCAAATCTAGTTTATGATGGTCTAAATTTTTTATACCACAAACACTCTTTTTTTTAAGTCAAGAGTATGACAAGTGGAATTAGAACTAATAAAAGGTTCTTTTTGCTTCTGTATCTTCGCTGTTCCAGCGTAGGCTGTTAGTGTACATATGGTACGATAAGAATATACTCCAAGGGGCATTGTGAAATCCTTAAAGTGTTTTAAGTTTCAACTTTGTTGCATGGCTGGAATGGTGAAAGTAACAATGGCTACAATTCTTTTTTATTTTATCATCAATTATGAGTTTAATGTGTTTTTTGTGTTATAATGCATCTAATATGTGAAGTATAGGTCACATATCGATATGTGTCTAATTTGGCATGCGTAATGGAGATACACAAAGTGAACAGTGTACAGACTATGTACACCACCTAATCGTGTGATATAGTCTGCATTGCCATTTTCTTTCCAATCTTAATTTCAAAAGTTCTTGTTTTTGTTTGGTGAACAGTGTACACACGATGTACACCACCAAACAGTGTACACACGATTTCAATTTTATAGTTTGCTTTACCATTTTTCTTTTCAGATCTTAATTTTAAAAATTCTTGTTTTTGTTTGTTTTTAACTTTTTAGCTCTTCGTGTCCAATCCATGTTTAATAGTTAGTTGGGTTGAAAATCCTTTTGAAGGTAGGGGATCTCAATTCTTTGTTCCGAAAGATCTTTGTAATCTCTTAAACGAAAATCCTCCAATTTCCGCTATGCTCCGTAATTAGAAAGTGGAAGAGGAGTTATGATAGACTACTTACTATTCTTTTCTTATCTTTGCTGAATTGTGGCATTGCATAACTATTTATATTTGCTTAACGATGAATTGTTTCAACAGAACATTCCACGTTAATCGATACAGATCGGATGACATTGTTTACAATCTTGTCTTAATGCTACCCTGACAAGCCAAAGCACTTAAGCTAACCTTTACCTGAGTTATATTGACGAATCAGTAATACTATGAAATTATTTATGGTTCATTGATATATCCTTAGAAAACTATACAAGGGGTATATCTTCTTGTTATAACTTATTTTAAGTTACCCTCAAGCTTGTTATTGACACAGAAGTATATTAATGCATATTTCAATGGAAGCTTGATCTATGCAAATTTAGCAGTGGTCAGTTACATGGTAGTTAAACCATTCGCATTCGACGAAATCGTGCAACTCTAAATTTGTTTCTACTTTCTTCCCTATCATCTCTTTTTGCAGGAGACCTAATACCGTCGAAGAAATACTCACCATAGAAATCCGGCCAGGATGGAAAAAAGGAACAAAGATCACTTTCCCGGAGAAAGGAAACGAGCAACGAGGTGTTATACCGTCTGATCTTATTTTCATCATCGATGAAAAGCCGCATAGCGTCTTCAAGCGTGATGGTAATGATCTTATCACCACCCAAAAGATTACTCTTGTTGAGGCCTTAACCGGTTACACAGCTCAAGTAACCACTCTTGATGGAAGGAGCCTAACAATTCCCATCAACAGTGTCATTAGCCCAACATATGAAGAAGTCATAAAAGGAGAAGGGATGCCGATTCCTAAAGAACCTTCGAAGAGAGGAAACTTGAGAGTCAAGTTTAATATAAAGTTCCCTTCAAGACTTACAACAGAACAAAAGACGGGTATCAGGCGATTAATAGCATCTTAGTGCGAATTCGAGTTTATCTCTCCATTTCTATACAAAGTCCGTGAATCTAACATCTGTTGTTGTTAACTTTTACTCGGTTAGAGATTTTGATGTCTATGTTTGTTTGCGTTTGTGATGCCATATTCGTATCCTTTTCTGTGACAATTTTGGGAGATATTTGGCAAACCATCTTATCTTGTTGGGTTTAAATTTTTAAGGACAATTGGATTGAATGTTAGTATAATAAAGGTGGGATATAAATGTCTATCTTTGTAGTTATTGATCTTAATGTCTGCCCTGTAACATGTATAAGAATTGTTTATCTACCTATATTCTTTTTATTTATTATCTTTGTACATAATTTCCATAATTTCTGCACTTATAGATTTATATATGTATATTAAGGGTAATTACTCACGATTCTATCTACTGTCCCACCTATTATTTAACTCATTAAATATTTATCTTCTATAATTTTCAATTAATACCAAATTTTTTGTTTCTTACTTTTTCTTAGAATATCTATAAGTTTCAGATCCGAGTTCGAAAAATAAATTCGAAAGTAATATCGATTTTGTTTTTAAGATGAACAAAACTAGATCTATTGATAATATTTTTTAATTTTTTAAAAGTTCACCAGTAACATGCGAGTTCAAGCATAAGAAATCTGTACATTTTTAATCATGAGAGTCCTGTACGTTTTTTACCATGAGAGCCCTGTACATTTTTTACCATGAGAGTTATATATATTTATATCCATACGAGTTCGTATATTTTTAACCATGAGAGTTCTGTACATTTTGACCATTCGAGTTTATTAAATATTAAACATGAGAGTTCTATACATTTTTCACCATGAGAGTTGTGTACATTTTTAACCATAAGAGTCTGTACATTTTTAACCATGCGAGTTTATTGTATATTAAACATGAGAGTTCTTCATTATAATCCAACCATGCGAGTTGTGCACATATTTAACCATGAGAGTTTTGTAAATTTTTAACCGCAAAAAAAATAAAAATCCAAAAGAAATTCAAAAACTATCATTAATGGATCTACTTTTGTTCATTTACAAAAAGAGCTGATAGTACTTTCAGATTTTTTATGAGGTATAAAGACTTTTAAAATAAAAATGAAAAAAATAAGAAAGAGAAATTTGGTTGAAAAAAGAAACAGGGTTACTAAAGGTTTTTCAGTTCGGTGAAGGTAGTTGTTGATAGTATGCAATACGTATAAAGGTAATGAGATAGTTAAGTAAGTATTTATGGATACTTTTCTAGTATACTAAACATACATAAAGAATAAACAAAAAATTTATGCCATTTTTTTCCGACCTATAATGTAGTTAGATGAATAGTTTTTTTTATCATTTGTAAATAAAAATTACATTTTTATTATTTACAAATATTATATTTAATGAAATATTAAAAAAGTCGAGATTTTTAATTATTTACCGCTACCACGACTATACATAATTGTGTAACACAAAAATATAATAAACTCTAAACTCATACAACTCTAAAACGTACACTTGTTTTAATTATTTTCCATTCAATTATCCAGCAACTCATATTTACTAAATCAAATATAAACTTTAAAATCTATATTTACTAAAATTATTTTCAATTCAATCCAACAAACCCCACTAAATTAGAAAACCATTTAGCTTTACAACTTAAAAGCTAACTCAAAGCTTAAAAAACAAACCAAAAAACCATTGTTATTATTTTTAAAGTTTCCCACGCTTCGAAAATCAAATATTTGGCCGTAAAAATTGATGAAACGATGCATATCCAGACCACAACTCCCGTGTAAATGCTTGTGTAAGAAGATGACATTCACACTTTCCCTAAAATTTGTCAAGACCGACAAAATCCTAAAGGTATTGCACTATTATGGTGGCAAGTATCCCATATAAATCGTCTATTCTTGTAGAATCCTACATTCCATGTCTTGCTTTTGGTGTATATTATTTTGTTTACGTTATATACTTGTGGATTATATACATTATTTCACCAAATATCCGGTGTAGTCTGTTAAAACTAGTATACCACTGATCTATTAGTTTTTTCATTATTTATTTTGTGTTTTGTATTGTGTTAGGAATGTTTTGGTGAAATATTAAATTTAAACTCTTGTTCTTATCATTTTGCAACATAACCTACTAATACTATACTCTATAACCATACTTACGAAACCTTGTTTAATACACATGTGAAACCATATGTATCTTGTGTGCAAAACTTGTAGTATGTAAGTTGTAAAACATGGAACACTAAAATTTGCAAAACCTACAGTTGCCGCATATACTCGCGAAACGATTGCTAGCTTATTTCATCACTTATTTGGTGAATAAAATTCATTATGTCACGAAATTTATGACGAATTATTTTTGGTCATCGTAACCAATGATCTATGGTTTTTTTATTATCTATTTGTTATTTTTTTGTTCTGTTAGGAATTTGTTGGTGAATTATTAACTTTAGATGTTTGTTCTTATTAGTTAACATAACCTACAAATAATATATTCTATGATCATACTTGCAAAACCTTATATAACTTATATGCACAACGTGTAGTATGTAGGTTGCAAAACAAGGAAAACGAAAATATGTACGACCTACATTTCCTGGACATACTTGCACAACGATCCCTTGTTTATCTCCGCACTAAAGTTTATGGCCTTATATAGTGAATATTATTCATTATGTCTCCAGGATCCTAATGATAATGATATATACCTACTAAGGCATATGGCCTAATATACAAGCTAAGAGTTATACGAGATAATGTTATATAAGCGTAAATTATGATGAACATGTGTAATAGAAGGACCGTATAAGACGAGCTATACATTAAAGATAAGAGGATACAAATGAAATATAGTATGGTAAGGAGTTTGGAAGAGCCAATACAAGAATATAAAAAGACATACAGACTTGGTGATTAATAATAAAGACGAGCTACTTAAAAGGGTCATTGATATAGAAAAGATGATGAGTCTATACATATTACTATTAGATTATCGATGATTGTAGAAGGATCGAGAAGACTCTAGAAGTTTATAGTTTAGTCTATTAATAGTACCTAATTATCATGAATGGTTAAATTAAATATATCAGTAAAAAATGTAAACATGTGTAATAACTTATTTCTTAGATGAATTCCACGTGTTCATATTTACACGTGTCATTAATCATTTTATTTTAGCCTTAGGAAATTTAATAAATAGGGTTGTAAACCTTCATTTGAAAGTGATTGATTTATAGCTAATGAAAGTGTACATTTTTTTCTTAAACTCTGAGTTGTTGAGTCTTATAAAACTTTAGAATTCGTTTCGACGAGCTTAATGCTTATCATATTTTGGCACCATTTGTGAGGATAACTATGTGAAGCTGCGACCTATACCAATGGTGATGACTCACTCAGTAGTGGATATGGATGTTTCTTGTGGATAATTAGTTTGTGGCTCACCGTTTGTGGTTCAATTTCCAATAAACACTAGTGTAATTTCTCCAGCTTGTTAAAATGTTGAACTAAGAGGTAATCATTCATCTGCACTTATTTATGTTACATTTCCAATTGTTAGTACTAGAAACAATAATATAGTCTCTTCAACCCATGGAAATGTTCATGTCCGAGGTAATGAAAGATTTGAAGTGATTAACAAAGGAAATGTGAATACTTCATCACATGCTTGTGGGAATGAATGTGTACGAGATAATTCTCTCATAACTATGATGCGACCTCTATTTGATGTATCTCTAATATTAGCTGAATTAATAACGATAAAATAAACATAAATCTAATATTTTAAAAATGTAATAAGATGAAAGAAGTAACACTAGGATGATACATACGTCTCAGGTGTTACAATTTAACTGAAAAATAATGGCTAGAGACAATGATAATCCGTTAAAATTTATTATGAATTATAATTTAGGTCAAAATAATGAAAATATAGTGAAGTTAGTTAAGGAGAAAGATGGATAGTCTAGTAATAAATTGGCTACAAAGGAAAAAAAACTATTGAAAAGAAAGAAAATATGGCTGGAATTTATCAAGGTACATTCAAAAGACCAAAGTTAACCCCGTATACTTTAGCACAATTACTTCAATCCTAGAAATTTTGACCCGTATAAAATAGATAATTACGATGGAACTGGAGATAAAAAACACCATTTGGAACAATTCGAAATAAGATGTTAGGATTTAATCCAGATGATACTCTTTTATGCCAATATTTTTCTATGATATTTAAGGGAAATTCCTTGGCTTGGATAAATAACTTGCTTCTCGCATCAATTTATAATTTGAAGAACTCTAGAATGATTTTAGAAGTCAGTTTATTAGAAATAAAACCTGTAAGAAAGATGGTGATTATAATACGACTTTATTTTAAATCATTAAAAAATTATGTTCAAAGATTCATGTATGAGATGAATAGTTTGTAAGGATATAAAAAAAGAGTTTCTTTAGTTTTGTTTAAAAGAGGTCTTCCTTTAGATATCCAACTGTTAGAAAGTCTGATAAAACTTCAAGTTCATAATATGAGAGATTTTTTAAGAAGGTAAAAAATGTTTATTAAGGTTGAAGAGGCTAGCCAAGGAGGTGTTATAACATTTAAAGTTAAGGAAGAAAGAGAAGAATAATTGAAATAATAAGAGCAGAGGAAATGAGAAATGATAAAGTTCGAAAAGTGTAGTGATGTAGCCCAAGGGCCCAAACAATTTTTTTTGTTATTAATTTTTTTTATATTATTCAATAAACTCTAATTGTATTAATATGTGATTTAATTCTATTTTAAGATATTTATATCCATGTGTTCTAATTTAGGGTTTTGAGGAGCTCTTATATAAAGCCTCACATGCCTTAAATTTTAAACAGTTTTTTTAATAATATATTTTTTTATCACTGAAAGTTTCAATATTTGTTATCCTTAGACTATAGTTTCATTTATAATGTTACCCTTGGATTAAGGTTTCATCTATCGGTGTTTCTTATTCTATTTCTACCACGTCATTAGTTGGTATCAGAGTCTCAGTGCCTGCTACGAAGAATCATGTTTCTAGAGCCTGATATTTCTGATTCAAGCTCTAAAGGAGAGAACAACATTTATGGTCATGAATATCTTGAAGATGGTTTAAGTATGCGGGGACACACCAGGATTTGACGATGATCGTGTTGACCAGTTACTAGTGGAGTTAAATTGACTACCAATAGCCGGATCAATGAGAAACTTGCTTATCGAGATGCTGTCTTAGGCTATGAAGAGGTTTTCAAAACCATTTTTTCATCAACTAGATATCGGGATGTTGTCTTAAAGCTATGAAAAAGTTTTCAAAATCATGTTTTTCATCAAATGGATGGTTTCAACATGAATTCGAATAAGCAACACTGAAGAAAAATTTCTCTTTATTCCAAATAAGGTCAACAATTATAATTCCTCATGTAAAATTGAAAACAGTAAAATAAAATAACTTTGGTTGCTGATGGTGATGGTGCTGTGAATTTGAAGACGTGAAGACGGATTCTTGTCATTGAAGTGAGGATGATGTAGCCAAGAAGTCCAAACATTTTTTTTAATTTAGTTTAATTTTATTCAAATATTTTCTATTATTCAAATCAAATATAATTATATTAAGATTTGATTTGATTTATTTTAAGACATTTATTTTACTTTCTTGTATTTTAATTTAGGGTTTTGAGTAACTCTTATATAAAACCTCATAAATTATTTTAGACAATATTTTGTATAGAATATCCCCATAAAAATATAATTTATTTATAATTTAATTAGGCTTTATTATTGTATATTTATTATTTATATTCTGTAACGAATATAAATAAATAAATAGATCGTCTATGTAATAAATAAAAATAAAGAAGGAAGACTAAATGTCACGTAGAAGTCTATAGAGTCGAGCTCCATATATAAAAGATATGAAAATACATACAGAAATACATTTATACTATTTTCCTTCTTTTATCTCTTAGTCTATTGGAATGATTTGGTAATTTGTTAAGGAATTTATCTTTATCAAATTTGGCGCCGTCCAGTAAGAAAAAAAATAATAATTTGGATATTTAAAAAAAAGGTTTTCATCTTTTACAGAAAAATTTCAAATGAATCAAATTCGTAGAAGAAAAATTAGACAAAATTTTCTAAATGGTTTGCTCTCATCCATTCATCCATATTCGTCATTCGAAACAGAAAAGTCCATGGAATCAATCAAAAGTCTATGGAATCAACACAAATACAGCTTCCCCTTCCCCTGTTAAAAAATAAAAATGTTAATTAATAAATGCAAAATCTAATTTCAAATATGTATTAAATATAAAATTATATATTACATATATAAATATTTTTCGTGAAAAATTTATTTCACTGTTATATAGTATTTATTTTAACAAATAATTTTGAATAATTTGAATATTCAAATAAACAGTGAATAATACTGCTAATATTTTTCACGAATATATTACTTAAATAAAATTAATACTCAATAATTTTTTTATTATATTAAATATGAGAGTGATGATCAATTTAATATTATATTTTACTACAAATAATATAATATAATATTAATTCTAATTAATATCAATTAAAATAAGTGAAACTGCAATTTGAAATAACAATAATTTTTTAAAATATTTTTTTATACCGTGATAATATAATATATTTTTATACTAATTAAAAAAAGGTTTATTGACAGAATTACATAGGCCAACCAACCACCCCAGCTCCTCTTATTTGAATACTCTAATTCACAACCCCTGATATGATCACAACCACCCTCAAATGTTGTAACGACCCCTACTGCGCCATCATCACGACTATCAGAAGCTCGTTTGGAAAATCTTTGCCGACCGAGCCGAGGTGACATCTTCCTCCTAGCCGATCTTCTTCCTAGCTGAGACGAGGTGCCATCTGCTTCCTAGCTGAGCCGAGGTGCCATCTTATTCCTAGCCGAGCCGAAGTGCCATCTTCTTCCTAGCCGAGCCGAAGTGCCATCTTCTTCCTAGCCGAGCCGAAGTGCCATCTGCTTCTTAGCCGAGTCGAGGTGCCATCTTCCTAGCCGAGCCGAGGTGCTGTCTTCTTAGCCGAGCCGATGTGTTATCTTCCTAGCAGAGCCGAGGTGTCATCTTCCTCCTAGCCGAGCCGATGTACCATCTTCCTAGCCGAGGCGAGGTGCCACCTTCCTCCTAGCCGAGGCGAGGTGCTATCTGCTTCCTAGCCGAGCCGAGGTGTCGTCTACTTCATAGCCGAGCCGATGTGTTGCTGCTTACTAGCCGAGGAGAGATGTCGTCTGCTTCATCGCCGAGCCGAGGGATCGTCTATTTCCTAGCCGAGCCGAGGGGTGCCGAGCTGAGGGGTGCTGAGCCGAGCGGTAGTCTGCTTCCTCAACAATGGCGTCTATATGTGCAAACAACCTCACTTTTATCGTCATATCTTTCTCTATCACCGTCTGCTCCGCTCTCCAGTCCTTCCACTCTCCAACACTCGAGAAAATATATTTCTTTTTAATTAACATGATATACGTAAGGAACGTCTACAACTGAAGCAAAGATCTTCTACCGTCAAAAGTTTGTCTCGAGTTTAAAAATTCTTCTACCGTCGAGCCAAATGATCTCCGTCTCCATGATAGAAAAAAAATCTATAAGTTAAACGATCTCCATCTCTACGATAGAAATGGCTGTAGGCCAAGTAAATCTCCATCTCCATGTTGGAAAAGGATATAAGACAAAATAATCTCTATCTCCATGATAAAAAAGGCTATAAGCCAAAATGATCTCCCTCTCCGCAATAAAAAATGTTGAACGCCAAACGATCTTCATCTTCGTGTGTTTGTTTATACTTATTTTCTGTAACTCCGCGATATAGTAACCGACCACGCCTAAAGGGCTAGACAATAGGGGCCATACTGTGCCATACTTAGACAAGATCTAATACATATGATAAACGGGCCAATTGGACACTCCCACTGGGCTATGTTAACGGGCCATACTGTGCTCAATACCGCACTGAGGTAGTGATAACCGCGAACTACTCCAAGCCCACTGGGTTACGCAATTGACCGAACCGGCCGTTCTGCAGACTTAAGTATGGCTAATTTACTAGTCATAGTTACGCAATGAGTCCCACTGTGCTCGATCTTGCAGAAAAAATTTAAAGGTAGAAAAGTAAAAAGTATAAACACACATCCTCCCATACATATCTCCAACAAAATATTCTCCAACAAATTATTCTCCAGCGATCAATACAAAATATTCTTCAGCAATAAGTAATATATAGAAATACAAACCAACAAAACAACATCATCGACTACAAAAAATACAAAGTCTTTTCTCCATCACCAGGTCCACGACATCTACAACATACATCCATATATAGTCTTCACTTTATCCTTCACCAAAGACTAAGGGGGCTACATATCTATATCAACCTAATCCAACAAATAAACAAAGTATGTCAAAGAAGCAGGTAACATCCTAGCAGCCTACTAATTGTTAGCTGTACTCTTTTCGTTTGGAAAAATAGAGATTTTTATCCTCAAGGGAGGTTTCAGTCCTTAAAGGTTTTTAACGAGACATGAACAATTTAGTACGAACCAAGTTGGAGTCGTCTCCAACAATAGTTCGGCTACGAAAATTAATATATATAACCAAGCCTTATAATTTTTCGGAGTCTAGCCGACATGGGTGGCATAGTTTCTTCGACATGATCAGCGGCGCCTTAGCAAAAAAGATAAACAAAGACAGAGCTACGACAACTGACAAAATAAAAGCGAACAAGCTCCCTCAAAAGCAAAGAAGATTACACTATCCGGATATTATATGTAACTATTACATAGTGCTTAAGTTTCGCTACACTCCAACTCAAGGAATATGGGGGACTCCTGATGAGGCAATATTCTGTATTGAACATCCGGATAAAAATACGATTTATTTGTAATTTAATTGGGCTTTATTATTGTATATTTATTATTTATATTATGTAATAAATATAAATAAATAAATATAAACGTCTATGTAATAAATATAAATAAATAAGAAAACTAAATGTCACGTACAAGGTCTATAAATAGGAGTCGAGCTCCATATGTAAAATATGTAAAAATACATACAGAAATACATTTATACTATTTTTCTTCTTTTATCTATATATTTTTTGTCTCTTTTTCTATTGAAATGATTTGGTAATTTGTTAAGGAATTTATCCTTATCAACCAAAATCTTCACTATTTGTTAACCTTAGTTTAGGGTTTTATTTATTATGTTACCATTGGATTATGGTTTCATCAATCATTGTTTTTTTTTTCTAATTTTCGTTGGATCATTCAGCCGAACCGAGCTAGATTTTCTTATTATGATAATGAATATATAAGTTTTACACCACTTATGGAAGAGTTTGCCAGCATTTATGATAAAACCATAGACAATGTGAACTAATAACCACATATGTTGATGTTTTCTCCATATAACAAAATATCGAAGAGATAGTTTCGTGCTAATCACAATGATCATGATCATATGCTATGAGATTGTTTTCAATTAAGAGATGAGATTTAAAGTTTGATTAATAATGGGGAGTTGACTGAATTTATTAATATAAAAGGATATAATAAGAAATAGTATAATGAGAAAGGTAATGATTCAAGGAAGACCGAAGCTAATAAGAAAAAGTTATGCACCATCACAGAGGGATATACTTTGGATGAAACAACTAAACAATCAAATGTATAGACAAGACTTGGAAGTTCATTTAGTTGACAAATCTTATTTTATATATACATAAACATAAAAAACCATTGCTAATTTCTAATGATGACGATTGAGAGGATCAGTAACTTCACATGAATATGCTCTGTTGGTCATTCTAGAATTTACTAGGATAATAACTAAGAGGGTTATAATTGACACATAAAGTTAGGCTAATGTGTTGTTTTTTATGAGCATATGGTTAGAACATCTCTATATGAAAAAAATGAAAGGTATTTGGTATGTTTTACGAGAAGATTAACTGTGTGATCGGGTGAAGTGGAATTTCCCGTAACCGTTTGAATATGACATATTAAAAAATTATAATAATTTATTTACGATAATGGATAATCTAGGGTCATATGACGCACATTCAGATCGTCATTGGTTTCATAAAATGTAAGTGGTTGCTTTGTCTTATCATCATTGTATAAAATAATTTATGAGAAATCAAGTGGACGTTATCAGAATAGGCCAAAGAGTAGCTAAACATTTATATTCATTATCACTTAATCCAAAAAATATTATCTCACGGAAAATACAGGCATATAAGGTTGATAATCTAAGGAATTGTATAAAAAAGTACCATTAGAGGAGGTAGTTGATATCGAAGTGAAGGAAGGAACAATAGTAAAATTTGGCGATCAAATTTAAAGAAAAACTTGTAAAATATTTGAGGAAAAGTTTGTATGTTTTCGCTTGGAGTATTGAAGATGTCATCTGAGTTAGTAGGTCAGCTATTGTTCATATATTGGCCATATATAAAAGATTAAGACTTTTCGTAAAACATGTAGTTTTTTCCACAGATAAAGTCAAGGCTATAGTTAAAATATGAAAAAGTTATTAATGGTAGGGCACATAAGAGAGTCTAAATATCTGACATGGGTATCAAATCTACTGCTAGTTAAAAATAATAATGGTCAATGAATGACGTATGTCAATTTTACATATCTTTATGTGTCTTGTCCATATAATCATTTTACTTTGCCTCATATCAATCAATTGGTGGATGCTACGTCTGGTCAGAAGTTCTTGTTATTTATGGATGCATATTCAGGTTAAACTCAGATCAATATGCATACTAAATATGAAGAGAACACATCATTTATAACAAAAAGAGAACCGTATTATCATGTGATGTTTTTTGGGTTAAAAAATATTGGGTGAATCTATCAGAGGCTCATGAATTATGTTTTAGAAAGACACTTAGAAAATTATATGAAGATGTATATTGATGACATGGTTATAAAGAGTAATGATGCATATAATCATATAATGGAATTTTAAGAAACTTTGATAATTTGTGTAAGTATAATTTGAAGTTGAATCCTCTCAAATGGTTATTTACTGTACGGACTTGAAAGTTTCTCGGATTTTTAATAAGTAAAAATTGTATTGAGGCTGACCACGAGCAATTGAAAGAATTTTTAAATATGAGTTTGCCCAAATTTATTAAAGATATTTAAAACTTGACTAGCCGATTAGCTGTTTTATCCCGTTTTATTTCAAAAGCATATGATAAAAATGATCCATTTTGTTGAAGTCCGTAAGGGGAAAAATGTTTTAGTGGAATGAGGAATGTGCTAACGCTTTTGAGCAATTGAATTTTTTTTTGGCTTTTATAATGTTTTTAACTACCAAAATAGAAGGAACTCCTTTATATCTTTATTTGTCAATGTCAAATGTTCTTAAGAGTGTTTTTTTGGTACGTGAAGAGGATACGATTCGAAAGATAATATATCATGTTAGTAAAATATTGATAGATGCAGAGATAAAATATTTGAATTTGGAAAAATGGGCATTGGGGTTAGTTTTGGTAGCGAGGAAGATGCGCCTATATTTTCAAAGTTATGTAATTATAGTTCACACATTGTTGAACATTTATAAAAACCAGATATTTCAGGCTGTCTTTACACATTGGTCAATTAAGTTGGGAGAGTGTGCGATTTATTTTGAACCTTGTATAAATATTAAGGCACAAAAAATGTGGATTATATTAATGATTTTTAGGATGTTTATTTTGTGAGGGAGAAATAGAAGACGTGGAAATAAATAATGAATGGATCATTCGAGAAAATGGAGCATCCGTAACGAAAAGAAGAGGAGTTGGTGTTATTTTGAAAACTCTTTGTGATGAAGGAATTAAGTAAGAAATCAAGTTTGAGTTTAAAGTTACAAAAACATAGAAGAACATGGGGTAATTTCACCAGGAATGAAGTTATCTCGTATATATGATACAACAAGTATAAATGTAACTTTTGATTTACAATTGGTGATAAACCAGGCTAAGAGACTGTTTGATGCAAATAAAATAATATGAGATATTATCTAGTAGTGTTTGATGCAAATCTGTCATTAATAAATATGATATGACCACACAAGGTATTGTAGATGCATGGACTTTATGTTAATTAGCGAACATGGTTATAAACCAAATTCATTATCTGAATGGATAATATAATTATACAATGAACCGTAAATACCCGAACGATATTTTTTAATTAGTGAATATGAATATAAGTATTTGAAAGGATAACGTGGCCATGCAAAGGACCATAAACCTTGTAATATTTATATATTTGTTATGAGTAACTTTAAAATATAAAACATAAAAAAAAACGATACAGTTATACAAGTTATATACAAAAAAGTAAATTATAAGTAACTTTTTGTCAAATAAGTTGAAATATGAATAAGAAAAATACTCAAGTATTAATTTACTAATAATGAGTTAACCAAACATGTTTAAAAAAATATCAATTATGGAGTAAATAAACATAAGTTAATACTTAACCGGATTCCAGCCAATAAAAAACTATGATTATCAACGATACAATCATTCAGTAAAAATGTATAAAAAATAGATTTAAGTTTGAGAAAGAAAAAAAATACATTATTCATTTTGATTGATAGGGTGATAAATTTTTTTGTTTCAGTTTTTGTTGAAGAAATTATCTTGTGGAGTAACTTCAATGGTAATATCTGGGAAAGGTATCATTGTTTTTTTTGTTGATTAAATTATTTTCGTCTTTTGGAGAGTTATTGCTATCCTTGTCATTATCATTTTTGTTTTCTTCATTAGTTGAAGAAAAATGTGGAGAAACTTTTGAAACTTCTTCTTTGGAAAATAATTTGATATGATGACCTAGTTTTATCTTTGGGGTTGCTTTCCAAATTCCCATAATTAGATATTTCTTCAGCTTATGAAAAACTCTTTTAGTTGTGTTTGATGCTTCTTCTTTGATATATTTGTTTTTTTTGTTTTAGTAGAGAAACCTCAATTTTCCTTGAGTGATATTTTTATTTATGGTATTGATGGATCTTTTAAGTTTGGTTAATGAAGCCTAGTACTCAACTTTATATGTCTGCAATGATTCGTTATCCTTCTTCAAAACATCATATTTTTTATTTAGATTATTAAACTCCAATTTAAGGAAATGAAATCCATCTCCAAAACTAAAGGTTAGATAGGTTGAGATAGTAGTTGTTGAGTATCATCCATATTATTCTTGACAAGAAGACAAAAAATTTAGTAACTCCAAAAAAATAAACATATGGTTAGTAAAGAAAAAAACAGTTATTTTTCACAAGATGGGTTACGCAATTGACCAAACCGGCCGCTCCGCAGACTTAACTATGGCTAATTTACTAGTCATAGTTACGCAATGAGTCCCACTGTGCTCGATCTTGCAGAAAAAGTTTAAAGGTAGAAAAATAAAGAGTATAAACACACATCCTCCCATACATATCTCCAACAAAATATTCTCCAAAAAATTATTCTCCAGCGATCAATACAAAATATTCTTCAGCAATAAGTAATGTATAGAAATACAAACCAACAAAACAACATCATCGACTACAAAAAATACAAAATCTTTTCTCCATCACCAGGTCCACGGCATCTACAACATACATCCATATATAGTCTTCACTTTATCCTTCACCAAAGACTAAGGGGCTACATATCTATATCAACCTAATCCAACAAATAAACAAAGTATGTCGAAGAAGCAGGTAACATCCTAGCAGCCTACTAATTGTTAGATGTACTCTTTTCGTTTGGAAAAATAGAGATTTTTATCCTCAAGCGAGGTTTCAGTCCGTAAAGGTTTTTAACGAGACATGAACAATTTAGTACGAACCAAGTTGGAGTTGTCTCCAACAATAGTTCGGCTACGAAAATTAATATATATAACCAAGCCTTATGATTTTTCGGAGTCTAGCCGACATGGGTGGCATAGTTTCTTCGACATGATCAGCGGCGCCTTAGCAAAAAAGATAAACAAAGACAGAGCTACGACAACTGACAAAATAAAAGCGAACAAGCTCCCTCAAAAGCAAAGAAGATTACACTATCCGGATATTATATGCAACTATTACATAGTGCTTAAGTTTCGCTACACTCCAACTCAAGGAATATGGGGGACTCCTGATGAGGCAATATTCTGTATTGAACATCCGGATAAAAATACGATTTATTTGTAATTTAATTGGGCTTTATTATTGTATATTTATTATTTATATTATGTAATAAATATAAATAAATAAATATAAACGTCTATGTAATAAATATAAATAAATAAGAAAACTAAATGTCACGTACAAGGTCTATAAATAGGAGTCGAGCTCCATATGTAAAATATGTAAAAATACATACAGAAATACATTTATACTATTTTTCTTCTTTTATCTCTATTTTTCTATCTCTTTTTCTATTGAAATGATTTGGTAATTTGTTAAGGAATTTATCCTTATCAACCAAAATCTTCACTATTTGTTAACCTTAGTTTAGGGTTTTATTTATTATGTTAACCTTAGTTTAGGGTTTAGGATAAAATCTTCACAATTTCTCTCTCTCTCTCTCTCTCTCTCCTCTTCTCTCTCTCTCTCTCTCTCTCCTCTCTCTCTCTCTCTCTCTCTCTCTCTCTCTCTCTCTCTCTCTCTCCTCTCTCTCTCTCTCTCTCCTCTCTCTCTCTCTCTCTCTCCTCTCTCTCTCTCTCTCTCTCTCTCTCTCTCCTCTCTCTCTCTCCTCCTCTCTCTCTCTCTCTCTCTCTCTCTCTCTCTCTCTCTCTCTCTCTCTCTCTCTCTCTCTCTCCTCTCTCTCTCTCTCTCTCTCTCTCTCTCTCTCTCTCTCTCTCTCTCTCTCTCTCTCTCTCTCTCTCTCTCTCTCTCTCTCTCTCTCTCTCTCTCTCTCTCTCTCTCTCTCTCTCTCTCTCTCTCTCTCTCTCTCGATCGATAACTGGTTAAAATAATTTAGCCAAACTTTGGTTTTTTTGTTATCTAATATTCGTATGGATCTACTTTTTAAGGTTGTTGTATATAACACAACTTCGGGATGATGTAAAATTTCCGGTATAACATCTAGTGTATGCATAATGTAAACCGTAATATGTATTCTCGCACTACAAAATTGAACCGTAATTTTATGTTTACATTCCATACAATCAGATTTAAGTTATATATATAGGAATATTATTTAATTTCTTGTATTCAGATAACTTTAAGAAATATATTGTATATAACATCTGCGAAACCTATTATAACCATAACACATTGTGAAACCTAATATACCGTATTATATCGTCAAAATATAATTTGAAAACTGCAAACCTACAACCTTATATGTATCTTGCATAGGAAACCTACAACTTATATGTATGATTTCTAATTAAGATTATACTTGACATTACTTAACATTGTGTACATGATGTTTACAACCTTATATGTATCTTGCTTCATACTTCAAATATAAAAATCCTATTTTTCCATATCGTGACAAATTATTTTAATTTAAAAGATATATTAATATAATATGAACTAGAAGTCCCACGATTTGTTTCTGTATCAGCACGTCGTGTCTTATCATAATCTCTCTTTCTCGAACATACGAACCATCCTAAACATCAAGCTATCTATTTTTTCACTTCTTCTCAAAATTTTATTTCATAATTTTCAGTTTAGTATCATCCCAATGTTTGTTTTTATATTAAATTTTGACTATTTTCATGTTCATGTATGCTATCTTTTTAAGAATACTATTTTTCACAATACTAGTATCCCAATAATAGTTTACTACTACAAACCTCATTAAACCATCTTATTTAAAAGACCTTTCTATGTTTAGATCTTAGACCAATTATGAATAAAAATTGTTTGATTTTGCATATGGTAGTTCATGTATATAGTTTTCTCAGTTAGATGTTGATTAACATCTCTTAAATTTTATGCTTTCCAAATTAGTATTGCTTAACAATTCACAAACTTTGGGGTTTGACAATAAAATGGTACATGTTTGCACATAATATATCCCTATTGGTTTCACATATAATGCAAAACTCTTGGTTTCACACATAATAAACGAACTTGGGTTCATATATAATACAACACTTTATGTTTCAAACATAATTATTTTGCATATAATTAAAACGCATGACTTCATACGTAATATTACAAATTTATACATAAGAGTGAACGATCTACCAAATTAGCCAAAATTTCCAAACCTACCAAATGATCTGTCAAACAATCTACCATATGATATATGGTATGCTTCCTGTATAAATTCTTCATTTTGGAAACCATGAAATATAATATAATACCATATTAAGTTCTTACAGAAGACGTTCTATTACACTCTCTTGAAATAAAGGTTTGATAAGAGGGATAATGATAATTATATTAAAAAAATAAATTCTAAGAGTTAATGTGTGAAGTTATCAAAACATACGATGTTGACCGATCAACGTTTAAGTTCGGTAAAAATATGTGGATATTAGAAAAGATGATTTCAAAGTAATTTTTGGTATTAAACGTGAGACAAAATGAATTCCATTTATCAAAAATAGTTTTTTAAGGTCATAATGATGAAATGCGAACACGAGAATTCAATAATAATAATTACCACATTCTTCCTAGAGATGATGAGAAAAATAGAAAGAAACGGGCGCTCCCCTAGATGAATGTCGTTTATCAAAATTTAGATTTATCTCCAGAATCACCCTCGAACCATTTGGTTTATCGAAAGATGAATAAAATAAAGAACATGACTCTGATGAATGTTCAATTGCTTTGTACTCATCGGGAAACCAATATAAATATTTGTGCGCTAGATGCATTGAAAGCTCAACTCTTTTTCTTTCACGTTGAGGTATTTTTTGGTTTTGTAGTTTATTTATGGGTTTGGAAGAGTATATTTAAATTTAGAAGTGAATAATTTTTTTTTACCTCTAATGTTTAAGTGTCTTTTCCAAGTTAACTCCTCATTGGTTAATATAGATAGAGTATATTTATCATCTACTATATCAAATCGAACAATCAATACATTAGTTAAATTATGATTGTCTTGTTTGGCGTGTATCTAAATTTGTGAAATGGAATAATCAGTATATTTATGTTTTCAAGGAAGGTTTTGAATATGATATTTAATTATGTTTTATAGTGAATAGTCTTTGAAGATTTCACATACGGTATTTAACTATATTTCTTACTGCATGATTTATGAAGATGTTATCTGTAGTGTTTATGATGTTTTGCTTTGAATAAGTTATGAAGATTTTATATGTTGTATTTTCCAATATTTCAAACTCAATGATTTACAAATGTTTTGCGTGTAGTGTTTATGATGTTTTATAGTGCAATATGTTAAGGTTATCATCCATGAGAGGGGATAGGCTGTATATAATGATGTTGATTATTTAAAATAACTTGAACAAGTTGAATTAAAAGGATGGAACCCACCCCCACCCTCAAAAAGTTACTGATTGACGCAGATGATTTTAGAAAACTGAAGTCGAGTAAAAAATGTGCAGGCCAAGAGAATCATAATGTATGATCTCACCCATTGTCGAGCCTTTGTTTTCTAGTTGATAACATGTTTCAAATAATGAACGAGAACCAACTTAATTACAAGGTAATAAATATAATTTTACAACATATATAAATGTATTAGTTTAAAAAATATATACATGGATTGATATAATTATTTCAATATGAAAGTAATTGATACTTACATCTGGTTTGGATTATTTCTAATTGAGGGTAATTTTGGGAAAATATTTTGGGAATTTAATGTTTAAGGTGGAGTGTAGAGAGATAATTAAGGTGTGTGCTTGTATTAAATTCGAATCACCCTCATAAATGAAAGTAGTTGAGATATTTATACTCAATTAATGACCCATGGGCCTTTCAGGTCAGATTGTGGGTTTGTGTTAAGTTTAAGAACCCATTAGCCCAATGTATGAAATGACCATCACCTACCTTAGTCACGTTCCACTAGTTTTACCCTGTTTGGTTTCTCAAGGTAAAGGTGCACTCCGAATAGAGTTAAGCAGCAATGTCAAAATTATCCAACCTCATCATTAGCCCATTGAGGCCTTGCAAAGAATCTTTGGAAGAGCTAACTCATAAGAGTAAGAATCAATGCATTTCCAATGTGACTTTCCGATCTGTATCTGTATCCGTATCCGATCCAAAGAGATAGACTTTTCCTGTCAAGAATTCCAAGAGTCAACCTGTTCGAAATTTGGTGGGACTAATTTTACCGTTAAGAATTCCAAGATTATTTTTCGACGTAGAACACGTGTCAGGTTCTGGTTTGACCCCTCAACCATTTTCTCCTAGATTATCGTGCCTACTAAGCTAAAGAGTTACTTAGGATGTAACCCCCATACTTTATAACCCTTAATCATCATTTTGATTGGTTTGTCTTCTCCTAAGTAATCTCCAAATTTTCACACTTATATAAATTGATTCTATTGTTCTATTGTCTTAAAAAACACAAATACTTTTAGGGAGAGAAATCTTGGTAATCTTTTTAAGCTGTGTCTGGGTAATTTATGTTCACAGCTAGAAACGCATTGGTAAAATGAGGATGACTGGATTTGTCTGAATTGGAGAGAGCAAGAAAAATTGCAAGAGACAAGAGAATTGCAGCTGGTCTTCCTGTTTCTCATGGTGAAGAAATTAATCGCCTAAAAGCAAACACAAACCAAAGTTCATTGTTACAAAAAATATAAGGCCAGAAAATTACCTTTTGTCCCACCCTTTCTCCCCTTCAATCAAGGTCTTCTCTGTCCAAGAGTCTCACCCCCCCCCCCCAAAGAAAACAAAGTTTCCAGTGTTAGGAAACCTTTGATCTTTATATCCATGGGTTCAGACACTGAGAAGTCTCCTGGGAAGACCACCCCTCGCTGAATAATTCGCCAATCCAAAGCTAAATCCAGCCATAGCTCTTTGAAACCTACTAGTTTGAAGACGATAAAACCCCTGGCAGAAACTAAGCCATCCAAACAGCAGTCCATCGTAATGGAAGAAACTATGGAGGATAGTTTAGAAGATACTCCTTTTGAGGCGTCGAGACAGATGGAGGACACCGCAACAGATCAGAAGGGTAAAGTTACAGTGGGCCTATCCAATCCGGATGCACTTTCAGAGTGTTTGAGAGGGGAGGTGGGGCCAAACTTTGAGAAAGTCAGTGTGAAGTACTTGATAGCCCTCGAGAACATTTCTTACGTGTACACTCATGCTGCTGAGTTGGATCGTATTCGAACAAAATGGGCCTTCCTTGATATTAATCCAAGCCAACTGACTAGCGCTGGAAGAGTATAAGTAAGTTTTATTTATGTTTCCCTTAGTCTTTTAAATACTCTATAGTTATTCCGAACTGACTTGCGTCTCCTTCTAGTTTTTCCAAAGAAGTTCTCAGACTATCTGGAGGCTGGCCAAAGCACATGTGCTAAGTTAAACTCATGAGCTTTAGATAAATGGGAGAATGGTTTCCAAAATTGCTTTACCTCAGGGAACTTTGCGATGTCTCACCTGTGGAATACTACAGGGAGAAGAGACCTCACTTGGGAACAACTAACCACACTTGTGGAATACTACAGAGAGAAGAGAACTGAGGCTAAAGATGCCAAGCTTTATCTGCCTTCCAGGGTCAGAGCCTTTAGCCACCTGGACAAGATGAAGAACAAAAGAAAGAAAAAGACCACATCAGACCCACCTCAGCCAATTACCGAAGGGGTCAGTTCGGAGAATCAGGGCGGAATCAATGCTGCTCTACTAGAGGTGGTCAAAGTTACAGTCAAAGAGACTGGTGGATCAGTCTGATATGGAAGTAGGATTCTGAGGATTAAATTGTATATAATATAAATTTAAGGATTAAACTATAAATAATGTAAGTTTAGTCTTTAAATTACATGTAATATAAGTTTTAGAGAACATTTGTGATTATGTATAATTGTCAAGGACTAAAGAGCAATTTGTCCTCTTTTGTAACAAATTTCACTTTTGAGACTAAGTCTTGGCTCCTCTATATAAAGGGTAAGACTAACCTAATCAAGGAGTGAAACACTTTTTCTATTGAACTCATTTGTCTTAAACTTTCTCTCTCTAAAAACTCTCTAACTCTTTCTCTGACTAGACTTCTCTTACAACAATTTACTAAGACGAAATCTTAACTCATCACACACAACCCACAAAAGATTACAAAGAAGGATAATAAGCGCAAGGCAAGTAGTGATGAAAAAGCTGCAAAGAAGAAGAAAGTTACTATGAGATCAGAGATAATTCTACGTCCTTCTGAACTTCCTCATCCGGTTCCTGTTGATCCTACTCTGCAAGAATAAATTCCACTCAACCTTTATTCCGAACGGGCCACTACTGATGGAGAGGTAAATTTTAATGTTTTTCAGAATATTAACATATATTTTAATGATCTGGACAATGATGACTTTGCGGGACCTTATCGTCCTGCCAATTCAGCCAATGCTGTAACCCACAATGGTGAGACATATGTGATATTAAGTGAACAAGACACTTTGAGTCATGTTTTCTCAGGTTACATCCGTCCGGTATTCAACCTGGAAAGGCAAGTGAGGTATCAAAACTCAATCTGATATTGAGGTACGAATGAATCAGCTCTTTGACAAGATTAATGCATTAAATGAGTAATATGAACGAAGGGAACAATAGATCCACTCGGTGAAGCTTAAATCTGAGGTTAGACAAGAAACAGAAAAGACTGAGATGAGAGACCAATCTGATCAATCTTTTGATGATCGACGAGCTAAAACTGAGTGCAAAAAATTGCATTTTATGTCCCATAAAGAGTGATATTCATCTTGCAAAGGGAAAATAGATAATTGATAAGCGCATTTCATATCACTTATTACGCTTCCATTAGTCTTAAAATCATCACCGACTCTCAAGTATTCGTTGAGTTTTAACATGTTTTTCCAGTATTATTAAAGTCGCTTGTGCCGCGGGTAAATTGTGACAATATTAATAAATTTGGGTTGAAATTGAAGAAACTGGAAAATTAATGTATTTAGGAAAATTTTGGAACAGTTGAAGAGAAAAGAAAATATATTAATGCTAAAAATATATTATGACAAGTGATTTTAAAATATATATATATTAATGCTTGAAAAATATATTACTCCCTCCGTTCCATATTAATATTAATTGACGTTTAAGGCGGGAGCACGGACATTAAGGAAACTCATTATTAGTTCTCTTTCCTATAAAAATTAGAGCAGGAATAAATTTAATTGGCCAATTATAATAAAAAGCTGCAGTTTGATAAAAAAAGCAATTAGTTTCATTGACTATCAAATTAAATATCATTTAATATTATGGTAATTGTGAAACGTCAACTAATATGGAATTAATTTAGTTTCTTAAAACGACCTATAATAAGGAACGGAGAAAATAATGTTGAAAAAAGGGAAAATATATTTTCTAAGATATTGTTTAAAATATTAAATTAAGAAGAAAATATTAAAGCGAAGCATAAAAGGAAATTAAGGCTGAATTAAGAAAAGAATATTAGATTAATCCGAATATTTTATTGTTTAAAATATTATTTTATTTAACATAAATATTTACGTTACGTAATTTAATTGTTTATATTATTTTATTTAACATAAATATTTACGTTACGTAATTTAATTGTTTTTTAGGGCAGATGTTTTTTTTTTAATTTTTTTTTTTAAAATTTATTTTTCTTTTCTTTACTTCTTTTCATTTTATTTCATGGTTGAAAATTGGTCATTTACATCTGCGTTGCAGAGATGAACCAAAATATCTATTATTAATTAATTAATGAGAATTAATGAACCAAAATATCTATTATTAATTAATTAATGGGAATTAAAGTTGAGTATCTATTTTTATATAGAGTAACGATTTGATTTTGAGTTTCTTTTTCGGTTTAATATTTTTTTTTCTAAACTCTTCTACGTTTATTTATATTTTTTATTTATATTCATTATAAGGCTATGTTAATTTTTAAAACCATGATGATGATTTGTTCGATTATGAACTAATCATTGTCATGGAACCCTAACGGATTTGTTTAAATAATATTTAGGGTTTATTGCTTAATTGATTTTTTTAGATATGTATATCGATTACCTAGTATGGTCGTGTTTTTTTTGTTAGATGCGTCGCGAACATCTAGATCGTTTATCTTTAATGAATGCGAAAGTATAATTAAGGGTTAGAACTTGCCATGCTAGCATAGGTTCTTGAATGATTCATATTGTGATTGTTCATGATTCGTAATATGTCATTAACCATATCATATTACCCTATGTAATCGAAATAGATAACTTGTGCTTAAAACCAATTGTACCTCAATTCATATAGACATATAGGATTGTCATGCATGCGGTGTCTGCTTAACTGCTATCTCTTTTGTGGTTGATTAAGTGGTTTGGTTTACGTGTATTGAAAGGTAGCGTATTCTGATTTTGTGTTATCTGATTAGTAATCGTAGTTATCTTACATATTGATTAAATATATTAATACTCTAAGTAAAATAAACAATGAAGTTAGGGTTCCATGTTTTCTCTCGTATAAGTAAAACTCATTAGATATTCTCGTACTTGATTTGTTTAGTTACATTCATACTTTATTACTCGTTCAAGCATTAGTTTAATAATCATACGTTGTTGCATAAGTGAATTCTTGTCTTATACACCTAGTCTTCGTGGGAACGATCTTTCTTACTTATTACTTGTTACGATTTGACCGCGTATACTTGCGTGAGAAAAGGACTAACAAGTTTTTGGCGCCGTTGCCGGGGACTCGGTGTTATTTGACAGTTTTATTGCTTATCAGCAGGGGTCGTTATAAAACTACTGACTTGATTCGGTTACTTGCTTTTCGAGTGTTTCTTGTGCTTCAGGTACTTGAGCGTGTATACAATGGGAGATCCAGCTCCAAAAGCACTCATGGAGTACTCTCAACCAAAGATCATGGATATTCAGTCTAGCATTGTCAGACCCAATATCGCTGCGAATAAATTCGAGATTAAACCCAGCACTATTCAGATGATGCAGAATTCTTGTTAGTTTGGGGGAGCTTCATCTGAGGATCCTAATATGCACATTATGACCTTCCTTGAAATCTGTGATACTTTCAAGTTCAACGGTGTTTCAGATGATGCCATAAGATTGAGACTCTTCCCATTTTCTCTGAGGGACAAAGCTAAGATCTGGTTACACTCTTTACCAGCAGGCTCGATCACTACTTGGGATATACTAGCACAAAAATTTCTCTCAAAATTCTTTCCTATGGCAAGAACAGCCGCCTTGAGGAATGCTATTACTCAGTTTTCTCAGTCATATGGTGAATCTTTAAGTGAAGCTTGGGAGCATTACAAGGAGATGCTCAGAAAATGTCCTCATCATGGGATGCCTGATTGGTTAGTAATAAATTTCTTCTACAATTGGTTGGGTGCGCAAACAAGGCCCATGGTCGATACTGCATCTGGGGAGCCTTATTAACGAAAAGCTATGAGGAGGCTCATGAGCTCCTTGAGATGATGGCTGCTAATGAATTCCAGAACCCTTCTCAGAGACAGTCACAACATAAAGTAGCTGGTATTCTTAACGTAGACACTGCCACTGCTTTAGCAGCTCAGCTTGAAGCTCTAAACATGAAGGTAGATTCTTTGACTAAACTAGGAGTACAACAGGTAGCTAGTGTGTGCGAGATTTGTGCTGGAGGGCATGACACTCAAAAATGCCCAATCTCTACTGAGTCAGTGCAATTTGTGAGTAACTTTCAGAGGCAGAATCAACAACCAATCTCAAACACATATCACCCAAGCAACAGAAATCATCCGAACTTCAGTTGGAGCAATAATCAACACGGTAATCAGCATTATGGTGCTAAGCCATACGCTCCTCCTGGATTTCAGCAACAAGGGCAGCAGCATCAATCCCAATAGTATGCCCCAAGACAACCTCAGAATCAACATCCTGACCCTTCTCAACATTCTGTGAGAGACTCTGAATTCGAAGAGATAAAGTTAATGATTAAAAGTCTGATGGTATCTCACAAGACCTTGGAAAATCAGATTGGGCAGATGGCCAGTAACATGATTGTTAGACCTCAGGGAGTTCTTCCTAGCGATACGGAACATAATCCAGGTAAACGGGACGACAAAGAGCAATGCCAAGCTATCACCTTGCGATCAGGAAAGGTTGCTGAGAACCCCACAGTTGAACAAGAGGCGGATTTTTCTCAAAATCAGCCCATTCTGAAAAATTCTGCTCAAAATCAGCCCTCATCTCAGGTTAATTCTGGTCAAGATCAGCCACCTAAAAAACCATCTCAGTCAGTTGTTGAGCCTACGATCTACCCTCCTCCACCTTTTCCGCAAAGGTTGCAGAAACAGAAGCTAGATGCTCAATTTGGGAGATTTTTAGAGGTATTCAAGAAGCTACACATCAACATACCTTTTGCTGAAGCATTAGAGAAAATGCCTAGTTATGCCAAGTTCATGAAGGGAATTCTTTCGAAAAAGCTAAAGCTTGGTGATTTTGAGACAGTGGCGCTCACTGAGGAATGCAGTGCGATTTTACAACAAAAATTGCCTCCCAAACTTAAAGATCCAGGAAGCTTCACCATTCCTTGTTCAATAGGCAATTTAACTTTCAGCAAATGTTTATGTGATTTGGGAGTGAGCATCAATCTGATGCCCCTATCTGTGTTTGAGAAACTTGGGCTACCTGAGCCAAAACCGACTAATATCTCTTTGCAACTGGCTGATCGTTCTATCACATATCCTCGTGGTATCGTAGAAGATGTCTTAGTAAAGGTAGACAAGCTCATCTTTCCTGTTGACTTCGTTATCTTGGATTTCGAAGAGGACAAAAACATCCCCATAATCATGGGAAGACCATTCTTGGCTACGGGCAAAACTCTGATCGATGTCCAAAAAGGGGAGCTCACTATGAGAGTGCAAGATCAGACTGTCACTTTCAACGTTTTCAAGGCTATGCAATCCCCAATAGAGGATGAGGAATGTTTCAGGTTGGATACGGTCGATTTTTCGCACAGTAATGAGTTGGATCAGTTCTCGAGTTCAAATGCTCTAGGCAGAGTTCTACATGGTGAATCTGACTTCGAAGACGAAGAAATAGCCGAATGTGTTCAACTACTACAGGCTGCCCCGTATCAAAAGAAGCTCAATATTCCACATGAGTCGCTCGTATTGGGTGATCTTAAGGATTCTCAGGAAATACTTAAACCTTCTCTACAAGAAGCTCTTAAACTTGAACTCAAACCACTACCAGATCATCTCAGGTATGCTTTCTTAGAAGACTCATCTACATTACCTGTTATTATTGCATCTAACCTTTCAGGTAGTGAGGAAGAAAAGCTATTAAGAGTTCTGGGGAAGTTTAAATCAGCCATTGGTTGGACCATAGCAGATATCAGAAGATGTATAAGGAAAAAAGTCAAGAAACGGCATGATATGAAGCTTGTACATAAAGCTTTTGATCCAGGCCAACTTGTTATTCTTTTCAACTCTCGTCTAAAGTTTTTCCCAGAGAAGCTCAAGTCAAGGTGGTCTAGACCTTTTAAAGTCAAGACAGTATATCCACATAGAGCAGTTGAAATCTATGAGGAATCGCCAGACAAAGCATTCAAAGTCAATGGTCAGCGACTCAAGCATTACTATGGAGATGTGGGGAACCGTGAGACATTCAGTATCCGCCTCGACACTATATGATTTCGAGTGGTATCGTCGAGCTATCGACGTTAAACAAGCGCTTCGTGGGAGGCAACCCACTGAGAAACAACGATCAACACTGCTGGACGAATAGGGGAGTGTTTCTTTTATCTTTTAATTTCTTTTAGTTGCATTCATCATAGTAGTTATTCATGTTAGTCATACTTATCTTGCATTTTCATGCCATGATTATATAGACTGTGTTTAGGATCGACTTAGTCTATTAGCATAGCATTTTTTTCTAATTTTTTTTTATTTTTTTTCATGCATTTCGCGTCTTTGATCCCTTGAGTTGCTGTTTCTACTTAAGTAGCCGATGATGGAAATTTTTTGGAATGACAGTAAGAATAAAATCTAATTAGGTTGCTTGTCAGTTAGCTTGCTTGATGTAGAAGCACAATTAATACATGTAGACTCATCGATTGTTTTTATGCTAGTTACAGACACACTTGAGTATTGTTATACATAATTCTTGCTTAGGTTCAGAATTACACCTTAATCCTTTATTAGCTCATGGATTGCAAAAAGATAAGTTTGGGGGAGTTGAAAGATAAATATGCGTATTATTCAGTTAGGCGTCAAAGGCTAGTAGCCGCTCGTCGACGTACGTCCTCTCGCTGGGGGCTGCGTATTGCGAGTAGTCTAGGGGTGGAATGAGATGGAGCGAAACGCACTCATTCCTAATTCGATTGCTTAAAAAAAACAAAAAATAAAAAAAACAAAAAATAAAAAAAACAAAAAATAAAAAAAAAACAAAAAAAAAAAGAGAAAAAGAAAGATGAAAAATAAAAAAAACAAAAGAAGAAGGCAAAATTGGCTAGGATGAGCTCTTTGGTGCTCGAGTTATTAAGTTCTAGGGGACTTTGTGCCTAGTGACCTAAGACTTTTCCGGTCTGGGATCCGCTAACCTAAAGCTCGCTACATGGGCACCATTGTATAAGTCTTTCAGGGACCTCATCCATTGCACGGTCAAATAAGCCTATGAGTGTCTGTATATAGAGTAAAGCATAATAAATCTTTGACAACCCCGGAGAAATATGGATTTGCAACTTGACTATGAAGAATCTAGGTTGTATTTCGTTTCTAATCTTGTGATTATTATGATGAGAACAAGTAAGGTCCATTAATTTGTACTAAAAACATGTCGATTGAGTTTGAGCACACACACACGATTCTTCACTTGTATTGCTAACATTTGAGTACCTAGTTATTTCACATTCCGAGGTCATTACATTCGTTGAGGCATTTATGCTTAATTAGTTACGGTTACTTGTTCGGGATCATTGCGCTCTTGCATCCATTTAAAATCAGTTGCATTCATGCATCAATTGTTAAACCTGTTTTGCATTGCTTGAGGACAAGCAACGGTTTAAGTTTGGGGGTTTGATAAGCGCATTTCATATCACTTATTACGCTTCCATTAGTCTTAAAATCATCACCGACTCTCAAGTATTCGTTGAGTTTTAACATGTTTTTCCAGTATTATTAAAGTCGTTTGTGCCGCGGGTAAATTGTGACAATATTAATAAATTTGGGTTGAAATTGAAGAAACTGGAAAATTAATGCATTTAGGAAAATTTTGGAACAGTTGAAGAGAAAAGAAAATATATTAATGCTAAAAATATATTATGACAAGTGATTTAAAAATATATATATATATATATATTAATGCTTGAAAAATATATTACTCCCTCCGTTCCATATTAATATTAATTGACGTCTAAGGCGGGAGCACGGATATTAAGGAAACTCATTATTAGTTCTCTTTCCTATAAAAATTAGAGCAGGAATAAATTTAATTGGTCAATTATAATAAAAAGCTGCAGTTTGATAAAAAAGGCAATTAGTTTCATTGACTATCAAATTGAATATCATTTAATATTATGGTAATTGTGAAACGTCAACTAATATGGAATTAATTTAGTTTCTTAAAACGACCTATAATAAGGAACGGAGAAAATAATGTTGAAAAAAGGGAAAATATATTTTCTAAGATATTGTTTAAAATATTAAATTAAGAAGAAAATATTAAAGCGAAGCATAAAAGGAAATTAAGGCTGAATTAAGAAAAGAATATTAGATTAATCCGAATATTTTATTGTTTAAAATATTATTTTATTTAACATAAATATTTACGTTACGTAATTTAATTGTTTATATTATTTTATTTAACATAAATATTTACGTTACGTAATTTAATTGTTTTTTAGGGTTTCGGCAGAATATCTATATAAAGAGACAGACGTAGAAGAGAAAGGGGCATGCCGTTTGGTTTCTTGTCTTTCGGGAAAAAAAAAATAGAAAACAGAAAGAAGAAAAAGGAATTGTGATACAATAGGCAACTGTTCGCTGTTCGAAAATCAATTGCTGGTGTCAGACTCGAAAAGCAGAGCCAATTGGTGTAAGCAAAACGTGTTAGACTCGAAAAGCAAATCAGATATTTTTAATTTCTTTTTCTTTTCTTTAATTCTTTTCATTTTGTTTCATTGTTGAAAACTGGTCATTTACGTTAAGCTAAGCAGATGTTTTTTTTAAATTTATTTTTCTTTTCTTTACTTCTTTTCATTTTATTTCATGGTTGAAAATTGGTCATTTACAAACCAAAATATCTATTATTAATTAATTAATGAGAATTAATGAACCAAAATATCTATTATTAATTAATTAATGGGAATTAAAGTTCAGTATCTATTTTTATATATAGTAACGATTTGATTTTGAGTTTCTTTTTCGGTTTAATATTTTTTTTTCTAAACTCTTCTACGTTTATTTATATTTTTTATTTATATTTTTTATTTATATTCATTATAAGGCTATGTTAATTTTTAAAACCATGATGATGATTTGTTCGATTATGAACTAATCATTGTCATGGAACCCTAACGGATTTGTTTAAATAATATTTAGGGTTTATTGCTTAATTGATTTTTTTTAGATATGTATATCGATTACCTAGTATGGTCGTGTTTTTTTTGTTAGATGCGTCGCGAACATCTAGATTGTTTATCTTTAATGAATGCGAAAGTATAATTAAGGGTTAGAACTTGCCATGCTAGCATAGGTTCTTAATGATTCATATTGTGATTGTTCATGATTCGTAATATGTCATTAACCATATCATATTACCCTATGTAATCGAAATAGATAACTTGTGCTTAAAACCAATTGTAACTCAATTCATATAGACATATAGGATTGTCATGCATGCGGTGTCTGCTTAACTGCTATCTCTTTTGTGGTTGATTAAGTGGTTTGGTTTACGTGTATTGAAAGGTAGCGTATTCTGATTTTGTGTTATCTGATTAGTAATCGTAGTTATCTTACATATTGATTAAGTATATTAATACTCTAAGTAAAATAAACAATGAAGTTAGGGTTCCATGTTTTCTCTCGTATAAGTAAAACTCATTAGATATTCTCGTACTTGATTTGTTTAGTTACATTCATACTTTATTACTCGTTCAAGCATTAGTTTAATAATCATACGTTGTTGCATAAGTGAATTCTTGTCTTATACACCTAGTCTTCGTGGGAACGATCTTTCTTACTTATTACTTGCTACGATTTGACCGCGTATACTTGCGTGAGAAAAGGACTAACAATAATCAGAAGTATGTAACCTCTAGTGGCGAGAAGGTAGAAATATCAACTTCGGGTTTTAAGAGATACATGGGTTCTTCGAAGGAGGAATCAGACAGAGATCAATCGAGGAAACATAAAAAGGTGAGTAAATTTAAAAAGGATAATGTTCCTCGTTCTACATAGAGCAAAGGAAACACTTCGAATCAGTATGATGAGACTAATCAAAATTTATATGTTATAATAGGAACAGATGATCCGTTTGTTCAAGGTGTCGACTATAGAAACTCTCCGTTGACAAGTGAAATTCGCTCCATAACGCTTCCGAAGCGTTTTGACATTTCCAAGATAGAGAAGTTCAATGGGATGCAAGATCCCGATGATCACATCGAAAAGTTCAAGAACTAAATGATAAATTTCAAAGATGACGACAAGCTGGTGTGTCGTGCATTTTCACAAACTTTTAAGGGAACAACTCTAAAGTGGTACAACCAGATTCCAATGGGGTCTATTTCAAATTTTAGGGATTTTTATACTGCATTTCGAAGGCAGTTTGTGGGGAGCAAAGAAATAAGAGAAAATGGTGATACCATTATTCAGTGCAAGCAGGCACCTGGAGAAAAGTTGAAGGATTATACAAAGAGATTTGTTTTGACCATAGTTAATTTGGAAAACTGTGAAGAGAATGTGGCGAGGAAAGATTTTCGCCAAGGATGATTGTCAGGGGATCTGGCCAATGAGACGACGAAGAGAAGAGCCTTAACTTTTGGAGCTTAGATGGCTCAAGTTGATGATCAGATTAAAGTCAATGAGTATACTAGGTCCAAAGCGGACCGGTTAGCACTCCGAAGAATTCGGGACATGCGGCCAATAACCAAGGGCAACCCTTGAACGGAAATGGAAATGGTAATTTACAGTCAAGATAAAAGAATAACAATTTACCTCCCCAGAGTGGTGGATATATGAATCATGCTCCGTCTAACACTAATAACAAGCCTAAACCAAATCAATATGTCAATGTTTAATCTAGGCCATTTTCACGTGACATATACCATTATAATATTTAAATTGTAACTTCATACATGCACTTATCAATGTCGGTGTACTTCTATCACGTGTCCGATAATGATCAACCTACCTGTGACAAACGCTGTATCTAGTTATGTGTGTGAAAAAAAGGACGCTTCTTATATCTTCATTTAATCATACTATGCAACCTTTCCTTTCTTTCTAGCCCATGATCCACGAAGAAGCCCATTACAATCTTTGTATTTCATTACTTATAATATAAATTGGAGTAATTATACCCATATTATATTTTTGATTGCTCTCAAACTAATTTTGGAGAGAAAACATTTCACCTGTTGGTTGTTTGTCATTTCTCTTTCTCATGACTCCATATTTAACACTAAGGTAAACATCCGAACACCTTCATTGTTCATCTTGTTATCTTACTTTATCTTTGTTAATTAGATTTGTAGCAATAATTAGTTTGCCCGAACTTCTGCCTGAAAACCCTAAAATCTTGTATCATGGGTTTCCGTTCTTCTAACATCAATTTCTCTGTGTGCCCCCAGAAATTCTTAGGAAAGGGTCCTCAAAGAAGTCGAAAACTTCCACAAACTTTATCCAAACTAGTTAGGATGTAGTTGATGTTGTCAACCATTGATTTGGTGTTGATGTGTTACACTTGATGCTTAATATTTGTTCCTAGCTGACCGTATTACCCAACAAATAATTTGAGGGAGAATATTTCTAATGTGGATCTCCTTCTTAGAAAACCAGAACCAGGACGTAATCATATTTGGTAAGGACATATTATTTCTTATCAAGATACCAAACAACGTTGCGTAGTGACTCCAAATCCTCAAGTTGATTTACATTGGAAAAATAAATGTTGAATTGATTCCACATTCTCACGGAATCGATACTGAGAATCCATAAAGAGTTTATAGATTGAAGGGTATAATCTACTGGTAACCATTTGTATAGGATCATCGAGAGTAAAATTAAACACTTTTTTTTTGGAGTTATTGAGTTCCATATCTTTTTAAAAATATTAGACTTGTTTACTTTAAGTCTTATATTGTTCCAAGTGTCCTTTGTGTTGCCAAGAGTAGATATTGACCATTTAATGGTATCATATGTTGTGTTGTCCAGCTTTATTTTCATGATTTTTGGAATATGAGAATGCATAACTATGTCCTTTGACTTGTCCAAGTTCCAACTTCCATGAGTCCAATAATTCTTTATTCTGTCAATTGCGTACCATATATTTTATTTTTTAGAATCTAATTGGATTAGAGGTTTGGGGTCACACCATCTCCCGATTAAACAATCTATATTTTCTTTTCATACTTTCCAATATATGAAGTTTTCTAGCTAGATCTCTAACATTTAGTTATCTTTTATATATTTAGATAATCTTGAAGTGGCTTGAACTAGTACATGATAATTGTTTTGGAAATAAATTGAGTGAATATGTCTAGCCTATAGTGTGTATTGAGCTTTAAATTTAAACCATTTCTTACAAAAGTAATTTGTTTGAAGATCATCTAGCCTTTTAATATTAAACCCTTCTTCTTCATATGGCTTGCTCACGTTATGCCATTTTATCCAATTGATATCAATTTTGTCTTCAGTTGAACCCCCAAGATATTTGTTACACAATACCTCTATTCTTTAAATCATTGCTTTTGGTAGATGAAAGCTTTGTAGATGGTAGTTAGGTATAGAAGATAGCACAGTCTAATTAAATTAGCGTGCCTCCAAATGAAAGCAACTTACTATCCTACTCTATAATTTTATTTCTAATCTTGGTAACCAGATCATCATAATTACCAATTATGTTCTTTGAGTGGACATTGATTCCCAAATATTTGATAAATAATAAGCTATGTTTAAATCCAGTTGCATTGTCCAGGGATTTGACTCTTGTTGTTGACATCTTTTCAACTATAATAAATTGTATTTTCTTTATTAATACACTGCACAGATATGTCTTGATAGTGTTAAAGGAAGTCACATATTGTCTTCACATTTTGGGAGGATCCATTGGTGAAGATGATGAAATCATCCGTAAAAAAATAAGCAATGTATGTTGAGATTGCTCATTATTTTAAATTTTAGCTCCTCATTTCTTCCATCATCTTTTTTCATTCTTCTTCTCAAATACTATTTTACTATGATAAAAAAGTCTAGGTGATAGATGATCAGCTTTCGTATTTCCTTTGTTAGCTTTAAAACACCTATGTAACTATCCATTAATAATAATAAAATACATGATATTATTGATGTTTTTCAAGACAGTGTTTAGTAAGTTCCTATTAAAACAAATGAGCTGATAACTCTGAGGATAAATTGATATGAATCCTATCAAAGGCCTTCGACATATCAATTTTAATCATGAGAGTGATACCTCTAACCTTGCTGTTTATGTCATGTGTTATTCCTTTCACACAACAAGCTTGTTCAACGAATATTATTTTAGGTAGTAAAGTACATAACCTATTGTTGATTATCTTTAAAAAATTCTTGTTGGATATAGTGCACAAACTTATAAGTCTGAACTCATTCAATGATTTGGGTGCTTCAATTTTAGGGATAAACCAAAGAGGAGTAGCAAAGATTCCATTAGGAATAGATTGATTCTTAAATATAGTAATTATAGCCTCCTACATCATTGGATATAATTTACCAACAATTCTTGTAAATCTTCCATTGAATCCATCAACTCTTGCAGCACATAGATCCTTAATTATATCACAAATCTCTACTTGAGTTGGGATTGACATTAACATTTCATTTTCTTTGTTTGTAATTAGGCTAGGAATATAGTTGAAAAGCTCTTCATTTTCTTTTTGGATAGGAAGATCAGTTAGGGTTTTGAGCCGCTCTTATATAAAGCCTCATATGCTATAAGTTATTTTAAGTTTTTGGAATCAATTATTTTTTATCTCTGAAAATTTCGGTCTTTGTTACCATTCGATTAAAGTTTCACTTATCATGTTACCCTTGAATTATGGTTTCATCTATCGTTGGTTTTTCTTCAATTTCCGCCACATTTATCAGTTTGGTATCAGAGCCTCAGTTCCTGCTACGGGGCAAACGTGTTTCTGAATCTTGATTTCATGTGATTCAAGGTCTAAATGAGAGAACAACATCTATGGTCATGAAGATCTCGAAGATTTTTTGATATGCAGGGACACACCAGGCGTTCCGATGACGATCGTATTGAACATTTACTAAAGGAGTTTAAATTGACTACTAATCGTCGGATCAAGGAGAAACCTTCTTATCGAGATGATGTCTCAATCTATAAAGAGGTTTTTAGAACCTATTTTTTCATTAACTGGACACGGGGTGTTGTTTTCAGGCTATGAAAAGGCTTTCGAAACCAAATATTTTCATCAACTGGATGGATCCAATGTGACTTCAAATAAAGGACACTCGAGAAGAATTTATCTTATTCCAATAAGGTCAACGATTATAATTCCTAAAGTATCAACTGAAAAAAATAAAATAAAATAATTTTGGTTGTTGATGGTGATGGCGCTGTGAATTCGAGAACGAATTCTTGTCAACCAGGAGGCAATGATGTAGCCCAAAAGGCTAAACAATTTTTTTTAAATTTTTATTAATTTATTCAAATATCTAATATTATTCAAATTAAATCTAATTTTATAAAAAAATTATTTTAATTTATTTTAAAATATTTTTTGTATTTTTTGTATTTTTTGTATTCTAGTTTACGATTTTGAGCCGCTCTTATATAGAGCATTCATATGCTTTAAATTATTTTAAGTTTTTGGAATAATATATTTTTTATCTTTGAAAATTTCCGTCTTTGTTACTTTTCGATTAGGGTTCCATTTATCATGAATTAGGGTTTCACCTATCGTTGTTTTTTATTTTATTTTATCCGCATTGTCGGTTGATTTTCCCAAAACAATTTTCTCACATATCCAAGAGTTGTCACTGATAATTTCTTTGATTATATTCTTTTTTTCTCATTTTTTTTAACAAATTGTGAAAGCTTAAGTATTTGTTTTTTTCATTTTGTTAACCATTTTGAAGGGTTATTTTCTCCTAATAGTTTTTTTTTCTATGTCCAATGGTCGAAAATTAGTAGTTTTAATTTTTTTTTTCTCATTAGTATCTTTTTTATTCCCAACTGGATCTAACAAAATTAGATTAAAATTTATCCCAACGGATCTTTAAATACACGTAGCAAAATTATAAAATAAAAAAAATCTATAAACCGAACCCAATATTACATCAAAACTATATCATGGGTTGAAGTTTCTCTCTAATCTACAAAAACACCCAACTCTAATTTGGTCTGGCCCCCACCCTCTATGCCCCCAATAAAATCCAGTATTCTCTACTTTGTATTCTTTTTCTCAGCTCCTCTTCATTTTCCTTCTACATTATTTTCTCCATTTATTTTTCTCTGACTAAATCAAATATTCTTTGATTATGTTTTCTAGAATAAAATTATATTTTTCTTTTTTGCATTTTCCATTCTCTTCGTGTTCTTTTTATTTTTAACTGTGGAGAGTTTCTTTCTCTAACCTAAAGAGAGACTCACAATTTTTGTTTGTTCGGCCACTTGGGCTTATTGAGTCGTTTAAATGTTGCGGTGTTTGACTGCTCGTGTATGTACGATCTGGAAGCACTAGGTTTAGCCGTCTGGTGAACAAGTTGTTCAAATCTTATTCAGTTTTGTTACAGAAGATTCTAAGATCTAAGATCTATCAACCAAGATCTTTTGCTGACTTTTGCTTCTTATTCTTTTTGACGTAGTTTTAGTACTACAACAATTATAAGTCTTATTCTTAAATTTATTAGATCAAACACCCAAAGCAACAGAAGAGAGTCTCGTAACATAATTATAAGTCTTTACGTAACCATAAAATAGAACATTAGCTAATTTGTTTTAAGATTTGAAGGATTCGACTTGCTTTTTACCGTGAAGACCTTTATTCCTGATGAAAAGTCTGTACTCATCGAAAGTTGTTGGCTTATACTGAGCCGGCTGCTCCTCGTTTACAAGCTCTTTCGCTGGTTCAATTGTCACATCGCCTTTAGGGTTACAAAAGAAAGCAAGCGAAATTCGATCTTTTATCGAGTTCACGATCACTCGATGCTCTACACTCTTGTATATTCCATTGCTCACCATCTACGTAAGATTAATGTTTTATTAGTCAAAATTTCCAAACTCAATAATTTATTTTGTATTTTTCAGACTAAATGAATATATAATGTTTGGCATTCAGCTAAACGAGAACTAGAATAAAGAAAAAAAAAGTTTAGAACCTGCAATTGGTCGGCAATATTGACGATAAAAGCATCGGGTATTAGCGTCACAGTGACCCAATCATCGGCTCGACGGATTTGGAGGCCTTGGACGGTGTCGTCTGGTAGTAAAATAGTAAGGGCACCAGGATCTGAATGTGGTGATAGACCTAAAGTGAGATCTGGTTGAGGACATTTTGGGTAGAAACAAGCCCTTAAGGTGCATCCAATATTGTCTTCTCCTCCAAAGACATTCTTAAGATACTTATCTTCTAGACCAAGATTTGTAGACAATATTTCTAATAGCTTTCCACATAGTTTTGTCACTTCAGTCCCGTATTCCTCAATTACTTCCCTACAAATCCATTATTAATTATTCAGTACCAATTATAAAAAATATGACTTAAACCAGACTACCTAAAAACTAACTCAACCTTTTAAAAATGGGAATTTTGAATCATAGTTGGATAAATTTGGAACGTTGAATTTATATCTGAACAGACCTACTTTTTTTAAGATTTGAAAACATGATCAAATCCATATATAAAACAAGTCAATAAATTTACTATTATATAAAATGGTCCCATAGTCGAACAACAACAAAAGCAATATACCATTTCGGGTTGAACCACGTGAATACGTGCGCTAGAAGCTTTTGTAGTAAATAGTTTCATAACATAAATAGTAGTTTCTTTTATAAACTTTGGAATTATATACCACACTGACTTCTAAATTTAGTATGTTGTTGTACATAATGATAATGATAATATACCTGCAAGAAGAAGGACGTGAAGGCCACTTGCTAAGGTTCCTGGCAGAAACCGGTGCATAATGAAGAAAATAGTAATCGCTCCAATCAAGATTTGCATTTTCTTCGACTCCTAATCGACTACCGTAACCCTCGTAGGTGTCGGGGAAGTTAGCATAGTCTTGTTTTACATCCATCGGTAACTTAAAGAACTCGCGCCATGCTTCACGTGCTCGTGCCATCACATCGTGGCTCACTCCATGGTTCACCACCTAGACGTGGAAAAATTTACAATAAACCTCAATTAGTTAATATTATGTAAGAATTCGAAAGAAAGTTTTTAGAACATTTTCATACAACGAAAAAAGAAATCTTTTTTCTCAAACCCCATCTTCTACTGTTTGTTACGTGAAAAAAGTGGATGATTTAGAATTCTGTAAAACCATCTACTAACCAAGGAAAAATAAGTTACAATCGTTTTATTGAACTTTCTTTTTCTTAGCCTATACTTCTATTTATAGAATTTCAAATCGTTTATAGGGTGGTAATTCTTACATTTTCTAAAAAATCTGTGACTTAAAGAAGAGACTTTGAAACAAAATAACACTGTTGATGATCATTTGAAAAATGTTTTAAACGTGTCTTAATCATTTCTGCTTTAGAAAAAAAGGGAAAAAGTAATAATAGAGATATTACCTGAAAAAATCCCCATTCACGACATGCGTTAGCTACATCTTCTAGGGTTTTGGCTCGAAGAGTCTCGTCCAGGCTTGCTAGATTCGAGAGATCGATGACAGGGATGTCGAGGCTGTTTTGATTTGTAATGTCCTTAGTAACGTTGATCTGAAAAATAGCTCGGTCTTTTAGTGGTTTAACGTAAGGTCTAGGGATAACCTTGACTCCACCTTCAGATAAAGATTGAACCCGGACCACTTGTTCCGGCCAAGCTGTTGGAAAGTTCATCATTTTAGAGAGAAAATGAAAGAGAGAAGAATACAAACACAAAGCTTTGATGATGTATCATTCAAGTTATTTACTATTATTTATAAGGGGTTTTGTGGTAAAAATATTCTTTTAGTTTTTTTTGGTAAAATGAAGAGTTGTTGGATGAGTTTTATGTTCTACTTTAAACAGAAACAAATGAAAACGAATAAATCGAATATTGATCACACAACATTATCCCACGATTTAATTCACTCAACAAGTCATCTAACAATGTACGTAATTGTTTTATTACGTTAAAATCATAATATCTTTTGGATTGTTTTTAAATTTAAACCTAGAATTGTTTTGTATGTTAAAAAGTGAATCGATGGGTTTGTAATTATTATTTTTATAATTTCAAAGTATAATATATTAGACTAGATAAATAACAATTTAGATAAAAAAAAAATTAAATTATCAATAATTAATTCATACAAAATAGATTCAGTATCCTAAAATTTTTTTTTTGTTGGATTTTTTATTATTTTCTTCCTTATTAATCATGGATCACCAGTAGGGCTGTTATCGGTCTGGGTTTTGAAGGAACCGGACCGGACTGCTAAACTTATCGGTTCGGACCAGACCGGACCGGACCTTTAAGCTTTCGGTTCTAATTTTTGGAACCGGACCGAACCGCTAAGCTTTCGGTTCGGTCCGGTCCGGTTCGGTTCGGTTCCGATTTTGGTTCGGTCCGAGTTCGGTCCGGTCCCGTTTCGGTCTGGTTTCGGTCCGGTTCGGTCCACTTAAAAAAAATAAAACCAATTAAAAATTGATTTTTAATTATTTTTTTATTAAAATAAATGATATAAAAACTAAAATTTATAAGTTGATCTTTCATTTTCTTAAAAAATTAGTAATTAACTATTAATTTTGGTACTATAATTTATAAAAGAATATATAATAATAATAAATAATCGGTTTTAACGGTTTTATTGGTCTAATTTCTTATCGGGTCTACCGGTTTATCGGTTTCATCGGTTCGATTCCGTATCGGTTCCTTCGGTTCTATCGGTTTTACGATTCCTTATCGGTTCTATCGGTTTATCGGTTCTACTGGTTCGGTTCCTAACCGGTTTTTTGTTTCGGTTCCTTATCGGTTTTCGATTTTTAGAATAGAACCGCAAACCAGACCGTTAAGGTTCGGTCCGGTTCTCGGTCCGGTCCTTATCGGTTCGGTCCCGGTTCGGTTTTCGGTTCCGGAGAACCGTTGACAACCCTAATCACCAGCGTTAAAATCTTCATGATGTTGATCCCCTTGTCTGGGACCAACTATTGTCCTCCGTCACCAAAACCATCACAAGTTCTAACATCAACAATCGATCATCCCATCATCCAATGTGAGCAATCTTTTTCAGCCACTGCAATATTGTTCCAACATCAACAATCGATCATCCCTTCATCCAATGTGAGCAAACTTTTTCAGCCACTGCAATATAGCCCTTTTGGAAATGTTCCAAACCAAGAATTTGTTCAAGAATTTCTCCCTCTCAGTATATCAATACCTCAAACCACCAACAATCCATTAAATTTGTCCTTCAATGTTAGATCAAACCATTTATATGAACAATAACTAATCCACCAGCCGAAGCAACCTTTGCAAATTAAAAGTTTTTCAGAAATTTTCAGAAATACACCCAAGAATCTGGAACCAAGATGACTACATCTCAGTATACTTCAAATAGTCAGATACGCAAATCTTAGAATCTATGGCCAAGTGCATCATATTACAAAAATTCTTGAATGGAAGACCTCCAATGAGTGAAATCTAAAACTTGTTTGATTTATGAAAAGTTAAAGGAAAATTCAGTGTGGCTCTTTGAGACCCTCACCATCTAATGATCGAGCTGGACCTTCATAAATATATCATATATATCTAGAGAAGATCGGTATGGTATGTGGGCAAACATACCATGCACATCCTTAAATGGACACCAAATTTTCATCCAAGAAAGGAATATCTAATTTATCATGTATTGATTAGTCTAAGAAATATCCATATCTTTCTATACAATCCATATACAATCAGTAACCTTGCTAAATATTTAGGGACACCTATTGACACTTAAGTTTCTTTCAAGAATCAGGCCGTGTATAACTGATATAAGACATGGGTGGAAGTAGACCTCTCTAAGCCCATTCAAGATAGAATATGGCTCATATTCGAGATTAAGATATATTATGGGTCTACATCTCTTATGGAGACAAACCAAAACACTGTTCTGCATGTTACCACATAGGCTATGATTCTAAAACCTGTACAAAATTGACTAAAGATTCCTAGAAACCACAAATTGCAAAATAGAAAACTTATCGCTCTACTACTAAACCTTCTAAGGTATGGCTCCCTAAACTGCATTCTTTGACTGCTGAGGCTACTCCTATAGAATCAGAACCAAGAGAAACTTTTTTAACCTCCCCATGTATTCAAGATTATAGAAATCAAACAGAACACAATTTTGTCAACCACATCAATCTACACAAGTCTACTAAACATTTATACCTAAGCCCCTAGTTGGAACCTTCTCATAGAGATATTTCCAACACATTAGAAAGCTTAAGCATCATACTAATCTTCATGAAGCAGAAATAAAAGAAGCCTACATACCTTCGAAGTTGGCATCAAATTAAACTCCTCTTCCACTAATCACATAGATCCCGATCATCCTTCTAGCCTCTCCCCTAGACCTCACCTCATTGGAAGGATTCCGTTATCTCACAAACCTACAGCCATATATGAAAAGAACCTCAAACCTACTCTGAAGAAATTAAAAGAGCAATGACAGCTACTACAAAAGGACTAGACTCAACTAAAACAATACAAACCAAAAGGTGTGCCAAACCTTAAACTAGCTTCCACAAATGACTATCAGAAATTCTCTGCTGAAATATCAGAAGCGTAGGCAATAAAACCACAAGAATAAGGTTTAAATTCGTCATAAGAGGTGAAAAGCTTTTTTTTCCTGTCTATTCAAGAGTCAATGATATCTAATGTTTATCTAACCAAAACTACTTTTCTATTGGGATTTAAAAAAGGCATGTTTAATGTCTCTGATAAAATTTGGTTACTTTGGAACAATAACTTCTCAATTAAACAACTCATACACCATGAACATCTTATTCATGTTAGTGTTAATCACGCTACTCTTGATAGAGACTTCTCGGTATCTATAATATATGCTAAATGTTCTCGAGGTCTTATAATTTCTCTATGGGACAATATAAGGAAAGTTGTTAACACAACTAAAGAATGGATCCTAATTGACGACTTTAACGCTATTGTTGAACCTTCTGAACAACTATCATGCTGTACAATATGCCTGAAAAGCGTTGATTATTTTAAAAACTTAATTATTGATTGTAATCTAATGGATGCAGGGTTCACTTGATCAAATTTTACCTGGTCAAACCCCCACAAATGGAAATGAATGGATAAGGTTTTATATAACTCTAATTGGTCAAGCTACTTCACTAATATTTCTGTCACTCACATGGCTAGAACAAGGTCGGATCATTCTCCTCTATTCATCAAACTATCAAATAACATCACCCAATTCAAAATTGGTTTCAAGTTCCAGAACATGTGGTTATATCATCAAGAATATGATTCAACAATTAGGTCTAGCTAGAATATTCTTATTTATGGATACCTTATTCAGACCTTCTGGCTCAATCTTAAGAGACTAAAGGATAAAATCAAGACATGGAATAAAGAAACTTTTGGCAACATATTTAGTTCTATAGCTCAATCAGAAGAAGAGGTTAAGTTTTGCGAATGATGCTACATAGACTCACCTACTCAAGCGAACAAAATGAATCTAACCAAATCAAATACAATACACCTTCAATTGATTGCTAAAGAAGAAAGTTATTGGGAATAAAAGTGCAACATTAACTAAATAAAGAATGCTGAACGACACACTTATATTTTCCATAACTAATTTAAGAAGAAATTGAGGGAAAATGATTATTGGGGTCACCCGATAGCAGTTGATATGCTTCTATTTCTTCACCCCTCATGTTAAAGATGATACATAAAACACCGAGCCATCATCGTTATCTACATCCAGGAAAAATATGTCTAAAGATCATATGTAGTGGATCTATGCTATTAATTCCAGGATATTTCAGTAGAAACACAACTCGAAGGATATGGAGGCCTAATTGTTATATAAATTTATTGGAAATCAATCAAATTTACTTATTGGTGTTATTTTTTTAAATTAGAGTCTATCATACTCTGTTTGCAGAAGAATAAATAAAATAAAATAAAAATATTTTTTTAAATTTAAAGGGTAAAATGGAATTAAAGTAAGTGCACTATATATGAGACTTGTACCAATTAAATATAAGAACATGTGACTGAACCATGAAAGAGACCACGTGCGAGGACTAAATTTATCGATATTGAATAGTCTGGGGACCATGACCAGTGATTTTTTAGTCGATGGACTAAATGAAAGAAAATGTGATAGTCGAGGAACTATATTTTGATTTACGCCCAATTACAGACCTATTAGTATGTGTAATGCTTTTAAGAGGATTATATCGAGAATCATAGATGATAAAATTTATACTATTTTACTTAAACTTATATCTGTTGAATATAATGGTTTTGTTAAGGGAAGAAGCATTTAATAAAACATCAATCTCTCTAAAAACTAGCTTTTAACATTAATTAGAAAAGTAGAGGAGGAAGCCTCATACTTAAGCTGGAATTTTTTTAAAGCTTTTAACAGAGTTTCTGTTTACTTTTATCAAACATATACTTACCTCATTTGGGTTCCATTGCAGGTTCACTAACCTAATATTGAAGTCTATCACCAATATCAGCTTTTCAGTCATAATCAATGGAGTGGTAAATGGTTATTTTAAATCAACCAATGGTATCAAACAAAGGGATCCTATCTCCCTTAGTCTGTTCATCCTAGCCCAAGAAAATTTCTAAGCTGGAAACCTCATACTTAAGCTAGAAAATTTATAAAGCTTTTAACGGAGTTTCTATATACTTTTATTAAACATATACTTACTTCATTTGGGTTCCATTGCAGGTTCACTAACCTAATATTGAAGTCTATCACCAATATCAGCTTTTCAGTTATAATAAATGGAGAAGTAAATGGTTATTTTAAATCAACCAATGGTATGAGACAAAGGGATCCTATCTCCCTTAGTCTGTTCATCCTAGCCCAAGAATTTCTAATAAAAGGATTAAAATAATTGATTCAAGAACATCATAATATGAGATACAAAACTCTTACTAACATTATAATCTTTTATTTATCATTTGCTGATGATTTAATTATAGTTAATAATGGTTCAAAGTCTAGTGTTAACAATTTTTACAGGTTCTTAATCAAGTATCAATAACAAACTAGCCAGCTAATCAACAAAGAAATATCCTTATTTATATTTCATACTACATCTCATACAGCTAGATCAAATTATATACAACACACTACTAGCTTTAATCATGGGAATTTTCCTATAAAATATCCGGGATAAACCATTTCTAACAGAAGTCTTGCAATTCATTATGAAGAATTAGTTACAAAGCTCGTAAAGAAAACTCAAGATTGAGACCATAACTTATTATTTTTGGTGGTAGATTGACTCTCATCCAATATGTCTTGACAACTATTCTAAATTATCAGCTACAACACTTCTTGATCCCTAACTCCATTATCAAAATAATGGAAGCTATCTATAGTACATATCTATGGGGCTCATCTGATAATTATCGAGCTATAACATGGGCCAACTGGAACAAACTATGCCTACTCTACACAAAACGAGAACTAAAGATTAGAAAATTAGGAGAAATACAACTCACTTACTCTTGCAAATTATGATCGAAATTGAGAGATCATAGAAGCTTATGGTTAAATGTTATGCACATCATCTATTGTTACAATTATCATCAGATGCAAGGCTATTTAATCAACAAAAGATCTCAAATATGGAAAAGACTACTATATGATATACGTATTGTTGAGGGCTTCATATTCTGGTCTATTGATCAAGGTAACTGTGATTTTTGGTTAGATCGATAGTACAACAATAAACCTTTAATTGACCTAACAGGTGATATTGATTCTTCCTGGTATAATCAACTTAGAGTAAATAACTTTTGGTCTGAAACTGGTTGGGACTTCATCATATTAAAAAGTAATGTCACTCAACTAAACATCAACATAATCTCCAAATTTTCAATTAAATAATCAATAGTAGACAAAATGCAGTGGACAATAAATGACTCTGGAGAATTATCTTTAAAGGATACATGGAATTCATTGAGAACTAAAGAAACAACATTTATGCTCATATCTGCAATCTGAAACAAATTCATCCCAAAAAAGTACTCTTTTTTCTTATAAAGACTACATTATAACTAGGTCTGAATAGATCCAATACTTCAAATAAAAAATATATCCCTAGCATCTAAGTGCCAGCATTGTGCCAGTTTTGAAACTCTTCAACACATATTTGTCCTTTATAACTCATCTTGGACAATTCGGCAAGACTTTTGTTCCATGTTTAGAATTCATATAGGAAACTATATGACACTATCACACATTATTAGGCTTTAGGTATGGGTTGCTCCTAAATTTACACACATAAGAAATACTCTACCAGCTATCATCTGTTGGACCATATGGCACCCAAAAAACAACAAGAAATTATGGTTTCAAGATACCTTTGCTAGTTGTATAGTCTCTCAAGTCAAACATGTTATTCTAAAAATGAACATAGCTAATCTATTAAAAATGAGCTTATGGGCTAAAGACTCAACATATGCTTATGAATTTGGCTACTTCATCAATCTAAAACAACCTAGAAAGATTTCTACTCTACATTGGTCATCCCTTATTGTACAAAGACTCAAATTAAACACTAACACTGCATGTTCACACTCTGGTGAAGCAACTTGCAGTGCAATAATTAAGTACTACGATGGTGAAATCAAGGCAAAAATTGGTAGAATATATTGCATACAGAGTCCCCTCTTCATGGAGACTCGTGTTGTCATAGAAGGCTTACTTCTATGATACACAATGCAAATCAATGAGCTGGAAATTGAGAATGAATCTAATCTTCTACTCACCATAATTCTCTCTAACAAAGCCTCATGGTTTCTAACTCTTATTCTTCAATGCTGCAAGAAATTAATCTCATAAAATGATTCTATCTCACATCAACAGAGAGCCGATTGGCTCACTAAATAGAAAAATAAATGCAAATATAAAATCGACATTGTCACAAACAACATTCCCAACCATCTTGAAGCTATTGTACTTCTATATAATGTCGAGACTAGTTACATCAGAGATTTCTAAATTATGATCTCTTTGTCTTTTACATCTCTAATCATTTTATTATAATCTTGCATGAAATCATACAACCTATAAACTTACCTGACAATATTATTTATGTGCAACTATATCTCCAGGTCTGTTGCTCAAAGACATCACAATCATCCATGATCTTTTAAGGATCCTACTAATCACGAGTTAAAAGTTCTACATCGAGTAATTAACCTCTCAAACATCTCAAGAGATTGCAGTAGTCAATCTTCTATCTTTATCCAGAGGCTTTGCCTCCTAAATTTCTACCAACCCTAATATTTTAATCTCGATGTCAAGATCTCTATCAACTTCATCCCCCATACTAGCTTAATATTGAATTCAATTTTCTCTATTGTTTTTCGATGAATTGAAATTGGCGGCACCGTCTTGGCGCCTCTAATTTCTTAGAAATCTGTATCATATAGCCTATTTGGTCATTTTCATAAAGTCTTGAGCTGGGCTACTGCACACTCAATCTAATTAAAATAACAATAATTAAATTATCGATAATAATTTAAATTTTAAAGTTTATAAAATATTATTTGTAACATAAGTTTTTCAAATAATATTCCTAAAAGCACAAACACGTGCAATCTTGACCAGTTATTTTTAACTTGCAAAACACTATATATATATATATATATATATATATATATATATATAAATAAAGACGAACGAAACAAAATCCATAAGTGATATATTTTGTTTTTTTTTCCAAAGCCAATTTTGCAACCAAATTGTTTATAATTTCGCAACTAAACAAGATTTTTGTCTATGCAACCAAATTGTAGGTAATTTCGCAACTGAGCCAAAGGTTGCTTTCTATGAACTTATTTCGCAACCAAATTACACGTAATTCCAACACTTAATTTTTTTAAAAAATATTTGTTAACCACAAAAAATATACATATTTTTGCAATTACAAAACGTTGTTTGTTTCACACCAAAATTAACACTTATTTTCAAGAAGAAAAAATATTTATTGTTTTTACACATTCAGACTTATATAATAACCAAAATCCTATTTTTAACTATTATATTCTTATTTCCATAAAACATTTGTACGTATTTTCGCAACTAAACAACAATTTTTTTCGCAATCAAATTACACATAATTCCTTAACTAAACAAGTGTTATTTCTTCGCAAACAAATTACACGTAATTCCTCAACTAAAGAACAATTTTTTTGCAACCAATTTACATGTAGTTTTGCAACAAAAAGAATAAAAAATATATTTCATTGCTCTAGTTCTTTTAGTCTTCAAAAATAAAACCAATGATATTTTCGAATATTCCCTTAGTGTAATATAAACAACTTGCAATGTTTATAGTAAACAACTCTCAGGATACAGTTTCATATACAAAGAACACTCATGGGAAGAATATACAATAACTCGTATTTCACCGATGTGATGTACACAACTTGCAATGTTAAAACGTAAACAACGCTCAATATCGAATTTAATATACAAATTTTTTTTTTATCAGTTTACAAAGAACTCCCAATTCCTCATTTCTTAGATTTGATGTACCTCAATGTAAACAACTCAAAGTTCATCAATGTAATGTAAAAAACTTTCATTTCTTCAGTGTAATGTAAACAACTCGCAATGTTTATGGTAAACAACTCTGAGGATCATATTTAATATACAAATAACACTCATGAGAAGAAATATACAAACAACTTGCATCGTCTACGCTTTAAAACCCCAAACAATTCACATCCTCTTCCAAACTACTTGCATCCTCTATCACGCATCCTCTATAACTAAGTAAACAATGATTTAGGTATTGAATTCCATTAATCAACATTCGCTCGAAAAAAAACAAAAAAACAGAGAAAACAATAGAGTAGTTTATACTAGCTAACAAACCAGTAAAAAAAGACATGGTTCAACTAGGAAGTCAATAAATAACCTCGCAATCAATAGTTGGAAACCAGTAGCTACTAGAGAAATGTAGGATAAAACAATCAGAGGAAAAAATATCCGATGAACGTACGATTCTTGGTGGTTCATGGTGGTTTTAGTTGGCCGTAGGGTTAGGTGGTTAGAAAGCGACTCTTTCAAATCTTTAAAAACTAGAAATATGAAAGAAAACATAAATTTCTCCTTATATAATTGAAAGAGCGTAATAATGATATAAAAAAAATGTTTGGTATTAAATTTAAGTTAACTAATTAAAATGGATATTAAATAATAATAAAAAATATATTTGATTATTAGATGACAATATAATAATTGAGTATGTATTTTACGTGCAATTTCTCTATTAAAATTGATAATTATAATATTTCAAATATAGATAATTTTATACGTAATTGTTTGAAATTGTAGGAAGATAATTTTATATGTAATGTTTGAAATTGTAGGAGGATTCGAAAATAAAAGGAATGGTATAATAGTGCTGACTCGTACTTATCTCCAAAATGCAATTTCTCTATTAAAGTTGATAATTATAAGCTTACAGATATAGATAATTTTATACGTAATTGTTTGAAATTGTAGGAGGATAATTTTATACGTAATTGTTTAAAATGGTAGGAAGATAAATTTATACGTAAATTTGAGGATTCGAAATAAAAGGAATGGTATGTGCTGGCTCTTACTCAGCTCCAAAAGACAAAAGAGAAGAGTTAATTACCAAACACAACTGTAGTTGACTTTTGTCCATATAAAAAAACGTGATGAAATTGTCATTAAATGTCATGGTATCTATTCAATGCGAACCAAAACGGTGGTATTATGCGACTCAGTGCGGGGATGCCAATTTTGTGTGTGTGTGTATGCACGGAACCCAGTCGGCTGGGATTTGATAAACAAAAACGAATTTGTAGAGTAGACAGTGGTTTTAATAAAAATTATTTTTGTTGTATTGAAAAACTAATAAAATATTTTATACAGAAATTAAAAAGACAAATAAAAGAAAGAAAAAGGAAGAAGAAATTAAAAACGATGAATACAAAACTGAGCAAACATAAAAGATGATATGAAAAAAAATATAGGAGAGAAAGAACAAAATCCCCTAAATTGATAGCAAAGATGACCGGATAATGTTAAGGGACTTTAACAATTTAACAGACAAATTAACATTTTTCTATTCGAGTATATTAACTATAAAACTAATATGTTCATTAGAATTGGAGTTGAAGTTGATAAAATTTAACAAATACATATTTTAAATGGGTGATTGAACATGTCTAAGATTTTAGACCATGTATGTAGTCCGAACTTTAGGTTTGAGTTTTAAAATCTATAATCAATGGTAGTTCGAAACAATTTTTTTTATAAATATAGCTTATATTTTCTTTACTTTTTGTCTATTAATATAACTCATGGCTTTTGTGTTTAAAATTCTAAAATTTTAATAAAAAATAGTTTATGTTTCAAAACGGTTCATTCTCTCTAACTTTTATAGGTTGTTCATTAGAATAATGGTGATGTTTTTCAGTTTAATAACCACTTTTGTCCAACTTAGTCCATCATTAAAACACTTCACCAAATTGACGCCATATGAGAGAAATTAAGGTTTCATGAACATAAAATTATTTAAAACCTCTCAAACCACACCCATGCCATTTACTAGTTATGCTAAAAAATGATATTTGTCTATTAAATGAGTTCAGAACCAATCATTGTACTGGAGGATGAGGTGGTCCTTGTTGTTGACGTCTACAAATAACGAGATGGTGTGTAATAGTTTCATCTAACAACAATCAGGATAATCCACATACGGTAGTGGAACCACGCTCGATGCGCCGATATACTATGCGTTCAATCGTTTATCATAATAAGAAATATTTAGTATATGCTCATAGTGACAGTGACATAATCATTATCAAAGCTTAACAACTTGGTATCAAAGGCTATAAGTTGGTGCGTAAGTTGTAACTTAGAATTAAAATATGATGTCGAAGGTGGGATTAAGTACGAAAGTCTAAAACTGTGTGTTGATATTGGAACGATGCATTATGGCTTGAACTAAATGTTATAGATGGAGAAATATGATCGGAGCAGTTCAGTTGGAACTGCTGACTCTCTATGTGATTGGATGCTCAACCGAACTTAAGTTTAGAATGAGTCTAATAACCTAAGAGTTGATCATAGTCTAAGACATGCTGTTTGGTTTTAATAGACTAAAGACCTTGATCGATGGTGTAGAGATTGGTCTGATGCATGTTGATGATGCCCCATAGCCGATGTTGTCGAAGACCTATGTCGATGCCCATGGCCGATGTTGCTGAGACCTGTGTCGATGCCACTAAAACACTATATCTTGATTAAACATAGTTGGTCTTAGGTTATTAATCGAACTGAACTTCTTCTTGAAAGTTTCCTATTTAATTGGACCTTATATTTTGGTCTTCGAATATTGATTAAATTTCTTATTAATTAAGTTTTATATATTATGATTAGGATTTTATTATAGTTGATATAGTCCAGAAGGCCCGCAATTATTTTATTAATAATATCCACTCTTTAGGGCCCGAATTCATAATTTTAATTTTTTTTGTATCTTTTGATATGTAAGTTCCATTAGGAAAATTATTTTAATTACAAAATCAATTTGGTCAACATCCGAATTTGATGGGATTGTGTTCTCTTATGTTTAATTTATTTCATTAATGTCTGATTATGGTTTCAGATGCTCTCTATATAAGATTTCTCCTACCCTAAGCTTAAGATATGTTTTTTCATGAATATGTTTTTCTTACTGAAGTTTCAGTATTTTGTTATTCTCTGCAAACAATTTTGTTTATCTTTTGTTCATTACTATTTTGTTGCATCATTTGGTATCTGAGCATGTGTCCCTGATACATAGAATCCATAAATCATACCTCTAAAAAACTAGACAGGTAAGAATATAGGTTTATTATCTGAGATGTATGGTTGTTAAGGTTTGTACTTGATATTAGACAGTAGCAAAAAAACTTTGGTATGCAGGAGGACACCATGGAGAGGCGCCATGAGGTGTTGAAGAATTAGATGAACCAATTACTAGTGAGGTTGAGTTTACGGTCTTTTGGATGTACCACAAAACATGTGATCCGCCCAATCTTGAGTGTCGATAAGACGATGGTGAATTTTCGAAGGTGATGGCAACCAATCGCCTCCAAAGTGGTATACGCCATAGGAACCAAGATGTAAGATTGTTAGTAGATCAGATTTAATTAGGGGTTTCTCTGATTATAAAATTGAGAGAGAGGATCTACGGTTAATGTCAACAAGATTGGAATGACGATAAAAAGAACATGGAAATTAAATCTCGGACCCATCTACATTCACATGCTTCGTTTGATTATGACTCAATGCTAGCACATTTTGCTACAGAATTGGCAATAACCCTTTCTTGGGCTCTAGGGTTCTTCTTTCCTATGCAAAGTTTGGGTTTAAGCTGAATCAAGATGTGTATTTAATAAAATTAGTGATGGAAATATATGTGTTTGGAAATCAATACTTTGCTGAGTATTTTAAGGCTGAATATTATAATAAACTTCTTAGGCGTTATCTGCATTTAATGCAAAAAAGGATATGCTTGGATAGTGCATCTATTAGTTTTACTTTGCAAATGCGCCTTGAGTTGGGTAATTTATATTTTGGTCTAATTGTTCATTTAGATACCTTTAAATTTGGAATATGTTATGACCGATTCCTGGGTTCCTCCCTTTTTGGTTTGTACTCAAAATATGGATATATTATGGATGCAACAAAAGTGTCAACAAATATCACTTTATTCTTCACATAATTCAAACCTAAGAAAACTGGCTAAACAATCAGTAAACAATAGATCTCCAATTCAATTTTTCAATTCATATTTCACATAATTCAAATCTGAGAAAACTCGCAAAACACTTGTCGTTGGTACCGGTAAAAACAAAGCCAACTTCAAAAGCTTATAAACCGAAGGGAAGATTTTATATTTTTTTGTATTTATAACCATCCTAGAAAGTTCCACACGTCCTTTCAAATTAAAAAATCTAGCACATTTCCTTACACTTATGATATAACACTCATATTAGTTTATCAAAGTTTCATTATCAATATCAGAAAACTCAATTGGGTACATTCTATATATTCTTAATAATAATTACTATCTAAAATAAAGAATCTCATTATTGTAACAACTCAGTATTTTTGACATTGAAGAATCTCATTCAAATCTTTCAATTTCATATCTAAAATACTCATGAGGCAAGCAAACTTACAGTGATGCAAGTTAGAAATAATAACAGCTAAACGTTTAGATTTCATACTCTACATATATTGTGCCTTCATGTCGAGAATGTTAACATTAAGTTCTTACAAGATGACACAATTATATCCAAAAATTATGCCCAACTGCCATTTACATCTCATGTAATCGATCTTTACTTATTGAAACAAGCTGCAAAGTGTTCAAAGTATCTTGAGAAGCTCTTTGCAACGTCAAAGACAAATAAATTATCTCTTTCAATACATCAATTATCAAATGAAACTTGAAAATGAAATCGAATATTTGCATCACAAAAAAACCATATAAGAGAAGATATTTAGCATCTGTAAGTGATACATTCGATCTCGCAAGAGAATCAACTTTATCTTTGTCACTATTCTACTTTAAAGAAGCTTTAATACTTTTCTTATACATTATAAAAGATTCAAATTTTGTCACTCTAAAGTTATGTTGACTATCAACATGGAATACTAATCTAATTTTCTTATTACAATTTTGAAATTATTTCTTTCCAGCAAAACTCTATTGAATACCAGTACGACACTCATTCATGAATAAATAACAAGGAAAATAATGGAAAAGTTAATACGTTTACTATATTCCAATTAGCTTGGATAAAAACTAAACAAAGATTGAATAAATGCACATCCTATTTTTAAACTCAATAAAAGTATATTTCTCCTTCTGGGTTGAGTGAGACACTTTATAAGGTAGGCCCTTCTTACCGAGTCTTGAAGATCTGAATATAAGCTAGAGATTAGGTCTTTTTTTCCTGGATCAATCTCCAAATATTCCCAATTTAAAATTTAATCTTCGACTTGAGGTTGTAGATTATTGACCACGAGAACATGCGCTTATGGAATACAAAGTTTACCTTTTATTTCTTCTCGGTTAACCTCACGAATTAAACTGGAGACATTTAGATTTTCTTTTTTTAACTTCAGTAATGAAACTTCATGGTGAAATGCCAAATAATGAACTACATTTGTTTATTAAACAAATAAACGCAACACATGGGTTTATCGGAGCATGTAGCTATCATGGTAGTCTGATTTTCGGAGGTCTAAATAGTTCAAATGGAAATGAAAACTTTGTGGAGAACAAAATCCTTTTAACCTTCTAAAGGAACTTAATAAATAAAACCAAGATCTATGGCTATATCTAAATATCATTTCCTACTTCTTATTTGAAATAAAATTAAGGTTGTAAAAAGAATCAATGGACGAATCACTTAAGATCTTCACTTTGTTTAAACATCATAATGGGCTTGAAGGGGTTTTATTGGTTTATGCAGTGACGATACCACAGGGTTGTTTTATGTTAATGATCAGAACTCAATTTTCAAGTATCTATCAATGATAAAAACCAAAATATGTGGAGGTCTATCTTGACATCTAACGCCTATGATGAAATTGTAGCTAATTGAATGGATCTACTCCAAAGATACAGTTGTGATAACTCTTCGTGGATTATAAAATGTAAAAAAAAAGATGTTTGCACGTGGAATTCGATGAACATTGGGTTTATATGAAATGAAAGTAAAGAAAATGAGATTTATTTTTTTAAGAAAATACATAGAATGGGTGTTGGACATGATAAATACAACTTTTTGTGTGTTAAAAGAGTGTTCTAGTTGGTTAGTTAATTTCAAGGGAAGAGTACACTCTCTAGTAATCAAAACTGGATTTTCGGTTAGATCCTGAGTGGTTCAGGTCACTCTGTCTTATAACTCCACATATTATGTGGATCTGATGTAGTTTCACAAGCCCACGACACAATAGTCTTATTGGACAAACGGAAACAGGCCTTATTCGGGGCTCGATTATCAGATTCAGGCCCAAAATTCAAATGTTTAAGATATTATTCAATTGTTTTCGTTTTATTTAAGCATTTTTCTATTTTTTTGATTGTATTTAAAATGCTTAGACAGCTCCAATCACTTTGAAATTGGGCTGAGCTTCATTTTGATATGCGGAGATCAATTTGAATTTTTGCGTAGGGTTTCAAAGACTTCTAAAAAACATCTCTAAAAACAATCCTTTTAGACGCACTTGGATTAATTAAAAATTTGAAAGCGATTTCTGTGAGTTATTTTTTTCTCTCTAATCCTAGGTTATGGTTTCACAATGCGTATTTGGTGTTTGAGGAGACAACTAAATCAACACATCATTAGTTTACTTTTAGTGCAATGAATGATACTCTCGAAGAGTCGAAGAAAGTTTTCTTATTTTCAAAGAGATGTTAGACTCTTATATTAAGCTTAGTGAATCAATATTTTTCAGCCTCATGACTTCATGTTCATGTGCGAGAATTGGATGACAAGTTGTAGGCCAAGCTGTGAAAACTAGTTTCCAAGGCTCTATTTCTGTGAGCAATGTGCCAATGAAAATTTGCTCGAAATTTGGAGATTTTACTACCGCTTACATAATTTTCAATCATCTGGAAGAAATGGACATAGTTTCATGGAATACCATTATATCAAGATATGCCCAAATTACTTACATGATTTTCAATCGTTTGGAAGAAATGGATACAGTTTCTCGGAATACACTGTTAAAAACAGTGTTTGAAGATTTCTAGATAATTCTCTGAAGTCTTGTAAAACAATTTGCAATTGAAATATTTTTGGGGTTCTTCAAAAATTCTCAACTGGATAAAATCATGTATGTATTGATGTGTTTTGTTTTTACAATGGAACCCATACATTAAGAAATTCGACCAACAAGATATGTTTAAAGGTTAGGGGTAGATAAGATCAACTCGATTTTAATTAAAAACGACTCAAATTTCAAATTTGAATAACATGTTCAAATTTAGAATTTTAAAATTCCGTTAACTTGCAACAATAGCTGACCCCAGCCGGGGCTCTGCCCTTTGGACCCGCAAGGGGCTCCGCCCTTGAATCCCGCAAGGGCTACGCTCCTTGAACCATGCTAATCATGATATAATCTAACAAGCGTGCGCTCCGCACTCTACGACTTGTTCGATAATGTATCGTGATTAAATTGGTCGACTAGTGGATCCAATTACACTAAAATATCTAAAGATCTTCCCCCATTTTAGTGTAATTCGTGATCAACTAAACACAATCACAACAATTAAAAAATTTATGCATAAATGAAATATTGTAACGATTAGTATATCTGAATATTACACATTCCAAATATCTGAATATCAATGTATCACTAAGGAATGAAACTTTACTATTCATAATGAATACACGAAGATAATATACACATAAATTTACATTCTTACTTATTTTTACTTGACACTATCTTTTATTAGCCTTGTGTCCTTATCCTTCTTAAGCATATCAAATCCAAGTCTTAGCTTCTTGAAGCGGCTAAACTTCATGCTCAAATAAGTAGTTATTTTCCTCTTAAACCCACAGGTCCGAACACATACATTGGGATGATATACAAATGTCTTCCAATCTCTAGATGTTAAGATTTCCACATTTCTAATGTTATATTAGATGGGAATTGGGTATCTCAACATGAGAGATTTCAGATGGACTTTAATCCCATCCCAATAACCGATTTGTGCATAAGATTTCTACTTAACCCTTTGGTTAAATGATCAGCTAAGTTATATTGAGTTCTCACAAAATTTACTGAAATAACATCATGCGTGATACGCTCATGAATCATACTGTGTCTAACACCTAAGTGATTAGACCTGCCTTTGTAACTTGTCTATAGACATTGGCCAATGCATATTCACTATCACATCTGATAGATATAGGTGATACTGGTTTGGGCCACAACGAAATTTTGTACATTAAATTTCTTAGCCACTCAGATTATTTACTCGCTGCTGCTAATGCCACAAACTCTGATTCTATTGTTGAATAAGTAATACAAGTTTGTTTCTTAGATGCTCAAGAAATAACACCTCCTCGAAGCAGAAATACCCATCCACTTGTGGAAGACTGATCTTCTATATTGGAAATGTAACTCACTTCTGAATATCCTTCAACTACAGAAGGAAATACAATATAAGCTAAACCATAATTCATGGTTCCTTTCAAATACTTGAATACTCGATTTAAAGCTTGCCGATGATGTAAACTAGGATTGCTAGTATATCTACTAAGTTTTCCAACAAAAAAAGCAATATTCAGCCTAGTGTTAGTCATGGCATACATAAGACACTTGATGGATTTTGAGTATTCAAGTTGAGATACAACAACACCTTTATTAGGTAGAATCTTAAGACTAGGATCTATAAATGAGCTTACCGGAGAACAATCTATAAAATTAAATTTATTTAATATCTTCTTAATATAGTGAGATTGAGAAATCGATATACAAGTCTTTCTCTTGATTCTTATACCAAGAATCATTTCAGCTTCCCCCAAATCCTTCATCTCAAAATTAGATGATAAGAATTTATTCGTTTCATCAACCTGATTTTGGTCAGTTCCAAAAATCAACACACCATCGACATATAGACAAATCATAACTCATTTACCAGAATTATCAAATTCTCAATATACACACTTGTTTGCTTGGTTAAGAATAAATCCATTAGACAATATCACATTATTATTATTTTTATGCCAATTTTTTTGTGCTTGTTTCAAACCATACAAAGTGTTTTTCAACTTGCATACCTTGTTTTCACAACCAGGAATGACAGACCCTTCAAGTTGTTTCATATAAATATCCCCATCCAAATCAGCATTCAAGAATGCAGTTTGAACATCCATTTGATGAATTACAAGATTGTATACATATGCAAGTGCAATCGACAATCTAATAGTGGAAATCCTAGCAACCGAAGCATAAGTATCAAATAAGTCAATTCCTTCTCTTGTCTAAATTCTTGGATAACCAATCTAACTTTATTCCTTTCAGTAGTACCATCTACTTTCATTTTTTGTTTAAAGATCCATCTATTTTCCAATGATTTGCAACGATGAGGTAAATCAGCTAACTCTCATGTATTATTATGCATGGTAGACTCTATCTTATCTTGGATAGCTTCTTTCCAAAATACAGCATCCCTTGATGTCATAGCATCACTAAAAGTCCTCGGATAATCTTCAATAAAAAAAATATGGATATTGGTAGTCAATCTTATTTCTTGACCCTTTAACTAAATAAAGTTGAAAATTAGAATCGAATGACTTAGCTTTTCTAGCTCCAGTACTTATCTTTGGTTCAGAAGGTTCAGGTACAGAAATAGTACCTCTTGATATATTTTCAGTTTGAATTGAGTTCATATTCAAAAAGTTTTGAATATTATCTCTAGGTCTAGGTATAGAAGTAAATTTTTCTTCATCAAATATTGCATCACTTGACTCGATAATAGTGTTCACTGACATATAGTCATTGGATTTTAGTACATAGAACCTATATGTAACAGAATGCTCAGCATATCCAATGAAGATACAATCTATACCTATTTCACCTAAATTTTTTCTTTTGGGTTCAATGAGTTTTACAACTGGTCTACAACCCCAAACTCTCAAATAATTCAATGTTAGAGGCTTCTTAAACCAAAGCTCATATGGGGTCTTCTTATAACTTTTAGTAGGAATATGATTCAATAAATAACAGGCTTTTAAGATAGCCTCACCCATAAATCCTTCACTCAAACCCGAATAGGACAACATGGAATTAACCATCTCTTTCAAAGTTCTATTCTTCCTTTAAGCTATACCATTTTGTTGTGGTGTATAAGGAGACGTGGTTTGATGAATTATACTCGTAGACTCAATATATATATATATATATATATATATATATATATATATATGATCATAATATTCACCTTATCTATCCGTACGTAGATGTTTAATCAAATCATTCGTATGTAGCTCTACTTCTTCCTTATGTATATTAAACTTATCAAGAAGTTCATTTTTAGCATGCAACAAATAAATGTAGCAATGCATCATCAATAAAAGTAATAACATACTTTTTATTTCCTAATGAAGGTGTAGCATGGAAATCACATAGATCACAATGTACTAGTTCCAATATTTTGGAAACTCGGTTAACATTATTGAAAGGTTTTCTAGTTATCTTAGTTAACATGCAAGTTTTACATTTTTCATTGTTTGCATCAACATGAGGAATAAGGCTCATTTTCGACATGTCTTTTATTCTTCCATAATGAACATGTCCTAATGTAGCATGCCATAATTCAGTTTTATTCAAATGTCATGGTATCTATTCAATGCCAACCAAAACGGTGGTATTATGCGACTTAGTGCGAGGATGCCAATGTTTTGTGTGTGCATGCACGTAACCCATTCGGCTGGGATTTGATAAACAAAAACGAATTTGTAGAGTAGATAGTGGTTTTAAAATGTAATATTTGTTGGTTTGGATTGCTTATTCGGTATTTACGAATCCGATTGAAGTTTATATATATAATATTATATTATTAAATATATAAAGAGGTACAATTATTATATTTAAATATTTAATTTATTTGACATGAACTTATAAAAAATATATATGTGTATTTTAGAGTTTTAAATAAAAACCGTTAGGTATTTTTTGTCTATATATGTATATTTGTTTTAAAAGTATTATTTTGATAGGTCACTATATTGTTCCATCACAGGTCTAGAGTCAACCATTTTGTAATTTATGAAATTACTAACCAAGAACTTCATACTAGAAGCATCTTCAACCATGTGTTTCGATTCACTAGAATCCCATAACTCTTTTGGAGATTCGACATTTTGGTTTACATCAAACAAAGTATCAGACAAAGTATCAGACATACCGTTTAATATGTGGCCTCGAAAAATGTCGTCATCATTCTCCCATTTGCTGTGTCTCTTTGTTTGTTTCAGCGTTTCATTCTCAACGATCTTCAACCATGGGGTACTCAGGACATACACAACCTTGAGAGTAGTAAACAGAAAATGCATCTTTTTCTGCCATCGTATGAAATCATGTCCTTCGAACTTGTCCAACTTAGCGAATTTACTTCTCATCTCCCTCGGTGATTCTCCTCCGTTCGTCATCTCGATCTTCATACACAAGAACATAATATTTCAATTGTTTGTTGAAAACAATGTTTGAAGATCTCCGAATAATTCTCTCAAGTCTTGTAAAACAATTTCTAATTGAAATATTTTTGAGGTTCTCCAAAAATTCTCAACTCGATAAAATCAGAGATATTTATTTAACAGAGAGAATGATGTATTGATGTGTTTTGTTTTTACAACAGAACCCATACATTAAGCAAATCAACCAACAAGATAGGTTTGGAAGTTACGGGTAGCTAGGGGTAGATAAGATCAATGAGATTTTAATTAAAAACGGCTTAAATTTCAAATTTGAATAAAACGTTCAAATTTCGTATTTTAAAATTTCGTTGACTTGCAACAATAGCCGACCCCAGCCAGGGGCTCTACCCGTTGAACCCCGTCATGGGCTCCGCCCCTTGACCCCGCAAGAGCTACGCTCCTTAAACCCTTTTAATCATGATATAATCTAACAAACATGCACTCCGCACTCTACGACTTGTTCAATAATATATTATGAGTAAATTGGTCGACTAATCGATTCAATTACACTAAAATATCCATCATATCAACATATCAACATATGTAAAAAAAAATAGATTAGCAATCTTGGCCAATCAAAAAATGCAAAAAACATGGATCAAACCGGATGAATTCACTTTTGGAAATCTTACAGCAAGCACTGAGTTTGTAAAGATCTTGGACTTTATTCAAAGCCCTTGTTTACAAGGGCGACCTTATTTTCGAAACCTAAATTTCTAATGCATTAGTCTCTGACTATTCTAAACTCCGAAGATGAGATCAGTTTTGTAAAGTCTTCCGATTTTCTCTAAGAATCCAATCTTTTGGAATGATATCATACTCGGGATTTTTAATAAACGGATTCCCAAACAAGACCTTAGAATAATCTTTAAACTTCCTTGCTTCAAATAGAGCCAAACCGCTACACATAGAGTATTATTTTGAGCATCTATTCTAATATTTCTTCGTTGAGGTTCATGGTTGCATCATTAGGAAAAAGCATGTTTTAATTACAATGTGCACCAAATGCAGTGTTATGAGAGAGCTTTGTAACAAAGTTGAGTGATTGGGTGTTTAATGTTTGAGAGTCTTCTTTTGACCTTTTGGAAATAATATTGTGTATGTTACCTGTGGATGTAAGATTTCTTCACAAACCCAACTATGTTAATTCTATTGTTGTGCGTGATTTACTTTATGTAATTTCTTTTTTGTTCTTAAAATAAGGTAAGAGTCAAAGCTCTGATTATCTCATACAACCTTGCGAAAGGTGTTTACAAACTATCGACCATTGCTCTGGTTAGGCTTCAACCTGACCAGTATTGTTATGCCTGGGTTAGATCTTGGTCGAATATTATAGATTTCTTTAACAAGAACACTAAAAATTCTCCCCCTTTAAGGGTAATGTTAGTGATAGGTTCGATAGGAACCGGACGATCCTATTTGGTCAAATACCTAGCGACAAACTCTTATGTTCATTTTATTACAGTATTTCTGAACAAGTTCCTGGATAACAAGCCTAAAGGTTTTTTTATTGATGATATCAATATTGATGCTAATGATGATATTGATAATATAGATATTGATGATAGTAACAATATTGATTGTGAACAATCAAACCAAAGCTAAAGATTTGGATTTTTTTCTAATGGAAGTTTCTTGTTTCGAGCTGAATGTGCGGGCTCGGGGAAAAAACGAATCTAGCATCGGTTAGCAGGCCAACCGACGACACCGAAACAACCTAAACCGTCATCTTCGTCCCTTACCTCTGACCTCTAGTCACCAATATCCCCCGGTATCTAAATTGACATTGACTTCTGTCTGCTCTGAAAAAGAGGCAAGCCAAACTAGGGAGGTAAGGTAAACGAGGCAAGGTAATTAAAAGAAGGATCTTCAGTTGGGGATATGGATTTTTATCTTCACCGGGGACAGGTGGGGCTAAATCAAAGAATAGCCTAATTCAGAAGAATGAGCTGATGCAACCACTTCATGCTCATACAAAGTGCCTACATATTTCAAAGAGTGATCACACATCCCTATGTTCTCATGCTGACACTCAAATGCAAGGTAATCCATGCAATATTTTGCTTGTGAGTCTTCTAACAAGTCTAAAAAATTTGTTTAGACTGTGATCATTAAAGATTTTACCAAAGGATTAAAACTCATATCTCTTTGTTTCACAGAAAATAGAGAGAATGTGCACACCTGAGCTTCATCCGGCGTGATAAGATGATCTATATCATTAAATCATTATGTGACTCCACCTATGGGTAAACTAAGCGACCGAAACCTTCCAATGGTTTTGCAAACAAGTCAACTGAGCCTTCAGAAAACTGGTTCAGCAATATTTTTCCAAAACTAAGTTCCACTTGGCATGATTTTTCCAAAACTAAGTTCCACTTGGCATCTTCTTTATTGGCCTTATAAATCCTATTTGGGGATTTTCTTACCAAAAATTAACCAATACAAGATACGCAAGTACGATGTTCATAAATACCCCAACCATCATATTGGGTAATTAAAAAAAGATATGCTCGAAATATGGAGAAATGATATGCTCTTCTGTTGAGCCTTTTCCATGACTTTCACAGGCATCACTCTGGCGTAGTTCAGTAAACTCCCCATAGGTAGTATCCGGATATTCGACATACTGTGGGTATCATTCCAAAACCAATTAATTTTTTCCCAGGTCATCAAAGGAGATGGTGACTATGTTATTCATTATAAGGATTAACTAAATTTTTTTTAGGACTACACAGTGATTTGTCCAAACCAAGAACAACTTGGAGAAATAACAAGATCTTTTGGGCCTACATACAAGGAATACCATTGCATCTCTGAAACAAAGTATAATGAAGAAGAATAATATAAAATTTAGTGATATACTAGCCCATTTAAAGGAGCAGATCAATGTTGACGAGACAACTTGTGAGAAACTCTCTATGGTCCCAAACACCTACCCTAGATACCATCTCTTGACAAAGGTCAATGAGCCTATCATGGTGGCTCCGCTCCAAACCTCTAGGATTTTGATCGCGCTTCATTTGAAGAATAGGCAACATAATTAAGGCGTTTTATGAAATATTAAGAGTAACAAAGATAATAGAATGACGAAATAGAAAAAGAAGAGGCCTTACATATAGTTAACATAGAAATTAAGGTAATATAAAATTAGTCAAATTTGAAAGACCTGATAAGATATATACCTCCAAAGAGAGGCGAGACTAAAATAATTATTGTAAATTTACCAATATTGTAGAGAACTACACCCGAGACTTCTCATTTTGAAGACCAATGTGCATGACCTCATCAACGAGGGAAAACTGGTGAAAATTTTCAAAATAGGCGCTAGGGCCGAGTCAAAACGAACGAAGACCGAGCCTCAACAACTATCTATAGTAATGGCACAATGAGTGGTTGTTTTTGTCAAACCTCTTAGAGCCTTAAAAACTACAATCATCATGGAGAGTTTTGATAAGTACTTCTATCATGATAAACCAACGAGTCTTGTTTACAATAACACGGGTGAGACATTATTATATACTACCAAATCTTCTAGTTACAATCGTATAGAATACCGATGGATAAAATACCAAGGTTAAAGTTAGTCGTCTGTTTATATAAACCATACATTATTATAAGTTATGCTGATGAATACCTTTGAGGATTCATGGCACTGTATAAAGACACAATTATAATTCTTGTCGAGATTGCGAAGATAGAGGTTAGAAGAATTATGGTTGACACTTGGAGTTCAACTAATGTATTATTCAAATTCACGTATGAGAAGATGCGTGATATGCCGGTTATGAAATCATCTAAGAGAGTTTTGACTGGGTTTACCAAGCCATACACCTCGGTCATGCATGAGCTGAACTTCGAGGTTGTTCTAGGAAAAAAATAGCACATAAAACATATATAGTGCATGTTCATGGTTTTATATGATATGTCCTTATACAACACTCTCTTCAAAAATCCTTATCTTCATCAAGTGCACACAATATTCTCAAATTTGTAAATATGCATTTGCTTTATTGTAACGGTTGGGTAATTGTGATATGAAATAATCATAGAGTTACACGAGAGTGCAAATTTATATTTATGGCATCCAACAAGTAGAAAATATCAAGAGATTTACCCATCTTCGATTTTATAGATAACTTGCGAGAGGATTCCCATCTAGTTGAATTGCGGGAGTAACTAAAGAACATAACTATAGAAGTGTGCAAAGTCCTTCACACTCAGATAGAATTTCCAGGTAATTACCAAACCAAAATGTTAATTTTTTTTGTCTAGACAACACAAATGGATTCACTTAGGCTACTAAATATTTCACTAGTGTGTCTGTGAAATTAATGTGCCACAAATTATCTATATATAATAGGTTACAACCAAAACAGAAACAAAGACCATTACCAAAGATAAGACCAAAGCTATAGTAGCCAAAGTAAATTGGTTTAACATAATAGGTCATATACCAAAATTATTGTACTTGGTACAGACATCCAACCCTTCTTTCAACTAGTTAAATAAAGTCCATTTCAATTAGAATCATTTAGGAAACATGGAATTTCCAAAAACAAAGGAGTTTATAGCCTCGCTAAAGGTCTTAAAAAACCCAAAGTTGGGTGAATTTTTATTTACGTACTTATTTATATATGTTTACATAATTAGCGCAATGCTATTTATGGAAAATGAAGATATCCTAAAAGCTATATACATCATTAGTAAGTCTCTTCTAGACGCTGAGACATCTTATTTAAAGTTAGAAAAAACTAACCTTAGTTTTGGTGGATGCAACTAGATAAATGAAGACCTAGTTTCAAGCTCATACACGGATAGTCTGACCATTCTTGTCCTTTAAAAATATATTATATACACCATACATATAAGGCAGACTAACTAGATAGTAAGTGGAGTTAGAGACTTTAAAATTATATTTTCCAAATATATTGATGTAAAGGCTCAACCATGGAATGTGTGGAAGGATGGAGAATCCTTCAATTTAGGCTATAACATATGGGTGCACATGAGGCCAAGTAGGAAGACGTCCTCACGGGAGTAAAGCCCACCCACATCTGCAGGGCTAGAAGTTAAAGTTCCTCATAGATTCTTAGTTTGTGTTCAAACATGCCTTGGGCTAGGTATAAATGAAGAAGGATAGTCTAATCCAGTTCATGAAAGAGCTTCGATGTCAAACAACTTTGTTTAATCAAGTAACCTTCAAACACATACCAGTGGTAGAGAATATAATGACATACACACTTGCCTCTTCACTTTGTTTTGAATCCTAACCATGTATGATCCTTCATAGAGACTATCAATGTAACTACATAAAAACAATTATAATGGATAGTGGAACAAAAAGTAATGCTCATTGAAGAATAAAACCACGAGAGATATAATGAGGGAGTTTTCTTCTTTAGATATTACCAAAGATATTAGACTAAAAATGATCAAGAGTAGTATTATTCATCTGTCAATCAATTTTACAATGATTTGACTTCCGATATATGGAAACTTTATTCCTAAATTCTAGGTAGGAACAAAATGTGTAACTAATAATATGTGTCGACAATCTATTAGAAAGATATAAAAGATTCATATTTTACATGAAAATTATAGTAATATATTACACATTCCTTATACATTCTAATATCTCTAAGTTATTCATGTGTTTAATTGAATATGATTTATCCTCATCCATTAGTATATACTTTGCAGACGTTCATTTTGTTAGATTGGTTTGTACTTTTGTCGATGTTATTAATTAAGTATTTCATGAGTCTTTTGCTTACGTTTTCTTTAATATTTCATTTATAAGTTTTGTAATGCTATTATTTTGATGATGATAAATTCATTTATCTTTAATAAGAAAAGATGACGTTCTAACAAAATAATACCTCTAGTCTTTAAAACATATTTTAACGAATGAAAACAAAATAAAATAAATAAATTTATTGTTACATATAAAAAAATAAAATTCCCACAATTTTTATTTATAATTATTTAATGAATTTATAACTAAATTTAATTGACATCCTTACTATGTACGGTTTAGTAAGTTGCTTCCTCAAACAACAAGAACAAAATGAAATGAATTAGGTAAACATAGAACATATAGTGTTTGTCCGCCAAAAACTCCAAGACTTAGGGTTGACGCAGACTACGCTTTGTCACGGCTAGCGCCAGTGTTCCACGCTAACGTGGACAAAAGTCTAAAAGATTTTTTTTTAATCTCCACCGATGGAAATGTTTGACGCAGGCGATGTACAGACTAATCATCAACGCAACGAAGAGCATTCACGAAAACCTAACAAACTGTTCTTCCTAAAACCTTTAAAAATCCAACCAAAAACATGGTTCTAACATAAATCAATAACAACCAAACCGATTTTTTTTCCGAACTCAGTTACGACTTTATATTTAACTAATTTACTAGCCTAAATGATTTCAATCTATAATCTACCAAACAATCTACTAAAAATCCAAAACAAATTAAACAATAAATGATAAAAAAAAACTTATTTTTTTTTTAAAAAGTAAATAAAAGAGATTTGGATTGTTTTTTTTGTTCTCGAAAAAGGTTAGAAAGGAGACGAAGGTTAGCAAGAAAATAAAGGTGGAAAAGGAGGGAAATGATTTCTAAACTGGGTCAACATATTTCATGATATAACTTAGATTTTGGTATCAAAATTATTTTTGGAATGAAATGAAACAACTTATAATAATATTTGGTGAACTTAAATTTGAAACTACGTATCTCCTTTGTCAACAATTTAGTCAAAACCATCCATATTTGATTCACACATTTTGTTTTTCTGGCTATTATTTTTTTCTTTTTAAACCGACTTAGTTCTTCAATAGGCTGAACTAATATGTCGATTTACATAATTGAAACTACACCTACACACTGATCTTTATTTACTGCTTGATGATAAGTAAAACCAACTAAACAAACTAAAATATGCTCAAACTATACTTTTTAATCGTATCAAATACTAAATTATAATTCTAAATTCCCGAGTCGGTGTACGCCTATCCAATGAACGAGATAAATCACAAGAGGACGATTTAGCATAAAGGAGAGAACTAGGCAACCAATAGAAACTATTAAAAGAATATCCTCAGTTGGCAACAAGTAGAAAGAAACACTGAACGTAATACAACCAAACGGAATGACAATAATATAAGAATTAGTAGTAGACCCGGGACAGGTAGCACAAGGCGGTTATTTGACACGCGAAACCATTAAAACATGTTATCTAGATAAATATGAAGAATGTGGTTTTAACACTCACTCATAAACACCATAATCGACAACTAAGCACCGATTGTAATGTATATATAGACATACAACATTAAACAATGACCTATTGTCTATTATTGAATATATAACCATATAATATAGATATTATTCTTTTATTTCCTAATTCTAAATATCACATATCTTAAAAATTCCTTATTAGAGTTTGGTGTGTCTGTGGGAACGATAGCTAATCACTATTTGTTGTTGTATCAAGGGATTTGCCAATGGTATTGACTAGGCTAAGAATAAAAAAATCCTTCAAAGGCCCATCATAGATATGATAACCATGAGAATGTTCAAGGAGTTACAGAGAACTCGCTAAGCGACGAAGGGAACCTCCATCCTGCTCCGACGACTAATCAAGCAACCTCAAGGGTGGAAGTTCAAAATGATAACCAATCCCAAGTTAATGCTGAAGGAACCACCAGTGTGGCGGCCCAGGAGTATTAATTTCTCAATATTAATTGTACGTCATCTAACCCATCTAATGTTCAGGTTTTAGAGTCTCGGATAGAAGACCTCAAACGAGAGAAGCTCAAGATAGCCCAACTCCAACTTAAATAAAACGAGGAGGCCAAAAAATGATTGAAAAAAATAAAAAAAACCCTTCAACGCGTGGTTGAAAAAGTTCTATCAAAGGACAAGGGAAAACATGCGAAAGTAAAAGAAAAAAGAAAAAAAATGAGAAATATGAGTGACTCCGACCAAGCGGACCAATCAAGTAACAAAATAGTTTGGAGTAACAAGGCACATGAAGAGATGGAATATGACAAGTTAAGGCCAACTATGACAACTTATGTGTTGCATAAGTTATCATTCATCAAACAAATCATGGAAGGAAAGCTGCCTCAGAATTTGGACCCTCACAAGTTAGAGTCGTATGATGACTCAAAAGACGTGGGGCACCATCTAAAACAATTCAGAAACATGATAATATCCTTCAACCCCTATGATGCCTTGATGTGCGTGGATTTATCCATGATAGTAAAAAGGAATTTACTCGATTGCCTCACCAGTCTCCTAAAGGAATAATCAAATACTTTGAAGGGCTTTGGGTTGCACTCAGAAACTGTTTCGTAAAGAACAAAGAGCACAAGGAGAAGGTGATATTATCATGGATCTGTACCAAAGAATTGGGGAGCTGCTAAAAAACAATATCGAAAGGCTCGTCCGTGAAATGAACTACATGTCAACCTGTGAAGAACCTTTAGCCGTTGTTGCCTTCAAAAGAGGATTGGATCGCAAAGGTATACTCTTTATAGACCTCGTCCATTATTGAATCAAAAGAATAGGATATTTCTTGGTCAGGTTTAATCAATTTATAACGGTAGGAAAGGGGATCCCATCCATTATTCTCACTACAAAACCCATCGCTCTAGAGCCCCGATCGATACACCCCGAGGAAATTCCACTCGAGCCCAAGTAAGTAGATCTCAACCTCCCTTTTTTTATAACCCCACTTGGAAATTCATACCCCTCATTGAGAAATAGCCACCATATATGAAAATACTAAAGGTCGAGTAGGTAAAAAGATTTACAGAGCATGTAAGCCGCAAGCTACAAGAGATTTTAACGATATTTTTACATGTACCATAACGATCATGGCCATCCCACAGGCGAGTGTCGGTCGTTAAAGAAGGAAACCCAATGACTAAATAACAGTGAAGAGCTTGTCGATTTTGTTAGGTTAAGAGAAATCATGCCACGCAACAAAAGAGAAGAAAATGGGCCAACAAAGAATACACCATACAAAATGAAGGGTGTAAAAGAAAAATAATAGTAGGTATGTACGATTTCAGAGGGGACACCCTGTTAAGATTAAATGCCGCATCTCAGAAGAGGCATAAGAAGGACCTAAAGGTTCAGTACGTGGATGATTCTTCATATCACAACTACCGGGGCGAAGGGACTATATGAGGCAAAAAGAATGAGGATATCTTGAAGTACTAAAATAATGAGATCAAACAATTTCTAGCATAAAATATTAGCAGATTCCTCGCCTTAATAACTCAATTGCGGATTCACTTTCCAAAGATGATACCCACAACGACAACCTAGCAATCTTCATCCAATATAGACCCACGGTAGGAGAAAACATGTCCATGCACGAGGTCCCGAAAACTGAAGTAGCTACGAACTGGAGGAACGAATATATTTCTTACTTACGAGATTATAATCTTGCTAAAGACAAATGTGAGAGAATGGCACTCCATATATGTAATGCTAAATACACGATCTTTGATAATGTCTTATACATAAAGAGTAGAACACGACCACTACTGTGATACGTTAATAAAGAGGACGCGAAGCTCATATTAACCAACTTGCATGAAGGAGTAGTTGGGGTCCATTATGAATATTGAAACTTAATCAAACATTTCCTCATAGCAGGGTTCTACTAGCCCAAACTAGCAACTGATCCAGAAGCACTTGTACTAGGATTCCACTCTTGCCAAATGCTCACCACTTTTCCTCACTTCCGTAGCGAGCCAATGAATATCGTTCCAACACTATACTTGGTCAAAATATGCGAGACTAACCTGGTGAGGCCCTTCTCTATAGCCATATGAAAAATGAATCATTTTTAGTATCAGTTGACCACTTCACTGAGTAGGTCGAATTAAAGGCATTGTCAAGAACTAAAGCCTAAGATATATGCAATATTTTATAAAATCAGATCATGTCCAGGTTTGGAATCACCTGCACCCTGATGACGGACAACATGCCTCAATTTCAAAATGGAACGGTAACAAACTTTTGCAACAGATACAAGATAAAGTTGGATTTGGTTAAAATGTAACAACAATACTAAAACTAATTTCAAAATATTATTTTGTAAGAATAACACCTCATAATCACCTTAAATAATGAAGGATATACCTTAAATAATAAAGGATATATTGCCCATTTCTGCTACATTGTGTGGAAAAGACGAGAGAATTAATTAAGATAGGAGCCAAAATAGAAAAAAAAACAATTTTATTTGGGATTGAGTGGCTTCCCAGTTGAAACTCATGGATTACAATCACAGTCTTATGGAGAGCCGCACCAAATGGATCCAGTACGTCAACCTATTCTATGTTGGAAATAATGTTTGAAATAAATTAAGTAGTTTTGTTATTATTTGAATAGGCCTTTGATTGGTTTGAGAGTTTTCAGTTGCTTGAAAGACATGCAGAACGTGGCACAATGATAGGTAGCAGTTGCTTGTTTTTATACATTTTATTTCTTTAAGTATCAGTTTTGTATTTCATTTCTGTTAAGCAATTAATAATAGCGTCTGTTTTCCATATTTAGTTCATTACTTTTGCTTCGTACAAGTTTGTGTGTTTTCCATATCAAGCCATTCCTGAAGATATTCTTCTCATCGTTGCTGAAAAAAGACATCAAGGGAAGCATGGATGGCAATACAAACCATGTGTTTGGGAGCTGACAAGGTCAAGAACGCTAAGGTTCAAACTTTAAAAGCTGAGTTTGAGAATTTACTCATGAAGGAAACAGAGTCCATAGACGATTTCTCCATAAAGCTGAGTACTCTGGTTGCTAACATTTGCACACTTGGCAAAACTATTGAGGAGCATTACATTGTCAAGAAATTCCTTAGGGCCATGCCATTACGGTTCTTGCAGATCACTTCATGTATCAAAAAGTTTGGTGATCTAGAGAAAATGCAGTCGAAAAGATTATTGGATCTCTAAATGCACACGAAAAAAGGCTTCGTGGACATGTTGAAATCACTGGAGGACAGTTACTCCTGCCAGCGGAGGAATGGTTGAAACGAGAAAACGCTGAGGGACAATTTTTATTCACAAGGGAAGAGTGGATAAAAAGGAAGAAAGTGGGACAAAGCAATCCCAAGGCCTGAGAAATAGAGGAAGTGATAGTAACCTAGGCGGGCGAGACATGAGTAAACTTCGATGCTTCAACTGTGGTTTGATGGGTCATTATGCAGCTTAGTTTAGACGCCCACGACGTGACAAAGAACCAAATCCAGAAGTCAACTTGACTCAGATACAAGATGATGAACCCGCCCTCCTTGTAGCAGAAAGAGAGATTATGCCAAAGCTGAGCAGCGTTGTAGAGAATCGCGATGCATCAAATGTGTTGTACCTGGACAATGGTGCCAGCAACCACATGACGGGGGATCGATCCAAGCTCCGAGAGCTTGATGAAAGCGTGACAGGTTTGGTGAAATTTGGCGATGGTTTGATAGTTGCAATCAAAGGAAAGGGATCTATTATATTCAAAGGCAAAACCGGAGATGAATTACTTTTCCGTGAGCTATACTTCATTCCCACCCTCTGTAATAATATAATAAGTCTTGCTCAATTATCTGAGAGTGTAAATAAAGTTGTGTTGAATGGTAATTATTTGTGGGTGTACAATGAGACTGAGAGGCTGATAATGAATGTTAAGCGATCAGTAAATCGTTTATATAAGATTGTGATAGAAACTAGCAAGGATGTATGTCTACTTTCGAAAACTGAGGAATTATCATGGCGTTAGCACTCGAGATTAGGACATGTTAACTTCCAAGCTATGTTGTTGATGTCTAAAAATAGAATTTAACTTCCAAGCTATATTGTTGATGTCTAAAAATAGAATGGCATATGGCCTTCCAGAACTTGTTAATCCTAAAACCGTGTGTACAGGTTGCTTGATGTCAAAACAAACAAGGAAATCTTATCCTTGTCAAACAGATTTTCATGCTTCACAGATGCTACAACTGGTTTATGGGGATTTGTGCGGACCAATCTCACCATGTACAGCCTCTGGAAAGAACTATCTTTTCTTGTTGGTGGATGATTTCAGCAAGATGATGTGGATTTATTTCTTGGTGAGAAAAGACGAATCTTTGGAGGTGTTCAAAAGGTTTCGAGTAATTGTTGAGAATGAGTCGTGCAAGGAGATAAAAAATTTCAGAACCGATCGAGGGGGTGAATTGACTTCAAACAAGTTCAACTCCTATTGTGAAAGCACATGTATTACCAGAAATCTCACCGTCCCTTATTCTCCGCAACAAAATGGAGTTGTCGAATGGAGAAACAAGATTATTGTAGCCATGACTCAGAGTTTCTTGAAAGAAAAACGACTTCCATCACATTTATGGGGAGAGGCAGCACGTCATTCTGTCTACATGTTGAACAGACTCCCAATTCGATCGCTGACAGCAAAGACGCCTTATGAAGCATGGACAGGAGACAAGCCATACTTAGAACATCTCCGTATATTCGGTTGTATTGCACATGCCAAGGTACCAAACATTTATACTAGCAAGCTTGATGATAAAAGTAAAATGTTGATTTAGTTGGGGCAAGAACCAGGCACTAAGGGATACCGCCTATACAATACCAAAGATAATAACAATTTTATGAGTCGAGACGTAGTTTTTGAGGAAGACAGAGCCTGGGTATGGAAAAATCAAGACGCTTTCGACGCTGGGCAACAAGGCAGTTTTTCTGTGGTTAGTATCACTATCGATGCAACACCAACAGGAAATACCTTACTTGCAGATGTGGGGGAGAGAAATTTTCAGACAACATCTGCAAGCAGTGCAGTTCATAGAGATAGCAGTGATGGTGATTTTCAGGACAGTACAGGTGGTGGCGATTCTCAGGGCAGTAGTGCAACTAGCAGAGGTGGTGACTCTCAGAGTAGTGCAAGTAGTGGGCCTCTATGTTTTTTACTGTTGAGTGATGTGTATGATCAAACAGACGAGATTGAGATGGAGAAGGAACTCTTGCTGGGAACTGCGAAGGAAGAGTCTATGATGTATGTTCATGAAGCAGGTGAACACCAATGGGAAATGGCCATGAAGGATGAGATCGATGCCATAAAGAAGAACCACACATGGGAGTTAGTGACATTACCAGTTGGACACAAACCCATCGGCCTCAAATGGGTTTATAAAACCAAACGAGATTCAGATGGCCAGATTATCAAATACAAGGCTCGTCTCGTAGCCAAGGGATATGCACAAAAAGCTGGGATATATTTCGAAAAAATATTCCCTTCAGTTATACGTATAGAGATCGTTAGACTATTGTTGGCTCTAGCAGCAAGGAATGAATGGGAGGTCCATCACTTGGACGTCAAATCAACATTTTTGAAATCAGAATTGCAGGAAACGGTGTTCGTCACGCAACCTGAAGGTTTTGTGAAGGAGGATAAAGAACACATGTTGTACAAGCTTCTGAAGGCTCTTTATGGTTTGCGACAGGCACTAAGGGCTTGGTATTCGAGGTTGAATAGGTGTTTGGAGGATCTAGGCTTCACTAAATGTCCTTGTGAACATGTTGTTTATTTCAAACGCGAGGGATGTGAAATTTTGATCATCGGGATATATGTCGATGACTTGTCGATTACAAGAACAAGTGTTGACAACATCATCAAGTTCAAAAGGCAGATGGGGATAGAGTTCTAAATGAGCAACATGGGCAAGCTCTCCTACTACTTGGGCATCGATGTGAGTCAGACTAATGGCTGCATCAAGTTGAAGCAAAGTACTTAAGCAAAAAAAGTATTGGAAAAGGCTGGCCTTAGTGAGTGCAACTCAGTTCGATATCCGATTGAGCCCAAAATTTAGATTGGGAAAGACGAAAATGGGAAGGTTGTTAACTCTACACAGGTCAAGAGTCTTGTTGGTGGTTTGAGGTATTTAGTCCATATACGTCCTGATATTGCACACTCAGTTGGTGTAGTTAGCAAGTACATAAAGAGACCTATAATACTGCACATAGGACCTGTAAAGTGAATATTTCGTTATATCAAAGGTACACTGCACTATGGGTTAATGTACACCAAAGGAGTTGGAGACTATATGTTAGCAGGGTACTCCGATAATGACTTGGCAGGTAACATTGAGGACATAAAAAGTACTGGAGGGATGACTTTCTATCTAAATGAAAGTCTAATTGCCTAGGTATCACAAAAGCAGAGGTGCATGGCGTTATCCTCATGTGAAGCGGAGTTCATGGTTGCTACTGCAGCGACATGTCAAGGTGTGTGGCTGGAAAATTTACTGGGTCAATTGACAAACTCAAAACGTCGCCCAATAGTTCTTTACATAGACAATATATCTGCGATTGATTTGGTGAAGAATCCGGTCTTTCATAGGCATAGTAAACATATCGATATACGTTATCATTTTATTCGTGAGTGTGTTGAAAGAGGGGAGATAATCATTAAACACATAAACACACAAGAGCAACGAGCTGACATCTTAACGAAGTCAATGCCAGTAGTGAAGTTTGAACAAATGCGTGATCTACTTGGAATGAAGGAGGTGCAGACAAGTATTTAGATTAGGGGAGTATGTTGGAATTAATCTAAATATATTGTTTGAAATAAATTAAGTAGTTTTGTTATTATTTGAATAGGTCTTTGATTGGTTTGAGAGTTTTCAGTTGCTTGAAAGACATGCAGAACGTGGAGTAGTGATAGGTAGCAGTTGCTTGTTTTTTGGCATTTTATTTCTTTAAGTACCAACTTTGTATTTCCTTTTTGTTAAACAATTAATAGTAACGTTTGTTTTCCATATTCAGTTCATTACTTTTGTTTTGTACAAGTTTGTGTGTGTATCCTGGTGTTTAAGACTACATTGCATACATGTATATATCAATTTTGTTTGAAACAGTCATATAAATTACTATTAATTCAAATACTCATACTGGGATTAGCCAAAATTGTTGGATTATAAAATTGACCCGCTTAAAGGGTCCAACCCACTTAATAAGGCCCATTTAGAAAACACATTCTAAAAATAATTAAATTAATATTTATTTAGTAGTGGAGGTTGTGTGTAAGACCATCCTTAGGTTGAGTGCAAGATATTCTTTGATGTTGAGTGTAAGAAACACTTTGACCTTGAATGTAGTCTTGAGGTTAAGTGTTTAAGTATCCATAAGATCTTAGATGGTAGATCCTTGTCTCCACTATGGTTTTATAAATAGTGGAGCTCTCCCACCATCTAGAGCATCACCAAACACACTAAGAATTAAAGTTATAGAGAAAGTTAGAGCGAGAGAAAAGAGAGACAATAATGCTCTCTTGAGTGTTAGAAAAATATTTTCTCTTCTAGTGTGAGTTGTAAGAGTGTTCTTGTAACATTTCCTCTTTTTAATCTACATTAAAGTTGTTTGTTTGTTTTTAGTGAGTGTTGTTTTATATTTTCTGCCAACAAAAATTGTATTGAAATTATATTAAAAAACATATCATCAATTTTTAGTGAATGGTGTTTTTAGATCAAAATACGCATTCATAACCAATATTAGATTATATACTTTGTCCTATAGAAAATGGTAGAAGATGATCCATGCTAATTCAAGAAGACCCTCCTTTATTCAATGAGATTAAGCTGAACACTGAAAGAATGATGCTGAAGCTGTTAGTGCCAATAACTAAAGAAGGAGAAGCAAATGTATGCAGAAGAAAAGCTCACAGTGGCCCCGAATTAAGCCATAAAGGAAAAAAAACTAAAAGATTGCAATTACAGCACTGGGAGAATCGAAATATCCAATTACAGCACTGGGGAGAATCGAAATAGCTCATATGATATTGTAGCGACAATGGTAGAAAAGATTGAAGAAAACAATAAAAGAACTAAGAAAATGGACGCCGAAATATTAGGATTGTGTCAGAGAGTTGATGAAATGAATATGAAGTACCACATGCGGGATGGCTATATTAAGGATTTGCTACTAGAAATCAGTGAAAGAGACCGTCGGCTTGAAGCCATGTTGGCAGATAGGAAGGCCACGGTGGCGGAACCACGAATCCAGGTTTGGAGGGGCTGAAGTATTACTTAAACTAGACATGTTTTAAATTTTTTTCACTCACCTTATACTTTTAATTGATTTTTTAATAATTTGTCAGGAAATATGAAAAAAAATTAATCCTGACATTTTTATTGGTTAAGAAAATCATGAATATTTATTAAAATTAAATATATATAAAAAATTCTACATTTGATTTATGGGGCATATGTTTAAATAATCTTAAGTTTATATATGAGTTAGTACCAGTTATAACATTTATGTATAAAATCAAAAGGCTTCACTAGTTGAGATATGTTCTTACTTATTTGTCATTGATCATTCTCATGCCTATCCGATGTGGAAATTTGGTCGCACATAACAAATTCTACCACTTTTACCTCCCCTCAGTTGACTTACTTAATGCTCACTCTAATTAGGTTGTTTCATGATTCATATCTAAGTCATAAAGTTTTACAATGGATATATTTGTTCACTCTTATTAGAGCATCTTAGAAGTTCTTTAGCGTCACTTCAATTAATCAAGTCACATTATCTTTATACACTCTAATAAAGTCACTCCGTTTGATGAGCATGACTGATGGTTCATCATCTTCGACATCCAAGAATTTCATGTGTATCACATTTTCGTCTGGGTATGGAGCTCTAATACTAACTATTAGACCCAAGTAATAGTATATCAACCACATGCGAGATTAACTTCAAAACAACCAACCAAATAATAAAAGAACCGATTTATTAACAAAATAAAACCACACACCTAATCACTGAAAAATAATGAACGGTAAAATAAACCAACAACCAAAACATTTATATGAAAAGACCACTTCGTTGTGAGGAGTAAAAGACCACGAGACTTATCAATATTCCACCAAAAACACTTCTACTATTATGATAAGTTGAAGGTAAAAGTATATCCAATTCAATATAATAAATATCTACAACCCACCAACGATTTTAAACATAATAAACTAAAAAAAATAAAAATGAATAATATTACAAAAACTACTCCACTATTCCAAAAGTTATTTCTCCCGAACCGTAGCATCAAATAACAATCCAACCGGACATATTGAAGCTTTATATGTCCCAAACATGCTGTCCAAATTTCAGCCAAAACCGACACCGTTGGCCATTAATCAAACATTTTAAACAAGACTTCTTTAAAAATTCCGAAAATAAAATTTTTCCTAATACTAATCTTCCTTGAGGCGGGGGGGCTCGCGCCCCCTAACCCCATAGTAAATCCGCACCTGGCTTGAAGCCATGTTGGCAGATAGGAAGGCCACGGTGGTGGAATCCTCTAGTGCCATTAGTTTTACGAAACTTTTATAATTTATGTTTTTTACCTATTACTGTATGGAGTATGTTCTGTATTTTATAATTTTAAATATTTTCAAATATTTTCGGAGGATGCTTATATAATAATAATAAAAAATAATAATTAATTTTCACATGAGTGAGTTGCGAGAAGAATTGAGATCTTTATATACAATGCTAGAGAGATCTTTTACAAATTAGATAAGAAATAAATGCTTTTTTTTCTTTCTTGTAGGTTCTGCATTTTGTAACCTATGCCCTTTATATTTAAAATTTATTTTTGCTTAAGATATCTCTAGTTATTATATTTTATTACATATTAATATAAAATAAATTTTAAATTATATTAGTTACCTTTTGGTCAGATTTTTTAGGATAATTCGGTCATTATTAGTAGTCTTTTTAGTCTTCATGAATATTTTTCAGAAGGACTGACGCCTGACTATTTTTGGATTTTGATCTCGAACCCTTTCGGATTTAACCATAAAAACTTAGCGCTTGATATCAGCTCTCGTTGAACCGAACATGTCTTGATAGATAATCTTTGACTCACTTGTAGAGTGGTTCATGATATTCATGCAATCACTCTTCCAGAATGTCTAATCGAATATGCTGATGTACACATATCATGGAAACGTTAGATTCATGACTTTTTAGGTTCACGATTTTTTCTCTAAAAGGTGAAGCGTGATAATTTTGTAGACGACTCTAGTTCTTTAGAAAAATGGCGTTAGAAACTCTTCTACATCTCTAAAAATAACAGTTAGAGACCTTTTAATTTCCCAATGCTTATATATGGTGGGCTTGTGAGAAAGGGTTATTGAGATATTCTGCAATCTTTTATAAATGCTTTCACCTTTATTTTCAATATCATTTCCCTATTGCAACAATTTCTAGAAAGAGAACCTCCGCCCTCTCACTATCGTCATTCTACCGTTTATTTTAACAGCCACCATAAAATTATTCTTTTGTGACGCCTTTTTAACTTATATGTTCACTGGCGCCACCGTTTTGAACGATTCGCTACTTCTGTCAAATAAAGCTGAATGGAATAAAAGAGATAGGAGAGTTACAGGGTTTCCAGAGTCTGAGGGGCTAACTATAATTAGTTAATCATTTGACTACAAAGGCACCTACTGCTATAACAAACATAGTATTTCAGCCGAACCGAAATCAACTACTCAATCATTTACTTTAAAAAGTCATTCTTTGAGGCTAACATGGTTCGAATGAGCAACTAGTAGTAGATTTTAATAAGTTTAAATAACAATGGGTTCGGATACCGAAGACAAGTCTCCTTCAAAGAAAATTACCCAAGCAATTTTTGTAAAGGTCCAGCAAGCCTTCGAACATAAGGCAAAGAAAATCACGGATACCAAATATGCCCTATCACCTCTGAGCTCTCCCTTAGAGAAGTCAGCCAAAGGTAAAACAATAATTACCAATAGAATGTACGTTAAAACAAACTATTGTACTTCAGATATAATCGGTGGTAGTTAGTTGATGAAGAAGAAAATATGGACGTGGGGTCATTAATTGGGTGTCCTATCAAATTCAGAAAAAATATTGAAGTCTCCAAGAAAGGTGTGGGGGAAGCCCCAAAATCCAAAGGTGGTAAAGGAAAGGAAAAATAAGTAGAGGAAATGGAGTTACCTTCGTCGTTGGCCAAATGTGTAGGGCCTAATCTCTAGAATAAATGAGGATAAAATATATGATTGCTCTATCCCAAATCTCAGAAAAAAATATTTCCCAGATAATGAGTTAGGCTTACTTTGAGCCAAGTGGTTAATTCCGAAGATCGTGGTCATAAGGTTACCGAAAGGCCGAGAGACGCCCATGAATTGTGCAGCCTCAGAAGTAGTCGTTTATTGAACTAGGGTCTCCGGTTTCCGTTGGACCTTGAGATAGTGAGGGATGTTGATCTAGTTTTTATATGTCCAAGCCAAGCCAACATTCATGGTTCACTTTGATGTTATGTATCATAACATCGAGGCTATCAAATATTAAAATTCCCGTAGAGCAATTTATTGTTATTCATGGGCTGTCAATGAAGCCTCATATTCTCTTAAAAATATGAGTATAAAGTAGTAAGAGACTTAGTAGAAGCTAAAAAGATGTCGAATATGCAATTTTCTTTGTTAATAGCTATTGGAAGAACAATATAAAGATCTCCTCGAAGGACAATGTTAGTTGCTTCCAAATGGTGTGGAAAAATACAGGTAAGCTTTCAAGTCTTATTTTTAAGCTTAATTTCTTCTATACTTCAGCATTAGTAGCCTACTTTTCATCCATTAAACAATTATACTGAAGTCCCATTAACAACACTTGGAAGCTGCTGAAGTTACCTTTAAAAATTTACATTAATGGGTCAACGAGAAATGGTCAACTGATTTCCATAAATTTTTCATTACAAACAACCTAGTTCGGAGTCACCTTTAACCGAAAAAAGCCAGAACGTAACTTATCATTGGAGGAGTTCAGTACCTCACCTCGTCTATCGACTATTCTTGATCGAGTAGAAGCTGCCGATGGAAAAGTCTACCTTCCAACTGGGACGAGGAATCCCAGTCACATGGTATAAAAAGTGACGCTAGTGAGTTGGGTTCATTGAAAAAAGTCGTGGGTGCTAAGGAGGCGAATCGGCTCGTGGAGCCATTACAAGTAGCTGTTGAGGCTGTTGTTGAAGTTATTAAGATATCTAATGATCCCTTATCCCTTAAAATAAACAAAATACCGAGTCCCTAAAAGATCCCCAAGGGGACAAGTATAAAAGTGAGAGGAGGAAAAACAAATCCCCTATCATTATTGGGCAACTAGAAAACGTCCCTATAATTATTCAAGCTATGATTCTTGTACTAACTGAACCACTCTACTTTCCTGTTTGGTTGATAGAAGAAAACTTTATTCCTGATCAAAGCCCGAGGGATAGTTCAACATAGACTATTTAGAAGGTTTTGAAAACCAATTTCCCACACTTGATATGGAGGGCTTTCAACAATAATTTCCCTGTCCGAATAGTTTTATCGATGATGTGAATTTTCAATTAGAAAAGAACAACACTCTTACTTCCACTTGCGCTTTGTGAAGCATGTTACAGACATGAAAAGAGAGATAAGAGCACATAAAGAGAGCATCACCTTCCTCAAAGAAGATTGTGAGCGCCAAAAAAGGCTTTTAAATAACAAATGGAGTAGGCTAATGGGTTGGCAAGAAACGTTGCGCGAGTTAATGAAGATATTAAGTCTTAAAATACTACTTATGAAGCTAAAATTTCTAGCCTGGAGGCGTCCGGAGCGGAGGAAGTTTAATAATACAAAAATAAAGAAAAATAGCTTAAGGTTGCAATGGATCATTTGCAAAAAGCACTAGATGAGAAGATGTCAACTACAAAGAAATGGGAGAATGAGCTAACTTCCCTTAAAAATCCAGCTGTCAAAGATCAAGAAGACTTCGGGAATGTATATGCTCATAAGTGTTTAAAGTCCTTATCACAGCCAGATGATTCGATCAAATCTACATAGTCTTGGACTTTCATTAGAAATTTGCAAATCTGAACCTCAGATGGTTTTGGTGTTTCGTACCAGAAAAGTTATAAACCATGGATATGGCCTTTACAGATAAACTAGGCATACATTTAAACACAGATAGTGGAATTTCCTTTGACATTGAAAGTAGAGCCTCCAAATGTTGGAGCTCCGAGGACAGTGATATTGAATAGAGTAAGCCCAAAGGTAATTGAGGTATTATTTCACTAGTTTCTTGTTTTGTCTTCTTTTTTCATATGTTCTTGGTATGGTCAAGGTATTTTTAGTATCATTCATATTTAGTTTTGTATAAGTCATTGAGATGGCCAATGAATTTTTCACATATATATATATATTCAGAACTTATGAATGAATTGCTTCTCTTTTATAATTTATCTTTAAACCAATGTATCATTTGTTGGATAATGGACTCGAAATACTCTTAATTTAAAGTAATCAACCCCAACTATTTATCAAACTAATTACTTTAATACAAACCATCATTCGTTCAAATCTGATAAACTTGAACAACTAATGTTAGAACCTTTAATTGTGACCAACTAATGTTGGAATATTTTAATTATGACCAACTAATGTTTGAACCTTTAAACTTGACAAACTATTGTTGGAACCTTTTGGTTGTCACTAACTAATGTTGGAACCTTTACACTTGACAAACTAGTTTTTGAACCTTTTAAATGTATCCAACTAATGTTGGAACCTTTAATTGTGACCATTTAATGTTGGAAGTTTTTAAATATGACTAAAGAATGTGGGAACCTTTTCGCTTGATCAACTATTAATGGAACTTATTAATTCTGATCGACTAATCTTGGAACCTTTACACTTGATAACTAACGTTGGAACCTTTTAAAGTGACCAACTAATGTTGGAATCTTTTTAAATTGTGACAAACTAATGTTGGAACATTTATAATTGACAAATTAATGTTAGAACCTTTTAATTGTGACCAACTAGTGATGGAACATTTACACTTGAATAAATATTGTTGGAACCTTCTACTTGTGATACCAAAAATATGCGAATCACAAAATAAAATAACACAAAAATCATAAAGGAAAAATGAGTTATACAATTCAAGTGGTTTGGAAACCTCATTAAAAACTCCCCGAGGCACCAGGGTATGAGAGAGTATTTCCTCAAATATTTACATAAGAAAAGTAAAAGATAGTATAAGATTTGTCTTTATAACTATTTAAGATAACGTCTTAAGTACTTAATATTATGTGGATGCCGAAGAGGATTGTCTTCTCGGTCTGCCAACCGATAGCTTCCATGCTTAATTATTTCAGTAACCGAATATGAACCTTCCCAATTGGTGCTAACTTCCGTAAAATTTTAATATGTACAAATACATAATTTAGAATTCTATCCCCCATTTTGAATTATCTCTTATGGACCCGAGACGTATACTTGCTTCTCATCGGGGTCAGATTATGAAGAGATCTTAGATGTACCCTTGTTCTCTTTTCTTAAGTTAGATCTAAGTCAAATCTCTTCGATGTATCATTATCGTCTTCTTTAATTTCAATTTGGAAATAAAGGACGGTAGACTCAGCTGGTTTAACTCCATCCATCCCATAATACAATGCAAAAAGGGATTTTTGCCTAGTTGTTCGGGGTATAATACGATATTCCCACAATATTTCTTATTGATAACTTGGTCATTTCCCAACAGTCATATCTAATTTTTTTCTCAAGCCATTGATGATGCTTATGTTCATAATTTATACTTTCCAGTTGGCTTGGGGGCGGAAAGATGATAATAAACAATATTGGATTCGAATCCCAATAAAATACATAATGATCCCATGTCCCCATGATTCTTGGGATTTTGAATCTACAACATATATAAAAAAGATAAACTTAATAACTTCTTTGGATGTAGTTCCGGATAAAGCCTTCACATTCACTCATTTAAAAAAATGTCAACAACCACAATAATGGTTTGACGGTCTCTGGATGCAATGGGTAGAGGTCTAACCAGATTAAGCCCACATTTATCAAAATGTAATGCCTCAAATATTGATTTTAGTGATACAACTAGCATATGTGTTGTGTTTACAAATTCTTAATTGGGATCACACAGACATACTAATCTTTAGCATATTTCATAATAACATGCCGTAATACCCAACACACAAAACCCTTACTGTAAAAGTTTTGTAACCACAACAGACAGATCCCTCCCCATCATGCAATTCAAATAGCATCATTTGGGATTTATTAGTTCTGAGAAGTGGTAGCAATGGTCGAATAAAATATTTTATATACAAGATATAACCAATGACTAAGAAACTATGCACGTTGAGCCTTAGTTTTTTTAGAAATATTTTATCAATGGGCAGAATTTCTTTAGCGATAAATTCTTTGATTTCATACCCTCAATCTTTATCTATGGTTGTTGAGATCTATAATGCTTCTTCGATGGTTGATCTAATCTCATAGCCTATTATTATCGAGAGATGATCTTGAATCATAATCCATGCATATCCTTTAGTATATATAATAGTAGCTAAGGAATCAGCCATCAAATTTTTGACCAGGGGTATGCGTTTGTACTTAATATACTTGACGAAAACCATTATCTCTCTTAATTCCTTTAAGTAGTTTACCAAATGATATTTTCTTGCTTCAGACTTCCCCGAGGAATGATTGATAAGCAATTATAAATCACTTATTAGATAAACTTATTAGATGAATTACGCAAATTTGTGCAAGCCTTAGCCCTGAAATACTCAAACCTCCATATATTGGAACTGTCCATTCACTCAAAGGTTTATCAATATCTAGCCCAGGCTCTGGTCGATCGAAACGAATTTCAACTAGAAAACTTGCTAAAGCTTGTACTTTGATTGCTGTTTAAGGAGCATATTCAATATCATAATCTCTGAGCTCTGTCAACCACTTAGTCGTCCGACTTGATACATCTAGTATTTGTAATATATTTTTAAGTGGAAAACAATTTTGAACAATAATCAAATGGGCCTATAAATAATCCTTATGTTTTGAGCTATAAACATTAGGACTAAAGCTAGATTTTCCAATTCTAAGTATCTTTTCTCACCATTAAGTAAATTTTTACTTATATAATAAACAAGGAGTGGCTAATATTTAACCTCTCTAACAAAGAACGCACTTACCGCATAATCAGACACTGTAGAGTAGATATGCAATTTCTCTCCCGCAGTTGGTTTGGTTAATATCTCCACGAAGATGAATGCTTTTTAATATTTGTGAAGGCTTTGTCACACTCTGAAGTCCAATTAAATTCATTTGCGTTTCTTAAACTTCAAAAATAGTATACATTTATTTGAATACCTTGATATAAATATTTTCAAAGCAGCTAACCTTCTAGTCAAAATTTGTACTTCTTTCATTAAACTTGGATGAGCCATGGTAATTACTGCATTCAATTTTACTTGTTCGGCTTAATTCCATTTTCACTAACAACTTACCCCATACTGTTTCAAATCACACCTCAAATGTACATTTTTCTAGGTCCAGTTTTAAATCGATGTCTTTTACATTATAAAAGGTTTCATTAGATAGGGGAAAAGATCATCATCCTTCATATGTTTTAACAACATATCGCCAATGTAAACTTCAACATTTCTTCTAATCTAACTATCAACGGCTTTATTTACCAAAAACTTATAAGTGGGCCCAACATTCTTCAAACCCAATGGTGTAACTTTGTATCGATAAATTCCTCTACCTGTTAATAACGTGGTGCTGTCTCGGTCACTCAAATCCATATGTATCTGGTTATATACTGCAAAAACATCCATAAATGACGACAAATTATTATAGAAGTTGAATATATTAGTTTATCAATATTAGGAAAAGAAAACGAATCATTCTGGAAAAGACCAGTTTAGATATGTGCAGTTGACATACAATGCCACTTCTTATTTTTCTTTTTTACATCTACCGGGTTTTCTCTCCATAAAGAATATTGAGATTGTTTGATGTGCACTACTTTTGTTAACTGATTTTATATTTTTCAGCAGAAAAAAGTCTTTATTTTTGTATAACAAGGCATACATTGGGCCTCATTGGCATTTATTGCAAAAAATACTTACAAGGACACCCATTATATCCTCGGTACACCAGGAAAACATGTGCAAACAGTCACATAAAAAATATAATAACTATTTCGTTACAACTAGTGGCAACTAGGCTCCAACTCTTATGTTTTTCCATTAAAAAAAGTAGATACCTCAATATATTCCTCAGGTCTTACCAAATTAGGAGTCTCTCTCAAATCAACCACAATGTCTGACTCCGAAATAGACTTAGGTAATTGTTATTATTTTTTGGTTCCCGCATTCTCGAGTGTCTTAGAATCCAATGCAGTAACATAACACTTTATGAACACTCTTTAGCTATTGCAGAGAACCCAAACTTGACTTCTAATAACATATTTCAAACATTTATGGACTATCGAGGCAACAACATGCATCCTCAATAAATTTTTAAAATGTTTTGGTCATCCACAACTATAAAGAGTACCCACACTCTTTTTTTGAAATGTTATTTTCTAAGGAGAGAATCACCTTCCAATTCCCCGATTACATTTGCATTAATCCTCGTGAAAACTTGCACTATTTTATTTTATCGGAGTATAAGTATAGGGGTTTTTATTTTTTTGTACGTAGATATGAAAAAATATTTGCTGAAGTATATGTATCAATTAAGATATTTCAAATTTCGGTCCCCTCGACTCCCAATCTGCATCCTCATAGGGAATATTAATATTTTTTAAAATCATCACCATTAAATACAATGAATGACACCCGATCCTCGTAAAGACGGGAATTAATTTTCATTCTTGAGAAACCCGAACGCCCAAAAAACATATTCCCACCAAAGATAGTTAAGTGTTCGAAACAGTCACACAAATAATTAACTTTACCTATCTTGTCAGGCTCATCTATTATCATGATTCTAACTCGGTCATGATCGAGGTCAAGATATTCTAAATCTATATAGATATCAATATATGGTCTAGTGGTAACTATAATATTTTATGTTTGGGGGTAGCTTATATTTCCTCGTTTTTGGTAATAGCTTGACCAACAACTGGAGCTTCCGATCGACTCCCCGGTTGTGGTTTTACAAATTTAGTCAATTTTTCATTTTTGCTTAAAGTTTGGATCAGTTGCTTCAGAACAATGCAATCCTTCATATCATGGCCAACATCATTATGATACTTACAAAAACAAGTATTTTGACCCTCCCTCAGAGTTTGAATGGGTGGTGGTCTAATACATTAAACAAAATTCTTTGCATTGCCAAAAATGGCAGCAACACTCTCTATTAACTATGAAAAATGATCAAGTTAGACGCATTGATTCCCCTTGCATCTATACTGCTGACCTTGTGGGTGCCAATTTAGCCTAGGTCGAGGTAGAATCCTGAATAGACTCAGTCAAACGGTAATTGGTGACTATTTGCGCGTGTTGTTGTTGCTAGCCCGATGCAGTATTTTGTGGAACTTTCCTCTGCGAATGAGGAAACTTTAATATGTTCTTCTCTCTACCTTAATATGTTTCACAACCTGCACCAACAAATCCCTAAAGGATATTGTATTTTTTATGATGATATTATCACTTAATTCTCCGGCAACAAGCGTTTGCCTAAACGAAGCTATAACCACTTGTTTGAAACAATCGTCCAAGCCATTTTTGGTTTCTAAAAAGTGTTTAATGTAATCCTTTAGACTTTCCCCCATAAATTGGCGACACTAAATTATCATCTCTCAATTTCTTCGTATTTATTTGCTTATCATAAATTTTCTTCAGAAAGCCATCTAGAACATATCAATATTTTTTATGTATCCCTGTAGAAGATATTTATACCACTTCAAAGCGTTATCTTTGAAAGTTTAGTATAAATCAGAACAAGAACTTATTATCTTTGTTGTAATTCATCATAAATTTCTTGGACTTCTTGGCATGGTGATTGGGATCTTTAGTCTTAAAGAATTTCTCTATCTTAAAGATGTTGAACCATCCCGGTAAATGTCCGAAGATAATTTATGCAAAAATAAACAAATGCCTCCAATTATGTCCCTCACTAAACTAGTGATCTCATTGTTGTATATATACTTTGTTAGGATGGTACGTAAAACTGATAATTCACTTGATAATCAATATTTTGGTTCCCCAAACCATCTATATTTCCCTCAATTTATGCTCTTTTGGTACACTTTTGATGTCCTCGTCTATCTGAGGAAGTATGTCGTCTCCTCGAACTTTAATGTCCACCTAAATATTTCCTTGAAAAATGCTTATCACCATATTTTTTCTCTTTTTACAACGACGATCCTTATTTGGAGAGGACGAAGACTACTCAGACTTAGACACAGAGTGCTTGGTAGACTCCTCAGACTATATCAGTTATTGGTCTTACGCTTCCTCTCAGCAATGGTGGATTTTATGTGATCCACTTGTTTGATAATTTTTGCATTTTTTTAGCCTCTTATTCTATAACTTCTTCGTCGGATCCCTCTTGTCTTTCGAGTTTTTGGACTTCTAATTGAATTTTTCCCGAAGGAGTTATTGCTGCTACTTTTTGAGATCTTAATGCATTGATCTCCCCTCACAACTGGTCATGATCTTCCTGTATGTGAGGTCGTTCCTTTTTTTGTCAGTCATATGTGGTATTTGACAAGACGGCTCTCTAATAATGACTCCCCCGCTCACTTGGACATGATCCACCTGCATTTAAAAGTCCATCTTTCAGTATATTTTGAAGACAAATTTAAAGACCTAAGATTTTTGATGTCGTTATCCGATTACCTTTGTGCTCCCATTGTGGTCACTACTAATAGCATCAAATATTTGTAGACGGTGTTCAAGTAATAATAATTGAAGAAATAATTAATTTTTGATGAGTTATAAAGAGAGAATTAAGCTGTTTAGGACATATTTTAGCAATATATACTGTGATAAATTAGGTAAGGATTTAGGTTTTCTCCAGCTGTCACTAAATGCTTTGAAGACATATTTAAACAACATTGACCCTAATGTGCCTAATATGTTTTCATCCGAAACTTATTTATAACGAAAGCACATAGTTATGTAAAACATTATTACCCTTTATTACATCTTAGTGTAAAATAAACTCTGGTTTAATAACAGGTTTTGCGTATTTGATTTTCCAAAAGTTTGGTTCTAATTGATTATATAAACATAAAAATATTTAAATGATGTAATCGGTTTATGTTCCATCTTGTCTGGCTCTATCAACAAATAATATAATTCGAAAAAGGGGAAGTAGTAAATGGTTTCAGATAAAAAATTAAGTATCAATTTTGGTAAATGTATGCCGATTTTTATTTGCAGATGTTTGTGAACTTTTTGAATATTGGATCCACAAATACATATACATAGATGGTCCATTGGTTTATATATATTTACCTACTACGTGACATATGGTCGATCCAAAACTATATAACGATCTGACTATGAGAAGCTTTTCAACATACAATGTATGAGGTGGTTTTATCGAAAGAATACATGGCCTCCTGTCTCATGCTTGCCATGACTTTCCTTCTCAAAATATCTCGTCGCTCAAAATATCATTTGAGAAAAATATATTCAATTTTAGAAAACAAAAAAATTACAATCCGTTAATCACTTTTCTTTAATACATAACAACAATGGATATGTAGGCGATTTGGAGTGCATATGAGAACCATGAGGTCTAGGCTGTTTTTTTTCTGATTATTCTTTTGAGGTTTTCGATGGGGGTATTTGACACATTGTCTGAACGAGCACAAAGTTTCTTCGAGTTTATGGAGCCATGACCGCCTAATTACCGCGTGATACGAATGTCGTGCGTCGACTATAATGAATAGTGTTATGACCATTTTCTTTGTGTTCCAATGACCCCAGGATTTCTACCTCGCCCATACATTTGGTTGTTTTGTCTTTGTAATTGACTAGTTTACTGTTAATGGCTTTAACTGGAGGTACCTAATCATTTGTTCGTAACTTTTATCGAAGATCACGTTGGCCGAGCTACCGTTATCGATTAGGACTCGAGTGATAATTAATCACAAAATATTTTGGGATGGTCAGGGTGTCTTCATGAGGGGTGAGAAAACCCCCAAGTTATTGTCATTAAATGAGAGGTCGAACACCGAATTCTGATAATTATGGTATGATGAGTTTCCCAACAAAAAACATTTAGATTCTTCATATGTCTTCTTCGAACTCCAACATCGGTTCTATACATGGTGTCCCCTTAAAGAATTGTGCATAGTCGCTACTAATTCTGCTTGTACTCATTCATTTTATCAGAGGCGTCATCTATACGGCCACCTAGCTCCCTCTCCTCCCTGTAGTCTTAAGCACCAGGATACACACACAAATATGAAGCAAAAGTAATGAAGTGAATATAGATAACAAAAACGTTACTATAAATTTGCTTAACAGAAAGGAAATACAAACTGATACTTAAAGAAATAAACTGCCTAAAAACAAGAACTGCCTAAAAACGCAACTGCACTACCCCACGTTCTACCTAATAACAAAACTAATTAATTTATTTCAAACAATTTATTTAGATTATTTCCAACATACTCCCCCTAATCTAAATACTTGTCTGCACCTCCTTCATTCCAAGTAGATCACGCATTTGTTCAAACTTCACTGCTGGCATTGACTTCGTTAGGATGTCAGCTCGTTGCTCCTGTGTGTTTATGTGTTTAATGATTACCTCCCCTCTTTCAACACAGTCACGAATAAATTGATAACGTATATCGATTTGTTTACAACGCCCATGAAAGACCGGATTCTTTGCCAAATCAATCGCAGATTTATTGTCTATGTAAAAAACTACTGGGCGAGGTTTTGAGTTTGTCAACTGGCCCAGTAAATTGCCCAGCCACACACCTTGACATGCCACTGCAGTAGCAGCTATGAACTCCGCTTCACATGAGGATAACGCCACGCACCTCTGCTTTTGTGATACCCAGGCAATTAGACTTTCATTTAGATAGAAAGCCATCCCTCTAGTACTTCTTCTATCCTCAATGTTACCTGCCAAGTCACTGTCGGAGTACCCTGCTAACATATAGTCTCCAGCTTCTTTGGTATACATTAACCCATAGTGCAGTGTACCTTTGATGTAACAAAACATTCGCTTTACAGCTCCCATGTGCAGTACTGTAGGTCTCTCAATGTACCTGCTAACTACACCAACTGAGTGTGCAATATCTGGACGTGTATGGACTAAATACCTCAAACCTCCAACAAGACTCTTGAACTGTGTAGAGTTAACAGCCTTCCCCTTTTCGTCTTTCACAATCTGAATTTTGGGCTCCATGGGATATCGAACAGAGTTGCACTCACTAAGACCAGCCTTTTCTAATAATTGTTTTGCGTAAGCACTTTGCTTCAACTTGATGCAGCCATCCGTCTGACTCACTTCAATGCCCAAGTAGTAGGAGAGCTTGCCCATGTCGCTCATTTTAAACTCTGTCCCCATCTGTCTTTTGAACTTGATGATGTTGTCAACATTTGTTCCTATAATCAATAAGTCATCGACATATACCCCGATGATCAGAATTTCACATCATTCGCGTTTGAAGTAAACAACATGTTCGTAGGGATACTTGGTGAAGCCTAGATCCTCCAAACATCTGTTCAACCTCGAATACCAGGCCCTTGGAGCCTCTCGCAAACCATAAAGAGCCTTGAAAAGCTTGTACACCATGCTTTCTTTACCCTCCACAAAACCTTCAGGCTGCGTGACGAACACTGTTTCCTGCAATTCTCCGTTCAAAAACGCTGATTTGACGTCCAAGTGATGGACCTCCCATTCATTCCTTGCTGCTAGAGCCAACAATAGTCTAACGGTCTCTATACGTGTAACTGGAGAGAATATTTCTTCGAAATCTATCCCAGTTTTTTGTACATATCCCTTGGCTACGATACGAGCCTTGTATTTGATGATCTGGCCATCTGAATCTCGTTTGGTTTTATAAACCCATTTAAGGCCGATGAGTTTTTGTCCAGTTGGTAATGTCACCAACTCCCAGGTGTGGTTCTTCTCTATGGCATCGATCTCATCCTTCATGGCCATTTCCCATTTGTGTTCACCTGCTGCCTGAGCATACGTCGTAGGCTCTTCCTCCGCAATTCTCAACAAGAGTTCCTGCTCCACCTCAATCTCGTCTGTTTGATTATACACATCACTCAACAGTCAAAAACGTCGAGGCTCACTACTTGCACTACTTTGAGAGTCACCACCGTTGCTACGTGACCTACTGCCCTGAGAATCGCCACCACCACTTGTACTGTCCTGAGAATCGCCACCACTGCTATCTCTATGAACTGCACTGCTTGCAGATGTTGTCTCAGAATTACTCTCCCCCACATCTGCCAGTGGGGTGTTTCCTGTTGGTGTTGCATCGACAGTGATACTAACCACAGAGAAACTTCCTTGTTTCCCAATGTCGAAAGCGTCTTGATTTTTCCATACACAGGCTCTGTCTTCCTCAAAAACTACGTCTCGCGTCACAGAGATATTGTTGTCTTCGGGATTGTATAGACGACATCCCTTAGTTCATGGTTCCTTCCCCAAGTAAATCAACATTTTACTTCGGTCATCAAGCTTGCTAGTATAAATGTTTGGTACCTTGGCATGTGCAATACAGCCGAATATACGAAGATGTTCTATGTATGACTTGTCTCCTGTCCAGGCTTCATAAGGCGTCTTTGCTGTCAGCGATCGAGTTGGGAGTCTGTTCAACACGTAGACAGAATGACGTGCTGCCTCTCCCCATAAATGTGCTGGAAGTCATTTTTCTTTCAAGAAACTTCGAGTCATGGCTACAACCGTTCTGTTTCTCCGTTCGACAACTCCGTTCTATTGCGGAGAATATGAGACGGTGAGATGTCTGGTAATACATGTGCTTTCACAATAGAAGTTGAACTTGTTTGAAGTGAATTCACCCTCTCGATCAGTTCTGAAAGTCTTTATTTCCTTGCACGACTCCTTCCCAATAAATGCTCGAAACCTTTTGAACACCTCCAAAACTTCGTCTTTCCTCATCAAGAAATAAATCCACATCATCTTACTAAAATCATCCACCAACAAAAAAATATAGTTCTTTCTAGAGGCTGTGATGGTGAGATTGGTCCGCACAAATCCCCGTAAACCAGTTGTAGCATCTGTGAAGCATGAAAATTTGTTTGACAAAGAAAAGCTTTCCTTGTTTGTTTTGACATCAAGCATCCTGTACACACGGTTTTAGGATAAACAAGTTTTGGAAGGCCATATGCCATTCTATTTTTAGACATCAACAACATAGCTTGGAAGTTAACATGTCCTAATCTCGAGTGCCAACGCCACGATAATTCCTCAGTTTTCGAAAGTAGACATACACCCTTGCTAGTTTCTATCACAATCTTATATAAACGATTTACCGATCGCTTAACATTCATTATGAGCCTCCTAGTCTCATTGTACACCCACAAATAATTACTATTCAATAAAACTTTATTTCCACTCTCAGATAATTGACCAAGACTTATGATATTATTACAGAGAGTGGGAATGAAGTATACCTCAGGAAAAAGTAAGTACTCTCCGGTTTTGCCTTTGGATATAATAGATACCTTTCCTTTGATTGCAACTGTTGAACCATCACCAAATTTCACCAAACCTGTCATGCTTTCATCAAGCTCCCGGAACTTGGATCGATCCCCCGTCATGTGGTTGGTGGCACCGTTGTCCAGGTACCACACATTGGATACACCACGATTCTCTACAATGCTGCTAAGCTTTGGCACAATCTATCTTTCTGCTACAAGGAGGGCGGGTTCATCATCTTGTATCTGAGTCAAGTTGACTTCTGGCTTCGATTATTTGTCACGTCGTGGGCGTCTACACTCAGATGCATAATGACCCATCAAACCACAGTTGAAGCATCGAACTTTACTCCTGTCTCGTCCGCCTATATTGCTTCCACTTCCTCTATTTCTCAGGCCTTGGGATTGCTCTGTCCCTCCTTTTTTCCTTTTTATCCACTCTTCCCTTGTGAATAAAATTTGTCCCTCAGTGTTTTCTCGTTTCAACCATTCCTCCTCTGTCAGGAGTAACTGTCCTCCAGCGTTTTCAACCTGTCCATGAAGCCTTTCTTCGTGTTCTTTTAGAGATCCAATAATCTCCTCAACTGACATTTTCTCTAGATCACCAAATGATTCGATAGATGAAGTGATCTGCAAGAAACGTGATGGCATGGCCGTGAGGAATTTCTTGACAACGTAGTGTTCCTCAATAGTTTCACCAAGTGTTCGAATGTTAGTAACTAGAGTACTCAGCGTTATGGAGAAATCGTCTATGTACTCTGTTTCCTTCATGAGTAAATTCTCAAACTCACCTTTTAAAGTTTGAACCTTAGCCTTCTTGACCTTGTCCGCTCCCAAACACATGGTTTGTATAGCCATCCATGCTTCCCTTGCTGTCTTTTTTTTCAGCAACGATGATAAGAATATCTTCAGGTTTGGCTTCATAAATTGCAGCCATCGTCATCTTATCTACCTTGACGTCAATCGTGGCAATGGGGTCCTTCGGTTCAACAACATCCCAAATCCCATGTGCTTGCATAAACACGTGCATTTTCAACGACCAGGCCGTGTAGTTCGTCTTCGTCAATAGTGGGTAGGTCAAACTTAATGTGCTTTCTTTCGCCCTAAAATAAAAGAACAGATACAAATACACTTACAGACAGACAAGAACTTGGAAATGTTAACTTCTTATTTCATTTATCAAACATTATTACACTGTCTCTTATATAGACAAATAACTAATGGTTTGATCTTATCATACTAACTGCTTTAATAACTAATATAAACACGTGTCTAAGTTCAATGTTTATCCAACATTCTCCCCTTAACATTGAACTTGACTGTTGTCTTGTTCATCGTCTGCCTGATCTTCTCTTTGCCGTCTGCTTCTCTGAAATTGCCACATGTGTAATCTTAGTGAGTTGTCGTTTCAGCACCTCTACGCGTGCCTTCTTGACGCAATCTTCGCCAACCTGCCAACTCGCATCTCCTTGAGTGCGTCCAAAGCCTTCTTTGCCGTCTGCTTCTCCGCTTGAGAAATGGCTGACATGTCACTTTGATCTTTGACATCGTCTATGTCTTCACCTTTAATAACCGACCATACTCCTAGAGAATGCAAGATTATCTTCATCTTGACAGCCCATATGCCGTAGTTCGTTTTGCTTAACGGTGGATATTGAATCGGGATTAAGACTCTCTCGCCATCTGATTTGATGACCGCAACTGCCTTCCAGTGATCTCCAACACGGGCTCTGATACCAAATGTAGTCTTAAACACCAGGATACACACACAAATATGAAGCAAAAGTAATGAAGTGAATATAGAAAACAGAAACGTTACTATAAATTTGCTTAACAGAAAGGAAATACAAACTGATACTTAAAGAAATAAACTGCCTAAAAACAAGAACTTCCTAAAAACGCAACTTCACTACCCCACGTTCTACCTAATAAAAAAACTACTTAATTTATTTCAAACAATTTATTTAGATTTTCCAACACTCCCTTGCCATATTCGCCCTCTACTTTACGACTTAGACGAGATTTTAGTTGACGATCAAGCATAATATCTCATATTTTAATTGTCAGAACTCGTCGGTTAGATGAAAATGGTATTTATGACATGCAGAAAAGCAGGGAAGGTACCTCTTGTCAGTTTGATGAAAATGGTATTTATGATATGCACAAAAGCAGGGAAGGTACCTTTTGTAGCCGACTATGAACATACACCGCGGATCTTGATATTTGGCATTTCCTGCGATTTATTCGTACATAATGGCTATATTCTTCTTTAGAGACGTAACTTTCCTAGCAGGGTTATCAAAATAGGAAGGTTGTGGTTTACTTACTAAACCACTCGATGACGTTTTCTTTAAATATCATAGAGAAGGTCCTGCACAGTAAGATGTCATCCGAGTTCGAAGGTCATCATGATATTGCTGTACTATCGGTCACCTAATCTGTCGAACGAATCCATCTTGCGCGGTTTAATTTTTGAGACAGCTTTTCCTCTAAGATTCTTTTGACGAATGGGGATTCATGTAGCACGTAAACCACCATAGTCAGTCTCACATGGTCAAATTCCAATATTTCGAGCCCCTTCCCTTCGCGAGTGACATCATTGCTTCACAGGTCGTCCCGGCTAGAGTGAGATATCCTATTTTTCTTTTACTTTTTGCTCTTGCTCTCGCCAGTGTTCACTTCCATTGGTGCGCCCGTTAGACCTACAGGTTCCCTTTAGCCTTGCTAGCCTCTTAGATAAGGTTTTTTTTATTACTTCTTTCGACAGAAGCTTCTCATTGAAGCGCTCAAGGGTCATGTCAATTTTGTCGAGACGATATTTGGCTTCCTCGTCCCTTTTTATAGCTGTCGCTGGGCGACCTTAAGATGTTCCCGCTTGATCTCTTAAAATATGAGACTCTAAAATTTAATCATTTGAAGAGGTAGACGGCATACCTAGGTTAAGAGGATTATCCTCTTAATAATTGAATCTCTCGTTTAATTCATGATCTAGTTAACACCAACATGAGTTTTCAACGAAAAAGTTGTTAATTTTGTTCCCAAAGACTTTGTCAAAACCAGATTAGGGATTTTAATGATATTTGTTTAGCTTCAAGCCAAAATCAGTTGGAGTGCTTACATGATTGCAATCTGTCATTTGAAACTTATTCAAAACATCTTGCACATACTTCTTTCGATATATAAAATCTTTTTACCTGATTGTACTACTTCTAGGCCAAGAAAATAATGCATCACACATTTCGAATTCAATCCCCATGGATTTTTTTTAATTCTTTAAATATGACACTATCATCTCCACTAAATATGATATCATCTACATACAAGCAAACAATGAGTAGTTTCTCCTTATCTCCAATCTTAAAAAAATAAGTGTGCTCATATGAAAATTTATGAAAGCCTTGTTTAATATAATAAGCTTCAATGTGACTATACCAAGCTCGTAGAGCTTCTTTTTAATCCATAAAGATATTATTTTAATCAATACACTTTATTCTCATTTACAATCTTAATATGACCGAGAGGTTGTTCTACAAAAACCTGTTACTCCAAGTTTCCATGCAAAAATGCCTATTTGACATCTAACCGAAAATAAGCCAAGAATTACGTGCTACCAATGCGATTACCAATCTGATTGTATCATGTCTTGCAACAAGAGGAAAAACTTCTTTATAGTAAATCTCATATTCTTGCTTATATCCCATAGCTACCTAATTCACCTTACACTTTTCAACTTCATAATTTTCTTTTACTTTTGTTTTGAAACCGCACCTAACACCAATGGTTTTACGCTTTTTTGAAAGATCACTCAGCTCCCAAATATCATTTTATTCAATAACATTAATTTCATCATCCATCGTATTCCTTCTATGTTTCATCTTTGAGAACAATTTCAAGTGTTGTACGATCACAATCTGGAAATAAAGCAAAGTGAGTGAATTGATCATCAATTTTAGTTATATCATAGGATTGCATCTATGCATGCCTTTTTCAAATACGAGGAAGAGATTGAACTTCTACATCATTAGCTTCTTCTGCTTTATCATTAGCTTTGCTACCGTTGGTAAAATTTCAGCCGCTGTTCGAGTTGTTTCTGATGAATTTTCAGGCACAAAGGTTGTTGGAGTTGGTTTGCTTTTAGAATCATTGTCAAATAAAAGAATTTGAATATTTTCCTTCCCATTCAAATCCAAAGTTTTTTCTTAATCAAAGACAATGCCTCGGCTTGTCACAAATTTTTGAGTTAACGGATTAAACAATATATAAGCTTTGGATGTTTCTCTAACACAAAAAAACACATTATTCCAATTTATCATCAAGTTTCTTCATTTTCTCATATGGGATATGCGCATAATCAATGTATATAAAAATTCTAAAATAATCTAAAACAGGTTTCCTTCGACTCTATGCCTCATATGGCGTCATTTTGAACAACATATAGGGCTTATATTCAAGATATGAATACTCAAATTTACTTCCTCAAGACAAAAAGATTTTAGAATTCTCCCTCTTGCCAAAAAGCTTATCACCATATTAAGGGTGGTTCTTTTTTTCCTCTTTGATACACCATTTTGTTGTGGTGTATAAGCAGTTGGTAACTCTCTTCGAATGCCAAGAATGTCACCGAAAACATTAAATTTAGTTGAGAAATATTCTGCACCACGATCAGTTCAAAAGGTTTTAATGGTCGTTATGTTTCATTTCTTCACACGAGCCTTCAAGCTTTTAAATGCACAAAGAGCTTCTGATTTTTTTCTGTAAAACATAAACCCAAGTTTTTCGAGTATAATCATCACTGAAGGTAATTAGGTATCTTTTACCTCCGTTTGTTGTTTGCCGAAAATCATCTTGCTCGCCATGAATTCCGTTAGGTCAATTGAGAACAATGTTGTTTCCCAACAACAAATTCTTCACAAACTTGGGTTGGAATACTTATACAAGGAAGACATGCCATCATAATTTTATGTTAGACTGTCTTCAATCCACCAAAACTCAAGTGGTCATAATGAAAACTCCACAACCAAAAATGATCTTTTACTTCATCGACCGGACAAGTTTGCACACTTTCAATTTTTAGTGGAAACAACCTGTTTGAACTTATTGAGACAACAACAATAGCTCATCTAATAGGATCATAAATCTCGCAAACATATTTTTGAATAGTGATTATATAAACCTTTTTGAGCAATCGAACAACACTTAACAAATTACTTTTCAAGTGAGGAACATAAAAAACATTGGAGATTATTTCCATAAAACGATTATTGGTTCTTATCTCAATATTACGCTTTCTCATCACCTTAACAGTGGAACAATTACCATAACTTACTATAGAATGAAAGTTTTCATTTAAATAAGAAAAAAAATTACTTCCACACATGTGGTTATTGTAGTCAGTACCCACACACCAAACATCTCAATGAGATTCCTAATTAGCTTCAACAATCATGAACATAGTTTATACTTCCTTATTTTCGGAAAAATTTGATTGTTCTTCCTTTTCTTTATAATTAGGTAGCTCAGTATAACATTCAAAACGATAATGACCAAATTTATGACGTTTAAAACACTCTAACATGGATTTGTCAAAATGATGATCTCGTCATTTGTCTTTGCCTGAAAAATTATCATTATTGGTTTTATAATACATGTTTCTATCTCTATTTCCCTGGAATCCCCTTCCTTTACCTCTACATCTTCCTCTAAAGTTTGAGAAATTAATATGGGTAGAAACCTTCAAAGCTTGCTCCTCTGAAGTTGAACTACGATTTATCTTCTATTCATGGACCATCAACAAGATTTGTAGTTAATCAAGAGAAAATGCATCTATGACTTTTGATTCTTTAATTGAATACAAGACATAATAAAATTTTGGTGTACGTTGAATGTTTTACACATTGGTAAAATATTCCATCTTCTCACCATGAAATTGCATTTTGTTGTTGATCTCCATAGTCTTGGGACAATAGGTGGTAACAGATTCTTCATCCTTCATTTTTAGAGTCTCAAAATGTATTCTTAAAGCTTGAAGCTTTGCACGTTTCACCCTAGTTGAGCGTTGATATTTTTTTCCATGGAATTCCAAATATCTTTGGAATTTTCTTAGCTAAGAATTGTTTCTGATGATCATATTGACCATCAAATCGTGGAATGTATGCTTGTATAAAACTGTCCGAAGCCATCAATTTTACTTTGTTTATTTTTTAAACTAGCTCTGATACCTTTGTTAGCTCGAGAACAAAATTGAGAGAGAGAAACTTGAGAGAAAACAAATTGTCTGCGTTAATGAATTGATAAAGGACCGCCTTTAAATAAGTGTTACACTGAATTTCTAAAAATTTGGTCTAACTCAATAAAGAGCTTTCAAATGAGAATTAATATTTATAAAAACTTATTTTAACCCATTAAATAGCTCTGAATGAAAATAAATATAAAACAAAATATGTAAACTTTAACAAATAACACAAAGAAAAACTTTCTCAAAAAACAAACCAATGTTAGTAGTAAAAGAATAGAAAGGTTTTTTTTCGGAGGGAACCCGCAGCGCTACTCAGAGTGCAATGGGTGTGCCACATCAGGAATACCAAAAATTTGAGATGAGATATAAAATAACATGTGAGGCCATGCATAAACAAACATGCGAGACTATGCAATAAAAATATGCGAGACTAAACATAAGTAAACATGTGAGACTATACATAAAGAAATGTGAGTCCAAGTAGAATAAATATGCGAGAACAATCATAAATAAACATGTGAGACACGTACAACTTGATGATAAAGATGAGGGACATGTACTACTTGATGATAAAGATGCGGGACATGTACTACTTGAAGATAAAGATGCGAGTCCAGATGTACTAAATCTAATAGAAAAAGAAATCATCAATGAATCTAGTTTTGTTCATCTTTAAAAAACAATGGCTTGTCTCTAATGATTTATTATTTCTAGTCTCGCATGTTTTTTATGTGTAGTCTTGTATATTTTTATGTCTGGTCTTGCATGTGTGGTTATGACTCGTGTTCTTCTATTTTTGGATGTGTCTGGTTTTTTTTCGGAGGAAACCCGCAACCGCTACTCAAAGTGCAATGAGTACGCACAGGGTAAACCCTCAGTCTAACGCGATAGCCTGCAAACCAACGCCAGAAGGTAAACCACACAAGGTGACAGCCTTAACCGAGAAAGCGTATGTAGAGGGACTCGAACTCATGACCTTTGATCATAAACATGTCATACTCAACCAACTCGGCTACCCCTGTGGGGGCTTTTGGATGTGCTTCGTGTTCTCATATGTTTGGATATGACTGGTCTCGCATGTTACTGTCGAATAAAAAAATTCAATTTGTTTTTAAAAAAATATCATTAAAAGATCTAATTTTATTTTCCTTAAAAAATGTCGGCGGTACTTTCAGATTTTTTTTTTCAAACTTCGAATTGAAAGATACAAACCTTTTAAAAAATAAAATAAATAAGAATCATAAGTGGGTGATTCGCTCATGATGAAACATGTGTATTTAAGGTCATATTATAGAAGTAGATATTAAATAAAAGTTATTTACCTCTCCTTTCGCATCTTTATCATTAAGTAGTCTATGTCTCGCATGTTTATTTATGACCATTCTCTCATTTTTAATATACGTGGTCTCACATGTCTTTTATGTATAGTTTTGCACGTTTATTTATCCCTGTCTCACATATTCTTATTGCATAGTCTCGCATGTTTATTCATGTCTAGTCTCATATGTTTTTTTATTTCTTATCTTGCATGTTTGTTATGTTTGATTTCTCATATTACTAACAAAACAAAATAAAAATATCAATAATTGACATAGTTTTGTTCGTCTTAAAAAATACTGCGGATGGTACTTTCTAATTATCTTTCCGGACTACATATTGAAAGATATGGAGTTTGTAAAATAGAAAAAATAAATAAATAAGGGACATTTGGTTAAAAAAAGGAGAATATGGTACTCTTGGGTTTTCACCATGGTTCAAGTATCCATTCGTAGTACCTAATTTTTAGGTATTAGGTGAAAATGAGACAGTTTAGTGGATATTTATGAGTACTTTTCGCATTAATAATAATTTTATTTTATCATACTATTGGATCGTAAATATATTTTTTATTTTTTACAAATGGGTTAGAATAAATATTTTTATTTAAGAGCTTAAATGTTGTGTTAAAATTTAAACTTTTGAATAAATATCATATATCAAATTTTTGTAGTATAATAAGAATTTTAATTTTTTTCTAATATATCTGAAGTCAAGAAATTATTAATAGTAATATGTTTGAGATGATAAATGTTGTGTTATGGTATTGTATTGTTAGAATTTTTTTATATAACTTTTAACCATATAAGAACAATATTTTGTATTATATGTTGATGCTAAGTTTGTCAATAGCCACAATCCGGTGATAGTGCTTTTACATCCTTTAAGATTTATGTCATTCCCTTCACAAGATCAATTGTAATAGAAATGATTGATGCTACATTATATTTATGTCTCAAGCTTGTATGATCGCAAATGATCCATACGGGAAAATCTCCGATGTTTGGGTGTTCCGTTTGCTCTTGAACGAGGTAATATTATTTCATTATCGGGTCAATATTGTTTGACGATTTTGTGTATGCAACTTGTTATAATCGTTTTCTAGTGATTAGGTTTATCGTTCTCGAGTGCTAGCTACTGTTACGACTTAGTGATCTTTATTTGGTTTAAGTTATTTTTTAGTAATTCCACCGTGACATACTCACAAGGCTCGAACTTTTAATATAGACAAAATATAGCAAACTATGTTGTGGTATATATGTTGAGTTAATACTATATGTATAAAAAGTGATTGAGGGTTGTTGACTTTTTTGTGTTGCCAGTGTTTTTCTCTTTTGTGATATCTCTGTACTTTGTGTTATAAATGATATTATGGGGTAATAGTAACATAATGACTAAAAATATAAATCTAGTTCGATTAATTGGTACTTATGTATGGAGGTAAAAAAACTATATTTGTATATACATTTTGATAAAGTTTAAAATATAAAAGTGCATCGTTAGGCAGTTATCATCGAGTTATATATTTGGAGTTGAAAAGAGTAATTTTTCTCCTAGTCCCTTGCAATGTTATTTTGAAAGTTTTATTATATCTACCGTTGTTGGTGTCAAATTGTCTTTGACGAAGTTGAAAAATCCAGTCTACTGAACAAATCTTGAGAAATAATATTTTCAATTCTATTTCTAGAAATATGACATAATCGCTTGTCCAAAAGTTTTGTTGAATTTTCCAGTTTAAATTTTAGCTTTCGAGGTACGTCTACATTCGTTATTAACTTTCCATAATCAACACCATTATCATGTAAATAAAGACATAAGTTTTTATTTCCAAATAGACAAGAATAACTTAATTTGTCCAACGACGGAAAAGAAATCAGGTTCCTTCTAAACGAAGGTACATACAAAATGTCTTTTAAATACAAAAAATGTCGACTCGTAAAAAACAAACAAAAATTAGAAATAGAATTAACAAAATACGAATTGATGTCAGCTGTATAGTTGGATGTTTCATCATCACTTAAGTTTCTGTTTCTTATTATATCCTCAAAAGAAATACAAACATGAGTGGTTGTTGTTGTATCAACCCACCAAGTATTTCTATGCAAATTGCCAAATTACTTCAACCACAATAAATAAAATTACAGTGTGTTCATAATAAGTGTTTCTACAATTACAGATTGCATTACCAATATAAGTAATCTTCCTTACTTTAATGTGCAGAACAAGTACAAATATCATGCTATTTAATACTCAAAATATACTTTCATTTAAAATTTAAAATGTAGTCGATACAAAAATTCATTACGATTTGTATACCCTCTTAAAATATCTTGAATATTTATACTTTTTTCCTTCTAAATATGAAACTAAAATCTAAACATGCTTTATTTATAAATAAACATTATTCAGTTTCATAGAAGATAATTTCATAATCTCAAAATTTAAGAATTTAGTTTTATGGTGGCTCTATACCACTTGCTAAAAATAGTTATTCTATTTTAACTATCTGTAACTTCCGGACAGTTATTTAATGAAGACCATATCTTATTAAATTGTCACTTTTAGAAATCATAATTCGATAGTATTTTGTCTAACAAAATAATCCCAAATCTGTACATCTTGTTTAAGTTGTATAATTTCTAATCCAATCTTTCATAGTATTCGAAATTAAACCTGATATCTATACAATTACCTCTATGATACATATTTTATATTCTAATCTGTTCATTTCTTTATAATTATTTTTATTGGACTAATATTGAAGATAGTATGATACATCGATAAAACATGTGACTGTCAAACTCAACGGAAAAATTTCAAACTTGGGATACATCGATAAACAATCATTTTCTCTAACAGTTTTTTTTTAGCTCATATCACTAAAAGGTTTTTTTTTTAAGAAAGGATGATAAGTGTAATGCCATGAGAATACTTATATTTTATCTTGATATCTTCTAGCTACGATGAAAAGAGAGAAAAATTACATACTTCGGTTGTTGGTGGGTTCAAACGAATTCGAAAACTCAGTAGCTTTGACTCTAGCCTTACTAGGATAAGGTATCTCGAACTTCCGCCAATAAGTATAATAGATTTTAGATATTGGATGGTTTTCCTAAAAATATATATTTTTTAAAAAATAAATTGGAATCAATATTAAATCAGACCAATAGATATCATTCAAATATTTTTATCTTTACGATTATATATTTAGATTTAAATATCAAAATAAAATGAATCCATGAGGGGAAAATAAAATATAAAAAGTTATAAACAACATAATATATTCTATAGAATTAAAAGCAAATTAGATAAAATATCGAAAATAATGAAATAGAGAACATAATCCATACAATGAATACGAGACACTATTATAAGCTTAGAATAATAGATTAATTTTTTTTGGTAAAGTGCATAGCACTAGTAGATGTTTCTGCTACCCTGACCTCCCTTTTGGCCAAAATTGCTTCAATCTGACTCTCTTTCTTTGGCTTTTTTTATTCATTTTGTTGATCTCTATTGACAAATCCTTGATATAACCATCTCTCGTAGCAGATTTAGTATTCATTTCATCAATTTTCTGAAGCATTCCCAATATATAAGCTTCTGTTTCTTATTGGTTTATGCTATCTTTTCCAGCATTGAAGCTAGAATATCATCTGTAGACGTATTTACATTCTCCCCGTTGCTATAGTTGCACTCTTTTAGTTTTTTCGGGTTATGGTTTAATTCGTAAGCACCATTAGAAGCAAGCGAGGCAGCTTTTCTTTTGCATATGTTTGCTTCTCCTTCTTCAGCTATTGGCACTAACATGTTAAGCATCCTCTTTTCCGGGTAAAACTTAATCTCATTCCATAAAGGATGTTCTTTATGGGTAGGATCTTGTACCATTTTCTGCATAGACACAAGGACGTATAACATTTATCCACCAATATAAATGAAATTTAAATTGTAGATCCATGCCTGGAATAGGTTGATAGAATGGATCCATCGGGTGCGGCACTCAATAGGGCTCCGGCTCGTATTTTGACCAATTCTCTTGTCTCTTCCACACTTCATGTATTCGGTGTATCCTTCATTATCCAAGATAATTTTGAAATGCTATTAATTGTTTTTTGTTCACCTCTCATCCAAATCTAGTTTTATACTGATAATGTGTCTCGGTGAATCACATTAGTAACGTGAACTCAAATAAAATAAACGCCTTTTTTTGTGTGGAATGTTTAATAATAAAAGTAAATAGGAAAAGAACAAAGAAAGTGAAATGGGTAGTTATTTTATAGACGCGTATCATATGATACTTATGATATAGCATTCCAATCCTCGTATCTTTAATTTTTTCTTAATTTTTAAAATTGTTTATCATGTGTAGTTATTTGGGTTACTACCAGAGAGGCCAGTGGTGAAGTTTGGTCCGATTTTGGCCGAAACCGGCGGATAATTTTACTAAACGGAGTATTTTGGATGGTTAAGTTTTTGAAATCGGATCGGACCGTTAAGTTATGATTCGCTATATTATGGTTCAATTTGGTTTCGGTTAACTGCAGTTTTGAATTTGGTTAATTTTAATTCGGTCCGGACTTAGTAAGATCCGCTTCGGTTCTGTTCTGTAATAATTGGATTTTAAATTATTTTACTTAAATAAATTATATAAAAATTAAGTTTTAAAATTAAGTTTTTGCTTTTGTTTTACTCGACTTTTTGCAATATAATGTATAAAAATAAAATAAATAAAATAATATGTTCTAATGGTTTTATCGGCTCGATTTCGAACCGGTTTTATCTGTTCGGTTCTTTTGTGTCTCGATTTTTAAAATGAAAACAAAAAACTGAACAGTTAGAATACACTACATTTATTTTCTTTTTGTTCGTATCAGTTTGAGTCTCGAATGCTATTAATAAACCAACTTATTAGGACCGTATAAATTAATCTGAATTTATAGTTTTTAAATATAACATACTATATTTTTAACAAATATGTACTAAAAATATACAAATAATTTAGCAAAATATACGATTTTCTAAAAATTCATATTCATAAAAAGAATCCGACTAATGTTGCCAATAAAATAAATAATGGATAAAATTTGATAAATAAATATCAACAATGAAGAGACGATAAACGAAAGAAAACACTAGTGAACACTTATGCTTCAATTACACTAATAAACACTTGTATTACAATTGCTCTCAATATTTATTTATACAATTCATTCTACATTTTCATGTATTTTACAAATGAAATTATGTTGTTATATAGTAGTATTGATTTGTGGAGTCTTACGCTTCTGCCTTTTTAATGGTGCGATATTTTCTGGTTATCCTCACGTTTTATGAGAGAGGTACATATTTGAAAGTTGTTTTCCATGGAATTTAAAATGTTTTATTTGTACGCTTTCATATATGATTTCTGTACACTTGACGACACTTGGCGACGTTCGAGGAGCAAAGATTCAATGGTGGCTAGAACAAAGTCTAAATCTCAATATATTATTGTTACAAGGGTTTTTAATGGACACATTTGGCGGGTTAAAAAAATGGTCGGATGGCTAAACCCGACTGTTGGCTAAATCCTGTTATGCCTAGCCGCACAAGTACACGCGACCAAGTGCTTAGGTTGTTGGTGACCAGACGAAACCTAGCCATGCCAGTGTGGTCGGATGACCAACATCGTTCTGGTCAGGTCCTAGTTAGATGGCATGACTGTTCTGATTGTGCATATGTGCTCCGACCCCACGAGACATAACCATCTTACCAACTCTCCTTGTGCACGATTGCACATTTAGAAGATTCAAGCGCTGGTCTTACAAGTGTATAAGGTGAGGCTCTTGAACCATTTTTGGCACAAGCTTATAGGACCAATCTGGTTAGGTCCATCATATCTAGCCAGGATTGTTCTTGTTGCACGAGTGTACATGACCAAGCGTTGAGGCCTCTAGTCGCGCATATATGCACGACTGGTGAAGATATGGTTGATAGTATCGTGTCGCACAACCAAGTGTTCTAATACTTGGTTTATTAGTCATGTCCCTTCTCGTTATCTGTATGTGATAATATATAGTCCTAATGTCGTTAAAACTTTGAATTTATTTTAATTGATTTCATGTAGCCTGGTTGGAGAATATTAAACCATTTCATGGTTGTTTTACTTAAGGTCACGACAAAGGCTCGACAGTGGATCCCATCATTTCCTCCATAATGCAGCATCTCATCATTGAGTTGTTGGATGTGGTGCTTTATATCTCATTACCATTATACTTATATATTTTTTGGTTGCTGTAATTTCTAACATGTTTTAAACTAGTATCTATTGTGTTAGTAGAGTTTCATTTTCTGATTGAGGTTTTTCATTATCGTAAAATTCGTATAAACATTTATGAACAAGTACTTTTATTAGAAATTTAGCCCCAACTTTTTGGTTGTCGTAATTTCTAGCATATTTTAAACTAGCTGTGTGGCCTTTGATATGATTTTGAGGCTTTGGTATGCTCGCCTGATTATACATATTTGGCTGTACTTATCTTGGTTACTATTCAATTCAAAAACCTTTCTAAACACGGAATTTATATGATTAGAATCGATGATATATGACGGAGTCAATACATACAGGGAATGGATTGGATGTTGTCTCCTTTGTTAGCTGAATTTAGGTCTATAACTCTTTAAAAGCGTTTTGGTATTGTAAAAGTATAAAATTTTGACGGAACACGTGATCGTGATAATCACATCAAAAAAATTTAAGAACTATATGATGAATTTTAACGATGATGATAAGTTTTTGTGCCGATATTTCTCGTATAATTTTAAAGGAACTATATTGAAGTGTTAGAATAAAATTCCAAAAGGATTATAAATTAAATTTTGGATGTTTAACACTACTTTTCGAAGGTAGTTTGTAGGAAATAAATAAATTCCCACATATGAGGATATCATAATTCAATGCAAGCAAGTCATAATAGAAAATTTAAAGTAACACACTAAGGGTTTTATGCTTATCAAAACTGGGTTGGATGATTGTGACGAACAGGTAGTGTGTGCTACTTATCGGCAAAGGTTCCTCCCAAGAGATTTGGCTAATGAAACAACCAGAATGAGGATACTTATATTTGGAGTTTTAATGGCTGAGGTGGAAGAACATATCAAGGTTGATGAATCAACAAGGGTACGGTTCTGGCCAAGTTCGACACACAGGAAATTACAATAAGAGAGTACTTTGATAACGAGAGGTTTTAATAACAAACATCTCTCCGACCCAAGCCTCCAAACAATCTACATCCTTGGTCACGACCATCCTAAATGATAACTTTAGTTTATCAACCACAAAGAGACTAGGTGTAACCAATGGATTCGACCCGAGTACTATGCTGAGTTAACAAAGAATACAATGAAACATTTTTAAAAATCCAGAAATAATTTTCAGTTCGGAAAGCCTCCACCTATAACTAAGCCTATAGAGGAAATAAATACTAAATTATGCAAGTACTATATTGAAATTAGGCATGCCATAATAGATTTTATAGCTTTACGAAAGGAAACATATACATTGATTAAGAATGGAATGTTGAAAACTTCTGTTAAGAAGCAAGTTGGGTCTCAACAGGTTCCGAACGTAAACAAGCTAGAACTGTAGATAGTGAATATATCCTCTAAGCAAGAAAATACGATATAATAATTTGATTCATGGATGGTTTTGATATATTCACATAGTACTTTGGAAAATAATTTTTAGGGTTTCTCGTTAACAAATGGGTTATCTATCACAGTGATGTTCGTATATAGTTAGCAGTTACAACAATGTTCATGTGAGAGTATTTTGTACAGAGAGAAATGAGATAAGTAGAGAGAGAAATATATTAATAGAATAATAAGATAATTATTGGACCGTTTTTCTAAAAAGAAGTGTTCAATTATATTGTACAAGTCGTAAGTTCGTAATTTAAATATTTGACCCTGTTTAGGTGAGTCTCTACATCCCGCCACTTTACTAATTCTAAATATAAACATTAGTTATTACATAGAGAACCCTCAATATTACATACTTTTCAAATTTATACCTAATACATTATTACACCAAATTAACTCATTTATCCATACAATTTTGCATATTCTTCACAATATTTCCTCTCATTATCAATTAGTATTTTAGAATATATTTTTTCCGTACACTTAGCGATGTTAGAGGAGAGAAGATTCAATAGTGGATAGAAAAAATTCTAAGTACCAACGAAACCTGGTGACCAGCCGGAACTTGGTTGCACAAGTGTGGACCGCTAGGCGCTTAGACCACTGGTCAGGTTCTCGCCGGATAGCCATGAGTGTTCTGCTTAGGACATAGCCGGCTATCTATGCTCTTTCTCTTCAGGTCCTGGCTAGATTTTCCGGACCATTTTGGTTGCGCATATGTATGCAATCACCCGAGATATAACCTTCTAGACATATCTTGTTACGTTTGGTCGTGCAACCTTGTGCGCCCATTCACTTGGACCATTGTTTCCACAAGAGTATGCAACTAGACTAGTTAGATCGTGGTTATCGACCCATGAATATTCAGGGAACATGAGTCACCCCATATCTATCATATTTTTTTTTCTTTGGCTAAAATTCAGTAAATATCCTAGTGGGACACCTTTCGTATTTTGATGTGTGCCCGACTTGGTAACGTTGCACATATAATTAACTAGTAAATAGTTTGGGCATGGAGGATAACATGGTGAAGGCATAACACCTAGTGACGGCGAGTTGTATCTTAGCATTGTTGTCACGTTTAATAATATTCACACGTCCTTAATTTGTTGGATAATCGAGGCTTTTTATTTTTATTTTTCATCATAAGTTTTAATCTGCTCCTTCATCTTATATCTTATTTGGAAGTTGGAGTCCTACTCCAACTTTTGTTTATATTGCGTTTTCGTCGTCTTCAATCTCTACCATTGGATCCTCACTCAGAATTTTCTATCTCTAATTGTCGTAATCTCTTCTCATCCGTCTTGTTTTCACTAGCTTCTCTTTCATTCATTTTCTTAAATTTTTTAGCTAGCATTATCTCCATTGTCCTCACCCCATGTCAACTATATGGATTACGGGTCACCGTTTATGAGCTTGCGATATGAGTTGCTCTTGGAAATGCATAAAATCTGTCGCTTGCTCATTTCTATTGCTGAGCCAAACGGTCGATATTAGTTTGTTACATTTCCAAGTGATTTTTGGATGGTATGATTTCTACCGTAATGAAATTTGGTTGTTTGTATTAAGTTTCATCTAAATGTCCTCGTAAATTGACAGATCAAAACTCTCGACAACATTCCACATTTTCATGGATTTTTGGATTACTTTATTTTTCATGGAATAAAAATAAATCGTATCCCACAGACGACACCAATTGATGTGTATAATTTTTTTTATCGCTAGGCTTTAACGATGCGGATGTTAATTTAAGAATAACTCGAATGGTTATTTGGAAATAAAAACTTAAGACAATAAAAGAGTATAAGTGATAGTAATTTTTTTTGGTTTATTGATTGAAGTTGGACCTTCATATAGAGGTTTTAGTACACTAAATATCGTCTACGTATTTAGAGATAATTGATGATATATTTCTAACCGTTGAAATATACAGTTCAATGTATCTTTGGCGTAGTGTAAACAGATGTTTTGGATAAAGTAACGGACCAATTGATTCTGACTCGACTAATTAGATCCTTATTACCTAGAAAATAATTATTAATTTTTCTAGAGAAAAAATTATATAATAAAAATATTGGAGCTAATTCAAGAGTTAAATTAAAATTTCTATTAAAATTTTGATCGATTAATAGTAAGCAATGGATAAATTATTAATATTTTTTCAATTTTTTATAGAAAAGCTTATTTTATGTTGATATGAAATGGTTTATTTATTAAAAGAAAAAGATAGGAATAAATGGTGAGGTAATAATTGAACAAAATCGGAAGAACATATTTATTTATTTTTAATTGATTTATTCATCCATAATAAGAATAAGTATAGTTGTACTTTAGCTTATTATGTTGAAGAAATTACTCGAGTTGAAAAAATAACGACAAACCTACTCATTTTATTAGAGAAACAATCTGTTTCAACCATCTATTGAATATATTGCTAATCGATTATAAGTAGTAACAAATTTCTAATGAAGTTGCAACGAAAGTTATTTTCACATTTTGGATATATTATCCAACAAAGAGATATATTTAACTCAAAAGGAGCCACTAGGGTGTATAGGGTGTATATCGATAATAAATCATCATTGCTTTAGCTAAGAATATAGTATTCCACGATTGAAGCAAACATATAGATGTTCAATATCACTCCATAAGGGAGTGTATTACACGAAAGCATGTACAAGTTGAATACGTGAAGACATAAAATCAAACTCTCGATATTTTCACCAAACTACTAAAAAAATCAAAGACTCAAAAGGTTAAAAAAATTATTAAAAGTCACAAGATCGAGTTTGAGATGAATTCTTGGATCATAAATTTGTTCCAATGATAAATAAAACCGACTAAAAGGACACATAAAAAAATTACATTATTAGCTTACTTGCAAAGCCACGTCCTATTATCTTAATTTCGAACTCACACCTTCTTGTCTTAATATGAAAGCTCCGTGTTGTTAGCTTATTTTGGAACCCTACCTTCCTATTATTTTGATTATATATTATCAAATATCGAAATAGTGAGACGAAAATAAAATATAAAAAATTATAGACAACATAAAACATTTCAAAGAATTAGAACTAAATTAGATAAAAATATCCAAAATTATAAAATAGAGAACATAATCCATAATTCATAAAATGAATACCAAACACTGATTCCAGCCTCGAATAATAGATTAGAAAAAATTGGTAAAGTGAATCGCACTGGTAGATGGTTCTGCTACGCTGGCCTCTTTTTTTGCTAACATGGCTTCAATCTGACTATCTCTTTCTTTGGCTTTTTCATTCATATCACTGATCTCTAGTAGCAGATCCTTAATACAACCATCTCTCATCGCAGACTTGGTATTCATTTCATCAATTTTGTGAAGCAATCCTAATACAGAAGCTTTTGCTTTTTCTGTTTTTTTATTAGTTTCTTCTATGTTTCCCAGCATTATAGGTAGGATACCATTTGTAGAGCGATCTCCATTTTCAAAGTTACTATAGTTGCAGTCTTTTAGTTTTCTCCTTTGAAGGCTTAATTGGTGGCCACTATCAGAAGCAAGTGAGAGCGCTTTTCTTTTGCATCCATTTGCTTCTCCTTCTTTAGCTATGGACACTAACATGTTAAGCATCATTTTCTCACGGTTAAACTTAGTCTCATTCCATAAAAGATATTTTTTATGGATGGGGTGGTTTGGATCATCTTTAACCATTTTCTGCATCGAAGCATACGATTTATCAAAAAATATAAATAATATTTAATATTGGTTATGAATGTGCCTTTTAAATTGAGAACACCAAATTGATAACACCAGATACATGTGTGATTTTATATATAGTTTCAAATCAATTATTTTAATATATATAACCATTAAAAAGAAAATATTATATTTACATACCTGGAATAGATTAAGAGAATGGATCCATTTGGTGCGGCACTCCATAGGGTTGTGATCGTAACCCATGAGTTTCAACTTAGAAGCCACTGAATTCCAAATCAATATGTCTTTGTCCATTTCAGCTACGGCTCGTATCTCGAGCAATTCTCTTGTCTCTTCCACAGTCCATGCAGTATACATGGGATCTTCAGAGTTTGAAACTTCCAATGTATCCTTCATTATCCAAGATGATTATGAGATAATATTCTTACAGAATAATAAATAAAAATTATTTCTGATGATGTTTTTTACATCTCAATGAAACCCAGTTTTATACTGATAATATCTTTCGGTGAATCTGACGAGAAACGTGAACATGAAAATGAAATACACGTTATTTGTGACGTTAAATATTCTTAATAAAGTTAAATGAAAAACAAGGAAAGAAAGTCAAATGGTTAGTTATTTTATAAATCCCTATCATACAACGTTGCTAGGCTCATATGATTAGGTATTTTTTAACTTTTAGAAACGTGTATTATGTGTGGTTGTATAATCTGTAGGTTATAATTAGGAAGGTTATTTGTCAATTTTCGGCGGTTGACGGAGGCTTCTAATCCATCGGATCAGACCGAACCGCTTAAGTTTAATGTTTTAGGTTTGGAATATATTATAAACTTTTGGTTCGATTTAGTTTGGTAGGATCGGTTTCGTGCGGTTATCCGATTCAATTCTGTTTTGGTTTGATCTGGTTCGGTTAGATGCGGTTTTGATTTGGTTGGTTTTGGATTTTTTTGTTCTATTCAATTAGTTCGGTCGGTTTTGATTTGTTTTAGTTCAATCTTGTTTCGTTCGCTCTTTAATTTTGGCCCGGTTCGATATATTTAAAATAATTTTATATTCGTTTTTTAGTTAAATAAGTGGTTAAAAAATTAAGTTTTGTAAATTAATTTTTTATTTTATAATTTTAGATTACCAAATAATTTTAATGTAGTGCTGAATAATTTTGACAATAAATGTATAAAAAACTAATTTAAAAAAATAATATCTTCTTAAATTTTTATTAGTTGGATTTTGTGCACTTAATCGGTAATGAGTTCTTTCTCTTTAATGTTCCACTATGAATTAAGTCTATCAATTTGATTTTATGAGTCTTGGTTTTTAAAATGAAATAACGACTTGAACTATTAAAATTCCTTCCATTTTTCGACCTAATTTTTAGTTGCTCGGATCCAATTTGGTTTTGGACTTTCCAAAAATATTTAAAAACATAGGGGCTAAGATTGTACAATTAATCCGAATTTATAATTTTTAAATACAGTAAATTATATTCTTAACAACTAATATTTATACATACTTGAAATGTAAATATTATTTAATAAGATATATCATTTTCTTTACAAATAGAAATAAAAAATCATTTTCATCTAAAGAATCTAGCCCGTGTTGCAAATAAAATAAATAATCGATAAAATATGATAAATGAATTATAAAAATAAAGAATAATCTTAAGAACAAAGTGACGAACATCGTAGTATAATTTAGTTTTTCAGATGTTTTATAGATGCCACTCTTCCTTCTCATATAGTAGTATTGATTTCAACGAGTTTCAGGTTGCTACTGTTTTATTGGTCAAACGTTCTTTTTTCTCTCCCAAGCAATCTCACATACTACTCTTTTGATATATAATCAATTTTTTTTTTTCACAAAATAAAATAAAATAAACTTTGGGATAGTTGAATCACAGACGAAATAAATATATAAAGCAACGGGACCACCATAGTATTTTTTTAACTCCTCCGAAAAAAAAGAAGGGTGGTAAGTGGTAATTGGATCATTTTGATTTATGGATGTGGGTTTAATAGAGCCTAGTTTTTTATCTTTCTTCGATGAAAGAAAAGATAAAAGGTAAAAAACAAAACGTGAATTCTCCATTGTAGAGCCGTATGCAATCTACAAAAATGCATGTACGGTTGTTAATGTTATCTCTTTTTTGTTTCTTATTATTCGTTATCTTTGTCTCATCATGCGAGATAGAAGAACCTTTCTTTATGTTATATCATCAGGGTAATGATCCATTAACCTGCCAGTTCTTTTTATCAGTCACAAACGAGAGAATTTATCTTGGAAGCGTAAGAACTATTTAAACTGCGCGAAACCATCACAAGGGTTTATGTACAAAGAACGGGCAAGCCCGTGTGAGTTGTATCCCAGGACATGGAAAGGGATGTTCTTATGTCGGCAACAGAAGCCCAACCTTATGGAATTGTTGATCTTGTAGTGATTCAATAAAAAAGTAGTGATTTCAAACAACTACACAAGTTCCTTTTTAACTCTTTTTTTAGGTTTAGATCAATATTCTATTTAATATTATTTTAATAGAAGAAGTAATTAGAATTCAGAATCATCTGGTTAGGATCACTCTAAACCAGCTCATTTTGTATATGATTCAGCATGCCAACTATTAAACAACTTATTATAAATACACGACAACCAATCAGAAATGTCACGAAATCCCCCGCCCTTCGGGGATGCCCTCAGCGCCGGGGAACATGTACTAGGGTGCATGTGCGACTCGTTATGGACTGTGACAAAAAAATGAAACAATTTTTTCTGTATCAACGATCAGTACCAGTCAATAAAATAGAGTGGAGGAACTCCATTCACTATCTAAAAATGGTAGATCTATCATATCCTTTTATTGTCTTTTTATTGTCTATTGTGTTTGAAACTTATGGTTTATTTTGATGCAAATCCAACTACTTCAATTTGGGATAAAAAAAAAGCCCCATTGGTAACAAATGATTATCAATTAAGCGGGGAATCCTAAAAAAGAAAGATTATGCTTGTAAAAATGGACTAATATGATCAACTACCCAATTACTCTTAAAAATTAAATACTGTTATTGTCTTAAACTGGATCTCATTTTGAAAGACCTATTACCGGAAAATTCATCGGTAGAGCCAACGAAGAGTGTGAACTATACAAGTTACAAGTAGTATTGATTAATTGAAGGAAGGGGCTCCGGTGTATAGAGAAGACCTCACTGTTTAAGAAGTAACCATAGAAACGATGGAACCCACTATTATTTTAAATTCCTATTTATTATACTTATAGTGCTTTATTATTATCATAATGGTTTTTTATAGAGAATTTGATAACAAGTATGAAGAACATTAATTCTTTCAATATTTTAAGTCCAAACTCCTAGAAATAAAATAGTGGTGAGGAAGGTTAGAATAGAAAAAGCCGTTGGGATTTTTATTTTATACATTGGAAGAATTCGTTTTGTTATTAATAGACTATTAAAGATGAAAAGAATAACTGAAAATAAAAATAAAAAAATTAGTTATTCCTCAAAGATTTATTTATTCAATGACCAGAATTAAACACGGATATCTAGCTCGGAGACGTAGAACAAAAATTCGTTTATTTGCATCAAGCTTTCAAGGAGCTCATTCACGACTTACGCGAACTATTACGCAACAGAGAATAAGAGCTTTGGTTTCGGCTCATCGGGATAGGGGTAGGAGAAAGAGAGATTTTCGTCGTTTGTGGATCACTCGAATAAATGCAGTAATTCGGAGCAATATGTATTCCAAAGTTATAATAGATTCATACATGATCTGTACAAGAAGGAGTTACTTCTTAATCGTAAAATACTTGCAAAAATAGCTATATCAAATAGGAGTTCTCTTCGTACGATTTCCAATGAAGTTATACAATAAGGAAATTGGAGTAAATCCACTGAACTATTTTAAATAAAATTGATGTTCCCGTAAGAATGAGCTCGGAGAAGGTAGAGTAGAAATGACTATGATAAAAGATAAAAAAAATAAAGTTGTCAAACCAAAAAAAGCAAATATCGTTGGTAAAAAAAACACACAAATCTTTTTTATTAAATTATTTTTTTCTTACGACAAATGCGATTAGAAAATTTCTATTTTTCTATTTTTTGAACAAAGAAGGGATTTGCCTTTGAATGGAATTCGTATTTTGACTCACTTATTCTTTTGAAGAATAAGTGAAGAATAGATCTATTTATTTCGGGTTTTAAGACTAGTAGTTCTAGCGGTCGACTCAATTCTTTCAAATTGTTTCTCATTAATAAGAAAAGGTAACAAAGATAAAATACGAGCTTGTTTTATAGCAAGAGTTATTAATCGTTGTTGTTTTAAGGTCACCCGCCTAGATAATATTTTTCCTTGTTCACTAATAAATCGACTAATTAAACTCATATTTCTATAATCAATTCGATCCCCCGCTTGGATCGGGGGCAAACGCCTACGAAAAGATCGCTTGGATTTAGTAAAGAGTTGCTTGGGTTTATCCATGATTTGTTTATTCCTTATCTTTAAAATCCTATTTTGATCGAATAAAAAAGGATTCAAAATTTATAAAATTTATATTTATAATTTATATATATTATATATATCTAATTGTTTTCTTATTTTTTATTTTATTATAATTAGAAATAGAATTTCTTTTGTTTTTCTTTTCGATTTATGTTTTTATATGTATATTTAATAATATATGTTATGTCATTTTTATTAGAAAATTCACATAGAAAGACTCAATTGAATCTATTTCATTATCTCCCCATGAATTGTATGTTTATAACAACGGGAACAGAATTTCCTCAATTCCAATCGACTAGGCGTATTGTGTCGATTCTTTTTAGTAATATATATCGAAATGCTCGTAGATTCCTTATTAACACTGTTTCGAACACAACTAGTACATTCCAAAATAATTGTTACTCGCACATCTTTACCCTTGGCCATGAACCTCCTTTATATTTTTTATTAAAATCCAACCTTCTACCTAGTTTATGATCCAAAGCGAAGAAGAAAGGAACAAAAAATCTATAAGTAATACGATTGTTTTTTATAACTCTATTTTCTATTTATTAGATTTAAAATTGCTGGACAGTATATATATATATATATTAGTATCTTATAAGATACAAGACTCTTTCTCTAGCCACATTTCCGTCTTAGCTCTATTAGTCATTTTATTGTATCCTGAACCTGCGTTTACATTATTTTTTCTTACCCCCCTTTTTATTCTAAAAAATAATAAAAAAAAGGGCTAGTTACAGATATTTGATTCTATCTCTATATCTAATTTTATTCACCCCTTCACATATCAATAACTAGAATGAAAAAAGGGGAATGTTAATGCATCCGGAAATAAATGATTAATCTCTATCAATAAACCTGCTAAAGAACCGAACCATAGAGTACTTAGTACCGGTGCTACGGAAAGATACGTTTTTAGATCTCGCATTTTAAACCTCCTTCTTTATTGTATTACAATATGGTAATACATATATACAATTAGATGTATATGTAGGGGTGGCAAACGGTCTGAACCGCGAACCATCGGAACCGTTTAAATCAGAACCACGGGTTGCGGTCCTGGCGGGTTGCGGTCCTGGCGGTTTGCTCCTTATGCGGTCCTGTCGGTCTGCGGTCCTGCCGGTTTGCAGTCCTAATGGGCCTGTTTCGCAGTTAAACCGTCAGTTCAAACCATCAGACAAACCATTTAAGAACCGTTTATCATTTCAAACCACCAGCCAAACCATTTAACAACCGTTTAGCAGAATATTTTATAATGTTATTTAAAATTAATTTGTAAGTGTTAATTGAATCTAATTTCAATAATTGAGATATGTACCATATACACGAGTTAATTATGCTATTTCATGTATTTTAATTTAAATATTTTATCATTTTAATAAATTTTTTATAATCAATCAATTACATTCTAAAAAAATAATTGTAATTTGATTTTGATACGTTTGTTATATATTTATGTATTTAAGATATTTTATTTAATATTAGGTAGATATTAAGTAAAATATATACATCTAATTGTATTTTGATTACAACTTTCAATATTTGTAAAAAAATAAAAATAAAAATTTGATTGTCTTAAACAAGATATCGTAAAAACAATAGAATTGTAAAATGATTTGTGTATTGTTTGTATTTAAGATGTTATATTTAATATTAGGTACATATTAAATAATATATACCTATTAGACATATAATTGTATTCTGATTTTAAATTATTAGATGATTCTTTAGATTCTTTCAAGCTTGAAGTGTTTATGGTTAGATGAATTATATAGTTTATTGTATTTTCGAACTATTCAATATAAGAAGTTTAAATTTAAAATTTTGAGAATTGTATAATTATATGCATAAAATTAAATTACTTGTAAATAACAAAATAAAAATTGAAAGTGATTTAAATAACATTTAATAAAAAAAACAAAACAAACACTTCTTGAAACATAGTTGTTAAAAAAAATCTATAAAAATTTCTTAAAAAAATAAATAAAAAAAATTCAAAAGTCCGGATCCCCCGGAAAAATCCGGACCATCCGGACAGATCTCTGGATGGCCCGAATTTCCGGTTCGGGCGTCCGGATGGCCCGAATTTTTTTTTTCGTTTTTTTTAAAAAAAAATTTGGGTCTCCTCTATTTACTCATAAATTCATATACTCCTCTCTATGTCTCTCTAAATCTCTCTACTTGTTTAAAATATTCTAGAAAACTCAAATTTCTTATTTTACATATTGTAGTCCTACTTTTGAAATTGTTTGATTTTTTTTTCGCAAATTGTTTCTATTTTATAAAAACACTTAAATAACGTTGGGATAACATTATAATAGCTCAATTAAGAGCTTCGTATAATTTATCAAGTTATTTAATTGTTATAGTAATTTAAATTAGTTCTTTTAATTCTAATTTTATTAGTTGTTGTTAGTTGTTATTGCTTGTTATTAGTTGTATTAGTTGGTATTAGTCTAAATTGAGTTTTTATTATTTGCGATATTAATTAGTTTCGATTAGTATTTTATTGCATATTTAAAAAAAACGTTGTTTTAAGTTTTAAAATGCCTATAAATCGTAGACTTACTAATACTCACCAATCCGCTAATTTTCACTTGTAATGAATGATGTTTGTGATAGCCAAAACAAATTAATACCGACCAAAATGTAATAATAATTTTATAATCATTATTAAAATTACAATAATAAAATTCAAAATTTAATATTAAAATTATAACAATATAACTTGTAATCTTTTACCAAGATAAAATATGATTTTGGTTTAAAAAATAATAAATAACATTTGTAATATTTAAAACCAAATCACAATAATAATATTCAAAATGTAATATTAAAATTATAACAATATAAATTAAAAATAATAAATAACACTTGTATTATTTAAAACCAAATCACAATAATAAAATTCAAAATGTAATATTAAAATTATAACAATATAACTTAAAAATAATAAATAACACTTGTAATATTTAAAACCAAATCACAATAATAAAATTCAAAATGTAATAATAAAATTATAACAATATAATTTAAAAATAATAAATAACACTTGTAATATTTAAAACCTAATCACAATAATAAAATTCAAAATGTCATATTAAAATTATAACAATATAACTTAAAAATAGTAAATAACACTTGTAATATTTAAAACCAAATCACAATAATAAAATTCAAAATGTAATATTAAAAGTATAACAATATAACTTGTAATATTTTTGCATGATAAAATATGATTTTGGTTTAAAAAATAATATATAACACTTGTAATATTCAAAACCAAATCACAATAATAAAATTCAAAATGTAATATTAAAATTATAACCATAGAATTTGTAATATTTTAACATGATAAGATATAGTTTTGGTTTGTAATATTAAAATCAACACTACTAATATTAGATCTAAAAACATAATAATAATATTCAAAATGTGATAATAACATAAGTAATATTTAAAAATTTGGACTATATAATAATTACAACAATTAAAATATTAATAACCAAAACAAATTAATATTAACCAAAATGTAATAATAATTCTATAATAATATGCAATGTTAGAGGAAATAAATTAGATTAATATCTAATTTATTTAGTATAATATATATATTTAGTATAATATATATTGTAGTATATTTATTTAGTCAAAGATTTTATAGTCAATAGTCAATAGTCTATGTAAACTTTAGGAAAATAAATATTCTTGTATTAATTGCTGTAACTGCTACAAAGTACTATAAAAGGTGAACCAGACAGATAAATAAGATATACTTTTTTTGAGAAACACGATACTTTTGACATGGTATCAGAGCGCAACTGATTTTTTTCGTGGAGTTTTTTTGGTGGTGAGTTTTTCTTTTCTTTCCAGAATTTCGAGAGTATTTGGGGATTTCTAGTTTCAGATTTTTCTGAATTTCGAGAGTATTTGGGTAGTGAAATATTTTTTTTCTTTTGAGAATTTGGGGATTTTAGTTTTTATTTCAGATTTTTTTTGTTCTCGTGGATCTGTTTTCTTGGTTACATCATGTCACTAGATAAATTTGAGCCATTTTATATTAAATTTACGGGGAAATATTATTCTGCCTGGGAATTTCAATTTCAATTGTATGTGAAAGGAAAAGAATTATGGGGTCATATTGATTGGAGTGATCCTGCCCCTCTAGATGCTAATGCTTTGTCCAAGTGGGAAATAACAGATGCTAGAATCATAACTTAGATTCTTAGTTCGCTTGAACGGTTGAACCTCATCTTGTTCTCAACTTGAAGCCCTATAAAACCGCTGCTGGTATGTGGAATTATCTAAAAACAATTTATAATCAAGACAACTCTGCTAGAAGATTTCAATTGGAGTATGAATTGGCTAATTATACTCAAGGAAGTCTTTCCATTGAAGCATATTTTTCAGGTTTTCAAAACCTTTGGGCAGACTATTCAGATATAATTTATGCCGATATTCCTGCTTCAGCTCTTTCTGCTATCCAGACAATGCATGCAACCAGCAGACGAGATCAGTTCTTAATGAAGCTACAACCAGATTTTGACATCGCACGGTCTAATCTGATGAATCGTCATCCTGTACCATCTTTGGATGCATGTTTGGGTGAACTTCTTCGTGAGGAGCAGCGAATGATAACTCATGCATCTATTGAACATCAAGCTAGTATCAGTACACAGGTTCCGGTAGCTTATGCAACACAAGCGAGAAATAAAAATAGAGACATGCGTGCCATCCAATGCTATAGTTGTAATTCGTTCGGCCACATTGCTCGGGATTGTCCCAAAAAGGTCTGCAACTACTGCAAAAAACAAGGGCACATCATCTCTGCTTGTCCCACTCGACCTGAACGACGACAAGGTACTGCTTATCATGCCTCCACTAGTGCTTGTTCTACTGCATTGCCTACTGCCTCGCCGATTGTTCATGTTCCTTCTCCAACAACAAATCCAAACACACTTACTCCTGAAATGGTTCAACAAATGATAATTTATGCTTTTTCTGCTTTTGGACTCTCAGGTAATCCAAAACATTATTCCACACCATGGTATTTTGATTCTGGAGCCTCAAACCATATGACAAATACCGTTGTTCCTCTGTCTAATGTTAAAAAATATGATGGAGATCTGAAAATTAACACTGCTGATGGTCATTCTGTGCCTATTAGTGCTGTTGGTGATCTTTCTTCCACATTCACTAATGTTTTTGTGTCTCCTGACCTCTCCACAAATCTTATTTCTGTTGGTCAATTGGTTGATAATAATTGTCATGTCACGTTTTCTCCTCCTGGTTGTGTTGTGCAGGATCAAGTGTAGGGAAAGATGATTGCGAAGGGTCCTAAAGTAGGACGACTCTTTCCATTATATAAGTCTCCTTCCATTGATATTCCTAGTTTTTCTTTTTCGTTTGCTTGTAATGTTATTGGTTCCCGAAACCAAATGTGGCATAGACGTCTAGGTCATCCACATTCTGATGTCCTTCGTACTTTGGTTCATTCTGGATTATTGGGCAATAAAATAAGTTCTGTTCAAGATCTTTCTTTTGATTGTACATCATGCAAACTTGGTAAAAGCAAGGTTTTACCTTTTCCTCATCATGCATCTCGTGCTTCACAATGTTTTGATGTTATTCATAGTGATGTTTGGGGGATTGCACCCATTATTTCTCATGCACACTACAAGTATTTTGTTACATTCATTGATGATTTTAGTCGTTTTACTTGGGTTTACTTCCTTCGGGCTAAAGCTGAAGTTTTTTCAATTTTTAAACACTTCCTTGCATATCTTGACACTCAATTTTCTGCCAATATACAAGTTTTACGATCTGATTCTGGGGGTGAATACATGTCACATGAGTTTTAAAACTTTCTTCAAAATAAAGGGATTCTCTCTCAGCGTTCTTGTCCTTCGACACCACAACAAAACGGTGTGGCTGAGAGGAAAAATCGGCATCTTCTTGATGTGGTAAGAACTATTTTACTTGAATCATCTGTTCCTCCTCGTTTTTGGTGTGAAGCCCTTTCTACTGCTGTTTTTTTTATTAATCGCTTACCTTCTCCTACATTAATCACGTTTCTCCTTTTTATAAGTTGTTTGGTCATTCTCCTTCATATTCTGATCTTCGTACCTTTGGATGTGTTTGTTTTGTACACCTCTCTACTCATGAACGTCATAAACTTACGGCTCAATCTGTAAAATGTGCTTTTCTTGGTTATGCTATTCCTCATAAGGGTTATGTTTGTTATGATCCTCATGCTCGTCGTCTTCGGGTGTATAGGAATGTGATTTTTTTTAAATCAATATTTTTTTCCATCTCATGTTGATCCACCTCCTGCATCTTTATCTCTCATGCCAAGTTTTTCTGATATTCCAAAATCTATAGAAAGATTTAAACCTGGTTTTATATATCGACGACGTAATCGAGATGAGTCTGGTCCCACTACTGTGATCCCTTCTAATATAGTCTCGACGCGTGATCCTGCTCTTGATTCCACAACTCTTCGTCGATCTGCTCGTCCTTCTCGACCTCCTGATAGGTATGGTTTTTCTTCCCCCGTCTCTCTTGTAACTACTTTATCTAGTATATTCATTCCCACTAGCTACAAACAAGCCATGGAACATGAGTGTTGGCAAAACGCAATGCAAGTAGAACTTCAAGCACTTGAGGAGAATCATACATGGGATATTGTTCATTGTTCTCCTACAGTTAAACCAATTGGGAGTAAGTGGCTTTTCTCTGTGAAACTACGTTCTGATGGCTCTTTGGAGCGATATAAAGCCCGTCTTGTAGCTCTGGGTAATAAACAAGAATATGGGATTGATTATGAGGAGACATTTGCTCCTGTTGCCAAAATGACCTCCGTTCGAAGCATTTTGGCTATTGCTGCTTCACAATCGTGGCCGTTGCATCAAATGGATGTTAAGAATGCTTTTCTTCATGGAGATCTTCAAGAAGAGATTTACATGAAGATTCCATCTGGTATGAGTACTTCTTCTTCTCATGATGTCTGTAAGTTAAGGCGTTCTTTGTATGGGCTCAAACAAGCACCTCGAGCTTGGTTTGAAAATTTCGTCGTACACTTCTTTCTTTCAGTTTTGCCCAAAGTCAGTATGATTCTTCTTTATTTTTCCACACATCTACATCGGGTATAGTCCTTCTCTTGGTTTATGTGGATGATATTATCATCACCGGTACTGATTGTAGTTTGATTACTAAGCTTCAAAAACAGTTACATGCAACTTTACATATGAAAGATCTTGGCCAACTTACATACTTCTTAGGATTAGAAGTTCATCGTCGGGCTAATGGTATTTTTTTGAACAAACAAAAGTATATTCAAGATCTTATCACTTTGGCTGGTCTGGAGGATGCTTCTTCAGTTGATACTCCCATGGAGGTAAATGTCAAATTTAGGAAAAATGAAGGGAACCTTTTGGATGATCCTACTCTTTATCGGCGCTTGGTTTGGAGTCTTATCTACTTGACAACTACGCGACCTGATATATCATATGCTGTTCATCAAGTCAGCCAGTTTATGTTCTCTCCTCGACATCTACACCTTGTTGCAGTTCGACGCATCATTCGCTATCTTCAAGGCTCGTCTACACGTGGTTTGTTCTTTCCAACTGGCTCATCTCTTCAACTTGTTTCCTATAGTGATGCTGATTGGGCTGGATGTCCAGATACACGTCGATCTACTACAGGTTGGTGTATGTTTTTAGGCGACGCTCTAATTTCTTGGAGGTGTAAGAAACAAGATCGTGTTTCTAAATCCTCTACCGAAGCTGAATATCGTGCCATGTCTAGTGCTTGTTCCGAAATTATATAGCTACGCGGTCTTCTTGAGGAGGTTGGATTTCCTCAAACAACTTCTACCCCTCTTCATGCTGATAACACTAGTGCCATTCAGATTGCCACCAATCTTGTTTTTCATGAGCGCACCAAACACATTGAAGTTGATTGTCATTCTATTCGAGATACTTTGGAAAAACGGGTGATATCTCTTCCTCACCTCTCTTCTGATATCCAAGTGGCTGATATTTTCACCAAAGCTATGACTCGTCAGCGACATCAATTTCTTATTGGCAAATTGTTACTGATTGACTTACCAGCATCAATTTGAGGGAGGGTGTTACAGGAAATAAATTAGATTAATATCTAATTTATTTAGTATAATATATATTTAGTATAATATATATTGTAGTATATTTATTTAGTCAAAGATTTTATAGTCAATAGTCAATAGTCTATGTAAACTTTAGGAAAATAAATATTCTAGTATTAATTGCTGTAACTGCTACAAAGTACTATAAAAGGTAAACCACACAGATAAATAAGATATTTTTTTTTTAGAAACACAATACTTTTGACATGCAATATCTCAATATTTTTTAAATATAACATTTTGGTTATAAAATAAATAAAACATTTATAATATTTACCAATAAACCGCGGTTTTTTACAAATAAACCGTGGTTTCGCAGTCCTTGCGGGTTGCGGTACTGGCGGGTTGCGGTCCTGCCAGTTTGCGGTCCTGCCAGTTTGCGGTCCTGCCGGTTTACTCTTTATGCGGTCCTGGCGGTCCTAATGGTTTGCGGTCCTGCCGGTTTGCGGTCCTGCCAGTTTGCAGTCCTAATGGGCCAGTTTTGCACTTAAACCGCCAGTTCATAAACAGATTGTCAGCTTTGAACCGCGGTTCCAGAACCATTTTCCACCCCTATGTATATGTAGTTAAGGACTACTTTTCTTTATTTATTATTTTACTGTTTCTTTTTCCGCGGAATCGCCAATACCCAATTCCTAATTAACATGAAAACTAAAAATGATAAAATTTCCGAAAAAAGAAAGATAAAGATTCAGTTTTTATTATATCTTTGTTATTTTATTATATCTTTGTTATATGATATGAAAAAAAATGGATTGGCAATATGTATTTGATTTTCTATATCAATAGAAAAAAAGAAAAAATAAGATAAGAATGTGGAAAACAAGACAGGATTTCTCTACAATGAAACTGTAAACCAATTGAAAAGGGATGTAGCGCAACTTGGTAGCTCGTTTGTTTTGGGTACAAAATGTCACGGGTTCATATCGTGTCATCCCTACCCGTTATTTCTTAGTAATGAGGGATCCATTTTAGATCAATAAATTAAATTGGACATACGTAATTTTGTATTATATATGATAGTCTAAGCGTGCAAAATAAAACGTATTGGGGTAAAAAAAAATCCTCGTCTTTATAGTACTATTTATTGCGATAAGAATCGCTTGTGATAAGAAAGAGAAAGCGCTCTTACGCCCTTGGGATTGTTTCAATGTACAATTTCATACGTTTTATACACTTTGTGATGTAGGAGGATAATAAATTCTATTTGCACCAAATTGTTGCCACAAAGGTCGTGAATGCCTGCCTTTGACAGGTTCGGACCATTGGCACGGTGGTTAAACACTACTTCTCGTAAAGTCTCGATATTGCACAAGTCCACACGACCAGGTGCTTGAGTCACCAATAATCATAAGAAACCAGGTCGTGCAAGTATGCACGACTGTGTTCTTAGACCGTTAGTCTGGTCCTAACCGGACGTGGGAGTTCATAGGAGGATAAAATATAACTCACCACTAAAAGCGTGGCAGCTCACTAGAGAAATGATCAACTTATATGCTAAATAAGACTAGGGAAACATAATGACGAACCTAGGTCAACTGACCAACAAATAACAAAAACCAAGATGTTCCATAAACTTAATGCGAGCAACTAAGTTTTTTATTAAGATGAGTATCAATAATAAAAACTGCGACCAATAAACCAACGTGCAACAAACCCGATACAAAGCTTAAAGACAATGTTAAGGCGATAATTACTACCAAAACGAGTAGTAAAATTACTAGTACGATGACATGAGAATGCGTGCAAATGCAATACGCAATAGACTATAGTATCTAAGGATCAATTAATGCGTGCAAAGGCAATAGACTATAGTATCTAAGGATCAATTAAGCGTTAAAACCTGTCAACATATAACATATAGAAGAGTAACGTGTTCAACACTTTTTATAAGGATAGACATTAATAATTGTTATTATCCGATTCAAATTTTTAATAAGTTAATATTTAATAGAAAGAAAGCGAATCAATTTAAAAATCATAAAAAGAAGGGACAACCCTAATAAAATTTATTTGCGGACAAAATAATTATAATATTTTTATTTTTATTTAATAATATAATTTTCTCACCTGCATCCATATTTGTCATATTAGCATCCTATTTGAGAAGAATTTTTCCTTAACAAAATTGACATCATGATAACTATATCAAGAATTGCAAAGAACAACCCATATATCCGTTTGGGTCGGAGAAACCCAACTACCCATCCAAGAACAATTACTAGGTAGTTGACTACTGAGACCACTCTGAAAAAAAACCAGCCATTAGGTTTATCGTCAGGCCAATAGTAGGTGATTGGGGACATTGATGTCACTCTAGTTGATATGTAGCAAAATGCCACCTCAGTAAGATAATCCACTAGCATAAGATATATTTTCCATACCATTTTATATTAAATTTTTAGAATTGTAGTTAGAGGAAATGTGAAGAGAACAAATCAAGGTAGGCCAATTGCAGGTTGAGATAAACTATGAGGCTTGGGTATGAATGAAAAAATTAGAAGATGAACTTCAATTGTTGCCAAAAAGGATCATGTCGAAAGATAAAGAGAGATAAATTTGGAAAAAAAGAGAAGTAAAACCAATCGTGCGGTTAGAGGAAGAGAGAGTAGATCAAAGAGTGTGAAGAAAAAAAGTAAGGGAGACGAATAAGAATAGAAGAAGTACATTGTGACCTAGTGTGAGGAGCATGAAAGTAGTGCAATATCCAAGAAAAAGAAAAAGAGAAACATGATGGTGAGTACAACAGCGAGAGGCCGAATATATCGGCTTAATTCCAAAAGAATTCTACTTTTGTGAGGAAGATACCAGAAGGAAATATGTCCATAAAGTCTGACCCATACGGGATTGACTTCTATGATGGCTCAGAGGATCTTGAACATCATTATTAAGAATACAGAAACATAATAATGGCGTTCAACCTCATCAATGTATTTCTTTGCGAAACATTCTCCACGAAGTTCAAGGGAAACACCCTTTGATCTAAAAAACAATGATTTATACCATCTCCGAGGAGGACGCTCTATCTCGGTCAACAACAAATGCTCAGAAAAGGCATAAGAAAGATATCAAGCTCCATCTGATGGATGAAAGTTCACAATCCTCGGCCTCATGTTTACCGATTGCGATCTAAGGGGTGTGATCACACCATGTGAAGATGGATTGATCATCAATATGAATATATGACGGTCATGGTCTCTCCTGTTCGGGTAGATTATGGCAGCTCAGCTAACATAAATTTTAAAATAAGTTATGATAAAAAGACAGGTTTCACCATATAACAAAACAAAAACGGTTTCGCATCTAGCAAAACAACGAGGTTTCTCATCTAGAAAACAAAGAACGTTTCACTTCTATCGACATAAAGTAGGTTTCACATCTAGCAAAAGAAAGGAGGTATCGCATCTAGCAAAACAAAGAAGGTTTCACATCTACCAGAACAAAGAAGGTTTCGCATCTTCTTCGTTTACCTTATAAATTTAATTTTTTTAAAAGTTCGTATCTTTTAAACCTAACTCGGAAAAAAATCCAAAAATACTATTGGTGTTGTTTTTTTAAGACGAACAAAACTAGTACCACCCATGATATGATTTGAATGTCTTTAAAATATTTATTTTAGGAACAAATAATGTTTCGCATCTATCAAAAACGTGTTTTGCATCTAGCATTTCAGAAGACATGCACGTTTTCGCATCTATTATTCTAGAAGACTTACACGTTTCACAACTATCACTACGTACAAAACAAACACGTTTCACATCTCCTACTGATAATTCCAAAATCGTTTTACGCGCACAAAAGTTTCACAAACATATAGTACAAACGATAATCAACGAAAAACTAACTCGAATAGACAAATAAACTACATTAGCAAATTCAAACTTAAAAACTAACTGGAAATTCGTAAAGAACGAAAATAGATCTTACCCAAAACAGATGTTTCAAACTCAAAATTTGACTTTCCAACCACACAGAATCAAAATCATACGAAAACAAAAGAAAAACAATAATTGAACATCATCTATGGTAAGGCACTATTCACGTAGCAGAAAAAAAATTGGGAAACAAAACATGTGATATGGTGTTAAAAGCTTTTATATAGGTGAGTAGGGGTACAAAGGGTATAAGTGGGTCTTAAATGATAAATATTTGACTAAAACAGGTTTTTTCGGAGAAACATAAAACTATAGGTCTTATATGGATAATAGTTAGAGTTTTTGTTATTAAATGGTACTTAACCCGTCAATCTAATATATAATATTAATTAAGTGAGACTTAAATAAATAAATACTATTATAGTTACAATTTATAAAAATTAATTAAAACCTAATTTATTTATAATATTAGTGAAGTTTAGTTTATTTATTTTATATTAATATAATTTTAATTTAATAATAGTATGATGTTATACATACCCAAAAATCAATCTAAGTTTATCCAAAAAATGTGTTTGACAAATGTTTGATTTTTTTAAAACCAAATTAACCTCCAAGTTTCACTTAATTACAGAATTGCCATGAGGAAAAAACACTAAGTGTATATTAAATTGAACCAAAACCCAAAACAACCTAATTTACTAGCTTCACCAATAAAAAAACACTTTGATTTAGTAGATCAAACCTCATGTTGCTAAAAAATGATTTTTTTAAAAATCTTGTTGAATATTCAAACATCTTGAAGAACATTCGTATTTTCTTCAGGAAAAAATTAACTTATTCTAATAAATAAAAAAGATTATATATCCAAAAATAGGTTTTTTAGAAAATGTTTTAAAAAACACTTCTACACATAAAATATGTTTAAATTTTAACAAACTCTTGTAAAAAAACATATTCGTAACACTATTTTCTAAAAAATATAAGTTTTTTTTTTCTACAAATTAAATTAAATTGAAGTTGTGCCATATAGGTGCACAACATCGCACCGATAGGTGTAGGTAGTAAACACACCGATGGGGTTCCCATCGGTCCAACCATATTCCAGTCGATTCTGGAAAGGAAAATGACCAAAATCACCCTCCAAACATTACCAAAGCCTACTCTAAGCCCTAAATTCGAACCTAATCCAAAACTCTATATCTAACCAATCAAATTCACTCAAAATTCAATATAAATAAAAATAGTTGATCATAAAACAACCTAAAATCAACCAACAATTAACAACCTAAAGTGGTTAAACAATCAACAAATCACTAAGGTGAACATTAAGTATGGGTTTGATTTGAAAACCAAGATTCAAGCTTGCAGATAAGTACCGCAATACTCTTTTAATATCTTCTAGGTGCATATCTATTAGGTTTTGTTGATATTGATTAAGTTTGTTTACAGCAAAAGTAATATCATCTTTTCGGTGAAGAACATATTATAGATAACCTAATAGGTTGTGGTATTTCTTTGATTCTAAGAGAGGAGTACCTTCAGTAAGGGAGATGGCAGGAGACACGCACATATGCGTAGTGTAGGAATTTACTGAAGTCAGTCTTTGGCTGGCTAGTAGATTCCTAGTGTGTTCTTGTTGTGTGAAAAAGAAAGACGTAGAGTCTCGTGATACCTATATGACTAAGAATTAATCTAGGTTCCCCAAGTCCTTTAGAAAAAATATTGGGCTGTATTTCCTGATAAAAGTTTGTAGATGATAATGACTTTTTCCAATAATGATAATATTATCCACGTAGAGCAATATGATGAGAATAACCTGTTTGGACACAAGAAAAAATATCGAGCTACCGGCCTTAGAGTTTGTGAAGCCCCACAGGATGAGAATAACCTAATATCCGTTACTTTGGAGTACCAAGCCCATGGGGATTGTTTGAGGCCATAAAAGGCTGTTTGAATTTTTGCAGACATGAGAAAGATTTATGAGGTTCTCAAAACCTTCAGGTTGAGCCATGTATAGATCCTTAGTGACCTCACCATTGAGGAAGGCATACTTAATGCATAGTTGTCATAGTGTCTTATCCTTTGAGACTGTTGAGTTAGGACCAATCTGATTATAAAAGGTTTTATCATAGGACTAGACATTTATGTGATGTCAACACCTAATATCTTATGAAAACCCTTGGCATCCAAACGTGCTTTATATCTCTAAATATACCCATCAAATTTATAATTGATCTTATAGACCAAATACAACCCATCATATTCATGTTTGACCTGCGAGGAACAAGAGTCCAAGTGTTGTTCTTGAGAAGAGCCTCATATTCTGTTTCCTTAGCTTGATCCCAATTGGGATTCTTGATAGCATCAGAAACGTTTTGACGTACTGATAGAATTATTGTGGTAGCAGTGGTCATGCCAGTGTAAGGCTGTTTTGGTCTATGAATACCATATTTTTCTCTGGTGATCATGTTGTGTGTATTATATGTTTGTGTGTGTTGTGTGTATTATGGGTTTTGTGGTTTAGGTTGGTTGTTATTTGACATAGGTTGGTTGTTATTGGTTTACGAACTCCCTTGAATCGTCAATGAATTACAAATTAAAGCATTAAAGTATTATCCACCGAATAACTCTAAAATGTGTATAAACATGTCTCTCTATATTTATCTCCAAAGAATTTAATTAAAACCCTGGTATACGAACGTGCTTGGTATCTCTGAATATACCCATCAAATGAAAACCCTTGGTATCTATGTTGAGTTGGGACCAATCTAATTATAAAAAGTTTTATCATAGGACTAAACGTATTTGTGAAGTCAACACCTGGTCTTTAATGAAAACCCTTGGCATCCGAACGTGCTTGGTATCTCTCAATATACCCATCAAATTTATATTTGATCTTATAGACCAAATACAACCTATTATATTCATGTTTAACCTGAGAGGAACAATGGTCCAAGTGTTGTTCTTGACAAGGGCCTCATATTCTGTTTCCATAGCTTGAGCCCAATTGGGATTCTTGATAGAATCAAAAATATTTTGACGTACTCATAGAATTACTGTGGTAGCAGTGGTCAGGCCAATGTACGGTTATTTTGGTCCGTGAATGCCATATTTTCCTCTGGTGATCATGTTGTGTGTATTATATGTTTGTGTATATTAGATGGCTACGATATGTGTGCTGTGTGTGGTTGATGAATAAGGTTTATTAGGTGAGGTCAATTATGAGTTTTGTAGGTTAGATTGGTTGTTATTGAATATATGATTTAGTGATTGTTAGTTAGAGATATAGTATTTATCTTATTTTATAGTTTTATCGACGAATGATGAACTAATCTTTGCGATTGAATAATTAGGTATGTTTCTTTTGATCTAAGAACTCCCTTGAATCGTCAGACAATTACCAATCAAAGCATTTAAGTATTATCCATCGAATAACTCTGAAATGTGTATAAACACGTCTCTCGATATTAGTCTCCAAAAATTCTTATATGCGACTACAACATCTTGAATATATATTTGATATCTTAGATGGAGTTTCTTCTATCATTGAATTCAACATACTCAATTGCCTAATGATATTCACTTTCGTGATATAATTTCAATTATAAATTTAAATTTGTAATTTACAATTGATTATCTTTTTAAATTTTAATTGAATTAAATATTATTAGTATTATTAAAAGTTATTTTACACATACCCCAAAATAATCTAACTTTAACCAATTTTGATTTTACCTATATCTGGTATAAGTAGATCGTTTTTTTACCAAAACAAATGTTCGCAGTAAGCTTACCCACTTTGTCTTGTTTGTTAATTTTAGGTTATTTTATGTTTAATTTTGTTGATTTAAATTATGTTTTCAGCAAATTTGATGGATTAGATTTAGGGTTTAGGGTTGGGCTGGAATTTAATGGTTTAGAATAGGTTTTGGTTCTGTTTGGAGGGTGATTTCAACCATTTTCCTTCCAGGAATCGGCTGGAAAATGGTTGGACCGATGTGGTGCGTCCAATCACCTCATCGATGTGTTTACTACCTGCACCCGTTGGCCCATATGTTTTACACCGATGGTGCACAACTTCAAGTTTATTTAATATTTTTTTGTAACAAAACTTATATTTAACAAAAATAGTGTTCCATTTTTTCTTTTCTTTACAAAAATTTGTTGAAGTTTAAAAATATTTTATATGTTAATAATTTATGTTGAAGTCTTAAACAAATTATTGAAGTCTTTTTGTTTTAAAAAAAAATATTTTTAATGTTTAATCTTGATTTTTGTTAGAAGAAGTTAAATTTTGTTTCAAGTAAATATAAATATTCTTCAATATGTTTGAATGTTGAACAAGATTATCAAGAACTTCGGAAATTTTTAGGAAATATGAGGTTTGATCTACTAAATGAAAGTGTTTTTTATTGTTAAAGTTAGTAAATTATGTTGTTTTGGATTTTAAATGAACTAAAAATGATTTTTTTCATTAGTGGTATTTCTGTAATTAAATAGAACTTATGAGGTTAATTTGATATTAAAAAAGTCAAACATATACGTTAAAAATATTTTTGGATGAGTAAATTATTATAGCAAATGAGTAAATATTTTTTTTTCATCAGCAAATTTGATGGATTAGATTTAGGGTTTAGTTACATTCGGATGCTGCAGGAGCTCAATGTGGCCACAGAAGCCTCATCCACTGGTTTCTACTTGCAAAATATTATTGGCATGAGATCGCCTCAGATGAAGAGAAAATCCCTCAAAACATTCCATGTGTGTCAGTGATTTCATAATACCGGTGATCTTCCAAGACAGCTAATTATCGTCAATCCGATTTCATGTCATTTTGATAAATAAGGCATCGACTTGGTCGGACCTTTGCCAATGGCTAAGGGAAAACAAAACTTCTTTGTTGTTGCAGTGGATTATTTCACTAAATGGGTCGAGGCCAAGTCATTATAACAAAATAATAACAAAATAAGATCTCAAGAAATTTGAGATTTCATACACCACCAGATATTGGCATGATTTAGAATACCACGCATATTGATGACAAAAAATAGTTCCCAATTCCAAAATATTGTGGTCATTATATTTTACAAACGTTACGACATCGAACAACATTTCTCTATCCCTTATTATCCTCAAGCCAACGAAAAATTTAAAGTGCCTAACCGTGCCACCCTCGATGAGAGCAAGAAAAAAAAGGAAGGAGCAAAAGGGAAGTACCCAGACAAACACTCGGAGGTGCTGTGGGCATACCTTACCACCCCTTACGTAGCAACATGAGAGACCCCCTTCGTTATCGTTTACAGTATATAGGCAGTGGTGCCAACAAAACTCATCATACCAAAGCACCAAATCACTAATTACTCTAAAGACTCAAACAAAAGTATAACAAATACATCTAATCCATCTCCATGCAATAATTAAATACGAAAATGACTCATCAAAATTACATTATACAAAGAGAAATAGTTTTACAAATCATTCATAAATAATTCTTTTAAACAAACACAATTCAAGTACACTATACACATTAGGATTTGAAGAGTTGGACTCCAATTCTCCTCCTTCTGGAACAACAATAACATTGTATCACGGATCCGTAGCCTTTATCGTCTTCATATTGGCATTACCCTTTGGAACATATGCATCCCACATCTTTGCTTTATGTTGAAGGACATCAACGTTTGGTATGCTTATAATACCATTTGGATTCAAGGCCATAAAATATGCTATAATTTTTCATTGGTCTATCTCAAATCAATAAAAATAACTACGTTGATAGATATTTGTTTGAGTTCCCTTTAACAGTGTTGTCATTCATTTAAACCAAATTCTGGTACGCTCAAATCCAAGAATTACTAGTGGGTTACGCATCTTATTTATATCTTAACTTGAATAATATATATTCGTTGAACTTCCAGTATCAATCAAAATATATCAAAATATATTAACAGTGGGGCCCTGAGATCATCTTCATCAAACATAATAATAGGTGTTTCCTTCTTCCCATACAACTAGGTAGACATTTTACCTTCTAGTTGAGTTGTCAACCTCACCACATGCCTCTTTTTAGAACTTTTCATAGTACTAGTTCTCGTGTCTCCTCCAAAAATTGTTAGAGATTCAAAATACTCACATAGACTTTGAACCGTTCCCTGAAGTACTCGCTCATCCACTACCAACAAGATTGAACGAGATGGGTTCGAATCTAGAAATTACAATGCCGCATCAAACCTTTCTAATTCAGAAACCATGATAATCAACATATTTTCTTGCTTCGAATTCGTTTTAACACCTTGTTGTGCTGACGTGCTCGGATTAACCCGTCCACTGCTCTGTCTTTTAACAAAAATAGTAAACTTTCCATTTTCTATTAAAACTAAATTTCTTTATTCAGTGTTATACATTCAGCAGTATCATGTCCTATGTCATTGTGGCACTTACAAAAGTTTTGTTTCTCTTCTCTCTTAGTCCATTACTGGAGTTGGGTTTCTAAAATTGGCATGATTCTTAGTTCTTTCAATGATGGTTGCCACATTATCTGTTAACTCCGCAAAATACTCTGACTTTATTCACTAATTGGGTCTTACCCGAAGAGGTTGATAACTAGGTGGTTGAGACGGTGGTCTTCATACTCGAGGATGAAGACTAGTATTCGTCATCAAACGATATGGTATCTAAGAATTTGAAGGGTTTCTGTGATACCCTTTTCTAGTAGGCGCATGCCCCAAATTTCTTTGAGTGAAACTTGATCTACCTCGAACTCTTGTGGACTCCTCAACCTTAATATGTTCCTTAACATGACCCATAGAGGTCCAAAATAAATGGTCTTCTCCTCATAGTCTTATTTTACAGATACCCTATATGCAATCATCACTTGAAAGCTGTCATATCAACAAGTTCTTCACAATTTTCCAATTATGTATTTGTTAACACAATCCATCTAGTGTAATCTTCTAACGTTTCTTATATTGCGTGTTTGGATTGTATGATTGTATCACCATTGGCTATCATCTCCTTGCTCCCCACGAATCGTCTTCAAAACAGTGTAAAAAATCCTAAAGTTGATCATAGATCCCCTCAAGATTCTATTGTACCACTTTAAATAAAATGGTGCCCTTAAAAGTTTACGAAAATACTTTATATATCATCCTATTATCATCTTCGAAGTTCATTATATAGTTTTTAAACTTCTCAATAGGGTTATCGAGATCTTGTCTTCAATCAAACTTTTCTACCTTCAAAATATCAAAGCGCCTAGGAAGAGGTATCGACCTTATCTTAACACATAAAAGAGACTTCATCCAATCCACTCCTTCCATATATTGGTCATTTCTGGATGTTCCCATGACTGCATACGGGTTTTGGTCCGTAGTATTAACATATTGGTGAGACCTATTACCTTCGTAGCATGGGTTTTCCCTTGTAATTTGAGGCTTACTATCCTTCCTCGATCTAGGATTTTTATGTGATTTTAGACGTCGACTTCCCTCTCCCTTCGAAGAACGTCAATTGCTCCCTTGTTTAAATATAATTACCCTCAAAATTTGAACTGTAAAATTCACTATCACTAATTGATATGTATCGATGTTTATCTTTCTTTTACTTTCGTGAAGAGTTATGGTCTCTATCTACAGGAAATGAGCACTTTTTCGGTCACTTCAAACTTGTCGAGCCGTGTAAGACTAATGAGACAAGTTTTCTAATTCATTTTTCTCGTCAACTTGTCACACCTCAGATTTCATCATTCCTGGTTCGATTTGTTGTTCTCGTCGATTGAACTCATCGTTCAATGCAGTTATCTTTTTTAATAATTGGTCCATCCGATTCTCTATATCAAATTGTTGACGTTGATCGTTGTTCATTTCTTTGACCAGGTGGTTTTAAATTTTCTATTTTGGTACCCTCTTATCTCCCACTACGGTCACCAATGCTAAGTATTAGAGTTGCAATGTGAAAATTAGACAATATAAATAATCAGACAATAGTTTGTAATTGAGTCTCAATGAACAAAAGTTAATCATCTTTTATTTCATAATCTTCACTCCTATTTATATAACAGATGAGTAAATAAGTGCATTGGTTGCACATAATAATGAATTGTACTTTTTCCCTTACTATCTATATTCAATATCAAATTTATCATCTTAACTTTATAAGCTTTTATGAAAACCAATTAATCTAAATGATTTTAGTCCATAATAATTTATATCCTTACCAAACTTAAATTGTGATCCCGATCATGGTTGCACACAACAAGAAAGCGTGTATAAATTGAAAATTATGGTGATACATTTTATTCTCTTGGCCTAAAAATTACTTCAAAAAAGTGTAAAGTTGTGAAAACATCTGTCAATTCCCTTCCTCCTGTACAAGTGGAGGTCGAAAAAAATTCTTAGACCAGTTCTTTGATTAATTAACTAGTAGACATGATCATACTTCGGAAGAAGAACATTATTTTTTTTGGGAAGAATATGGTATTCTCAATGATATCGCGAGTTGTGTGCCTGATCCGGGTGACTTTCCTTGTAAATCTTAATAGGTGTTCACGGATATTTATAAAAAGTGATAAAAAAATGTTTGTTAGCGAGACTTTGTCCTATTCCATAATTTAAGATAGACGTTTATGGTAAATTGTCTCTTATAATGACTATGAAAGAAGTTAACCCAAAATATTTGCAATGTAACTCTACATGTCAGATATATAACAAGAAAAAGTTTGGGATTAGGCTTAATGTTCCCAAAAGGAGGACGAAAAATAAACATATCATAATATCATAGTTGTGAGAGATGAACGTTTGACTGGCCAAGAATGGGATTGAAATATAAGTATGATACCACCTCGTACTGAGCATGTTACTTAGGAGTCTTTCTCCTCGGATTGATTGACAAGACCCAATTGTTGGGAAAGGTATTTCTTATATATCTAAAGCTTATTGTTTTGTAATTTTGTTATTTATTGTGAAATTGATTCTATGGTGTACAATATACACTTCGAGATTAACTACACATCATGTCGTATGAAACGAAATTTGATGTGAGAGATGTATATTTACCTATGATCACATTATGAAGGTCCAATATGTAATTGTCTTCCTTAGTCTTACCCGTATATAGCTCATTGCGTAACTATAGGTCTTATTAACCATAGATTTGGTTGAGTGATCATGTTCTCTTACTTGACATTTTAAGTCAGATCTGAGTATACCAGTTTGCAGGGCCTGAGTATACCCGCCTGCATAGTTTTATAGGCATGATTCATGAACCATGTTGTTGTTTAAAATTTTACGTTAGGCTTCGTTCGTGAACTATTTCGCTATTTTGATATTTTAAGTGAGGTTCACTATGGTCACTTTCGTAACTTTATAATTGATCAACTTGATGCTTTGTTTATTAACTATGTTTGTGTACTTCTCGTGATATACGACCTCTCATTATGTAGCGCCTTATAATTTTTCTTAGAGTCTTTCTATCATGAATATTATGTTGTGTATAGTTGTTCGAACGTGGAGATCACTCGATATATAGTCTTTTTATAATGTGGATCTCTTGATGAAAATCTACCAGTAGAGGGTCACACGACCCTCCCCCACGCTTCTTTCATATTTTTGTTGTGTTAGTGTTAGCAACGTGTTTTTCATAGATAACTATCTTTATTATGTAAATGTATTATAAGATAAGTCTTAACAAGTATTTATCGAATGTTAATCTTCATTTCTGCTTCACCTAAGACTTGTTAAATATAACAACAATGTTGTGGGTTTCAACGCAAAGTTATATATTACTAAATTGGCTTATATTGTGACATATTAAAAATTTGCCCCGCACAAGCTGATAGGAAAAAGAGTTCACAATCGCTTTACATCTTGTTATGCATTTTTAGGTTTATGATATCCAAAAGGTGTCTCAGTGTGTTCTCTTTAATATTTTGAAAATGGTATATCGCATACTGTCATTTGGATATCGATGGGTATGGTTTATCCCAATTGGGGGTTAGCTTTCCTAAATTTTTATCATTTTCTTCTTAGAAAGTTTTTTTTTTCATTAAATTGTCTTTGATAACATTTCAAGGCTTTAGTTTATAGTCAAATATGCTCTTTGGAAGGGTTTTATAGTGCTTTTTCGTACCCGAGTTTGGTCGCATTGTTTCTGAAACAAAACGATAAAAAATTTCGGTTCATCACTATTATCGTATTCTAAAAAACACTTGAATCTGGGACTCAAGATGATATTCTATGCGGACACAAAGGCTTATACCCCATAATATAAGAAAAAAGAAAGGTTTTCCTAGTGGCTAACCCGGGGTCGTCATATAAAATGAGTCTTATGTCACTCTTTATCTAAACGTACATGGTCAACGATAGCAGACTTAATCGTGCGTAGCTTGAGCATCATGTCTCACATTCATTGACAGAAAGAACTAAATCACTTAAGCGGTAAATATTATTATGGCCAGTCGTCTATTGGCTTTGTTACCATAACGTTAATTGCATTCGTCTTCTCGTCTAAAATTGGGTTTTCTCCAAAATAACTAGTGGGCCGTATCCCAAGGTTTTCATTTTCCCAACAAATCTACAATCGCGTTATCATAATGTGGTAATTGCTCGTATTGGAAAACATCAAATTTATGTTCCCAATTTTGGCAAGAACTCTAAGTATCCTTTCATATTTTCATTGTTTTCCTTGTGTACACCCTTAGTTTGACCCACCATTAGTTGTGAATCATAGATAACCCTTATACATTTGGCTTCATAATGAATGGTGCTCGCATGATGATTCTAGATCCCATCAATGAATGTTAGAAGGGTAATCCAATTCGACCACCCATACTTAAGTCTATTGTGAGTCGGCTAGTGGATCATCTGTATCTTTACTATATCATACACAAATTTGTTTATGAGATCGACCATAACTTGGCCTTTGATCTTATATTCGTTGAGTCACTCCAATATGTCATAATTTTGCATGACGTTCTTGTGAGGAAAAAAGTATGAAAATTGATGATATGACTTTGGAAGTACGGCCTCATTTTTCTTGTTACCACCATCAGTCTTGATGACAACTTTTTCAAGTTCAAATATCATTTCTTAGTGTCAATTAGGCTTTTACTAACATAATAAAGAGGTTTTCGTGTTCTTTATTGATCTCACACTAAAGAAACGTTGATAATATGGCAGGAGAACGATAAGTATAAATATAAAAACTCGTCGTGTTTGAGACTGATAAAATTTCGAGAAAAGTTAAATATTGTTTATAGGTGTAGATGGCTTTGGCAAACTCATATTTCCAATTGATTTTAAAGAAGTGATGATTTTTATCATGTTCTCATGAGATGAAACGTGTTAAGGCTGCAAGCCGATTTGTCAGCCTTTGTTGAGGTCAATATAGTCGATACACATCCTTTATTGCTCATTCTTCTTTTCTACTAGCACGAGATTGATAACTGAGGTCGGGTATTTTGCTTCTTTGATTTTCCCTAAGTTGATATATTCTTCGACCTCTTTAACAATGCCGCTCTATTTCTAAAAACAAAACCCTTCTCTTTTGGAGAATTGGTCTTTGTCTAGTGTTGATTGCAAACGTGTGGGAGTTGACAGAAGATTTAATGGCCGATGAATCATTAACACTCAAAAAAATTAAGGATTGTCGCAATAACGCTACCAATATATTTTTAAGTCTTGGGTCGAGTTGGTTCCTGAATCGAATTAGCATCCCTCTTACTATTGTCTCTTTAATTACGTCACTCGCGGGTCCATCACACATGTTTTTGTCTCGTGAATCATTGGCCACAATTTGAATTTAGATGCTTTCACTAATTTAATGATCCTCTATTAGTTTGTTAATTGTTATTATGAAGACTTTATTATATCTAAAGAGGTTTCATAGTAACTCTAGACGATCGTTTGACTTCCTGTACTGATCTCCGAGTAGATATTTTAGGCATTCTTAGAAAAAAGATGTGTGAACCTCTATTTTGTGTAACCATGGTTGTCTGACAATTGCATTGTACGAGCATGGTGCATCAGAGTGTTCAAATAATTTTATACGTATCTCCATATAAACTGATCACCGAAAATTCAACTTTACCCCAAGATTAGATCACTTGCCCTCGTAACTAACCAGCTATCTACGGCTTGGTTGGTATGGTCGTACGCTAAGCATTTTTCTTAACTATACTTGAAGATTACAGTTGCTCTTTTTATATTTAGATTGATTATCAGAGCGTTCGTGTGGTGGGTAACCACGCCCCTCAAGTTGTCATCATTAAAATTTAGGTCGACTACCAACTTTTTGGAATTGTGATACAAGTACCCGTCCTTATGTGAACCTTTAGATCTCTCTTCTACTTTTTTAGTGTTTGTGTCGACTTAGACAATGCGTCTCCCCTAAAAATAGTACCTAGCCACTAATATTTGTAGTGCTTGCTCTCTTTACGTTTGATGAATCAGACCATATCTTTGTTTTGAATCAATTGGTAAATCTTTTCTCGTAGCTTTCCACAATCGACTATGAAATTTACGAATCATCATCGTATGCGTAGAAATATCTATGAGATCCTCGTTCGCAAGTACAATATATGACGATGCGGTTGGTATCTTGTCTTTTTGTTGGTTCTATTTTATATAACGGCAATATTCTTAGAAAGAGGTGTGAACCGTCGAGTTGGGTTATCATAGTACGAGGCTCTCGACCTACTTGAGGGTATACATGCGGGCTTGTTACTTCTGGATTATCTATGTTTTGCCTTGTCTTCTCTTTTTAGAGTGTTAGGGTGGCGACCAAAGTCCCACATCCCACATCGGTTAAACATGGGAAAGATCATTGGTATATAAGTAAGAACATACCTCAACTAGTTTGAGGCCTTTTGGTAGTGGACCAAATGCAAAGCCGTGAGGGCCTTCGGGTGCCAAAGCGGACAATATCATACTAGTGTTGAGATCGGTTGTGTTCTTACTTATATACGGAGGTGGAATATGCAGACCGGACCCGCGTATTCCCAACACGTGGTATCAGAGCGTCAGGCCCAGACGGAACGCGATGGTGGTGATATTCTCAGAGGTCGAACATGATGAACCAGTAGTCATGCTCAAGGTGTGAATGATCTACTTTATACATCCTAGTTTGGAGTGTCCATGACTCATCAAGCGGTGGTACTTGATTGGAGTGGATAGTAGAGCTAGACCGTTTATGACTCATCAAGCGGTGGTACTTGATTGGAGTGGATAGTGGAGCTAAGGAACATGCACAGGATGGTCGAATGAGTAGATAGATCCGCTGTAAAAGCTCTATTGCTCAGGTGGAGCAATATCTGATTAGAGTGAGCGGATGAAAGTCAATTGAGAGGAGGCTAAGGGGTACTTTGTTCGAGAGGAGGAATTGTTAGAGTGGCGACCAAAGTCCCACATCCCACATCGGTAAAACATGGGAAGGATCAATGGTATATAAGTGAGAACATATCTCAACTAGTATGAGGCATTTTGGTAGTGGACCAAATGCAAAGCCGTGAGGGCCTTCGGGTGCCAAAGCGGACAATATCATACTGGTGTTGAGATCGGTTGTGTTCTTACTTATATACGGAGGCAGAATATGCGGACCGGACCCCTAATTCACAACACCCATATGGGAAGGTCCATATCTTTGTTTTGAATCAATTGGTAAATCGTTTCTCGTAGCTTTCCACAATCGACTATGAAATTTTCATGATCATCATCGTATGCGTAGAAATATCTATGAGATCCTCGTTCGCAAGTACAATATATGACAATGCGGTTGGTATCTTGTCTTTTTGTTGGTTCTATTTTATATGACGGCAATATTCTTAGAAAGAGGTGTGAACCGTCGAGTTGGGTTATCATAGTACGAGGCTCTCAACCTACTTGAGGGTATACATGCGGGCTCGTTACTTCTGGATTATCCGTGTTTTGCCTTGTCTTCTCTTTTAAGAGTATTCAATGGATTATTTTTCACTGACCATGCGGATTTCTCCCATAGTGTTTACCTATAATCAGGCAAGTTCATTTTACATAGTTTGTCCCACATCCAACCTTCTCTAGCTCGATCTCACCGCTATGTGTTTTTTACATGGAGACGCGTATGCATCCATGCACAAAATTTTGGACATAGCTTTTAACTATCCCTCCCCATCTTTCATACATTTTCATGATGCACGAACAATAATTCTTATGCTTATTTTTCCCATGAATTGGTTTCCAAAAGTGGTTCATAAACACTAGAAATCCAGGATCGTTTCTTTCGGTTAACCGTTGAACCAGACGGAAGAGGTTTTTTTAGATTAAATGTCACCATTATATTTCTTATCTGCTCTAGGTGCTGCTCCGAGACTCTGGAGCCGCCATAGGTGTCCATTAGGTAAGGTTCAGATTTTTTAATAAATTGGCCCTCCAAATATTTATTCATAAATGGATAATCTTTTAGAATGCACGCCGTTATTTTCAATTGCTCCGAATTGCATTCGATCTCACTCTTTTCTTTTCTTCTTTAGTTGATAGTGTAATTTGACTGTTCTTCGCACTCGGTATAGCTATGTTTCTTTTTTATATTATTAATGACATTATTTTTTCTTCGTATTCCTCGTTATCCTTCTTTATCCTCTCCATACCCGTACCATTTTTCTTACTGACGTCATTGCCTAGTTTGTTCTTTTTTTATCTTTTGACATGATTTTATCTGTTAATAGTTGCAACGCCTCTGTCATTTTTTTAATCCACGTATTGGCCTCCTGTTATATCTTGTTTTGTAACTGGTTTCCCTCGTTTTGTAACTGGTTTCCCTTCATTGTCTCATGTCTCATTTATTCCTTTTGCATTTTCGAAAGGTGGATGTTAGATAGTGTACGGTACGAAAATAACTCGATTAACTAAAACACCTTGCGGTCGACTCCCCTATCTTCCGTTTTGAGTACGACCCTCATCACTGAATTAATAACGGTGATCTCACCCGTTTTACTCACATATTGCCCAGTATCAGAATGTTAAATGGTGTGCAAGCTAGGAGAAAATAAGTGAAGAAGATCGAAGAAGAAGAAAGAACAGTGGAGCAGAGTGGCTCCACTATGAGGGTTCCAGAAGAAGTGTTTCAGGGTGTGTCCAACAAGACAACAAGTGCTTAGAGTTAATATCTCAAAGAAATTTATATTATGGGCCTTGGACCAAAAGAACTGAGCCCATCGTTAGATCCAATACTAAAGAAACAGCCCAACAAGTATATCAAAACCCAAGTTTAATATAAGGCCTGAGCAACCCAAATGTTTGTTACAGTCACTCATCTCTCACATCTCACCCTACAACACAAGCACTCTCTCTCTGTTACAGCAATGGTACTACACCACTACCCTAACAGAAAAAATTTCCTTTATGCTCCTCTCCCAATGTAACAACCTTATCCTCTCAGCATCGAGCCTCTGTATATAAGAACCTATACATGTAAAGGAAAGTTAGTGAGCAAAATAATAAACAAAAAGTTTCCATCTTCTCTTTGAAATTTCTAAGCAAGTTTTCACTTGGTATCAGAGCAGGTTAACACACCTGAAGAATGGCAAATAACGACTCACCATCTTCCACTGAGACATTTGTCACTGGTCCATACTCAGGCGACATCTTAAATGATGGTGGCAGCCACCTGAAAATGAACAAACTGGCGCCATTCACTTCTATAAGACTAAATAGAAACACATTTATGATGTGGAAGACAATGGTCTTACCAGTGATTAGAGGTAATGACCTTGGTGATCTTATCACTCGTGAAGAGCCATGTCCACCGAAAACCATCACTGATGTAGATGGAAATGTCACTAGAAATCCAGCTTACAAAGTCTGGATGAACAAAGACCATCTTCTAATGGGCTGGCTGTTCAACACTATGACCCCATAAGTTGCCTCTCATCTGATGGAAAAGGAAACATCAAAGGGACTATGGGAATCTATTGTGAGACTGACTGGCTCACAAACTAGATCGAGAATAATTCTTCTCAAATCTGAGTTTCAAAAGACTCGAAAGGAGGAAAGATCCATGGAGGATTACCTGAACAAGATGAAAAACCTGGTTGACAGTCTTTCCTTAGCAGGATCCCCTCTTCCCATCGATCACCTTGTGTCTCATATACTGGCTGGACTGGATTCATAATACACTCCCATTACCGTCAGCCTGGCAGAAAGGGAACTATACAACTGGCTTGACCTTCAATCTACTCTCTTAACATTTGAGAATACACTGATTCAGCTTAACAAAGCTACTCAAAACTTGACAAGCCTCAATGTAGCAATAACAAACTATAAAAATGAGAAAAAATACAACAGTTACAGTAACAATGCACACAACTACAGGGGACAAAATTCCTACAGAGGTCAAGGCAGGTCAAACAGGGGCAGACACAACTACCAACGTTGTAGATCTAATTACAGGGGAGCTACAAATGGAAGATACACCACCCCAACAAAGTGGCTCTACTGTGAGGGTTCGAGAAGAAGCGTTTCAGGGTGTGTCCAACAAGACAGTAAATGCTTAGGGTTACTATCTCTAAGAAATTTATATTATGGGCCATGGACCAAAAGAACCGAGCCAATCGTTAGATCCAATACTAAAAAACAGCCCAACAAGTATAACAAAACCCAAGTTTAATATAAGGCCTGAGCAGCCCAAATGTTTCTTACAGTCACTCATCTCTCACCTCTCACCCTACAGCACTAGCACTCTCTCTCTGTTACAACAATGGTACTACACCACTACCCTAACATAAGAATATTCCTTTATGCTTCTCTCCCAATGTAACAACCTTATCCTCTCAGCATCGAGCCTCTGTATATAAGAACCTGTACATGTAAAGGAAAGTTAGTGCGCAAAATAATAAACAAAAAGTTTCCATCTTCTCTCTGAAATTTCTACGCAAGTTTTCACTTGATATCCGAGCAGGTTTACACACCTGAAGAATGGCAAATAACGACTCACCATCTTCTACTGAGACATTTTTCACTGCTCCATACTCACGCGACATCCTAAATGATGGTGGCAGCCACCTGAAAATGAACAAACTGGCGCCATTTACTTCTATCATACTAAATAGAAACACTTTTATGCTGTGGAAGTTACCAGTGATAAGAGGTAATGACTTTGGTGATCTTATCACTGGTGAAGAACCATGTCCACCGAAAACCATCACTGATGTAGATGGAAATGTCACCAGAAATCCAGCTTATAAAGTCTAGATGAATAAAGACCAGCTTCTAATGGGCTGGCTGTTCAACACTATGACCCCAAAAGTTGCCTCTCATCTGATGGAAGAGGAAACATCAAAGGGACTATGGGACTCTATTGTAAGACTGACTGGCTCACAAACTAGATCTAGAATAATTCTTCTCAGATATGAGTTTCAAAAGACTCGAAAGGAGGAAAGATCCATGGAGGATTACCTGAACAAGATGAAAAACCTGGTTGACAGTCTTTCCTTAGCAGGATCCCCTCTTCCCATCGATCACCTTGTGTCTCATATACTGGCTGGACTGGATTCATAATACACTGCCATTACCGTCAGCCTGGCAGAAAGGGAAGTATACAACTGGCTTGACCTTCAATCTACTCTCTTAACATTTGAGAATAGACTGATTCAGCTTAACAAAGCTACTCAAAACTTGACAAGCCTGAATGTAGCAATAACAAACTATAAAAATGAGAAAAAATACAACAATTACAGTAACAATGCACACAACTACAGGGGACAAAATTCCTACAGAGGTCAAGGCAGGTCAAACAGGGGCAGACACAACTACCAACGTTGTAGATATAATTACAGGGGAGCTACAAATGGAAGATAAACCACCCCAACAGAGTGGCTCCACTGTGAGGGTTCGAGAAGAAGTGTTTCAGGGTGTGTCCAACAAGACAGCAACTGATTAGGGTTACTATCTCTAAGAAATTTATATTATGGGCCCTGGACCAAAAGAACCGAGCCAATCGTTAGACCTAATACTAAACAAACAGCCCAACAAGTATAACAAAACCCAAGTTTAATATAAGGCCTGAGCAGCCCAAATGTTTGTAACAGTCACTCATCCCTCACCTCTCACCCTACATCACTAGCACTCTCTCTCTATTACAACAATGGTACTACACCACTACCCTAACAGAACAATATTCCTTTATGCTCCTCTCCCAATGTAACAACCTTATCCTCTCAGCATCGAGCCTCTGTATATAAGAACATGTACATGTAAAGGAAAGTTAGTGAGCAAAATAATAAACAAAAAGTTTCCATTTTCTTTCTGAAATTTCTAAGCAAGTTTTCACTTGATATCTGAGCAGGTTAACACACCTGAAGAATGGCACACAACTACAGGGGACACAATTCCTACAGAGGTCAAGGCAGGTCAAACAGGGGCAGACACAACTACCAACGTGGTAGATCTAATTATAAGGCAGCTACAAATGGAAGATACACCACCCCAAACAGGCCAACATGTCAGATATGTGGTCGCTATGGACACACAGGCCCATATTTCTATTACAGAGATGATCACAGCGTTATGGGAGCTATACCTAACAGCCAAGACAAATAGGGTCAAGATCAGGGTGCCTACCTATCTACTCAAGACCCAAATGAATAAAATGCCTGGTTTTTGGAAAATGGAGCTAGCCATCATGTAGCAGGGTCTCCACAACTAATGACTCAGAAAACTGAGTACTCTGGTAAGAAGTCTATTGTTGTTGGCAGTGGAGAAATACTTAGTATACATCACATAGGAAAAACTGACCTAAAATCCTCTAATGATAGCCTATCCTCTTTACAAAACATATTACATGTTCCAAAAATTAAGAAAAATCTCCTGTCTGTTCATCATCTCACACTATATAATCCTGTCTATGTTGAATTTCACAAAAAATATTGTTTCATTAAGGACAAGATAACAAGGAAGGTGTTACTTACAGGGACAACTAATCAAGGCCTCTATCAGCTAGACACACTTACCAGGAATGGCAATCCTAGGGTTCAAGGTTACTGTCAATCTCAAAAAGTTTTTAATGTTTTTAGTCTACATCAAGGTCAATCTGAGTCAAATGTTTATGTTTTCCTAAAAGAAGGATGACACAGGAGGTTAGACCATCCTTCAAATAGAATGTTAGGTCTTGTTTTGAAACAATGTAACCTATCAACACCTCAAAGTAATGAAAATATCTTTTGTGACTCATGTCAACTTGGTAAATCGCATCGTTTACCCTTCAAAAGGTCTGAATCCCAGTCTAAACAGGTCCTAGAACTAATCCATTCAGATCTCTGGGGACCTTCTCCCACCATTTCTAAGACAGGTTTTAAGTACTACATTCTATTTGTAGATGAATACTCAAGATTCAGTTGGATATACCCACTTAAACTAAAAGGAAAAGCACTTAATGTTTTCAAAACTTTCAAAACTTTTGTTGAAAATTAGTTGAATAGAAAAATTAAAGCTTTTCAATCAGATTGGGGTGGAGAATTCAGGTTTTTTATACCTATTGCAAATGAATGTGGGATTTACCTTGGAACTTCCTGTCCTCACACCTCTGCCCAAAACGACAAAGCTGGAAGGAAAAACAGGTATCTAGTTGAAACAGGTCTAACCCTGTTCGCTCAGTCTAAAGTACCATTTGTATACTGGCCATAGGCTTTTATCACTACTGTCTACCTAATAAATAGACTACCTACAAACATTCTAGGAGACATATCACTATTTGAGAAACTCTTTTACACTAAACCGGACTACTCAACCTTGAAAGTTTTTGGTTGTGCCTGTTTTCCATGTCTACAACCCTATCAGACTTATAAATTTTCTTTTTACTCATCTAAATGTGTATTCCTAGGCTATAGTGACTCACACAAAGGATATAAATGTCTCAGCTCAACAGGCAGAGTCTACATCTCTAGACATGTAATGTTCAATGAGTTACAATTTCCCTTCAACACTGCTTTTCTAAATTTTAAAAGGTCTGAGTCACAGTGTATAACTAATCTTGAACCTAGTATTGCTAATTCTGGTCAGTCAATCTCAGCTTCTATGCCTAGAAGGTCGCCCTTAAGCTATCTTATCTCTACCGACCTACTACCAAACACACTGCTCCTCCCTCCTAATACTGTTGATAATAATGACTCTACCTTACTACCTCCTGAATCTATCACCCACCATCCCACACCAGTCTCTCTCTCCCTGACAAAACACTTACAATACCATCTACTGAATCACTCATCCTTGAATCCTTACCTGAGTCACACATCCCATGACCACAAGACTAAAAGATGGCATCAGTAAACCTAAACGCATGTTTCTAGGTCTTCTCACTACTACCTCAAGGACTTCTACAGAGCCAACTAAGTTTTCTGGTCCCCTAGACCCTACTATGAATCTAGTTGGAAACAAATGGGTCTACAAGGTCAAACATAACGGTGATGGGACTATTCAACGTTACAAAGCCAGACTAGTGGCAAAGGGGTTTCATCAAACCTCTAGGGTGGATTTCACTGAGACATTCAGCCCAGTGATGAAGGCATCTACAATTCGACTTATTCTAACGATTGCAGTGTCAAATGACTGGGCAGTTAAGAAACTTGACATGAATAATGCTTTCCTAAATGGTGAACTTATTGAAACTATCTATATGAAGCAGTTAGAAGGCTTTAAAGACACGGAGAGACCATCTCATGTCTGTCAGCTTCATAAAGCTCTGTATGGGCTTAAACAAGCCCCAAGGGCTTGGTACTCTAAGTTAAAAGACACTCTCATCTAGTGGGGGTTCAAAACCTCTAAGACAGATATCTTTATGTTTTTCTTTGAGTCTGGTAAACTCATTATTATCTTACTTGTCTATGTGGACGACGTTATTGTCACAGGGAACCAGATCACTCACTTACAAGGATTCATCAACAAACTAAACATTATGTTTGCTCTCAAAGATCTAGGTGACCTACACTACTTCCTTGGGATAGAGGTCGTCAGAGACTCCAGAGGATTCTATCTATCTCAATAGCAGTATCTTATGAACCTTTTACAAACTATGGGACTTACCGGTGCGAATGCGTGCTCCACCCCAATGCGCACCATTCCTCTTCTGTCGATTGGTGCTGGAACTTCACTCTAGGAACCTACACCGTACAGAAGCATATTAGGCTCCCTGCAATATCTACTGCACACAATGGGAGACATTGCATATGCAGCCAATAAACTAAGTCAATTCCAACAGAACCCTACAACTACTCATCTACATGTTGTTAAACGAATATGTAGATACTTATCTGGTACTGTCGCTCTTGGTCTGCATATCAAACCCAGTTCGGAACTGCAACTACGGGGCTTCACTGATACCGACTAGGCCTCCTCAATCGATGATCGACGTTTGGTGGGTGGCTACTGTGTGTTCTTTGGAGACACCCTTGTCTCCTGATCCTTCAAGAAACAACATGTCGTGGCTCGATCCAACACAGAGTCTGAATACCGAGCCCTAGCCAACCTGTCTGCTGAGCAGATTCGGCAAGTCTCCGTCCTCAAAGAGCTTAACTTCCCAGTGTCACAGTCACTAGTGATTTGGTGTGACAACTTGGGAGCTAGCTCTCTTGCATGCAACCTAGTCTTGCATGCCCGGACAAAACACATCTAGCTCAATGATCATTTCGTCAGAGATGAAGTTCTTTGTGGAAGACTTGATATCAGATATGTTCTGTCACACGATCAGATCACCGATCTGCTCACGAAACCTCTCCCTCGAAGTCGGTTTCTTTTCCTTCGTGACAAACTCGGACTGACTAATTCAATCCGTCGTTTGAGGGGGGGGGGATATGAGAATGTTAAATGGTGTACAAGCTGGGAGAAAAAAAGTGAAGAAGATCGAAGAAGAAGAAAGAACATTGGAGTAGAGTGGCTCCACTGTGAGGGTTTGAGAAGAAGGGTTTCACGGTGTGTCCAACACGACAACAAGTGCTTAGGCTTACTATCTCTAAGCAATTTATACTATGGGCCCTCGATCAAAAGAACCAAGCCCATCGTTGGATCCAATACTAAACAAACAGCCCAACAAGTATAACAAAACCCAAGTTTAATATAACGCATGAGCAGCCCAAATATTTGTTACAGTCGCTCATCTCTCACCTCTCACCCTACAACACTAGCACTCTCTCTCTGGTACAACAATGGTACTACACCACTACCCTAACAGAATAATATTCCTTTATGCTCATCTCCCAATGTAACAACCTTATCCTCTCAGCATTGAGCCTCTGTATATAAGAACCTGTACATGTAAAGGAAAGTTAGTGAGCAAAATAATAAACAAAAAGTTTCCATCTTCTCTCTGAAATTTCTAAACAAGTTTTCACTCCCAAGCACAACGACCAACAATTGATCTTGTTTTAGGTTGATCGCGTCAAACGACACCTTTTCTATTACACCACATACTATGCCAAATTTATTAAGGGGTTTCGTTCCTAAATGCATTCCAAAAATTACGTCTATAGAAAGCGTACCTCGTCAGCATAAAATAACATATACTACCACACATATACTTATACTTGTATGTTAAATATTTTTTTGGCGAAACAAAATTAATTTTTTATATTAAAAACATTAATTTTTTAATATAAAAAAAAAATATATGATTTATAATGTATATTCCAAATTGTGATGTTTTAATATATACTTATTTTATTTACAACATCGATTTATTTATAAAAATAATTGAAAAATATAATTCATATATTTTGATAAATAATTTTTATTTCATATTTAAAAATATAATTTACTATATTTTAAAATTATAAGTTTACATCCTCCAACACATGTAATAACAGACAAATTATCCAACAACACATAATACATCTTACTAAAGACAAATTATTGAACAACACATAATACATCTTACTAAATATTTTACTTTATATGTTTTTAATGTTGAACGTTAATATTCAACAACAAAAATAACGTGTACCATGTTCACGTTTCTAATCCAATTGACCAAGTCACACTTCCACTATAAAACTGGATTAGGTTGAAATGTAACCATAGTACTAAAAGCGTTCTGAAATATCTGAAGGTTTAAATAATAAAAGAAGACATGACATGGAAGCGTAGATCACATACATGATCCATGGACTTGGGTTGTGGAAGAGATGAGAGAATTGGTCAAAATTCAAGCATAAGGTAGACAACATTTATTTAAAATAGGGATTGATTTGAGATTGGGTTAGAATGACAGTCCATGAGTGCTGCACCAAATGTATCCATTTTGTCAACCAATTCTAGGTTTGTATATATCAATTTTGTTTTCTATCTATACGTATCCATTTTGTTTTTAAATTGCATATACATTCTAATCACTTAATCTCTTAATTATATGAGTACGAACTTTATATTCTGAACTTTTTTAAAATTGTATAGTATTTTAAAATCAAAACCTAGGTTTTTAAAAAAGCAAAAAAAAAAATTTTGATTTTGTTGTACTGCTTCATTAGAAAATAAAATAATTATATATATAATGATATATATGCATGTATAAAAATAATTTATTTATTTAAATTCAGTTTTTCTTTTAAATTTATCACTCAAACTCTATGGTCTTTCACAATCTTTTTTTAATGAAGTGTTTAGTTAAATTCGGTCGTTTTTTTAAATTTATCAATCAAACATTATCATATTTTCTATTTTTTTTGGATGAAATTCAATCTTTTTTTAATAAAAAAAATTAAGAGATAAAATTTTAATATAAATATTTTTTAAAAATAATTCAAAGACCACCTTTTAAAAATATAATTCTAATTAATTATTTTATTACTTACTTTTCTTTTCTTTTAAATACATTTTTTAGAAGATAAAAAAAAGGGAGTAGATAAAAGTCACGGTCATTGTTTTAGTATGGCTTAAATCGGTGCTTCGTCCCTCGACTATCACGTTTTGTGTTATTTAGTCCCTCGACAAAAAAATCACGGTTGAGGATCCCTCGTCTATCAAAAATCTATAAATTCAGTCCCCGCGCGTGGTTTTTGCTGTAATGCTGTCACGTGTCACTATAGTTAAATGGTTTGCGTTCTACAGATAGTCCTTCGACTTTTAATTCCATTTTTACCCTTTAAATTTAATTATTTATTTATTTATTTTTATTTTTTTTATTCTAAAAACAGAGTATCGCAAAATTTGCATACTCTGTTTTTCTGTTCTTGCCTCCTAAGTGCTATCTTTTTTTTCTATCTCAAAAAATCGTTATCTTATAAGCTCAAGCCGAGAGAAGCCTCTTGACAACCAAGGCCATGTATTTGCCCTGATGCTTTGCAAGTGCCAGTTCCGTCTCGGTGGGCTCTCTAGTGCCATCGCCAGCAAAGACTCCAGCACCGTAAGGGGAGCCACCTCGAATGGAGTCCATCTTGAACATACCAGCTCCAAAGGTGTATCCAATAGGAACAAAAAGCATACCGTGATGTACTATCTGTGTGATAGTTGTCCATCTACAAACCAAACAGCCATATATGTCGTAAACAATAAAACAGAATTAGGTATCCTTCAGAGCTTACAGGAGATATTTACTTTGTTGCTAGCATCACGCCATTACAACAAGACCAGTACTATAGATTCCATCCAAACATAATAGGAGAAGTATATAATCTCCAATTCTAATCAAAGTGATAAGAGTCTACTTGGTAATCAACTGGAAATTACTTTACTAAGTATCATTGGACTACAACTTCATTCCTAAGTTTAACTACTCTAATCAAACCCTAATAACAAAATTATAAGAATAAGAAGCTTACGCAGTGGTCTCCTGGCCGCCACCTTGCGTGCCCGTACTAACAAAGAACCCGGCAGGCTTTCCAGCAAGCGACTGCTCCTTCCACTGCTTCCCTGTGGAGTCAAAAAATGCCTTCATCTGAGCTGCCATACACCCGTACCTGGTTGGAAACCCAAATAAGACACCGTCCGCAGCCTCAAGCTCGGCCGCCGTAATCAATGGGATGTCATCGGCCTTTGGCAGCGCCTTCATGTTTTCCAGGACCTCACCCTGCAGTGTCTCTGGCACTCTGTACAAGGCCGCCTAAACTCCATCGACACCGTCCACTCCTTTCTTCATCCTCCTCGCTAGCCCCTCCACGTGGCCGTACATGGAGTAGAAGACGATGAAGACCTTGAGCTTGGATTCTAATTGTAATTCCGGTACCGACCTTGACGTTAGCACTGCAGAGGAAGGAGCTTGGTCAGGGGTGGTCCTGACATCTTCGATCGGGATCGGGATCGGTGCAGGGGAGGAGTTTGGGAGAAGGTCGTTGGCGGCGGAGGACGACGGCTTCTTCTTCTTACTAGGGACGCAACCTCCGCCTTTACCCATGGAGAAAGAAAATAACTAATTCGTTGATGAAAACTGAAAATGGTGGAAAGAGGTTGAATTTTGTTTACTCTGATCAGAATTTCTCTTGTTATGGATTATTCCAATAGACTGAATTAGAGTATGGTTAATTAATATCCAAAGCCAGTTAAGACATACTCATAAACCAAACATTATTTATTAAGTGGAAATTTTGAGAAAAAAGAAGAAGATAGCTTAGGAGGTAAAAACAGAGTATCGCAAATTTTGCGATACTCTATTTTTGGAATAATAAAAAATAAAAAAATAAAAAAAATAAAAAAATTGTTAAATTTGAAGGGTAAAAATGGAATTAAAAATCGAAGGACTATTTGTAGAACGCAAACCATTTAACTATAGTGACACGTGGCAGCATTACAACAAAAACCACGCGCGGGGACTGAATTTATAGATTTTTGATAGACGAGGGATCCTCAACCGTGATTTTTTTGTCGAGGGACTAAATGACACAAAACCTGATAGTCGAGGGACGAAGCAGCGAATTAAACCGTTTTAGTATTGTTATAGATGTTTATTATTGCTACTAATGTTATGCACGAGATTATGCATAATTTAATTACTTATCTTAGCGCCAAACTGCACTAGAGATCTGTCTTTGCTGCACGAAATGTTAGAATATAGTAGGGTAATGCTATCTTACACAGCTTTGGAAGAAATTATATTTGAGAAAAAAGTAATCGTCAAATATCTTCCCCACCATTTATCATCAGCTAAAGTTTTGAGCAGTCGAGACAGTTACTTGGTGTAGCTTCGTCGTAAGGTAAGTAATTTAACAATTCTACCGCTAAAGTTCACAATTCTACAGTAAGTTAACGTTCATAACATTCGTTATCTAGTTATATTGAACTTAATAATAAAAGTATTAAAGTTTGTAGCTATCTATTCATATTAATCGTGAAAAATAAGTCGGAAAGGGGAAAAACAATAAAGAGTGCAACTGTCGCAGTCGAAACGACAGACCCTTATATATTGAGGTTGCGAGAGGCTAAAAAGCACAGTTAGTCCCTCATGTTTATCATTTGTATCGACATAGTCCATTTCGCTCACTTCTGCATAAAACTCATCCCTTTTATTTTAAAATTTTGCATAATTAGTCCCTCTGTATATTTTGGGGGACCAAAAGTGATACAAAACTTGGGATTTGGGGACCAAATGTTATACAAAACTTGGGATTTAGGGACCAAAAGTGATACAAAACTTAGAATTTAAGTGACACGTGTCAGTTTTTAAATGGTTTATATGTGCGAGGGACTATATTTACAAAAAATTTTAAAAAAAATGAGTTTTGTGCATAAGTGGACGAAAGAGACTATGTTGATAGAAATGGTAAACATAGAAGACTAACAGTGTTTTTTACCCCTCCAGAGAATTGATGAATGCTACGTCATAGATCAGACACGGTCATATTAAGGATTTTCCACTAAAAGTCAATGGAATGCATAACAAAACAGAAGTAAGAGACCGTTGTCTTGAAACTGTGTTGGAAAAAGAGAGGCTAGAGTAGGAGAATTATCTTTGTTCTTGATTTTACCAATTGTTTTAATATATGTTTCTTTTTAATGTTATTTTATTTTTTATGTTATCACATGTTTGTTTTTTATACTTTATATATTATGTTTGTTATTTTATCCATTATATTATTTATTTTGTAACTCTCTCGATATGTAGTATTGATTATATTTTATTTTAAATTTTAAGTTTAAATCTAAATATAAATATGCAAATAAAAACAGATCATATAAAGATATTTGGATAATGTCTACCGTTTTGATTGACTTTGTTTTCAGAAATATTTGAATCGAAAAATCAGTGGATATATGATTTCACTTAAATATTTCATAAAATATTCTACTTTACAAATTAAGAATAATAAATAAATTATTTTTATATCCATTATAAATTATAAATATGTTTCCTTGTTTTTAATATATCATATCTACGATTATATAGGATTTTTATTAAATTTGATTTGTACAGTTAACAACAATATATATTCGGTTATAGTCGACCGGATCAACTTGATTAATAGAATTATCACTATTAACGACTAATGTCTAATATTTTTCTTAACATAGGAAACATAAGTTCTATCACTCGTAGTCTTGACCTGTTTTATTGAGATTGGACCACGTGTGTAGATTCGGTTTGAGCTTTACAAGTAATTGTAGGAATTTTAATTTGAGCTTATCAGATATTTATGTTAAAAAGAAAATAAAAGTCTAATCCAAATTTATTAAATTATAAACTTGGTAAGATAAGGCAGAAAACTGCGGAAAACTTAGATAATATAAACATTTTTTTAATCTTCAACTTCGTATTTTGCTGTACAACAATTTTATAATTATTTTAAGAGAAGCCAAACAAACCCCGCGACTAATTCAGCAGGAAAAATCAACTTTTTTTTCATTAAGGTTTTTTCTCTCTTTATTTGAAATTGTGATTTTTAAAAAGCGAGAAACTCACCTCACTTCTTATATAGAAAACTAAAATGAAAAATTTGTTTTTTATATAGAAAACTAAAGTGAAAAAATGGTTTTTCTCTTTTAAATGTTCTATAACTTCCACATAGTTAGCTAATGAATACCATACCTTACTAAATTTCCACTCTTATGGACCATAAAAAACTGGTATTTTTTATCATACAAAGTAATCCCAAAACTTATACGTTTTGTTTAAGTTGTTTCTTTCGAAATCCAATCCTCTACAATATTAAGAATCAAAACTCGTATCCATACAATTATCTTCATGATGCATATTTTATCTACTAGTGTGTTCCTTTCTTTATGATTACTTTTATTCAACTAATATTGACGATAATACGATATATCGATAAAAAATGTGACGGTCCAACTCAATTGATAAATTCTAACCAGCTCCCACTTGGATCATCATATGCTACAATAGGATGCATTCACTTAATGAACGTCCTTAATTTTTACTCGCACCATCTCGTAGGACTGTCTGTGTCTGATACCAATATGATACAGAGTAAACGCATAGAAACCAATATAGGGAAACCTTAATTTTCTTTATCAAAATTCAACTCCCTTACATCGTAAACAAAGTCTGTTTAAATAAGGGTTCGAATGAAAACCCCAATACGAAAATACCAAAAATGCCCGAAAGTAATAAAAATTCAAAATAAAATAGTAAACGACTCTGAATGCCCAAAAAACTCCATATGTCACGAGCATAGCTGGTGAGTTCAACTCGTGGCGTCGTTCCCTTCGAAATAAGGTGGTGTGGGTCAAAATCGGACACTGAGAGCTCCGAAACTGTCAATTCGCTGCATTCTTCGGGTGATCGCCTGTCTTCATAAATTCTAGCGCTAATCTGTTTGCATCATCCCCTCTGGGGTATAAAAGATTTTCCCTCGAATCAGACCCAGTCTCCTCGTCAGAAGAGTCACCTGCATAAGGAATCAGATGCTTAACATTAACGATATTAGACGTACGGACATGGCTAGGCAAGCGCAGCCGATAAGCATTCGGGCTGATCCTTTTCACAATCTCCACATGGCCAATCTTCCGAGCGGCCAGTTTGTTGTACTCACTGGCAGGGTACCGAGCCTTGGTTAGAACTTCCCACACATAGTCACCAACTTCGAACTGTACAGGACGACGATGATAATCCTCCTGAGACTTATATATGGCGGTGCTCAAGACAAGCTGATCGTATGTCTGCTGATGGGTTTGGCGAATCTGCGATACAAGCTCCTCAAGAGTTATGTGAACACGAATTTTACTAGGCAAGGCTAGCAAGTCCATAGGACCCCGAGGAACAACACCATACACCACCTGGAAATGACAAAGACCCATCGAGCGGTTAAGAGAATGGTTGTGGGCAAACTCTGCCTGCGGTAGGCGCTGATCCCACACCTTCGGGTGATCTCCCACTAGGCTGCGCAACAAGTTACCGAGGGAACGGTTAACCACCTCTATCTGACCATCAGTCTTGGGGGTGGTAGGCATTACTGAAACTGAGCTGCGTATTCACCATGCGCCATAAGGTGCGCTAGAAATGACTCACAAACCTGGTGTCACGGTCAGAAACAATGGTACTAGGGAGGCCATGAATGCGATAAATCTCTCGAAAGAAAAGTTGCGCGATACAGACTGCATCAGATGTCTTTCTACATGGGATGAAGTGAACCATCTTAGAAAAACGATCAACCACCACAAAAATAGAGTCGAATCCACCCTGAGTCCGGGGTAGTCCAAGAACAAAATCCATATTGATGTCGGTCTAGGGCTGAGTAGGAATTAGAAACGGCAAATAAAGACCCGTAGTCGTTGATGTGCCCTTGGCCAACTCACAAACTCGACAACGGGAGATATAACGACCAAATTCCTTACGCATCAAAGGCCAAAAATATGATGAGGACAACAAGTGGTATGTCCTATCACGACCCACATGACCCACGACATGCAGCTCCTTGATCAACTGAAGATGCAAGCTACAGTCTGGGATACACAACTGTACCCCGGGAAAGAGAAATCCATCCTCCATGAAAAAATCAGATTGTGTTCCCTGCTGAATCAGTTCAATAACCCGAGAGAAGAACGAGTCAGTAGCATAAAGGTCAACAAAAAAATCAAAGCCATGAACCTGAACTCGCATTTCAGTCAGTAGATTGTGACGACGGCTCCGAGCATCAACAACCCGATTCGTAATACCGACCTTGTGCTTGATGAAAAAAGTGAACTACTGCAAGTAAGCTATCCAAGAAGCATGTCTATGAGAGACTTTGTCCTGGCTGCCAAGATACTTCAAAGAGTAATGATCAGTATATAGCACAAATTCACGCTGAAACAAATAATGACGTCAATGCTTGATAGCCTGAACCACTGCATAAAATTCAATGTCATATGTACTAAATCGCAGCTTAGCACTCGCCAGTTTCTCACTGAAGAAAGACACAGGACACCCTGATTGGGAAAGAACTGCCCCAATACCAAATTTAGACGCATCACAATGAAGCTCAAATGGCTGGGAAAAGTCGGGCAGCACCAAAATAGGTGCAGTGGTGAAACGCCGTTTTCTCTCTGTAAACGCCGCATCAACATCCTCAGACAATTCAAATTTTGTGCCCTTCATGCAGTCCGTAATCGGGGCCATAACACTGCTGAAATGAGGAATGAAACGCCGATAAAAAGAAGCTAAACCATGACAACTGCGAACCTTAGTGATGGAAGTAGGTCGAGACCACTGGTCCACTGCATTAACTTTGCTCGGATCAGCTCGTAACCCTTCAACAGAGACAATATACCCCAAGAATTTGACAGATGGGGACATAAACGAGCATTTGGCAACAGCACCATAAAACTTATCTCGACGCAGCATCAATAACACCTCACGTAAGTGGGACAAGTGCACATAAGGGTTAGCGCTATAGATCAAAATATCATCGAAGTAAACAACAACAAATTTACCGATGCAAGACCTCAATTCCTGATTCATGACACGCATGTAACTGCTCGGTGCGTTAGACAGGCCAAACGGCATCACCAGCCACTCAAACAGTCCCTCATGCGTCTTAAACGCCGTCTTCCACTCATCACCATGACGAATCCGAATCTTATGGTATCCACTCTTCAAATCAAGTTTGTTGAACACAGAAGCACCACGCAACTGGTCTAAAAGATCATCCAGACAAGGTATAGGAAACCTGTAGCAAACAGTGATCTTGTTAATAGCTCGGTTGTCCACACACATACGCCAAGAACCATCCTTCTTCGGTGTCAGTAACGCCAGAACTGCACATGGACTGAGACTTTATCGAACATGCCCCTTATCCAACAAATCCTCCACATGTCGACGTAATTCCTAATACTCATTCGGGCTCATTCGATAGTGGGGCCGATTTGGGAGAGCAGCACCAGGAACTAGGTCGATTTGATGTTGAATATCCCTCAAAGGAGGTAACTCGGGGGGGGGGGGAAGTCTCAGGAAACACATCTGCAAACACATCTGCAAACTCCTGCAAAAGAGACTGAACTGCAAGGCTAGGGTCCGCACGAGAATCAGTCACAACAGGATCACAAAACAAGAAGAAGACCACACCAGTTTCTTCCATGGCCGCCTGAAAAGGAGCACGGGACAGTAATGTCGTTGTGGAAGGACCAGAGCCAATGCTGAGGGACCGAGGCTTGGTTGGCACTAGAACAATCTTCTTACCCCGAAAGAAGAATGAATAAGTATTCGCACGAACATCATGCACAACAGACAAATCATACTGCCAAGGGCGGCCAAACAATAAGTGACAAGCGTCCATAGGCACTACATCACAAAACACCTCATCCCGGTATGTCTGCCCCACAGAAAATGATACAAGCATACGTTTAGACACAGTGATATCGGTACCTTTACTCAGCTAGGCCAGCTTGTATGGTTTGGGGTGCGACTCTGATTTCAGCCCAAGCTTCGAAACCGCTCTCTCAGAAGTTACATTCTCACAGCTACTAGCATCAATAATGAAGGTGCACACCTTACCGTCAATCGTACAAGTGGACTGAAACACATTATTCCGCAGCTAGTCATTCTAATCAGGAATACGAGGGGAAAGAAAAGTGCGTCGTACCATCAAAACTGCACCTACATCACCAGTCACAACCTCCTCCGCTACCTCAGTCACATCACCATCATATGTATCAAACATTGGGAGACCATTAGGAACAATGGAGGCCAGTTCAAACGCCTCGTGAGAGAAAAGACCCCTAGCACCCGTATCATTCGAATACTCTACCTGACGATGCCAATATAGGGAAAACCTAATTTTCTTTATCAAAATTCAACTCCCTTACATCGTAAACAAAGTCTGTTTAAATAAGGGTTCGAATGAAAACCCTAATACGAAAATACGAAAAATGCCCGGAAGTAATAAAAATTCAAAATAAAATAGTAAACGACTCATAACGCCCAAAAAACGCCATATGTCACAAGCATAGCTGGTGAGTTCAACTCGTGGCATCGTTCCCTTCGAAATAAGGTGCTGTGGGTCAAAATCGGACACTGGAAGCTCCGAAACTGTCAATTCGCTACATTCTTCGGGTGATCGCCTGTCTTCATAAATTCTAGCACTAATCTGTCTGCATCATTTTTTTGTTTTAAATACTCGATAACTCTTTTGATTGCTTTCCAATGTTCCATCCCCATAATCCTTATGTATCTCTCTAACATACATTCCACAAAGTCCTTATATGGTCGTGTACAAACTTGAGCATACATTTGATTTCCAACAGCAGAAGCATGTGAAACCTTTTGCATTTTCTCAATCTCAAGTTTTTTCTTTGGGCGTTGCTTAAGGCTAAACTTGTCACCTTTCAACATGAGGGTTTCCTTCCAATTTCTTAGACTCTCGAAATACCACATCTCGATTCACTAGGATTTTGATTATGTTTAGATTCACAAATCTGTAGGCTTTTAAACCAGACTCATAACCAAGAAAAACAACTTTGTTGCTTCGATCATCAAGCTTCTTCACATCATATTTCAGATTTTTAACATAAGCTCTACATCCAAAAATTCGAAAATAACTTACACTTAGTGTTTTTCCAAAGTAGACTTCATATGGTGTCCTTCCACTTATAGCTCTCGTGGGACAACGATTTAGAAGATAGGTTGTTGTAACTACAACTTCTGCCCAAAATTCATACGGTATTTGTTTATCCTTCAGCAAACATCTTATCATCTCGACAATGGTTTGATTTCTCCTTTCCACCACACCATTTTTTTGCGGTGAATATGGTGATGTAATTTTTCTTTTAATTCTCCTCTCCACCACACTCTTGAGGCTGAAAGTTTCCGCCTCTATCTGTCCGTAAATTTTTTATTTTCTTTCCCGATTACATCTCAACTTCTGCTCTGAACTTCTTAAATCTAGTAAGTGTTTCAGGTTTTGATTTCAATAGTTTCATCCACATATACCTGCTAATATAATCAACAAACAAAATAAAATACTTGTTCCCTCTTTTGGTAATTGGTGAAATAGGACCACACATATCTGCAAGGATTAGATCTAACAACAAACTTGCTCTGTGTTGTTTCCCAAGAACACATACATCACAATTCTGACTATCTTGTTTTAATTCAGGTAATCCTTGGGCTTGAAAGTGCAGATGCCCATAACGAGCATGCTACAAGAGAGAGTTTTCAGATTCGGTAGATAAGAGACATTGTGAAATTACTTCACTCATTTTCATTGCATATAGTATATTTTATGCTCGATGTATTTTAGCCACCAGATTGTAATCTACATAAAAACACTTAGAAATCCACCTTCAACAACAAAGTTTCCTTCTGACTCATCTACTTGTCTGAAACTAATTATATTAGGTTTTAATCCTGGTACATAATAGATGTTCTTCATGTGCAAGTTTTTCTCGGTTGTGTTTCAGAAGTTTGTTATTCCTCTTCCAAAAATATTGATCATACAACCATCTCCAAAATTCATTGTACCACTCATTGATTTATCTAAGTCTGTCAATAGGTTTCGGTCCCCGGTCATATGATTTGAAGCGCCTGTGTCGTAGTACCATATGGATTCATCAACACTCATTTTCGTTGGCATTGTTTCAGATTTATCTTTGGCCAGCACCAAAAAGTTTCTCTCTAGCAAAAACACAATTGGTCTCTATGACCAGCAACGTATCTTTCTCTTAAAATTCTTCTGTTAGATTCATTGTTTCCTCTTTCTTTGGTTTGCAATCCTTTTCATAATGCCCAAAATTATTATAAGCATAACATCGTACCTTTATGATATCAAATTTCAAATTTCTCTGGATATGTCCTTCTCCATCAACAAATTTTGATATTCCATAGGAAAAGCTTACTCTCTCACAGCGAAAGCCACCTCTGCCTTTTCCTCGACCTCGGGTCCCTCCATAATATGTCAAGTTGAATCGTGACTCTCATTGTGCTTTTGTTAACAACACCTTTTCATCATGCTCTTCTTCTTCATCAGCTTTAAGGCTTTCTTCATCGGCTTTTAGTGCCCCAATAACATCTTCAAAAGACTTGTTTTTGGCATCTCCAAATTGTTTAATTGAAGCTGCAATTTGGGTAAACTTTAACGAGACTGATCTTAGCAATTTCTTGTTCCCACAGTCTGGCATAATCACACCACCAAGTTCCTTCATCTGGTTAACCACTGTTGCCATTTTTCTCGCATACTCCACTATTGTCTCATTCTTTTTCTTTTTCATACCTTCAAATTCCCATCTAAACGCTTGTGCTCGCACCGCTTTGACCTCGTCTGCCACTTCATTCATTATGCGTAGAGACTCCCACACTTTTCGTGTTGTCTCGATGTCACCCAATTCCATCAATTGTCCTTCAGTCAATCCTTGAGAGAGAATTCCATACACGATTTGATCTTGACGGAGATCAAATAGTTTGTCGTGAAACACAGCTTCCCAAACTCCATGAGCCCTCGTGCATATCTTCATCTTTAATGCGCATCCTTGATAGTTTTTGCCAGCGAAAATTGGATACATAAGTGATAGATTTCCTTCCTTTTGTGCCAGTCTTCTTTCTGATTCTCTTGATTTAGTGCTACCATCGCGTCTCACAATACTCGCATAAATATCGTTTTTCAACATTGATTCTGATACCAAATGAAGCAAATAAATTTAAGAAAATTTGTTACATATACATAACGGCACAATCGCTTCTCACAGTGGCAGCCAATTAAGGCTAAAAGGTAAAAAACTAAAGGAGTGCAATTATAGTAACGGTGAGAATAGAAATAGCTCTACAGATGATATCCTAGCTTCAATACTGGGAAAGATTAAAAAAAACTAATAAAAAAACAGAAGAAACAGAAGCTTATATAGAAAGAGTGCTTATATTTGTGAATTATGGATTATGTTGTTATAATTTTTGATGTTTTATTTCCGTCTCACTAATTTATTTTATTTTCATATTTGGATCTAAATGTATGTCTGTTAAGTTTCAGAATTCGTCTCAGCCCCACCCGTAATATAAATATATACTTCTTATTTTTTTTCACTAAATCCAAGAAAAGTTATTTCTTATTTCTTTTCATCAAACCAACAAAAATCAACATAATATAACTGCTCTTTAAGATAATCGAAGTATTTCATAATAATTATTTTAGTGACAAACTGAAAGAATTTGTGAGACCAAAGACCTACTCCCCTAAAATATAAAACACAAACAAGTTTATATATATATAGTAAAGGATGAAAACTACAAGAAGATTTAAAAGTGTTCCATACTACTCTTTTGATTATTTATATCTCCACCCCACTCATTACCGTTATACCAAATAAGTTTATACTCAAAATTGAATAAAGTGGAAGGCAATTGTACTTTTTAAGATAGCAAAAGATTTTTTTTTTGTATCGCCTAACAAATCCAACTATATGAAGAAAATCGGATTTTCAGTAAGTTAGATGGCGTAGATTTTCTACCAAACTTTTGAATAATACAGGATCTAAATTTTATCTTTTTCATGTTTGGACATCTTGACTTTAAATTCTATCAGTGTGCTTATCAACTTATAGTTCTCCATCTTGAACATCATAATAGTATTTTTTTAATGATTTTCTTGTGAGATGAAAATTCTATATTTTAGTTGCTTAACTTCAGTGTGAAGCTAGTACGCAGTGAGAACCATGTCTGTCATCTCAAATTATTTCGTTATCAATTGTTTTAATTTATCGAACATGGCTGAACTGTTTCCGGTGAAGATTAAATCGTCCAAATAAAGACTCACAATCAAAATATCTCCATTTTTGGTCTTGGTATACAGATCGTGCTCTAAGGGATATTTTTTTGAACTCATTATCTCGAAAATACTTATCGATTTTACTGTACCATGTCTTTGGTGTTTTTTAGGGTAAAGTAGCTTCAAAAATTTATCATGGTGACCTTTGAATTTATAACCTAATAGTTGTTGAATGTAGACTTCTTATTCAAGAACATCATTTGGAAATACCGACTTTACATTCATTTGTTGACTTTACATTCATTTCCTATATTTTTCACTTGTTTTGAGCTACGAAATAAATTATTAGTCTAATAGTTTCAAATCGGGCAACGAGGGCGAATATCTCATTATAGTTAATTTGAGCCTTTTAACTATATCGTTTTGCAATAATCCTCACTTTTTGTTTTTCATTCTCCCCCATAGGATATCTCTTTGTTTTGTATAACCATCTGACACTTATTCTTTTGTACCATTTGGGAAGTGAGGTGAGTTCTCATATATCATTCTTCTCGATGACTTTAACTTCTTCGTCAATCGCGTCTTCCTATTTTTTATCTTGTGTACCTTCTTGTTATTTCATGAGTTCACAATCGAAAAAATTGACAAAAGAGTGTAAGGTTATCTATTGGTTTAGTTACCTCATAAAGATCACTAAGGCTTCTTGTACGTTCCACAACTCTTTCACTTTGACTATCATTTGATTGAGAAATGTGAAGGATCTGCTTGATTAATTGATATTGGTGAAGCATATGGAGTTGGAAGATCATCTTATTTCTCAGTTCGTGTCAACTCATCTTATTGAATTTGGACAAAAAAATGTTAAATCATTTGTATTTTGTGTGCTCCAAAGAAAAACATATCCAAATTTTACTTGACAAGTCACAATAGGTTTCGTTGCAACTTCATTAGAAAGGTTTTACTACTAATAATCGATTAGCAATATATTAAATTATTGGTTATAAAATATTGTTTCTTTAACAATATCAATAGTTTTTTGTGGTTGTTTTTTTTAAGTTGAGTAATTTCTTAAACATGAAGAACTAAACTAAAATTACACTAATTGTTATTAATAGATCAAAAATAAACTAAAAAAATTAGAATATATTCTTCCGATTATGTTCGCATATTACATTATGATTTACACCTATTTTTCTCCTCTATAAAAAAATTAGAATATATTCTTCAGATTATGTAAAAACAACGTCAATCTCCAAAGGGTTATACAAAGATTTCGAGGCTATCTATTTTTAATTACCATTTTTAACATTTTAAACTGAATTATATACTATAATTTCTTTGCTATCTATTTTTTTATGTAAAAAAATTAATAAATATTTTATAGATGATAAAAGTATAACTAGTCCAGTCGGAATCAATGAATTGATTAGTTTATCCAAATGTATAATCATCTATTTACTATTTATCAGTTGTTTTGGAGTATCTAAAAACAATGTCAATCTCCATATATTTTTAATCACCAAAGTCTTTGTATAACCTTTTGTTAGAATATTCAGTGTATTAAGTTTCCTTGTATACGCCTCTAAGTTCTCTATATATTGAGAGCCTTACTTGGGTTTGCATTATAAAACAGTTCAATACAAAAGGGAATATTTTCTAACAAACACAACGCTTCCTGCGGCTACTTCTCTCTTTGTTTTTTAACATGGTATCAGAGCACGTGTAATTCTAGGAAGGAATTCTGAACATCCTCAACAAATATGGTTGGCAATGAAGTCCTGGTCAGTCGAATCCCTGATGAATTAACAATACAGATTTCTACCATTCTGAGAAATGGTCTCGGAACACAACAACAAACAACTAACCCCGAGAATTTATCCCTAGGGATTAAAGTCGGTGGTGAAAACTATGCCCTATGGGAAAACCTAATGAAGAAAGCAATTGTGGGAAGGGGGAGAGGTTCTCACATTACAGGGGAGCCGACACCTCCATCCAAAACTGACAAAACATATACAAGGTGGGAACAAGATGATCAATGTGTTTTCACATGGATTATCCAGAATCTTGAATCCAGCTTGGTGAATAATGTCTCGCAATATCCCACTGCAAAAGCCCTCTAGGATGGGTTAGCCACCACATACAGTTCTGGTACAGATTCGTTACAGGTGTTTGACCTTCATAAGAGGGCTAATTCATTAAAGAAAGGGTCTGATACACTAGAAGACTTGTGGAACAAACTGCAGAACATCTGGATGTCTATAGATAGGAGATATCGGAACTCTATGAAAGACCCAGAAGACATTCAGATCTATAATAAGAAGACTCAAGAACGAAGACTCTGTCAATTGCTAATGACGATTAATGACAAGGTAGAACCAGTCAAGAGAGATATCCTGAAAAAGGATCATCTTCCTTCCGTGGAAACAGCATATGCTACAATACGAAGGGAAGTGGCCAGAGTTAATATAATAAAATCAAGTTCTTATGATAGTGACTCGATTCATATTGAATGGGTTTAACTGCTAAAGATTCTGCAGAGAGGTTTAAATTTCGATCCAAAGAGAAAGAAGATAAATCCAAGTTGTATTGCACTCATTGTGGGATGAAGAAACACACTAAAGACACATGTTTCCAGTTGGTTGGCTATCCAGAATGGTGGGAGGACGGTCATAAGGAGAAAAATAACCAGCATTTCAGATCTAATGTCAAACGGGCTTCATCTACAAGTGGCGGTGAAAATCCGACTAAAAATGAGCAAGGAAGTTGTACTGGTTTTGGAGGAATGATGGCGAACTCCTATGAAAAACTTAGAGGTAAGGAGTTTGAGAAATCAATGAATTGGATCTTTGATTGCGGGGCTACGGACACCATGTCTTATGATCATAAACACTTTGGTGACATGTCATCTCCAAAGAAGTCCCATAGTGAGACTGCTAGTGGAGAAATTTGTGAAGTCAAAGGGGAGGTTCAATTATTTTTTCGGAAAAAATGGAAATTAAAAACTGCCTCTACATTCCTTCACTATCCTTAAAGTTATTATCTGTTAGTCAAGTGACAAAACTGATGAGGGAAGGATTTATTCGATTCGCAAGTCAGAATTTTGGAATATTTAACCAATATGTACTTTGTAACAAGAAGTAAATATGTTTTTACTTAGTAAGTTTGTGGAATGAATTAGCCTCTAATTGACCAATTGTCTAAGTCCAATGGCTCAATAGGCCAAAAGGCCCACAACAATTGCTATATAAGCTAACTGATCTTTTCTTAAAAGGGGGAGAAAACATTTTTGTTAGGGTTTCAGTAAGGTGTATTTTTTTTTTGGATCTTTCGAACTTTTCCATTCTTGATATTTTTCAATTATCTCTCCATTCTTGATATTTTTCATTATTAAATGGCGCCGTCTATGGGAAAATGACCGGTACCCGGATAACATATCCAAAACCGTTACGAGCATATAGAATAGGCTATTCTGCATCGAAACCCTAACGTTTTTATCAATCGAATCCTAAAGCATTACCCTCTGACTCGCTGCTATGTACTCAAACCCTGGCTGAGCCAAAATCAATCTGCCTAAGAGAGCGTGGCTTCTTAAAGACGAGTTGCTGAGCAACAACGACTCCGACAAGAGAGTTGGGGTTCCGACTTGTTTATTGTCCTCTTATCTTCATCAATCGAGATCTACTCCAATAAGAGAGTTGGGATTCCGACTTGTTTATTGTCCTCTTATCTTCATCAATCGAGATCTACTCCGCCATGGAGAAGTATGAAAACCATTCCAGCCATAGTAGTGACACTGAAACGTCTTTTTCGGAGGAGACACGACCAAGAGTTCATGTCCCAATCCCAAAAGAAATGGTCAGATCTTTGGAAGTAACGACGCTATTTCCTTTTCTTCACATTTCCATTATTCTCTTTTACTAGTATTTTCTTTCACCCAATCATTGATTTTGTTTTGGTAACTTCTCAAACTTCGACTTCGACTTGCGTCTTCTACTTTCTAATGTTTGGTAAGCCGGTGAACTAACTCAACTTTTTCATTTTCAATTAAGCCATCCTTTCGATTTTGCATCTCACTATAAGGAATTTATGTTTATTTTCTCGTAATGGTGGCTAATCTCCAAGTTGGTTTTACGTTTCCTATTTTTTGGTAAAATGCTCACATTCGGTAGTTGATCTGAGCTTAAACACAAGTTGTGGTTGGAGATTCGATAAGTCTAGTTGATTTTGGGGTTTTTAGGAGTAAAGCCTATATTGTTAAGTATACTAGTGTGTGCTATGCAACTTTCCCCTGCGTTTAGGGGTGGTAGGCAGGATAGCACCTGTTGAATACTGTTCAAGAGAGAAGTGTTATTACTCATCGGACGCCAAATCGGAGAACAGACATCGCTGATCATCTCTCCACCAGAGATTGAAAACTTTGGCGAGATCGGGAGGACTATTTCACGAATATATGAAGCAAGCTCATCGGACCATTTGGGTAACGAAGAAACGCAAGCCCAGTTGTTAAGCTTGAGAAGAAATGTTAAAAATCCAGAGAACGAACTAGAGGATGCGAGGGCTAAGGTTGAGGAGAAGGAATCTAGGATCGCTGAACTAAAAGCTGCTTTAAATACTAGTAAGAAACTGGAGAAAGAATCAGGCGATGCTCCCGATTTTCTACGGGAGATGGAAATGGAGTTTGATCACCTGCTTCAGGAAACGGTTGAAGCTGATATTACTCATCTGGTAATGTCCGAGTCAGTAGAAAAGTTGAGAACTGATGCAAATCAAATTATGCTCGCTGAAGAACAGAAAATCCGAGCAAGGGAGCTAATGGAGGTAAAACAAAAACTTGGAGAAACAGAAAACAAAACTTCAGCAATGAAGAAAAAAAAATAGACGAAGTGGAGAAAAAAGTCATAGATGTCTCTAAAACAAAGCGAGGGTTCTGTTGGATCTACAAATCTTCCGGAACACCTTGGTGGTGGTGGTGCCGATGGGTTTATCATACGTGGGTCTAGTCCCGACTCAAGGTTTGCTATTGGTGGCGGTACAGATTCTGAGAATTCCAAGGATCGTAGTAGCAAGTCATCAACCGCAACTAGTGCACCAAAGATCAAGTATGATGTGCCTATAACAATGGGGTATTCGCGGGATAAACATCAGCCAAAGAGTTTGGCTAGTTCAGCTCTACGAGTTCAATAAGGAAAAGTTCGTGCAGAGAGCACTAAGAAGCTAAAAGGAGAAAGGGTCAAAATCGATAAGGAAAACTTTCATTCCAGCATGGAATCTGACTCGAGAAGTTCCAACTTTGTCTTTAATATGCAAGGTGCGTTTTCTGGAACGACTAATGGAAACCGTACTGGAAGGACAATAAATTCTGATGGGGATAACAGTGAGGAAGATCATGCAAGCGAAGTCGACAAGGGACAAGCATCTAAAAACTTTCCACAAAATTACTCCGCCGCATATTTGTCTTGGGAGCTTAAGGAAGATAAAATTCGAAACCATTTTTCTTCGATAAAACAAGGTCCATTACTAAAGTCTACTATCTGTGATCTCCAGTCTTTGGAGGATGCGCTTGCTAAAGGTATGTTATAATTCCTTTTGGTTTACTTCTTTGTTATAAAGGTGATCATAGTATTCACATAATTGTTGGGTTTATGGTTGACCTGATCATCAGTTATGAGTCGTTTGTCCTGAGAAATCTAAATACATAAAAACGAAAAAAAAATGAAATTGTTAAGTGTTGGTTGATTTAGCCCAGTTATTTCTAATGTTTTGAGATTATCGCATTCATTAAACTTTAGCCCTCCCTCTTCATGTTACACCACTGCTCAGAACTTTAGCCGCAGGAATTCCAAACCGAAAATTCTTCCAAAGGTTTCTTGATGGAAAACAGCAGCTTGCATCTGCAGTTGGCAGTATGGTAATTCTATGGGCGGGAATTACGTGATTGTGATGATAAATAAAAAGGGTCCAACTCTAGTTGGTCAACACTTGAAATTCATTATTATTTTGGATCCGAGGGATCTTCCAACACTAGTTGGTCAACACTTGAAATTCATTATTATTTTGGATCCGAGGGATCTTCCAACACTAGTTCGTCAACACTTGAAATTCATTATTATTTTGGATCTGAGGGATCTTCCAACAGTAGTTGGTCAACATTTGAAATTCATTATTATTTTAGATTCAAGGGATCTTCCAACTCTAGTTGGCCAACATTTGAAATTTATTATTATTTTGGATCTAAGGGATCTTCCAATTTTAATTCGTCAACATTTGAAGTTCATTATTTTAGATCCAAATGATCTTCCAACTATTAGTTGGTCAACCTATGAGATTCGTTATTTTGGATCCGAAGGATCTTCCAACATTAGTTGGTCAACACTCAAAGGATTTGATGGATCTTCTAACATTTGTTGGTCTACATTTCCTACATCTTTCGGTCTACATCTGTTGGCCAGGACATTTTATGTTTTGTTCCTCACTTTGTCAATGTCAGTATCTTTTTATCATAGTATTAATATTACATGTAAAGTCATTCACATGTAACATTTGAAGCAGCACCAAAATTACTCATCTCTCAGAATTCTTCGCAATGACTAGGGGGCTACAAAGCACTTTAACATTGATAAAATTCGAATATGAACACAAAAAGGTAGTCGAGGGAATTTTATATTTTGTTCTATTTTTTTTCATTTTATTATGGTGTTATTTTGGCATGTAAAGTAAGGAACACGTAAAATCTGAAGTAGTGGCAAAACTAGTCCTTCCTTAGAATTCTTCGCAAGGACTAGGGGGGCTACTGATGAGGGAAGGATTTATTCGATTCGCAAGTCAGACTTTTGGAATATTTAACCAATATGTACTTTGTAACAAGAAGTAAATATGTTTTACTTAGTAAGTTTGTGGGATGAATTAGCCTCTAATGGACCAATTGTCTAACTCCAATGGCTCAATATGCCAAAAGGCCCACAACAATTGCTATATAAGCTAACTGATCTTTTCTTAAAAGGGGGAGAAAACATTTTTGCTAGGGTTTCAGTAAGGTGTATTTTCTTGTGGATCTTTCGAACTTTTCCATTCTTGATATTTTTAAATTATCTTTCCATTCTTGATATTTTTCATTATAAAAAACAACTTAACTGTGTGATTCTCATGTATCCATTTTTTTGTATTTTACATGACATTCGTACGAAGGAGATCATTGGGCGTGGTACTGAACAAGGAGGTCTCTATTATGTTGATGAGGTAGTTCATAAGGGACATGCCATGCTTGCTCACGGAACAACCGAAAGACAACTTTGGTTATGGCACCGACGACTTGGTCATCCTTCATTTAGCTATCTTAAGAGTTTGTTTCATAGTCTTTTTTGAATAATTCCATTTATGAGAAATGTGAAACCTGCATTCTTGCAAAAAATCGTACGGTCTCATTTAATCAAAGTAACACTAAATTTGATTATGCTTTTTCGCTAATCCATTCTGATGTTTGGGGTCCAGCACCAAATTCCACTAACAATCAAATCAGATACTTTGTTTTATTTGTGGATGATTTCTCAAGAATGACTTGAATATACTTCATGAAACATAAATTGGAAGTACCAGAAATATTTGTTTGTTTTTACAAATGATTTTGACTCAATTCGAAAAAAAATATATACAGATTCTCTGTTCTGATAATGGAACAGAGTTTGTCAACCAAACAATGCATAATTTTTTCAAAACAAATGGTCTTATCCATCAAACCACTTGTCCCAACACACCTTAACAAAACGGTACTTCAAAACGAAAAAATCGTACTTTACTTGAAAAAACTCGTGCTATTATGATTGAATCTAGAGTTCCTCATTCTCTTTGGCCAGAAGCTCTTGCTACAGCTACGTATCTTGCAAATCGTCTACCAACCCGATGTCTAGGAAATAAAACTTCATTACAAGTGCTTGCCACCCAAGTTACAATTCCATTTGTTATGGCCTTACCACCTCGTGTCTTTAGTGGTTCGGTGTTTATTCATATCCCCAAAACTAGTCAAAACAAGCTTAATACTTGTGCTGAAAAGTTTGTATTCGTTGGATACAGTGTTCATCAAATGGGATATCGGTGTTAAAATCCGGTTACTCGTCGAATCCATGTCATCATGGACTGTGACTTCTTAGAATCCGATTATTTTTTTACCACCAAACTCGAGCTCAGGGGGAGAAAGTTAGTGAATCACTCGACTGGTTGCTATATGAAAGTTACTTTGAGGATGTGCCGACAGATTCGGTAGATGGCGCCACCGAACACGCCTCTTCCAACATAAAGGAGACTGACGAGGCAGTTCTTACCACCAATGATTCTCCCGAAGACAATATCCAACAAGAAATAAATGCAATGGATACTACCAGCGAATCAGCCGAAGAAAATGTCCATCAAGAGGTATATAATTTATAATTTCATAATTCAAAAAATACTATTGACCATGACATTTCAGGAAGTTCATTTGTTGTAACTCAAACTTCGGTTCTTCCCCCAAGAAAAAATAGAGGGGGTTCCTCGTGACCGGTATTCACCGGAACACGTTCCTCGTGCTTCTACATATCCAGTAAAAACGGACAGGAACGGAATGACGAAGATTGCAAAGGCGTTTTCAGCTACTATTCTCTTTGAACAAATCCCTAAAACAACTCAAGTAGCTAAGAAGATGACTGAATGGCATGAGGCAATGAATACCGAAATGGAAGCTCTAAAAAGGAATGGTACATGGGAGAATTGTGTGTTACCACAAGGGAAGAAAGCAGTCGGGTGTAGATGGGTGTTTAATATAAAATATAAATTCGATGGCACCATTGAGCGACACAAGGCAAGATTGGTTGCCAAAGGATATACACAAACATATGGTATAGACTACTCTGAAACGTTCTCTCCGGTTGCAAAGATTGACACTATCAGAGTTTTACTTTCAATAGCCGCGAGTAAAGATTGGCCTCTTCATCAATTTGATGTAAAGAATGCTTTCTTACATGGAGACTTGGAAGAAGAGGTATATATGGAACCCCCACCAGGGTTCTCTGATGGATTTTAAGAAAATGAGGTATGCAAACTGAAAAAGGTATTATATGGGCTCAAACAGTCTCCTCGTGCTTGGTTTGAGAGATTTACAATGGCAATAGCAGTATAGCTACAAACAGAGTAATGGGGATCATACCTTGTTTTACAAAACTAGAGGAGAATTAGTCACTTGTCTTATAATATATGTCGATGATATGATTATAACAGGGAATGACGAAGAAGAAATTAGCTCTCTTAGGAAAAACCTCTTCAAGGAGTTTGAAATGAAAGACCTCGGGGGATTAAAGTATTTCCTAGGAATCGAGGTTCTTAGGTCAAGAGGAGGGATTTATATCTCTCCCAATGAAAATATATATTGGATTTATTAGCTGAAGTTGGCATGGTGGATTGCAAACCAAATGACACTCCTATGGTTGTGAATCACACACTAAATATAATTGAAGGGGCCAGATCGGCGAATAAAGAAAGGTACCAAAGGTTGGTGGGAAAATTGATTTACTTGGCTCACACTCGACCCGACAATGCACACGCGGTGGGAGTACTTAGCCAGTTCATGCATCATCCTCAGGAACACCATATGGAGGCAGTATTGAGGATTATTCGATATCTCAAAGGCACACCAGGAAGAGGCATAATTTTTAAGAACAATGGACACCTTGATGTTGAAGTATTCACATATGCTGATTGGGGAGGGAATCCTCGATGTTGAAGTATTCACAGATGCTGATTGGGGAGGGAATCCTAACGACAAGCGATCAACTGCTGGCTACTTTACTCTTCTTGGAGGTAACTTGGTGACTTGGAAGAGTAAGAAACATAAAGTAGTATCACTGTCAAGTGTTGAATCAGAATTTAAAGGAATCGTTAAGGGGATTACCGAGATACTTTGGTTAAAGAAGATAATAAAAGAAATTGGATCCCCTCTGAAGTGTCCAACTCAGTTAATGTGCGATAATAAAGTTGGGATTAAAATTTCTGAAAACCCGATACATCACGATAGAACAAAGCACGTTGAAATAGATAGGCACTTCATAAAAGAAAAGATTGAAGATGAGACAGTCGAACTTCTGTTTGTTAGATCCGAAGACCAACTGGCAGACATCCTGACAAAAGCGGTTGTTGCAAGAACATTCGAATCAGTTTTATCCAAGTTGGGTATTGGTGATCCTACTACACAACTTGAGGGGGAGTGTTAGAATATTCAGTGCATTTATCTTCCTCCAGTGACTTTGTATAACCTTTTGTTAGAATATTCAGTGTATTAAGTTTCCTTGTATAGACCTCTAAGTTCTCTATATATTGAAAGCCTTACTTGGATTTGCATTATAAAAAAACAGTTTAATACAAAAGAGAATATTTTCTAACAAATACAAAACTCTAGCCGCTTCCTACAGCTACTTCTCTCTTTGTTTTTTAACAGCTATGTTATGACATTTCGTGGAGCCAAAACAGTTCTCTAGTATAGTTTGGTGCTAAGATAAATAATTAAATTACGCACAATCTGGTAGTATACTAAATGTCACAACATTCATAACTATAATACGCATCGATAATAGTACTAACATATAATGCATTAGACTATGATATGACAATCACTATGAAACAAGACCTTATTTTTATCTACTGGCTTTTTTTTTAGCTATTGGTATTTGGAAGTAGCAGTTAAGTATCTGTTTTTAGTTAAACTTAATCTAATTGAATATCGGATTATTAGTATACATGAGTAGTTTGGATCATCTTCTACTATTCCATATTTCGAGCCTACATAAAATTTAATGTTGCCTATTCGAATTGAAAACAACTTTCACTAAAGACGGAAAGTATGTTTTTAAATATAAAAACAAATAAATTTTATATAGTTTTTAAATTTAATTGGTTCGCATTATTAATAAGTTTTAAAAAATACAGTATTATTAGTTATTACTATTTTGTAATTCAAGTATAACCATTTTTCTTTTCTTTTCTTGTAATAGAAACGTGTTTGAAAAAAAATTAAAAGTAAGTAATAATAAAACAATTTATTAGAATTATATTTTTATAAGTTAGCCTTTCAATTATTTTTTTAAAACTATTTATATTAAAATATTTTCTCTTATTTTTTATATTTATTTAAAAAAAGCGATTATATTTTCGAAAAAAAAAGTTGAATTTAATCAAACACTTCATTTCAAAAAGAAATATGAAACATGGTAGGTTTGATCGATTAATAAAACTTATAAATATAAGCTAAACAAATTATATATATAATTATTTTATTTTCTAAAGAAGCTGCGAAGGAAAACCGAAACATTTATTGTGCTTTATTTAAAACCTAGGTTTTGATTTTAAAATACTATACATTTAAAAAAAGAAGTTTATAATATAAACTTCGTAGTGATATAAGTAAGAGATTAAGTGATACCAATGTATATGCAAATTAAAAACAAATTTGATATATACATAGAAAACAAAATTGATATATACAGGTTATTGGTTGATAGAACGGATACATTTGTTGCAGCACTCCTAGACTAGACTCTGATGGGAACCCATGTGTCTGAACTTTGAAGCCACAAAATCTCAACCGAATTTTAAATAAATATGTTATTGTCTAGCTTATCCTTGATATGTCATGGGATAATGAAAGAAGACATTATCCAAAAGCGTTATCAAATGTTTCACGCTTTGTCTAGAGAGCTAGAAAAACTTGCTCCGAGCACTGACCAAGTTTTCCACGAATAAATATAAGTAAAGTAGCCAAATAATAATCGAAGTTACCAAACGTGCTATATAGGACAACTAAAAATAACTTGGCCAGAAGGCTAAATCCGAATCCCTAAATCTCGTCCTCAGTGACCACCTTAGCCATTTGGGCAAGGCCAAAACGGCTAGTTCGACTTGCTTGGCTAAGGCCAAAGTGGCTAATTCCAGCCTTGCTTGGTGTGATTTCTACCATAAGGGAATTTGGTTGTTTGTATTAAGTTCTATCTCAATCTCCTCGTCAAGTGACAAATCAACATTCTCCTCGACAACGTCCCACATCGTTTGTTTGGATTACTTTGTTTTCCACAGAATACAAAATTCTTCAAAAGCTCATGCAGATGTTGATCTAAAAGTAACTTGAATAATTATTTAAAAATATATACTTAAGATAGTGAAAGAGTATAAGTGATAATAAATCGTTTTTTGGTATATTGGTTGAAGTTGGACCTTTATATACAGGTTATGTTCCAATAACTATCTTCAAGATATTTAGAGAGAATTGATGATATATTTCTAACACTGAGATATACGGTTAAAAAGTGTATATGTCTTAGTGTAAATAGTAAATAGATGATTATACATTTGGATGAACTAATAAACTGATTGATTCGGACCCGACTAGTTATACTTTTATTATCTATAATATATTTATTAATTTTTTTACATAAAAAATAGATAGCAAGGAAATTATAGTATATAAGTCAGTTTAAAATGTTAAAAATGGTTATTAAAAATTTAAATTAAAACATTTATTTTAATTTTGATGGATTAATATAAGTAATGGATAAATTATTAATACTTTTTCGTATTTTTTTTTGAAGAAAAATATGCAAACATAATACGAAAAATATATCTAATTTTTTTATAGACGAAAAAAATAGGTGTAAATCATGATGTAATATGGGAACATAATCAGAAGAATATATTCTAATTCTTTTAGTTTATTTATCGATCTATTAAAAACAATTAGTGTAATTTTAGCTTAGGAAATTACTCAACTTAAAAAAACAACCACAAAAACTATTGATTTTGTTAGAGAAGCAATATTTTGTAACCAATTATTTAATATATTGCTAATCGATTATTAGTAGTAAAAACTTTCTAATGAAGTTGCAACGAAACCTATTGTGACTTGTCAAGTAAAATCTGGATATGTTTTTCTTTGCGGCACACAAAATACAAATGATTTAACATTTTTTTCTCCAAATTCAATAAGATGAGTTGACACAAACTGAGCAATAAGAAGATCTTCCAACTTCATATGCTTCACCAATAGCAATTAATCAAGTAGATCCTTCACATTTCTCAATCAAATGATAGTCAAAGTGAAAGAGTTGTGGAACGTACAAGAAGCCTTAGTGATCTTTATGAGCTAACTAAACCAATAGATAACCTTACACTTATACAAATCATTTTTCATAGCCTTTTTCTTGGAGTTTTCCCAAGGTCAAGAAGTTGTTTTTATGCTAGGTACGTAATAGACACTTGAAATTATTTGATGACTACCACCTTCTGCACTTATACAATTGATATATCTTTCTTTCACTGATCTTTTGATATCATCTCCAAAAGAGATAAATCCACTCAATGCTTCATTGAGCTCTACGAACATGCTTCTTTTCCCACACATATGGTTGCTTGCATCTGTGTCAAGATACCATGTCTTCTCTTGACCTTAATTAGTGTTTTTGTATGTTAGTAGTAACATATCTTTTTCCTCCATCTTCTCCTCCATATATTTAGCCTTCTCATTAACTCTATTGTTGAGCCTCTGCATTCTGAATCATATTGTCAATTTTTTTTATATTTCTAGCATTGGATTTGAGTTTTATCATTTCTTATAGTTGTAGGCTGAATAATTATTGTTGAAATTCCAACCACGTCTACGAAAATGATAACCACCTCGTCTCCAGCCTTGACTTATGCCTCGGCCACGTTGATTTTTATAATCCTCTTAACTTGCATTCATGTCTTTGAGTTTTACCTTGAAGATTTTCCCAATGATCTCTTGCTTCTTCTTGTGCTTTTATTTATATGATTATGATAAGCTTTGTTCTTCAATCATTATTTCCTCCAAGTTTTACTTTCTTCAACCATTACTGATAAGTTTGGTAAGAATATATGAAAAATCAAGTACAAATAAGAGTTATTCGTAGAGAGAACATTGAAAAAATTTCTACAGAGAGAAATTGATTAAGTAAAAAACTGAGTTAAAGTGTTTATTAGTCATATTCTTGGAGACTTCAACTCAGTTTATGATGAGTAAAAACATATTTACCATCAATTCCATATTCAGTTCTTAACATTTATATTATGTACTAAATTTATCATTTATGTATAAAGCATTCAAATAAAGATATTTTTAGTAATTATTTTTCACTCCTTAATTAATTATATCCTTATCAATTGCCCCGTAGCCCTTGTGAAGAACTCTGAGAAATGACTAATAAATTTTATGTACGAAGTCATCTTTATTTATTTCAGCACAACTGGTTTCAGACCCTTTTCGTATCCTGTTTTGTATGCTGCTCGACTAATTCAAAGCACGTTTATATCTTACTTCACTTCGGACATTTGTGTATCCTCCCAAGAAATTTAATCATCTCAGTTTTCAATAAGTATAAGTGTTATCCTTCTATAACAACGTATAATGTTATAGAAATCTCTTAACACGCGCATCGTCTAATCATGACCCATTACACGTTTCTACCTACCATACAGAATAGACCTGTTATATATCAATTCACATTTTACCCTATAGTCGTCTATCAACCTTTCAACTCCCTTTTCTGAAAAGAACAATACCTTGTTAATCGTTCCTCCTATAAATACCATCCAAATACTCATTTTTATATCACATATAAATTCTAGAGATAGCGAGATAATGTTTTAAGAAATTTAATTCCTCGGGTATTGATGAGTATTATCATCTGAATCGCTTTTGTAAATGAAAGAAGTAAGTTTTAGAGAGAGAAATAGACATTAAACACGAAAAATTAGAGTGCTCAAATGTTCTAACTCAAAAATCCAAACTTTTTATTAAATCAGCCTTGTCCTTTATATAGAGGCACACAGACTTAGCTTACAACTGAAACGGTTACACAAAAAGAGTTAATCACACTTTTTCCCTAACTAAAATACATAGCTCTAAATTCCTCCTCTAACTTTATAATCTTTTATCAAATGTTTTATTATTTACATTTTAGTTCTTATATTTCCACTTACTTATTAATAGCCCCCATAGTTCTAAAGTTAGTAAATGAATGAGAACTAATTAACTTCAACTCCCGGCAAAAAAAAGATAATTTCCTCTGATAATAATCCGAAGTAGGTCAATCGTTTTGTTACATCGTTATTCGCTGCAAATACATCGAAATATGTCTACAGATAATCATCCTCTCATATATTACAATTTGAAGCAATAATTATCTTAGGAATCAAACCTACTTCTAAACAAATCATCACCTTCTAGGTATTAGGCATGTAACTAGGTCACTAGAGTAGCAGCTGTCGGATCTTTATCTACGCAACCGTTTCAAATTCTACCCAATCAACATAAACTTTTTCCACTTCTCAACGTGTATTTTTACCTCTTAGAAATTCATTTGCAACTCATTCTATGACCCATAAACAAAATTTATTGAGAGAGAAAGCCCAGAAAACCTCTAAACTCCTTTGTTACCTTCCCCGGTTTCTTCAAACTTACTGGCTGCCTTCGCCGGAAAATCCATATTTTCTGATCAACCTTAAACCAGTTTATCAGAAAGCGCCCAAAATCCAGAAGATCCATCAATCTAAGAAAAAAAAAATTTATTTCTTAAACGAGCTATACAAATTAAGTTTTAAAAAATTCAAGATGGAAGGTGTTAATCAAGTCCCTACTTTATGCATCACAAGTCTCAAGTTATTTTAAAAAGTTACTTCACCAAGGCCTAACATTGTATATGTTGTTAGTTTGATAAATATATTCATACAAAAAGCTTATTATAATCATTCGGAGGTTTCCAAAAGAATATTGTTATATGATAATGGAACAAATGACTATGGAACATTTTATAAAGATAATGCAAAAGTTATTCTCTTTGGTTATACGAATTATGATTTGGCAGGAAACATTTATGATAGAAAAAATGACTTATGGGAAGAGATATATATTGCTGCATCTTATGTAGGATGTCAATTTATTTGGTTTCGTGGAATTTTGGAGAGTCTAAAAAGAAAGAAGGTTAAATTCAACCATTGATTATAAAATTTGTAGCAGTCAGTTTCATATGCCTCAAAGATATAATCAGTTGTGACGCTTTTGACTACGGAAAACATATATATTGGTGCATCTTATGTAGGATGTCAATTGATTTAATTGCATGGAATTTAGGAGAGTCTAAAAAGAAAGAAGGTTAATTCAACCACTTTATTTGGTGACACTAGTTTTATTAGTTTAGTAACAAATGATACAGTTCTTCATGGGAGAACAAAACACATTCGTATTTGATATCATTTTTTGACGGACCTCGTGAATAATGGGGATGTTGAACTTGAGTATTGAAAGATGGAAGATCATATAGTGATATCGTCACAAAGAGATAAACTGCAAAAGTCTTTAAAATGAATGTTGAAAGTTTGGGAGTTATGAGCAAGCTTAATTTGATGAGGTATTCTTAAAACATAATTTGTTAAGCTTAAAATACATGTTAATTAATTTAATAAATTGGTCAAAATATTTAAACAATATAATATTAATGTGATAATAGTATTCAATTATGAAGAATATTCTTATAGTAATTTTGAACAATATATGGTCTTGAGAATATTATTAAATTAGGACGAATATTCTTTTAGTGATTTTATTTTGTATTTTAGAGAAAATATTTTTTAGTCATAAGATATTATTCGGTCATTAAGACATAATAATATACTAATATAAATATATGAGAAGGAAAAAATCAAGAAAAAAAAAATAAAAGGTTTTTTTGTTCTCTCTAATCTATTATTTCCTCAAAATATCATGTTATATGAAACATTAAAGGCGGTGGTAAAGGTATCCAATGATATCAAAATTATAAACAAACACATCTTTCAAGTTATCCTTTCGTGATGGTTATAAATTGTACTGGATATTTTGAGTAATAGAACTTATATTCACAAGTTAAATTATATGAAGAGAATTTCAATTCATTTTTGATGAAAAATTGGTTTTGAAAATTTTAATTTTTCTAATGTTTTTAATTCTTTCACATCAACAATCTTCTCTTCGACCTGATCATCATACTGATCGATGATTGGCTTGTCAAATACTGGCCAAAATACAACTTTAATGTCAAAACTAAGAATGATAGTTTGTGTCATATGATTACAAATGTCCTTAATTTGTGGTTTTAGATACACTACATTAGATGTCATTAATGCAATCTTACGACCATCCATCTCAAAAGTGTATTGATTCGTTTTACCATCATAAGTAGAATTCATGAACGTCCTAACACTAGATGGCAAAGGGCTAAATAACTACGTCACCCCATGTTGTATGCTTATAATTACCAAGAGAAATTGTAATTAGCTAGCAATATTTAGAAATCATTATCTCAGTGTACTCTATCAGCTCTAACAATATATACGAGTCCTAAAAATATGTACATGTTTGGAAAAGCGTTAATCGTCAATGTCAGTTACTGAACAACCTCTTCTGAAATTAAACCCTCATTACCATGTGAATCGATTAAGAACTTGCAAAATTTCCCCCTATCGTGCATGCAAACTCGATGGTATTATTCTATCGTGAATTCAATTCTAATGAGTTTAAAGAATACTGTGAGAATGCAGGAATTGAGCGACACCTCACGGCACCCTACACTCCGCAACAAAACGGAGTACTAGAGCATCGAAACCGAACTATTGTGGAGATGACTAGAAGTAGTCTCAAGGAAATGCAATTTCCATCAAAGATGTGGGCTGAAGCAGTCAGAAACTCGGTATACATCCTCAATAGACTACCCACGCGAGCATTGACAGGTAAGACGCCGTATGAAGCATGGACAACAAGGAAACCGAAGATAAGTCATGTACGGGTCTTTGGGTGCTTATCGCACATGAAAACTCCAAGTGTGCACAACACAAAGCTAGATGATCGCAGTAAAAATTTAGTTAATCTGGGGATAGAGCCTGGAACTAAAGGATACCGTTTATATGATCCCAAGGAAGATCGTATACAAATAAGCCGTGATGTCATTTTCGAATAAACAAAGGAATGGCCGTGGAGTGTGATTGCAGATAGGGAGGAGACACAGGAGAGTTTTATTGTGGCAAGTATTCTTGAGGTTGATGAAACAGGTCAAGATGAGACCGAAATCGTGGAGTATGGTGGCTAAGAATCCTATGTTCCATGGTAGAAGCAAGCATATCGACATAAGGTTTCACTTTATCACGGAATGCGTAAAGTGAGGAGAAGTTGTCTTGAAACATGTTTGCAGCAACGATCAAAGAGCATATATTTTGACAAAGGGGCTAGCTAATGTCAAGTTTGAAAACATGAGGAAACTATTGGGAGTAAAAAACTTGAGTAAACGAGGTTGAGATTAGGAGGGAGAGTGTTGCATTTAATCTCAAACTTCTAATTCTGTCCTTTGAGTTTGTCCGTTTCTTTTTCACATTGTTCTTTCAGTTTGTGCTGTCTTTTTGTCTACTCAACTTTTGACTATTTAATAGTCATTTCTATTACCTAATAAATCAACTTGCTTTGAGACTTGACCATTATCCCTATTGTCTCAAAACGGTGTATATTAATCTGTTTTGAGACTTGAATTGATGGTGTAATCTGAAAGACTGTTCAAAAAAACTTATTTGAATCTTCATAGAAAATAATCACTGAAACTTAGATTACTTGACCTCGTAACTAACCTAGTGTCACCGGTTAAGCTGGAAGGTTGTACCCTAAGAGCGTTGTTGTAACTATACTTGAAGATTACGGTTTCCAAACTATCCTTAGCAACCACAGCACGGGTTACTATGACTCCTTTTATATTAAGTTGATTATCAGAGCGTCTGTGTGGTGGGTAACCACACTCCTCAAGTCGTCATCATGGAAAGTTAGGTTAAAACAAATTTCATGTAATGGTGATACAAGTACTCGTCCTCATGTGAATCTCAAGATCTCTCTTGTGTTTTTTTCGAGCGTTTGGGTTGATAAAGACAATGTAACTCATCTAGAACTAGTACATAGCCACTAATATTTTCCTTTGTTGCTTGTCATTTATTATGACCTCGTCTATTGGTTCCTTAGTATTCATATCTTTGTGGTGTTTGTTGTCTTTGTGTTTGGTGAATTAGACGACATCTCCGTCGTGAATCAATTGGTCGTCATAGTATGCGCAAAATTAACTATTAGATCGCTCGTTCCCAATAACAAGATATGACGAGGCGGTTGGTATCTTGTCTTTCCTTTGGTTCTGTCTTATATGACTGTAATGTTCTCAGTCACAAGTGTGAACCGTCGAGTAGGTTTATCATAGTACGAGGCCTCGACCTTCTTGATAGTATACGGGCGGGCTCATCACGTCTAGTTTTGCCGCGTTTGGCATTGTCTTTTCTTTTTAGAGTATTTAACTTGAATGATTTTCACTGAGCTTACAAGGATTTCTCCCATAGTGTTGACCTACAATCACACTAGTTCATTACAAAAAAAATTACCCACATTCAGCCATATGTAGATCGATTTCACCGCTACCTCTTTTTTACATGGAGACAACGTGTTCATCTCATGCACAAAAATTCGGACATCGATTTTAACTATCCCTCCCCATCTTTCATACATATTCATGATGGACAAAGCCTCATTCTTATGCTTATGTTTTCCACTGAATTGGTTATTAAAAGTGTTTCATAAAATGCTCAAAATCCTTGGTCATTTCATTCAGTGGACCGTTAAACTAGATGATACATTTTTCTTTGAATAAAATGTTATTATCACGCTCTTGATCTGCTCTAGGTGATGCTCTGAGTCCCTTGAGCCGTCATAGATGTCCATTAGGTAAAGTTCAATTTTTTTAAGAAGTTAGCACTCCAGATTTATTCACAATTTGATACTTTTTTTAGAATGTACGCCATTATTTTCGTGTTTTTCCCCATTGCATTTGATCTTATTCTTTTCTTTACTTTTTTGGGAGATAGTGTAGTTTGATTGTTCTTCGTAAGCGGCGTTGCTATGCTTTTTGTATCTTCCTAATGACCCCACTTTTATCATCGTGTTCTTTATTCTCCTTCTTTACCTTAGCCCTAGCCGTACCTATTTCCCTACTGACCTCGTTGTCCAGTTTTTTCTTATATGTATCCTTTGATATGACCTTGTCCGTTAACAGTTGCAACGCCTCTATCACTTTTTTGGCCTCATGGTCTCTCTTGTTATGTACTTGGTTGCCGGTTAGCCTCAATTTTATTATGTCTAATTTTCTCATTATATATTTTCTCATTATATATTTCCAAAAGCGGGATATTAGATGTCGTAGGGTTGTCGTGCACGACACAACTCGATTAACTAAGCCAACTTTGAGTCGACAACCCCCATTTTTCGTTTTGGATACACCTCTAATCCATGGGTTAAAAACGGTGATCTCACCCTCGCTAGTCACATATTATTGTCGAGGCACGATGCCCAACGATTAATGTTGCTTTAGGTTGGTTTGGTCAACCGACAACTTTTCTATCACCCAAAAAAGATAACAAGGTTTCCTCGATTTAGACAGGTATCTGTATTGCACTTTTGATTCCAGATCTCGTTGTTTTTATTGGTTAGTTTAAAATGTTTAGGGTAATATGAAGGTTTTTCCACGTTAAATTTATTAAGGGATTTATTTTTCAAACATATTGAAAAAATAGGGACAATATATTTAAGAAAAAATAAGTTTTATATGTTTAGGGTTTTTGTGTCGCTTTATATCATTTATAAACAATTTTTCTCTTCGTATTGAAAATCTATTCATTATACATATAAACATATTGAACTGCTCTAAATTGTAATCGTGATTTTTAATAAATGATCAAACATATATATATATATATATATATTTTCTCATAGACTTGCTCAGGTGTTTTGTACGTTCGTTTCGCCTATTCATTTTTGTCCTTATGTGCATTAGTTTGTTTTCATTGGTTCGTATTGATCGTCACTTTCATCTCGTGCATGATTTTTGTTTAGTATTAATCATTTTTGTGTATTAATCATTTTTGTCCTCGTGTGCATCAGTTTGTTATACGTTTTAGATTCGTGTTGTTCTCTAACTTACCGTTTTGTTAGTATCTTCTATAAGTCTACTTCGTAGGCATAAAAAAACATACACTATCGCTAAAATATAGATGTATGCTAAATACTTTGTACATAAACAAAATTAATTTTTATTATTTAAAAAAAGTTAAAATATTTTTATATGATTTATCAGGCTTTGAACAGTAACTCGTCCCTAGACTATCGCTCTTGGTGACATATAGTCCCTGGACTTTCAAAAGTCCGTTCGTAGTCTCTCGACTATCCAGTTTGGATAAAGTTAATCTCCTTGCATGTGTTGACTATCAATTTTTGTGACAAATAGTCCTTCAATTATTCCTTTTCAATAAATTTAGTCATTTGACTTTCAATTTTTGATAAAGTTAGTCCCCTTAATAAACATGCGCATGTGACTAACTTTATCCAAACTAAATAGTCCAGGGACTACCAACGGACTTTTGAAAGTCCATGGACTATATGTTACCAAACTGGATAGTCCAGGGACTACAAACGGACTTCTGAAAGTCCAGGGACTATCTGTCACCAAAGTCGATAGTCTAGGGACGAGTTACTGTTTAAAACCTGATTTATCATATGTATTCCACTTGTGATATTTTTAAGTTATACTTATTTTATTTGCAACGTGGATTGATTTATAAAGCTAAATAAAAAATATAATTCTTATATTTTGATAAATAATTTTTGTTTCAATTAAAATTATAATTGATTTTAAAACTAGAAGTTTACATCAATCCCCTTAATAACGGACAAATTTAAACAACGCAAATAACGGTACCACGTTCACGTTTCTAATGCAGTTCACCAAGTTGCATTTGCAGTATAAAAATGGCTAGGTTGATATATATGTAACAACAGTACTAAAAACTATTCTCAAATATCTCAAGGTTTGGATACTAAAAGAAAATACTGCATTATTGAAACTTACGGGTTCTGATCCTATGTATGCTATATCATATAGCCTATGTATGCTATATCATATAGCCTATATATGCTATATCATATAGCCTATATGGATTGTAGAATTGGGAAAAATTCGAGGAGAAGCTAGACAATAAAATATTTATTTGATATTCGGCATTGATGTCAGATTGGGTGGCTTCAAAGTTAGAAATCATGGGTTACCATCACAGTCTCCCAAATGTATCCATTTTGTCAACTAATTCGGCTTGTATATATAATTTTGTTTTTAAATTCCTATATACACTAGTACTAATAGATCACTTAATCTCTTAATTATGTGACTAAGAACTTTGTATTTTGAACTTCTTTATTAAACTGTATATATATATATATATATATATATATATATATATATATATATATATATATTATAACCAATATATTTATTTAGTTTAAATATATTAGTTTTATTAATCAACCAAACCTTACCATGTTTCGTATCGTTTTTTATGAGGTAACTCGTTAAATTCACGTCTTTTTAACGTCTTTTATTTTGGAAAATATAACTATTTTGTAAGAATAAAAAAAAATTGGGATAAAATATTTTAACATAAATAATTTTTAAAAATAATTCAAATACTACATTTTTTAAAAAAACACATTTTTATTAGAAGAAAGTAAAAAATGGTTATCTTACAATCACACTAATGACTAGAAAATAATTGTATATTCTAAAATTTATCAATAAAGCCAACAAATTAAAAGTTAAAACATTTAAGACTATAAAAAATGTCTTTCTTTTTATATTTAAAACTATATCATAAATCTTTCCTGAAAGTTGTTTTCAATTCCAATAGACAACATTAAATTTTATTTGTATTTGTTAATAAATTTTATATTTGGGCTCCAAATAAATATAAAAGAGGAACCAAACTTATTTATGGATAAAGAAATCCGTTATTCAATGAGATTAATTTTAACTAAAAACAAATACTTAACTGGTACTGCCAAATGTCAATAGCTAAAAAGGGAAGCCTATAGATACAAAATAAAAACTATCTCACTTGTTTCATGGTCATTGTTTTATCATATGATAGTCTAATGCATTATATTTAAGTATTGCTATTGGTTAGTCTTATAGTTACTTATTGGTGTGTCTTATAGTTACGAATGTTTTGAACGTCTAGGTACTACCAAATTATGGGTAATTTGATTAATTACTCATCTTAGCACCAAACTACACAATAGAACTATATCGGGTGCACAAAATGTTATGATACAGCAGAGTAACGCTACCTCACACCTTTGGATGAAAAATAGAAAATAGTAATGGTCCAATCACAAGTGTGAGATAGCATGTACCCTGCCATGTCGTATTGTTTTGAGCAGCTGAGATAGTTACTTGGTGGTAAGATAAGTAATTAGATTGTTCACAATTTCATAGTACATTAAACGTTGATAACATTCTTTATCTAATTATATTGAATATAATAATATAGGTACTTAAAATACAATGCACTAGTCTAAAAATGAAACTATGAGTATTAGAGTTTATAGGATCATATTGACATTGACGATAAATCTTGAAAATTAAGTTTGAAAGGAAAAAACAATAAGAGTGCAACTGTAGCAACGGTGATAGTGGAAACAGCTATATAAATGCTATTTTGTAATAGAGAAGAAATCAATAGAAAATAGTTTGAAATAATTGGAAGAAATTAATAAAAGATTGGGGTTGCTCCATAGAATTGATTAATGCTAAATCAGAAATGAATGAGAGATGGTTATATTAAAGATTTGCTGCTGGAAATCCAAATAAATAAAAAAGTCAAAGTAACAACCATTTGTATTGAAGCAATGAGAGGTTACTCATCTACTTGTGGTATTCATTTTAGCAACTTTTTAATATATGTTCTAATGTTAATTTAGTTTTTATCTTATGGTTTATTAACTACACTTTATTAACTACGTTTGTTTACGCCAAAAAAACTATGTTTGTTATTTTATGGATTATTTTATGTCTTTTAATTCTCGAGAATATATATATATATATATATATATATATATATATATATATATATATATTATTTTATTTTGACATTTAAATCTAAATATATTTAAATATGGAAAAAAACACATCATGGAAAAAGTAGTGGACATATGATTTTAGATAAATATTTGAAGGAGATAAAATAGTTGAGTAGTACAAATTAATAATAAGAACATATCATATCATCATCTTTAGTGAAAGTTGTTTTCAATTTGAGTAGGCAACAATAAATTTTATCTAGACTCCGAATAGGGAATGGTAGAAGATGATCCAAACCTACTCATGCATAAGAATAATCCATTTTTTATTTAAAAAACAATTAAATTATTTACTTATAAATATTCTTGTTACGTAATATTGTTGAACTGTTGGATTGTTTTGGTGGTTCCCGGATTTTGCGACTCTACTTGTGTAAGTGTGTTGGCGTGTAGTGGGTCTGTCTTTTTTTTTTTTTTTTACTTTTTAGTTAAATTCGCCGGTTTCGTTAAACAGCTCAATTTCTACACTTGTTGTATTTAGATTTCGACAATAGAAATATTTATTTTTAATAATGAATCATAAAACTAGATTAAGTTTAACTAAAAACTAGATTAAGTTTAACTAAAAAAAAATACTTCACTTCTACTGCCAAATGCCAATAGCTAAAAAAAAGAAGCCAATACATAAAAATAAGTCTCATTTGTTTCATAGTTATTGTCATATCATAATCTAATGCGTTATATTTGCTTAGACATACTACAATCATTTAATTACTTATCTTAGCACAGAGAACTGTTTTAGCTGCACGAAATGTTATAACATAGGAGGGTAATGTTATCTCACAACTTTTGAGAAAAGTATAATTGAGAAAAGTATAATTGAGAAAACAATAATCCTCAAATATCTTCCCGACCATGTATAATCAGCTAAAATAGCTCCCATCAAACATGTGAGGAAGTATGTGCCCTGCTATGCTCTAACGTTTTGAGTAGCCGAGACAGTTACTTAGTGTAGTTTGGTGGTTAGATAAATAATTGGATCGTTCGAAGTTACTTACGCAGCATGGTGGTAAGATAAATAATTAGATTGTTCACAATTCCACAATACGTTAGCGATAACATTCATTATATAATTATATAATTATATTAAACATAATAATATCACTATCACTGCTTAAAATACAATGCACTAGACTATAATATGAAGGATCAATCGTTATCTAATTATATTGCACTAGATATGAACAATCGTTATCTAATTATATTTAACACAATAATACCACTATTTAAAATAAAAGTATTAGAGTTATCTAATTATATTTAACGCAATAATATCACTATTTAAAATAAAAGTATTAGAGTTATTTAATTATATGTAACGCAATAATATCACTATTTAAAATAAAAGTATTAGAGTTGGTAGTGTTTAGAATTGAAAGGTGTTGTCCGGTTTGCGTTCGTAGGTGTGCAACGATTTGCTTTTGGGTGTACTTCCAAAAGACCACTTGCTAGTTAAAGTGGACTAACACTTATATACACTCTTTTATGTTTTTTGTTAGCAATGTGTGACTCTATGTGATGAAGTTTATTTTTCGCTTGTAACAACGTAGCAACGGTGTCGAAAAGACATACCCTTATATATTGGGGTTGCTCTAGAGAATTGATGGTTCTATCAAGGATTTGTTAGAAATCAATGAAATGAAGCAAGAGACAGTCGTATTGAAGCAATGTTGGAAAAAGAGAGGCTAGAGTAGGGGAATCATCCACTAGTGCTTTACCAACTGTTTTAATATTTGCTTATTTTTTTTATGTTAGTTTGACTTTGTGCTCTTTATATATTATGTTTGTTATTTTATCCATTATAAATATGTTTCCTTGCTTTTAATATATGATATCTATAAACTTGATTAATATATATTAATAATAATATATATTATGATAATCAATATTAACTTATTAATATATTTATCACTCATTATTTTTCGTTGGAATAAATTTAACAAAACAATGTATTAATTTTCTTTTAACAAAGTATTTTAAGGTAACTTTGTTTAAGGTAACTTTATTTAGGGGAATCATACGGCCGGGTATCACTCATCGTTGTCTTAACCTGCTTTAGTTTTGTGGATCAAAATAATTATTGCAAAACAATTTCAATCTCGTGGAAATAAAAAAAATACAAATAACCGGTAACTTTCTTCCAATACATGAGAGTTAGTTGGTGATATGCTATTTGGAGCACGTCCAAATGTAACATAGTTCCCGACTCAGTTTTGTGGATCAAAATAATTATTGCAAAACAATTTCAATCTCGTGGAAATAAAAAAAATACAAATAACCGGTAACTTTCTTCCAATACATCAGAGTTAGTTGGTGATATGCTATTTGGAGCACGTCCAAATGTAACATAGTTCCCGACTCGTAACACAACTTCGAGCAAAGTGAACGAGACATTAATGACCATCGCAACTTTATTTTTGAACGGAATATTTTTTTTAAGCCAATTAGGATACGTGTTACTTTATAACTATGCGGACGACCAACAAATATATTTTTCCAGTATCGCCCACAGTGAAGGTATGTTTTTTGCACTCATTTTTAAATAAAAATCAATGGGAACGCTTCTATTCGTTATTCCTAGACTTTTTTTCACGAATCAATGGGAAAATAAAAATATATGGATAAGCTGGAAGATGCTATACGACCAAAAGCTTTTAATGAAAAGATAAAGATGGAGGATAATTCTAACGAAAACCTCTTGTAGGGACACCAACTCTATCATTGTTTATTATCACCAAAGTGTAAAGACCTTAAAATGCTAACTCCAAAAAGAAACATATCGTGAGAATTGTAAAACAAAACACCTCAAAAAAACTCCTCTCATAAGCCCCATAACTAAACCTGCTACATACATTTTAGTCTTTGTGAATTTCCAATAATATAGACCTTGTTGAGTTCATAGGAAAAGGGAATAAGAGGAAAATATGTCAGGTTTTTCATAAATATTCTGAAATCCATTTGAACCCTGCCGAATTTGGCGCGAGCTCTATTGCTAGAAAGGGCACTAGTGTCGTAGATGATTTGAAGGTCTAGAGCTCTAAAACTTATAAGAGTTGATGCATCATGGTGGCCCTTGATAAGGCTCACCTTATTATGTTAAAAAAATGAAGTATAGTTACTGTTATATAAATTAACCACATCTAAACGAGATTCAGCGAAAACCTAAAAATACTTGTTAGGTTAAAACTTATCCATTTATCCATTCACGAGGAGCGATGCACAAATTAGGATTATTTTCCAAGAGGCCACATGAGATAATCATTGATTTGGCTCTTATTTTATTTAAAGCACAAAGTTTAAAAGATAAAATATAAAGTAAATCAAAATACATAACAAAAGATTTAACGTGAATCAGATGGTGAAAAATATCTACATCAACATGCAACATAAACAATTTATATATAGTAGGTTACAAGAGAGTCTTAAAAAACTAACCTCTCAATCACTAAATTTTTGTTACAAAGCCCTCGTAACTTAGAAAAAGAACTATATATTTGAGAGTATCTCTTCAAGTGTTACTATTTCAACCAACTAGACTCTCTAAAACCGGATAAGTCGAAGCAATTTCTCACACTAGAAAATTTTCAAGTTTTATAGTCATACCACAAAACCTTCTATATTATATCTTCACTTTATATAGACTCAATAATGGAGCATAACACATTCGGCTCATGATAGTAATCCAAAAAGTACTTCTGAAATGTACAACCCTTTTTTCATCCAAATGAAGAAATGTTCATTGACACACTGACACGTATGTCTAGAATGTAATGGCTCATTTCCCGGCGCAGAGTGGCGGTAAGAGCAAAACACATGCTCCAAATTAACTATTGTTAAGCAATAAAATATATTTTCCATCCATTCAAGTATTCTCATACAAGTGGAATGTTCTTTCCAAGAACTTATAAGGATATCGAGAAGCTACAACCATTAGTAACTACACCTTCGGCCCAATAAGAAGTTACATGCACCTTCCATTTAACAATAACTATATATTTGGCTTTGGTTATGCTCCACTCTTAGGTTATAATACACTTCTTCTACACCTAAGTCTGATTGAGCATCAAGAGATGTATGGAATCAACATTTCAAACTTATTAAGTTTTGGCTTCCTTCTTTTTGGTCCTTAAAATCCAGATGAACTACACCAATCAGATCTCTTAGGTTGCAACACTTAATTTATGACATACGACACCTATTTCAAGCTTTAATATTAGTTCTTTCTTTAGCTCTTAGTTCCTGATTCAACACCTAGTTCTAACTTCAATTCTTAGTTCTAACTGCATAATACAACCTCAACACTAAGTTACAAGTTCATGACCAAGTTAGCTTCTTCAATACTAAGATATAATTGCAGGATTAAGTTATAAATTCAACACAAAAAGATAATCTTTGGTACCATGCCATGCCTTTAATGGTGATCTTGTCGCAATCACTTTGATTTTATACTTAATAATTCTACACATAGGCTCTCTATTACTCTAGTAACTATTATTTTGATTCTCCAACTACTCACGTGAGACAAATATTCCACTTGCATGCCTATAATTGTCAGTTGTTATGCAGTTTGTGAACTCTACTTTGACAATCCTTCTCATTGACGTAAAATAATCAATTCATATAGTTGAGGAAAAGTTTCCACATGCACGCCTAGAATGATCAGTTCTCATGCATTTTGTGAATTGTGTTTAACAACTAGTCTCATGGCTCCTACATCGAAGAATAAAATACCAAAATTCATTTGGCATAAATCCTACATCATAGTGCTGCTACCGTCATCTTATTCATGGGTTTCACATATGATTAGATATTTGCTCTCTTCCTTTGAACTATCACATTTTTAGTGCGTATTTTTGTTTTAATTAGCCCTTTGTGCGAGTGTACCTTATCGGCCTAAGGGATATACTATGCATATGATATATACCAATAGCATGAGTCATCATGGTCCTTGAAGTAATATATGAAAAACATTTGTTGAAACAATATAAAAATAACAATGTGACAAGGTAGAGCATATAATTCAATATATGATATCCTACGAGAATGCGCACGTGTGGCAAAGTTGTGTTGATCTTAGAAGCGAGCTGACCTGTGTAACTGATATTACCATAAACCATATTTTGATGTTGACTGCGTGTCAGATTACATGTGCGTTCGTGGAGTGGCCAACGATTGAGTTTCTTACAAAAAAATCTTATTTTTAGAAAAGGTAGATAAGTAAAGAAATACGATTTGAAACCGTTGATTTTGCAAGACATCTAGTGGTTAATATTTAATTTAAAGAGAGAAATTATATATACCGGTATTTTTTATCTGATGAGGATGCCTTCATCATATATTAAGTCTGAGCATATGTGAGTAATATAAAGATATAAGCAAGACCAAATTGAGGGGTAGCATCGTCTTCACAAGATCGTTGGGAACCTGGCAGATAAAATCATCACCAGCAACCAAGACGAGGTATAACTGAGAGACGCTGACATCGTTTAACAAAAAACAACCGAGCTAAAAGCATTGGTTACTGCAAGCCTAGTCATGGAATTACCGAGCGGAAACTCAAGATGAAACGAAACCAAAAGATGTTAGTAAAGCATGAACGTAAAAGGGGAAATTTCAAGCAGGGATCAAACCAAGCAGAGGTTGTTACCGATCTAAGGTTGTCAAAGACAGATGCGTGACAAAGAGGCCGATTGAACTAGGTTATCAAGATAAGTGACCATTAAAGAGATCGTAACGGAGGTCAACTTCATTTAAAGAGTTTTTTACTAAAACGATTCATGTAACAGACCATGACTAGAATACTGGCCTTAATTATAGGGTCATTATCATAAATACTAGTCCACAATCGAGATTAAGGGATTCATGTAGAAGAAACTATTTTTTAAATAGTATAAATAGGTCTACGAACATATAAACTCTATATTTTCTTCTTTGATTAATAAAATTACGACTTGGCATTATATTTGTTATATTTTCTCTTAACAAATTTGGTGTGTATGAGGATACTTCTAGAAAAATACATAGTATCAAGATTCTTTGACCATGGTAGAGATACGATAAGGGATTGAATGAGAGGTTCTGGAGAAAACCAAGGCGACAGATCACTAGAGAACTATGACATATCAAGTGGACGAGAAAATCTAGTTTCCTCTTATCATTGTCACCAATCCAGAGATTGCATAGACAAAACGCGTTGAAGCAGGAACTCAAGATGGTCACCCACCAGATACAACCAAACTAAATATCGCACCACTCGCACCGGTAGACGTTGTGGGTACCGTTGTACCGGAAGATGTTATGGTAACCCAACAATCGTACCGACGGTCCAACAGCTAAAACAACAGCTTCAACATATGCAGCAGGAACAACAGAGGGTAGCTCAAGACTGAGACGCCAAAGAGAAAGCAACGAAAGCAACCATACCGGAACTACATGACGTTTTGCATGCTTTGATAACCAAGATAGAGGAAAATATTTGTGAATGGCATCGTTCAAGGGTCGATATCAACCGCGCGAACCGAGGTGATCGATCTTCCAAACGCGAGGATAAAGGAGAATAAAAAGGTGAGAGTAGCGGTAAAAGACGATCCAAAGAGTAACAACCGCGGCAAGATGTGAAACCAGATGCCTCAAATAGGGCTCGAGAGGATGAGAATCTATTGATTATACATTTGAACATGTTGAGACGTGTTAAATTATAATTGTGATTTCTAATAAATGATCAAACATGTTACGCATTTTTGTGTCGATATACATTTTCTGATCAAATCTACTCAGGTGTTCTGTATGTTCGCTCCATCTGATCATTTTGGTCCTCATGTGCATTAGTTTGTTTCCCTTAGCTCGTACATATCGTTTTTTTTGTCTCGTTCCTAATTCTCCGTCTGCTCATTTTGGTCCTCATTTTAGTTTTTTTTGTGAGAGATCCATAAAGTACAAAAAATTAGTATATTTGAGGATCTTGAAAGGAAATCTATCAGGACAAAAAAATGTGGATGCCCTTTCACCCTTATAGAAAATAAGGTAGATGACGATTTATGATCCTTTGAGATCGCATGCAACATTCACAATCACGACACGACAAAATTCAATGAAGATCATTTGTACTTGGGATGATTTTCCCAAGAAGAGTTGGATTTTGTAGTTAGTTCTACGAAAATGGGATTTCGTCCTTGTGATATTATTGGGAGAGTGAAAAATCAACCTTAAGAATTTTTCGTCCATGCGCACCATGTACAATGCTTAACTAAATCAACGGAAGATCAAGAAAGATGGTCGGTCGCAATTCTAATACCTGTTAGGTGAACTAAATAGGTTAAACTATTACGAATACCATAGATCGTGCGAAGATAAAAGTGATATGGCACGTGATATATTCTTTGCAAACCCAGTTAGTTTGGATTTGTTACGTACGTTTCCAAATTTCAAACTAATAGATAACACATATAATGTAATAAAATACATGATGTCGTTGTATGAGGTTGTTTGAGCCACTTTTACAAGTAAACGTTTCTACATCAGATTTGCGTTTATGTGCAGAGAGAAATTCGAGAGCTACAAATATGTGTTGGAATATTTATAATTCTTGATGATCACTCACTTAATCGACGCACCCTCCATTATTTGTATGATAGAGACTTAACATTAGTAAAGACGATCGAAGAAGTGTTCCCGAATGCAACACACATGTTGTGACGATGAAACATTAACATGAACGTCCCAGGGAAAACCAAAAAAATCATCAACGACAAGAGGTGTCCTACGAATTTTTAAAAATATGGAATCAAATGATGTTGGGAGAAACAAATTTATCCTTCAATGATGCACAGTGACTATAAAGAATATCTGAAAGCAATTGAATATACTGAAAGTTGGTAGTAAAGGGCCTGTGTGGTGAATAACCACATGTTGTGTCGATATAACATTAACATGAACGTCCCGGGGAAAACCAAAAAAATCATCAACGACAAGAAGTGTCCAACGAATTTTTAAAAATGTGGAATCAAATGATGTTGGGAGAAACAAATTTATCCTTCAATGATGCACAATGACTATAAAGAATATCTGAAAGCAATTGAATATACTGAAAGTTGGTAGTAAAGAGCATGTGTGGTGGATAACCACATGTTGTTTCGATGAAACATTAACATGAACGTCCCAGGGAAAACCAAAAAAATCATCAACGACAAGAAGTGTCCAACGAATTTTTAAAAATGTGGAATCAAATGATGTTAAGAGAAACAAATTTATCCTTCAATGATGCATAGTGACTATAAAGAATATCTGAAAGCAATTGAATATACTGAGAGTTGGTAGTAAAGGGCCTATGTGGTGGATAACCACATGTTGTGTCGATGAAACATTAACATCCCAGGGAAAACCAAAAAAATCATCAACGACAAGAAGTGTCCAACGAATTTTTAAATATGTGGAATCAAATGATGTTGGGAAAAACAAATTTATCCTTCAATAATGCACAATGACTATAAAGAATATCTGAAAGCAATTGAATATACTGAAAGTTGGTAGTAAAGAGCATGTGTGGTGGATAACCACATGTTGTGTCGATGAAACATTAACATGAACGTCCTAGGGAAAACCAAAAAAATCATCAACGAAAAGAAGTGTCCAACGAATTTTTAAAAATGTGGAATCAAATGATGTTAAGAGAAACAAATTTATCCTTCAATGATGCACAGTGACTATAAAGAATATCTGAAAGCAATTGAATATACTGAGAGTTGGTAGTAAAGGGTTTATGTGGTGGATAACCACATGTTGTGTCGATGAAACATTAACATCTCAGGGAAAACCAAAAAAATCATCAACGACAAGAAGTGTCCAACGAATTTTTAAAAATGTGGAATCAAATGATGTCGGGAAAAACAAATTTATCCTTCAATAATGCACAGTGACTATAAAGAATATCTGAAAGCAATTGAATATACTGAAAGTTGGTAGTAAAGGGCCTGTGTGGTGGATAAACACGAACCTCAACTTGTAAACATTAAAAGTTAGGTCAATGGTTAACTTCTTGGAATTGTGATACAAGTATCCGTCCCCATGTAAATCTCTAGATCTCTCTAGATTTCGTGCCACTAATCTTTGTCTTTGTTACCTATCATTGATGATGCCCGGGTCTATTGGTTCTTTAGTATTCATGTATTGGTGGTCACTGCTATCTTTAGTTTTGATGAATTGCACGAAATCTTTGTTGCGAATCAAGTGATGAATCTCTCATAGCTTTCAACATTCAACGGTGTAATATCCATGGTCCCCATACTAGCAAAAATATCTATTAGATCGCTAGTTCCCTAGGATAGGATATGATGATGCAGTTGGTATCTTGTCTTTTCTTTGGGTCTGTCTTATATGACGATAATATTCTTAGACAGAGGTGTGAAATCGGGTTATCATAGAAGGAGGCCCTCGACCTGCTTAACGGTATACATGCGGGCTCATGACGTCTGGCTTTGTCATGTTTGGCATTTTGTTCTCTTTTTAAAGTATTCGACTTGGTTGATTTTCACTCACCTTGCAAAGACTTCTCCTAGAGTGTTTAGCTGATATCGGACAAGTTCATTGCACAGAGTTTATCCCACATCCAACCCTCTCTAGATCGATTTCACCATAATGTATTTTTTACATGGAGACAACATATTCATCTCATGCATAAAACTTTAGATATAGCTCTTAATTGTCCCTCCTTGTCTTTCATACATATTCATGATGAACGAACCATCATTCTTATGCTTATTTTTTCCCATGAATTGGTTCTTAAAAGTGTTTCATAAACACTAGAAATGCATGATCGTTTCTTTCGGGAGACCGTTGAACGAGACACGAGAGTTTTCTTTGGATTAAATGTCATTATCATGTTTCTGATCTATTCTAGGTGATGATCCGAGTCCCTAGAGCCACCATAGGTGTCCATTAGGTCAGGTTCAAGTTATTAAGAAGTTGGCCCTCCAAATATTATTCACGAATGGATACTTTTTTCAGAAGGTACGCCGCTATTTTTGGTTTCTCCTCGTTGCATTCGATCTCATTCTTATCTTTTCTTCTTTTAGAGATAGTGTAGTCTGATTATTCTTCGCACTCGGCACATCTATGTTTCTTTTTTATATTCTCAATGACATCATTTTTTTTTCGTGTCTGTTGTTATCATTCTTTACCCACTCCCTAGCCGTACCATTTCCCTTACTGACCTGATTGTGCAGTTAATTTATATATGTATTTTTTTATATGACTTTTTCCGTTAAGTGTTGCAACGTCTCTATCACTTTTTTCATCCTCTTCTTGGCCTCATGGTCTCTCTTCTGTACATGTTTGGCCTTAATTTTCTCGTGTCTCATTTCTTCATTCTCCATTTCCTAAAGCTGGATATAAGATAGCGTACGATCGTCGTAAACGACAACAACTCGATTAACTAAGCTACCTTGGGGTCGACTGCTCCCATCTTGTGTTTTGAATCCGGCCCAAATAATTGGATTAACAACGGTGATCTCGCCCGCTTTAGTCACATGTTGTTTCCCAGACACAAGATCCAACGATTGATCTTACTTTAGGTTGGTCTCGTCATCCGATAACCTTTCCATTACTCCTGAACGATAACAGGGTTCTATTCACTTAGACGGGTATTTAGTTTTTAACTTTCGATTCCTGATCTCGTTGTTATTATATGTTGGTTAACATTCTTAGGATAAAAAAAGGTTTTTCCACACACGACGCCAAATTTATTAAGGGTTTTCTTTGTCAAATGTATTGAAAAGATAACGGCAATATATTTAAGAAAAGAATATGGTTTTATGAATAAAATTATATTTTTATATATAAAACTCAGTCAAAAAACTATAGTCGAGGTTCTTCCTTGCTTTTTATCAGTTACAAACTATTTTATTTGTGTGCATTGAAAATCTATTGATTACCTATTTGACCATTTTGAGCGGATTTAAATTATTATGGTAACTTTTAATAATTAAATAATCAAACACGTTACGCATTTTTATGTCGACGTACATTGTCTCATCGAAATTGCTCGGGTGTTCTGTATGTTCGACTTCTTGTGCATTAGTTTGTTTCCATTGGCTGGTATTGATCGTTACTTTCGTCTCGTTCCTGATCCTCGTTTAGTATTAATCATTTTATTTCGTCTTCTACTCGTTATACGCTTTATATTCGTATTGTTCGTCACGTACGTGTTTCGTTAGAAAATATGACTCGTGTTTTTTTCTAACTTCCCATTTTATAATTGGAATAAGTGTATCTTGTCAGCATTAAAAACATATACTATCAGTAATATATATATATATATATATATATATATATATATATATATATATATATATATATATGGGGTAAATATTTTTTTACCAAAACAAGATTAATTTTTGGACCAAAACCAAATTAAGTTTTTCATATAAAAAAGATTAAAATATTTTTATATGATTTATCATGTGTATTGCAATTATTATATTTTTTAATTTATACTATCGTACTTGCAGCATCGATATATTTATAAATATAAATAAAAAATATAATTCATATATTTTGGTAAATAACTTTTATGTCCTCTTAAAATATAATATAGGTTTACATCTATCACATGTAATAACCGACAAATTATCCAACAACACATAATACACGTTATAAAATATTTGACTTTATATGTTTTTTCTATATTCAACAACACAAATAATCGTGTACCATGTTAACGTGTCTAATCCAGTTCACCAAGTCACACTTCCAGTATAAAACTGGATTTGGTTGAGATGTAACAATAGTACTAAAAACAGTTCTCATATATCTCAAAGTTTGGATAATTAATTGTGCAAGAGAGGGGGAATTGGTCAAAATTCGAGGAGAAGCTAGATAATAACATATTTATTTAAAATTCTGCATTGGTTGAAGATTGGGTGGGTTCAAAGTTAAAACTCATAGGTTACCATTACAGTCTATCGAGTGTTGCACCAAATGTCTCCATTCTGTTAACCAATCCTAGGTTAATATATAACAATTTTGTTTTTAAATGGCATATGCATTAGTACTAATAGATCACTTATAAGAGACGAACTTTATATTTTGAACTTTTTCTTAAACGGTATAGTATTTTAAAATCAAAACCTAGATTTTTTAAAACCCACCATAAACTTTTTGGTCTTTTTTTCATAGCTTAATTATTTAGAAAATAAGATAATTATATATATTTATTAAAAATTATAACCAATAAATTTATTTAGTTGAAATATATTTGTTTTATTAATCAACCAAACCCTATCATGATTAATATAAATAGTTATAAAAAAGATTACCCTTTAAAAAATAATTTTAATAAATTGTTTTATTGCTTACTTTTAATTTGTATAAATTTTTTAAGTACATATTTATTAGAATAAAAAAAATGGTTATACTATAATCACAAAATAGTAATGACTAAGCATTTTTTAATTTTTATTAATAAAGCCCACAAATTAAATTTAAAACATTTGAGTATAAATTTCTTTATTGTTATATCTAAAAACATATCATCAATCTTTCCTGAAATTTGTTTTCAATTCCAATAGCCAACATTAAATTTTATTTATATTTCTTCTCGTAATAAAGAATGGTAAAAGATGTTCTCAACCTATTATGGATAAAAAAAAATCCCTTATTCAGATTAAGGCAATAGTTACAAAAGGAAACTATCTCACTTGTTTCATTAGTCATTGTCAAATCATTGTCTAATGCATTATATTTTAGTATTTTTATAGTTGTGTATTATAGTTAGGAAATCTTGTGAACCTTTAGCTATACTAGGCGATTTTGCGTAATTTAACTACTTATTTTAGCACCAAATTATACTAGAGAACTATCTTGGTTGCACGAAATGGTATACATAGAAGGGTAATGCTACCTCACACATTTGGATGAAAAATATGATTCAGAAAACAGTGATTGTCCGATATCTTCCCCATCATGTATCAGTCAAAGCAGTTCCAATCACGGATGTGAGGTAACATGTGTCCTGCCATGTCGTAACATTACGAGAAGTTGAGACAGATACTTTTTTTTTTGGTATAAACTGAGACAGGTTTGGTGGTAAGATAAGTAATATTAAGGATTTGCTACTAGAAATCAATGAAATGAAGTAAGAAACAATCGTATTGAAGCAATGTTGGAAAAAGAGGCTAGAGTAGGGGAATCATCTACTAGTGCTATTTATTTTAACCATTGTTTTAAAATATGTTTTTTTAATGTTATTTTAATTTTTATTTAATGGTTTGCTCTTTTATACTTTAAATATAATGTTTGTTATTTTATCCATTATATTATTTATTTTAGATATGTGACCGATTATATTGATTTAATTTAATTTTAAGATATAAATCTAAATATGCAAACAAAAACATATCATCCAAAGATATGGAAAATGTCTATTCATCGAAACAAATTATATGATTTTAGAACGGGATATATGGATGTATGAATTTAGATAAATATTTAAAAAAGATAAAATAGTCTACTATATAAAATTAAAATTAGGAATAAGAAAATAAATTATTTTTATATCCACTATAAATATGTTTCCTTGTTTTTATACAAGATATATATAAACATATAGGATTTTTATTAAATTTGATTTGTACAACTAATAACAATATATACTCTATCATAATCCATATAAACTTGATTTATATATTTATTACTATTTACTTTTAGTTGGAATAAATAATTCTATTAATTTTTTTTAATATAGCATTTTTATGTAACTTTGTTTAGGGGATTATCGTATCACTCATAGTCTTAACATGCTTTATTCAAATCTTTGGCGGATCAAAATATTTACTGAAGAAAAATTTCAATCTTGTACAAATCAAAAGAATACAAATAAAGGGTCATTTTCTTCCAATAAATCATAGTTTGTGATATGTTATTTGGAGCACACCCATGGATATAGGTTTGAGCTTAATAGATATCCGTGCGATCTTAATTTGAGCTTATTAGATATCTAGAGAGTGTTCAGATTGAACTTGATGGATACGATTAAGGAAAGTGAGAAAGCTGAAAGAAGGTTGGTGAAGCAAGGAAGTGTAGAAGAGATAGAGACAGCAGAAAAAGGAAGGTCGAGACCGTATTGATTTAGGGTTTGAGAAGCAACGAAGTTTGGGGTAGAATACTAGCTAACATAGGTTTTATATGTGAGACCCTTAGTTGGACCGGGTCGATACATAAACCATGGACTCAGCCCAAGATGACTACTAAGAAGTCTTGTGAACTTGTGCATCTCTTAAACCCACTACCTTAGTCTAACAAAATGTGTAACAAGATGTAACAAATATAACAAGAATTTATTACACTCATATAAACGTGTATAAATAATGTAATATGTGACATAATGAAATACACAGAAATTTTACAATATTTAAACTCTCTCTTTAGCTTAAACTTGGTATCAGAGCACGTGTGATCCTTGCAATGGCAGAGACTGATTCAACTTCATTCAACTCAAGATCAGCTGAGTAATCTCTATCCTCGATGGACAATCTATTGACAAACAAGAGCAGTCATATGAACCACATAAGTACCTTTAATAATCTAAGGCTTGACATGAGCAACCTTCTCCTGTGGAAAACTATGGTGTTGCTAATAGTAAGAGGCAACAAAGTGGGAGGCTATCTTGATGGAGATAAGCCATGTCCTCCCAGGTTGATTTGCCGTACTGATGGTCTACTGGTTGAAAACATTGAGTATGATAATTGGATTGCAAAGAATTAATTATTACTAGGGTTGCTATATAGCACCGTGAGTGCAGAAATTGCATCTCAAGTCATGAAAGAAGAGACCTTAAAAGGTCTTGGGATGCCATCATTAGGCTTTTTGGCTCCCAAACGAAGTCCAGAATAACTCTTTTCAAAACAGAGTTTCAAAGGACCGAGAAAGGAAGTTCTTCAATGGAAGATTACTTGGTCAAGATGAAGAACATTGATGACAACTTAGTATTGGCAGGTTCACCAGTGACAATGGATGACTTTGTGTCACAGGTATTAAGTGGACTTGACACTGAGTATACTCCAATTGCTATTCATTTAGCTGATAAGGAGGTTAAAAGTTGGATAGACTTACAAGCTACATTGCTGACTTATGAGAGCAGACTAGAACAATTAGGCAAGACTCAAGTATTTATGGCCAACTTAAATATTCTTACTACTGTTAACAAATCTTAAGCTAGGTCTTCTAGAAATAAGAGTCACAACTACAATTCTGGTTATAGAGGTGTGAACATTGGACAAGCCATAAGTTTTATATGAAGGAACTCTCCTTGTTACAATAACTACAAAGGAGGGAGTAATAATAGAGGCAGAGGATACAAGTATAACTACTCTAATAATAAACCTACTTGTCAAATGTTTTGGAAGTATGGATATGGTGCTGCTTATTGTTACTTTAGGGATGATCCTAATGTAATGAGCCAACTATAATCTGACCGACAAAGGAGTGATGAGGAACAAAGTGCTATGACTGTTTCACATGATACAACTAATGGTGATTAGAGCTGGTACATTGACAGTGGTGCTAGTCACCATGTCACCAACTCTGCTAAGCTACTGATTCAGAAATCTCAGTATTCAGATGTGGCAGTAGGAAATGTTAACAGACTGCATATTAAACACCTAGGTCACACTTTCCTTTCAACCAAAATTAACAAACCAATTCAGCTGAACAATATTTTACATGTTCCACATATCAACAAAAATCTGATATCTGTCGCACAACTAACCTTTCAGAATAATATATTTCTAGAATTTCACAGTTCTAAATGTTTTGGGAAGGACAAGAGAACTGGGATGACTTTACTAACAAACAGAGTTGAAATGGTCTATATAAGCTGCAAAGTTCATCTGTTCTGTTCTATCCTAAGGCAGACACCTCAAATTGTCATCTTTTTATTTCTAATGTCTCAGTTGTACCTAATAATTATGATACTTTAAAGATTGATTGGGACAGAAAATTAGGACATCCTTCTAAAAGAGTCCTTTCAATTGTCATAAAAAATGTAATGTCTCTGTTATTTCAAGCAATGAAAATTTATTTTGTGATGAATTTCAATTAAGGAAGTCTCATTCTCTTCCTTTTACTAATTATGTGTCTCATTCTACAAGTGTTTTGGATATGATTCATTCTGATATATGGGGGCCTGCTCCTATTGAGTCTAAATCAGGTCACAGGTTCTACATACTCTTTGTAGATGACTACACTAGGTATTCCTGGATATATCCCTTGAAACACAAGATTCAGGCACTAAGTGTTTATAAAGATTTAAAACTCTTGTGGAAAATCAATTTAACAGCAAAATTAAGAAGCTTCAATCTGATCGAGGAGGAGAATTTAGGCATTTTCTATCTTTAGCAAGAGAGTTATGTATCCAGCTTAGGACATCCTGCCCTTACACCTCTGTTCAAAATGGAAAAGCAGAGAGGAAGCACAGAGATGTCACTGAGACGGGTCTGACTATACTTGCTTAATCAAATATCCCTCACATTTTTTGGCCTGAAGCCTTTCACACAACTGTTTACTTGACAAACAGATTACCCACAACTACTCTACAAGACAAATCACCTTTTGAAAATTCTTTTTGGGGTTCTACCTAATTACAAATTCTTAAAGTGCTTTAGGTGTGCTTGGTTTCCTTGCCTAAGGCCCTGTCAATCTAACAAGTTTCAGTTTCATTCCACCAAGTGTGTGTTTTTGGGGTTTAGTGATGTTCACAAGGGGTATAGATGTCTTAGTATTAGTGAGAAAGTCTATGTTTAAAGGAATGTGATCTTTAATGAAAGGGAGTTTCCATATTTTTCACAGTTTCTTGGTTCTCAATCTACTTGTTCTGTTTCTAAGTCTTTGGTGTTACCAAGATTTCCTATCGCTAATTCTGTGGATGAACTTTCCAGTTTAAAGACTACCACTCTACCTAGTAGTCACTCCAAACATACACACAACAACAGCTCAAACACATCAAACCAACCATTCCCTCAAACACACTTACCTTCTGAGAACGTACCTCACACTCCAAGTTCTTTCCCTCCTGTGCAGTCTTTTTCTCAATTTTTTTCTCCAAGTCACAGTCTCAAGTCAGTCACCATTCTTGTTTCACAAACATTACAGGAAGGTCAGCTGAGTGTTGTATTACCTTTTGACATACTTAATACTACAGATCAATTACCAGTCTTGTCAAATAACCATCCCATGATTACCAGATCTAAAACTGGCATTTCTAAACCTAAGCATATCTATACATGAATTACCATTGCACATATAGTCACTATGAAGGAACCTGTTAAGTTTACTAAGGCTGCTAAAGATTCTAACTAGATGCAGGCAATGCAGTGTGAGTATGATGCCTTAATGGAAAATCATACTTGGTCCTTAGTTCCTTACACCAGAAACATGATTTTGGTATTGTGTAAGTGGGTCTATAAGTTGAAATACAACTCAGAATGAGGCGTTCAACTTTTCAAAGCCATGTTTGTTGCCAAAGGCTTTAACCAACAGCCTGGTGTTGATTTCACAGATACTTTTAGCCCTGTTATAAAGGCATCTACTATTAGACTTGTTCTGAACTTGGTTGTGTCCAAATATTGGGTCATAAGACAATTAGACATAAACAAATCCTTTCTAAATGGTGTCCTAAGAGAACAAGTCTATATGGTTCAGCCTGAAGGTTTTGTTGACTCCAACTATCCTAATCATGTCTGCAAATTACACAAGGCATTATATGGTCTTAAGCAGGCTCTCAGGGATTTCTATTCCAAGCTCAAGGATACCTTACTTTTGTGGGGATTCAAGAATTCACAAGCAGATTGTTCTATGTTTTTTCTACATACTAAAAGGGTTTCTGTTATTCTTTTAGTATACGTTGATGATATTATCGTTACTGTAACAACTCTTCTTACTTGACTCAATTTATTCAGACGTTGAATTCTGAATTTTCTTTGAAGATCAGAGGGTCTCTCAAATAATTAATGGGTATTGAAGCATACCGAGATGAATCTGGACTTTATTTGACTAAAACTCGTTACATATAGGACTTACTGATCAATAAAGGGTATCCACTGCAAATATCTGCACTACTCCTATGCGAGTCAACTCCTCCTTGTCCAAGCACAATGGTGAACCTCTCTTGTCTCCTACAAGGTATATAAGCATATTAGGCTCATTGCAGTATCTATTACACACTCGCCTAGACATTCCTTTTGATATCAACAAGGTAAGCCAGTTTCAGCAATGCCCTACGAGTGTATATTTACAGTATGTGAGAAGAGTTTTGCGTTACTTCACATTAAGCCCAGTGATGCTTATCAGCTCAGAGGCTTCACTAATGCTGGTTGGGCTGCGTGTGTTGATGATCGACGTTCTGTTGGAGGGTATTATGTCTTTCTTAGCGACTCCCTCATCTCCAGTACTGAGTCTGGATACAGGTCTCTGGTGAACTTGTCGTCTGAACTTATTTGGCTGCGATCTGTTCTTCAAGAAATCAACTTTTCTTTGTATCATTCTCCGGTGGTCTGGTGTGACAACCTGGGTGTTAGTTCGCTGGCATCGAACCCCGTCTTTCACGTAAGGACTAAACATGTTGAACTTGAACTCTATTTTGTTCACGATCAAGTGGTTCAGAGACTACAAATATATCATGTATGTGCATACTCATGATTAGGTAGCTAATTTGTTGACCAAACCTCTGTCCCAACATCGATTCATGTTCCTCTGTGACAAACTCGGCCTCGATGTTCCTCCGCTACATTTGAGGGGAGAAGTTAAGGGTAAGTGAGAAAGCTGAAAGAAGTCTCGTGAAGTAAGGAAGTGTAGAAGAGATAGAGACAAAAGAAGAAGGGAAGGTCGAGACAGTAGCTGCAAGAGAAGGTGTTGATTTAGGGTTTGAAATGCGACGAAGTTTGGGGCAAAATACTAGCTAACAAAGGTTTTATGTGTCGGACCTTTAGTTGGACTGGGTCGACACATAAACCATGGAATTAGTCCAAGAAGACTACTAATAAGTCTTGTGGACTTGTGCATCTCTTAAACCCACTACCTTAGTCTAACAAAATGTAACAAAAATTTGACAAAGATCCATGGAATTTGATTTCAGACCAACTACAAAGTTGAATGGTTACAAGTTGTCATTTATAATCTTCGTTTCCTATTCTTAGAAATTTGATTTCTTATGTATTATATCTTCTACAAAATTACATCCACATCCATTTCAATATAGGAACTAGCTTACCACGTTAATATTATTTGCCAATGATTTCCTTCATTAGCTTGTAAAAAATCTAACAACATCACATTCGAGTCCTCCTGATGTTTCTGTTAATATCCTTGTTTATAATATAAAGATGTTATCCAAATACATATTGTTTCCATGAAAAGAAAAAACAAAAACAAAATGTATAACAAATTAGCCTACTATTGTTGTGTCTTGTTAAAACTTTCTTACGTTAGTAGAGTATGAAATAGTAAACCAACAGACATTGTATATGAATGGAGAACCATTACACCAAATAAAAAATATAAGTTTAAGACAAATAAATTTTCAAATTTCCAGTATTTCACGGGCAACGAAAGACATTGCTTCGTTGCAAACAACTTGTAAGCCCCTTTTTAATCCTTACGAGATCGATAAAGTCCTTCCTTATCGTGTGCAAACTCCCATAAATTTGTTCTGCCACCGGATCACAAAATCACACCGCCGCAATTATGGAACAATATCCTTCTACCATTGGCCCTCTAAATCCAAACAATGATGCTATGCCAGAGCAGCCACATTCGACGTAGCATGTTTTATCACTATCGATCAAGAAACTCCCTAATTATTCGTCGATGTCAACAAGAGGTTAGCATCGATCTAATATATTGTTGGAATCACAGAACATCAAAGACACACTTTGAACTTTATTATCTTATCAAACAGCGGCGGAGGTACCATAGGACTTTATCCTATTTCAACCTTCACTAATTTTAATAAATAGTAGTATTTGGTGTTAGATTTGTGAAAAAAAAAGCTCTCAATTATCCTAACAACATAAATAGTGGGAGTAAAATAAAGTGAGTGGAGAAAAAAAAGATAGTGGCTCAACGTTTTTAAAATGTATTTATTTTTTTCTTTTTTTAATTATCTTTATTTGTTTTCTAAAATTATTATTAAATAAAATATTATTTATTTTATCGATTATCTTTAAGAGCTATATATAAAAATTTGTGTATACTCAAATCATTTGATACTTAAAAAAAAGTTAATAGACTAGAGCTATATTTTATTAATTATGTTAATTTAGGAACTATATAAAAATATATGCGTATGGTAGTGAATATTAAAAGCAAAAGATTAGAGTTAGATTGTATATTGAAAATTAAATTAAATCAATATAATCGGTCACTGCATGAATAATCAGACCTCGTGTCAATCGGTTTACAGATATTCTAAAAAAGGTAATGCTTTGACATGGTTTGACTCTTTTTCTCCATGATCAACTCACAAATTTGAATATCTATATAATAAGTTCCGAGATTCATCTATTGGAAGAAAATTACTTTGTGAAGGTAAATACTATCATCTATTATAGGTAAAAACCTAATGAAAGTCTGCTCAAGCATAATAAGAGGTTTGTGCGTCCCCTCGAACAAATCCAACCCTATCAGTATTATCTCACTCAAACATATTTGATCCCCAACAACTAGCCTCTTTATATCTCTTAAAGATGTTTTGGAAGGGCTAACCGATGTATATATCTGAATCGTATTGATTCGTTCTTTCAGATATAACTTTCTAATATTTTTAAATCTCGTAACGAACTTATTCGAACCACACGTGATGGCGCATTTCGAAGACGGTTACTCTCTATAATTCATGGATTTTAACCGGTTACATGTGTAACTTTTCGGTTGATGTCACATATTTGTTTTACCCTAGATGACAACGAACCAATCGAATAAAGAACGTTTCCACTTGGAGTTTTCTTGCTATCAATAGTGTTTCAACTTTCCTAGTAGGGTACTCAATTTTTTTTAAAGCTCTATATAAGCTTATTTTCTATTTTTACATTTTAGGGATTTTTAGAAAGAGGAGATCTACACTATAGACAGTGAAACATTTTTTCACAATTGATACTCAATTTACCACCGGTGAATTTTTCGTTTCCAAGCCCACGTCAACCATCGTATATTCTTTTTGCGGTATAATTTGGATTATTGCATGTTATCCGCCAAAAATGCCTTAACCGAAGGTGGTTGGTTGAACTTGTCTAAACTAGAAAAATGAAAGAAAAAGGCAAGGGATGTTGTTTATATGACTTAATTTATCGATTACAGAGGAGTCTATCCTTACAATAGATGTAACATTCTCTCATAACTTTCCTTGACTGCTCGATCGTTCACCTCACCTAAACCACTCAAACCATTTCAGTCTCAACGAGCTACTACCTTTCAGATTTCATAAACCTTCAAAGTTATGGGTTCGGATTCCGAAGAGAACATTCTGTGTAAAGTAAGAAGATACAATAGAAAACCAAAGCTAGACGCTATGGGGTGAAAGAGCCATCCGTGGAAAAATAACTTCCAGCAATCCCTCCCCACATAGTCCGAACAGGGAAAAAAACCTTGTAGCTCTTCCAATTGAGCTTCCATAAAATCCAAATACAGAACAGAATCTTATTACGATGCCAATTCAGTATTCTCAATCTAACCAAGCCCATCCTTAACCACCAATGAAGAAAAGGATATTTGCACTCAATCCCTCGAACCTTCAATATCTCGTCCAAAGATAATGAAAGATATTACACATGATGTGAGTGAATATTCTTATCTTGAGACATGTGGTCAAACCAGGATAACTTCGAGACCGGTTTAAACGAAAGATTCAAATGATAAACGCCATCTTATTTAGTCGGACGAGTATGACCTAACTTTGCAAAGGTAATCCTTTTAAAACATACACTGTTTAATTAATAATTTGTTTATTATTAAAAAGAAATCAGTTTGAATTTATTCAACAAAAAATTTCAATAATTTTTTTATAATAGTATTTTTAAGTAATTTTGTCTGGGGATGCATGACACCTACCGCTAGTGACGGAACTAGGAATCCAAATAAAGAGGGGCTGAAGTCTAATATTAAAACTTTTTTCATTTATCTCATAACTTTAACTGGTTTTTTTATAATTTGTTTGAAAATATTTTTAAAATAATTATGACGTTTTTATTGATTAAGAAATTCACGAACATTTATTAAAACTAAATAATAATAAAATAAGTTTTTTCTAGGTTCGATTTATCGGGCATACGTCTAAATAATCCAAATTTTATATATAAGTTAGTAACCGTTATAGTATTTATCATAGAAATGTGTAAAATCAAAAGTCTTATTACTTATTTATCGTTGATCCTTCTTATGCGTATCCAATGTGGGAATTTTGTCGCACCTGATAAATTCTATCATTTTTACATACCCCAAATTGACTTACAGATGCTAACTTTAATTAGGTTGTGCGAGGATTCATATCTAAATCATAAAGCTTTACGATGCATATATTTGCTCGCTCTTATTAGAGCATCTTAGATGTTCGTTAGCGTCACTTCAATCAAGTCACATCGTCTTGATACACTCCAATAAAGTCACTCATCTTGATGAGCGTAACTAATGGTTCATCATTTCGACATCCAAGAATTTCGTCCACATCACATTTCGTCTAGGTATGGACATCTAATACCAATTGTAAAATCCAAATAGTAGTATATCAACCACCCACAAGATCAACTTCAAGACAATCAACCAATAAATAAAAATCAAATTCAAAAATTGTGATTCACCAATTTATTATAAAAATAAAATCATAAGCATAATCACTTAAAAATAATCAACGGTAAAATAAATCAAGAACCAAAATTGTTATATGAAAAAACCTCTTCGTTGTGAAAAGTAAAAAACCACGAGACTTATGAAGAGTCCACCAAAAATACTTATATTATTATGATAAGTTGATTGTACAAGTATATCCAATTCAATCTAATAAATATCTACAACCCACCAACAAATTTAAACATAATAAATTAACAAAAACAAAGAAACAAACATGAAGAATATTACAAAAATTACTCCAATATTCCAACCGTTATTTCTCCCAAACCGTAACACCAAATCATAATCCAACCGGTAAAATTGAAGTCTTGTATGTCCTAAACATGCTATCCAAAATTCAACCAAAACCAAAATTGTTGACTTTTGGTTTAAACATTTTAAGCGTGGCTTCGTTAAAATAGAAAAATAGAAAAACTCCGAGAACCATTTTTGTGTACGAGAGATGCAGAAAGTACAAAAGGTTAGTAGATTCTAAGGATCTTGAGTGTAAATCTATCGGTACCAAAAAATGTGGATGCCCTTTCATCCTAAAGAAAATAAGGTAGATGAGGATATATGGTCCTTAGAGGTTGCATGCGGCGTTCACAATCACGACACTACGAAATTCAATGAAGGTTATTTGTACTTGGGACGACTTTTCAAAGAAGAGTTCGAATTTTTAGTTAGTTCTAAGAAAATGAGATCCCGTCCTCATGATATTCTTGGAAAAGTGAAATAATCAACTCTAAGAATTCGTCGGCAATGTGCATCATGTACAATTCTTAACTAAAACAACGGAAGATCGAGAAAATCGGTCAATCGCAATTCTAATACTTGTTAGGTGAACTAAAGAGGTGACACTATTACGAATACCATAGATCATGCAAAGATAGAAGTGATATCATAGGTGATATTTTCTTCACACGCCCGGTTAGTTTTGATTTTTACGTACGTTTCCAAATTTTATAGTAATAGATAACGCATACAAGGTACTAACATACTGGATGCCGTTGTATGAGGTTGTTGGACCCACTTTTACCGGGGAAACGTTTCTACATCGGATTTATGTTTATGTCCAGAGAAAATTTGAGAGCTACAAACTGGTGTTAGAATATTTAGAATCGTTGATGGTCACTCACACCATCGAACCACCCTCCATTATTTTACGGATACAGAGTTAATATTAGTAAAGGCGATCGAAGAAGTGTTCTCCAATACATCATACATATTGTGCCGATGGCACATTAGCATGAACATCTTAGAGAAAACAAAAAAAATCATCAACAACAAGAAAGTGTCTAACGAATTCTAAAAAGTGTGAAATCAAATGATGTTGGCAGAAATGGAGCTATTCTTTAATAACCATTGGTCGGAAATGCACCATGACCTCAAAGAATATACGAAAGGAATTGAATATACCAAACGTTGGTTAGGACCGTAAGGTGATAATTTTATTACGTGGAAAACTAACAAGTCGTTGTTTTTTGGTAACCAAACCACAAACCACGTGGAACGTGCCCGCAACTTGAAAATCGCTACATAAATTTGGTAACATTATATACAAGAAGAAAAAAAACAACGTCTCCCACTATGCTTTGAAACGTTTTTCTGACTAAATCAAATATTAAGTGCCATGACTCCCTCTCGATGTTTCCTATAGGCTCGGGTAACAAAAGAGTTTTGAATTATTTTACGTTTATTCATGTGGAATTTGAAAACACAAATAGTATTATTTCTCTTCCAATATCTTCTCACAGTTTTAGGTAACTAAAAAGAGATGTTTCTTCCCCTGAACCCTTCTTAATGCGTTGGTATGAACTATTATTTTTTAATTTTGTTTTAACTAAAAGTAGTAATGTTGTATTTACCTTGAAATACTAGGAAGGTAACCATCTTACGAATGTAAAAGCCCAAGAAACAAATTATTTTCAGTTTAGAAAAGCATACGAGGAACTCTAGCAGTATTCTTGTACTATATTTCTTTTAATAATATACCATTCTAGATAAATATAGAATTTTTTCTCAAGGGTTGTTCTAAGATGTAACCCCGAACTGTAAACATTACTTCCAATGTCAGTGGCGTAATCACAAAAAATATCACCCAAAAAAGCTTTAGACTATCTAGGGTCTGATCGAAAAAAATATTGATCGATAAAAAAACAAACACCATTATAGCGGTACCACCGAGATCATACATAAACTTGATCTTCTCCACACCATAGAAATGACTATGGTTCTCTCCTCGTCTTATAGATGTCAATGCGGGAATAGGTTTTTTGGTCATCCTATAATTTGCTCCTCTATCCATCATCGAGTACCTACCATGGTAAACAGTTGGCTGACCATAATAAAAAAACTCTACCTCAACAATAATGAGACCTTAGGCCAACCAGTTTACATATTTTTGCAAGAGAAGGAAATAAAACTCAATATGTTATTTTAAGATATATTGGTAGGTAATCTACATGAAAATTTGGTTGATACAAAATAGAAAAATATAATGAAAGGGGCGACCCGGAATACCACATCAAATAATTCTCAAATAATATATCAATCTTCCACGAAAAAGAACCATCTGTAATGCGCTTCTCCACAGCGCTCATAACATGTCGTATATGGCTCATCATAATAGAACCAAGAAACCTAAGAGGAACAGAAACACTTCAACCAACAAAATGGACCTAGAGTTCTTGAGAAACCTACGCAAGGATGCACAACAATGATGTAATAGAAAACTCTTTTGTTGATGAGTAGAAATCTTCTTCATAAATCTTTTTCAAGTTTTCTTCTTCACACATCTTTTTCAAGTATTCTTCTACGCATTTATTCTACCTTATCATATTCTTCAACCAAATATTTAATTGAAATATTCTATCTGAAATCTCAAATTTTAATAAAAAAATATCAAATTTCCAATTATTAACTTTAAAATCTTAGTTCTTCATTTCTAATTTCCAAGTTCTATCTACTAAACTCAAACCTTCACTTCAAAATTCCAGATCTCCAATTTCTAATTCTGATGAGATTTATGATCTGAGATTGGGGATTTGATAATTGGAGATTCAAATTCTAATTGAAATCTCCAATTATCAAATCTCCAATCTCAGATCGGAAATCTCGAATCAGAAATCTCAAATCGTCGAATTCCAAACATCAAATAAAATCCAAATGTCATACGAAATCTCAACATCAAATATAAAAAACAAATCTAGATGATAAACGTCGATTAAAACAAACGTTCGACAAAACGAAATGTCAAACAAAAAATAAACACCAAAGCTCAAACGTCAAATAGAATCCAAACGTTAAATAATATTTCAACACTAAATCAAAATTAAATCCACAGTTTTATAAATAAAAATGTTGCATTATTCTAGTAGTGATTTCTTCAGAACAATATCAATTAATCCAAATCCAACCAGTCATATTAAAGCATTAAATGTCCCAAACACACTGTCCAACATTTAGTGAAAACCGACACTGTTTGCTTCTCGATCATGTCTGTTGATTGTGGCTGCACACACTAGATCCAAAAACCAAAACTTTTATCTGATTTTTTCTCTTTCAGCGGACAGCTAAGACAACTACCCGTCAGCACAACGGATGATACAAAAATTTAAACTCAAGATCTAGCCTATGCTCTATTAATTGAGATACTCTTGCTGCTCATTATGACAAGTCTTGCTTTACACATTTATATATGTCCATCCAATCGTTGTTTTATTCAGGATACCCACTTGCATCTTAAGGTTTTCTTACTCAAAGGAAGATGAACCATCTTCCACGTGTTATTTTCTTCTAAAGCTATAATTTCGTCAGATATTTTTTTCCCTATTCTGCAGATTGAACAACCGTTTTATAAGAGTTAGGTTCCACATTTGTATCAAGAAAAATCATGAAGCCTTGATGTTTTGTAGAGAATTAATCATATGAGATATATACGTGTAACTGAAACTTAAAACCAAATCCCCGAATATGAGGGAGTGCAATTAATCAAGTACGAACCAGTAAGAATATAGGTAGGAGTTTTAGTCTCTTGTAATAATTACTTATAATCCTATAATATTTTCAGGATTCTATAATAGTTATATATAATTTTGTAATACTTTCAAGATCCTATAATAATATGCAATTATATTTAATCTCCTCATATATCATATTAAGTATCTTTTAATAATTGTATATTATTCTATTAGTTTTTTTCATAATCTTCTGAGGTAACACTCTGACATGGTTCTACTCTCTTTTTTCATGATCGATTCACACATTTGAATCTCTTTGTACCGCATTCCGAGAGTAATTTCTTTGAAGCAAAATAATTCATAGAGACAAAGACCACATGATCCATTATAGTAAAAACCTAATGAAAGTCTACTTAATTATAGTAAGAGGTTTGTTTGGGTAAAAAACCTCAAAAATACCAAAATGTAATGGTATGCATTACAATTTGCAAATAAATCCTACCCGAATAAATTATTAAATTAAAGTCTATCAAATTTAAGACAATGAGAGTACAAACATCGAGATATCGAATGCATATCCCACATATTTAATGACCTAATTTCAATTTGAACCTGTCCATGTACCTTAAGTTCAATTTGGTAAACTTATTGCCTATCTTAATGACATTGTTCTTTTCAAAACATTAACTCTTAAACCGATAATCGATGAACTGCAAGAAGTATGGAGTTTCAAAATCATAGGGGGTTTAATACCTAATATATTTAGCTCATAGAGGACAAACTCATGATCTAGGACCGTTGTCGAGACTCGATCTGGCTCCAAACACTTGGAAATGATGTAAACCCTACTATTATATGAATTCGAACAAAATTTGTAAGTATAATAACAATAACAACAATTACACCTAAGATTTGAGGGCGTTGAAAATCTAACTTAAAACCTCTTTACAAATGAAATACTTTTTTATTCATGGTCGAAACCTCCATTCATCTAATAATACTTAGTTATTGGCCTCTAAGGTCAAGACCCATAACCCCAGAATCTGAGCGGTGGCACCCACGACACCACAAGAAATGTCGTTTAATAAAATAAACCACATCTTTTTGGATCCTAATATGAGCATGATATTTGTGAAAAATGATTATTACAAAAGACACCCTCGTACGAATGACTAAGATTCGATGAAAGTGTGGTAATGCCGAACAACTAGATGGAACAAACGGCGGTAAACATAAAGAAAAGAAAGACGAAAGCAGAAAATTAATAATCTTTAAACCTTATTAAGAGTATAGGAGACTTAGAGAAAACTCAAGTTCTATTCAAAGAAGTGTGATGGCAAAACTAGTGTTTGAGAGCCTTTATAGAAGTGATCGAAACCCTATGCCAAAATTATATCTTGTTCCTTAAGAAATAAAATAAAGTCCAACCCAATTTCAAAGCGATTGGAGCTGGTAAAGTATTTTAATAAAATCCAACAAAAACTAGAAAAATGTAGAAAATTCACAAAAACAGCAAAACCAGGCCTTAAACGATGAAATTTAGGGCATGAACTACATCACAAATGTGATGCTTCCGAAAACTTCCCATACAAATTACCCTACTTCAAACTCCTCTAGTCGGTACTTCTTATCTGCGGTAGCCTTGTAATTTTTTGTTGTTTCCTCTAGGTGTTTGCGTGTGTTCTCATGGATCTCCCATAGATTAGTAATGGTGTTCTCGACCCTAGCTTGAACCTTGTCAATCATTGGGAAAGCCAAATCCATAGGACCCCGTGGGTTATAACCATAGACTATGATGAAGGGACTATACCAAGTACGACGCTTGTGGTGCCTGTTGTAGGTGAACTCAACGTGATAAAGGCGGGAGTCTCATGCTTTCAAGTTTCCGGAGACTTTTGTGCACGACATGTTTCCTAACGTTCGATTAGTTACCTCGTTTTGGCCGTCTGTCTGCGGGTGATACGCGTTGCAAAAACTCACCTTTGTGTTTGTGAGGTGTCCAACACTAATCCAAAATACCCAACAAAATTTATCGCGATCAGAAACGATATACAGGGGTAGTCCATGTAAGTGGTAAACCTCACGAAATTATAAATTAGCCACATTCACATCATCTGTAGTTTTCTTGAAGGAAATAAAATGGGTTATCTTAGAAAACTTGTCAACCACCATAAAAATAGAATCGTTACGTCTCTGTGTTCTTGGTAGCCCAAAGATGAAATCAATGCTGACACTTCGCTATGGTCCTTCCGGTATTGGGAGTCGGGTAGGTATAGACCTGCGTTGCAGGATGTACCTTTTGCTACCTGGAAAACCCGACAACCAGCTACAAAACAGATATCATCTCATCTCAAATGCGACCAGAAGAACAGACTCGATACAAAGTGAAGGGTTTGATCTCTACCACCATGCCCCTTGTTGTGTCTCTCCTATACAATCGGTAACCTCAAATTGCTATCAAGAATACAAATTAAATTACCTTTGAAGAGGTAACCGTTGCTCACTGTAAAATATTTTCTCAAACCTGCGCAGACATCTTATAGAATAAGACAAAAATATAGATTGATAGCCAGTAGATCCTTCATCATGTCGAATCCAACAACTTCTCCTTCCATACGAATCATCATACCGTGTCGGCTTAGTGCATCACCTGCGGTTAACTGCCCCCAAAGTATGCTTGATAGAAAAGGTATATTGTTGAGTACATGCTACCCAACGTTCATCTTAAGTGTGAATCCATATTCTGAGTGATTGTTGGCGTTATGATCGGCATCTCTCACTGGCGGTTGCTCAAAAACTTGTTTACAAAAGTCTTGTGGGTAGTATTGACCCCTACCTTGTTCTCTCCAATGAGCAAACAAATTCTGCTCGCAGACAGTCTCTTTCTCGGATCACTACGACTGGTTGCTTGAACCTAGAGCTCGAACTAAGTTGGTTTGGTTGTTCAACAGCATGTGTAGTGCTTCATGTATGTCTCTCATCTAGTTTCCCAAACGAGTGCATCTATTCACCAACTTGGCCGAACCGGTTTTCAAATTCATCACGGTCGACCGATTCTGGGATCATAAGAGTGGACTTCCCACACAAGGATCTCTTTGGCGGAATGTTTTCGTAACCCACACCGTAGGAGCTCTGTCGCTGTGATACTAATATGGTAGCTGCAAACTACGAGATGGAACATATGGTGGTAAAAACAAAGAAAAGAAAGACGAAAATAGAAAATTAGTAATCTCTAAACCTATGTCAGAGTATAGGAGACTTAGAGAAAACTCAAGTTCTATTCAAAAAATCTGACGACAAAACTATGGTTTGAGAGCCTTTTATAGCAGTGCTCGAAACCCTAGTCCATAATTACATCTTGTTCCCTAAAAAATAAAATAAAGCCCAACCCAATTTCAAAGTGATTGAAGATGGTTAAGTATTTTAATAATATCTAATAAAAATAGAAAATGCTGAAAACTTACGAAACATCAAAAAGAGGGCTTAAACGATGGAATTTAGGGTGTTGAATTCATCATATGGTGATACTTTCAAAAATTGTTGAGCTTCTCGGCTCGTTCGATTTGAGTGGTCGCAGGGCCTAATTCTGATACTTAGGCCCCAAATAAAGCTCATTTCTATTTGTTCAAAAGAGTCATATAGTCATGGACTCGTGCAACTACATCAAAGTGTCAGATTGTTGAGTTTGATATTCAACAATTCTATCAGAATTCGATATACCTATATATTGGACTTCCCTCCTTTAATTTATATTGGATGATGAAACTCAATGGTGTTGTAAGAAAACACAAAGATCTTGTGCTAAAATTGTACGAGTCATATTTGATATAATGAGTTGTGCTAACATCTTTCACAAGAGAACTATGATTAAATTAGAGTCATATTACACCTCTCGGATAGTTCTTATGGGCTTTAATGGATCAAAAACTCATGGGTTTTCAAAAAAAAAGATGTCACACTCTGGCGCAAGGTCTATAAGAAGAAAATTGAAAGTGTTTCAATGATAATAAATTATCTATCATCTTACAATATTATCCTCGATCAATCATGGTTCAATTAAGTAAGCACTATCATTTATATCATACACCATTGCATATGCTACATTGAGAACATAAAAATAAGTGTAATTTACGGTAGTATATGTGTCGATAGAGATTGATATACTACTTACCTCATTGAGTGCTAATAAAAATTAACCATGGCTCCCATCATCCTGAATGATCTTATTTGAGTCATAGTACGACCCCAAATAATTGAGTATGGGGAATTCATAAAAGAAATTACACTTTTCTTCAGATGCATTGTCGCGATGAGGTCTTTTAACTTGTATTTGATTGCTCAAGTACATGTCGAAAACCATATTATGAGGAGCTATACTAACAATGTCACAAAAAATCATCTTAACAAAATAAGTAAATCTCGACATAACTTAAAAAAATTATGGTATGTTAAACCTCTGATCACTATCCTGCTCATCCGCTAGTTGATGAGTTATCGCATAAAACCATTTCGTTCCAACATTTTCAAAACCTCCGTGTGTGTATATATATATATATTTGATCTGATTCACAGTAACCGAAACATTACGAGTGGAAGCAATATTAATAAGGGAAGTATGATCTAGTTCCGTATCTTCCAATACGAATCATTCTTCAAGGTTCTTTCAAATGACAATCTTTGCATTACCCATCAACGATCATAGGGTTTCCTCCATTCAGACGGGTATCAGATTTTCATTTTCAATTCATGATCGTTGTTACTATTGGTTGGTTAACACTCTTACGGTACGAGGAAGGTTTTCCCACATATAGTGTCAAATTTATTAAGAGGTTTCTTTCTACAACGTATTGTAAAAATAATGATAATATATTAAAATAAAGGGGTTTTATGAATAAAATTATCTATTTCATGTATCAAATTAAGTCCAAAAAATTACAGTCGGGGTTCTTCCCTTGCTCTATATCGTTTATAAACTATTGTTTTCTCCATATTGAATATCTATTGATTACACATTTGATCATGTTGAACTACTTTAAATTATAACCGTAATTTGTAATAAATGTCAAACTCGTTACGCATTTTATGTCGATATACATTGTCTCGTCGAAACCGCTGAGATGTTTTGTATGTTTCTCGCGTCTGTTATTTTCGTCCTCGTGTATATTATTTTGTTTTCCTCGACTCGTAGGTTATTATTCTCCTCTCGTTTTTGTCCTCGTGTATATTATTTTGTTTTCCTCGACTCGTAGGTTATTATTCTCCTCTCGTTTTTGTTGCTGGTCTATTATTAATCATTTTATACGTTTTATATTCATGGTGTTCGTCACGTTCGTCTTTGCGTCTTTTCTTAAGAAATCTAACTAATGTGTTTTCCTTAATTTACGATTTTGTTAGTTTTTTATAAGCGTACCTCGTTGACATAAAAACGATAAGATAAATAAAATATATATAATAAAAATTTATGTATCAATACAAAATTAATTTTTTATATAGAAAAGTTAAAATATTTTTATACGATTTATCATGTGTATTCCAATTATAATATTTTTAATTTCTATTTATTTTATTGGTATCGTCCACTTATATATAAAGTTAAATAAAAAATATAACTCATAATTTTGGTAAATAATTTTTATTTAAGTCCATCACATATAATATCAAACAAATTATCTGACAACACATGATATACCTTACTAAATATTTAACTTTATATGTTATTTTATATTCCACAAAGTTACTTAAGACAAATAACGTGTACCATGTTCACGTTTCTAATTCAATTCACCAAGGTCGCACTTCAAGTATAAAACTGGATTATGTTGAGTTGTAACAATAAGACTAAAAACAATTCTAATATATCTCAAGGTTTGGATAATGAAAGACAGCATGACATTGAAATTTACAGTGTCTGATCCCATGTATGATGTACATAGAATGTGAAAGAGACAATAGAATTGGTCAAAATTCAAGCAGAAGCTAGACAATAACATATTTATTTAAAATCCGGGATTGATTTGAGATTCAGTGGTTTCAAAGTTGAAACTCATGGGTTACCGTCACAGTCTATGAAGTGCTGCACCAAATGATCCATTCTGACCAAGAATTCCAAGCTTGTATGTATCAATTTTGTTTTCTATCTATATTTAATTTCGTTTTATATACATTAGTACCAATAGATCACTTAATCTCTCACTTATACGACCACGAACTTTATACTCTGAACGTTTTTAAACTGTATAGTATTGTAAAATCAAAATGTAGTTTTTCAAAAAAACACAATAAACTTTCACGCTTCTTTTTGTAGCTTATATAGAAAATACAATGATTATATATTAATAATTACAACCAATTAATTTATTTAATTTAAATATATTAGTTTTATCAATCAACCAAAATCTATTATATTTTATATCCTTTTTAATGAGCTTTTTTTAAATTCAGCCTCTTTTGATTTTATCAAATATAATAACTATTTTTTGACAATGATAAAAACTGGGAGAAAATATTTTATTATAAATAATTTTAAAAAATAATTCAAAGAGTATCTTTTTATTAGAAAGAAAGAAAAAATGGTTATACTACAATCACAATATATTATTGAATAAAAATAATTTAGTTTTCTAAAATTTATCAATAAATCCAATAAATTAAATTAATAACATTGAGACTATAAAATTTCTTTACTTCTAATATTTAAAAGCATATCATCCATCTTTCTTCAAAGTTGTTTTCAATTCGAATAAGTAAATTTAAATTTTATTTAGGCTTGGAATAAGGAATAAGGAATAAGGAATGGTAGAAGATGATCCAACAAACCTACTCGTGTATAATAATAATCCGTTATTCAATTAGATGAAGTTTAACTAAAAAAAATACCCAACTGCTACTGTCAAATGCCAATAGCTAAAAAAGGGAAGCCAATAGATAAAAGTAACGGTCTCACTTGTTTACGTAGTTATTGTCATATCATAGTCTAATACATTATATTTTAGTATTTTTATTGGTGTGTATTATAGTTAGGAATGATGGGAAAGTTTAGCCTACTACCAGATTGTGTTTAATTTTTTACTTATCTTAGCACCAAACTATACTAGAGAACTGTCTTGGCTGCACAAATGTTATAACATAACAGGGTAATGCTATCTCACACCTTTGGAGGAAAAGTATGAAAAGTATAATTCCGAAAACAGTAATGGTCCAATATCGTGCCTACCATGTGGCCTGCCATGTCGTAATGTTTTGAGCAGTCCGGACAGTTACTTGGGTAGCTTGGTGGTAAGATAAGTAATTAAATTGGTCACCAATTCCATAGTACATTAACATTAGTTACCTAATTATATTGAATATAATAATACCACTACTTTAATACAATGCAGTAGACTGTAATGACGTTTTTATCTAGTTATATTGAACATAATAATACCATTACTTAAAATACAATGCAGTAGACTATAATAAAAGTATTAGAATCTGTAGCTATCTGTTCATAATATACCGTGAAAATTAAATCAGAAAGGGATAAAAAAACAATAACATTAAAAAAAGAACCCATATTAAAATAATATACAGGAGGAAAGTTGGTGATGAGCTTCTAAAAGTTATTAAAAGTAATATCGTGTCTACCATGTGGCCTGACGTTCTGATACCACGTTTTGTTATTAAATTACTATGCAATTATCAAAATGGCTCAAGCACATAACATATGTGAAGGACAAATTTGAATGAACACAAGATTTAACGTGGTTTGACAATTGTTTACTTTCACATGCGTCGCCAGAGAAAAGAGTTTCACTATGACAGAAAAGGTTACAGATTTCAGATTGTGTTTTGTGTAGCCTTAGTAGTCTATTTATAGGGAATTAATAAACTTACTAGACAATGGGTCTAATGGACTCATACCACAAGACTAACATGATACGGTCACAACACATGTTTGTAATGTCGGATACAGTACATTGTCAAAGCACTAGAGATGAGAAAAAACCGAAAAAAACTAAACCGACCGGCCGAACCGAACCGAAATAGATCGATTTAGTCGATTTAAAAAAATTAAATTCAGTTTTGGTTTGGTTTTTCAAACCGAATTAGATTCAATCGGTTTTCGTTTTTGCAATTTTGAAACCAAACCGAACCGACCGAATGTGAAATATATATATATATACCTTCCATTTTGTCTCCATAGCGCAAGTGCTCCAAAGCTCTAACTTAGAATCATCCTGCTACTTTGGGTGATGTGTTCGAACCCATGTGATACATAAATCTAACTTAGAATCATCCTGCTATTTTGGGTGATGTGTTCGAACCCATGTGATACATAAATATTTTTGTGCAACTTTATATATTATATATTAGAACAAGTACGTAATATATAGTATTAGAAAGCAAAAGTACAAAAGTAACTTTATATATTAGTATACTCTAATATATTGTATAACGAAACACAAGAGTATTTATTACTCTAATATATTAATATACTTTATATATTACTCTAATATATTAGCAAATTGTATAAGGAAACACAGAATATATTAAACACAGAATATATTAAAAAGCTAATATATTAGTATAGTTTATATATTACTCTAAGATATTAGCAACTAATATATTGTGTAAGGAAACACACAATATATTAAACACAGAATATATTAAAAAGATTTCTATATTTATTTTATATATTTATTCTAATTTTTTTCCTATATTAAGTGTATAGAAAAGGAAAAAGTATAGAGTATAGTACTGATTACCCTCAAAAGCTTTATATATTGTTCTATTTTTTATTTTGGTAGGTTTATAGTAATTTCATTATATCCAAATTATAAAAATAAATTTTATTATTATGTTATTATAAATAAATATAAAATTAACTCAATAGGTTTATTATAAGTTTTTTATTTTATTTAAAAAAACTTCTTAAATTAGATTTTTATTAAAAAATCGTTTAAAAAAACAAATCAAACCGACCGAATTGTATTGATGTTCGAATCGAAAAACCGACCGAAACCGACCAACACCGAAAAAAACCGACATTATTTTAATATATCGGTTTAATAATTTATAAACAGAATTAATTCGGTTTGGTTTAAATATATGTCAAAAACCCGAACGAACCGACCGAATCTCACCCCTACAAGGCACAATATCACTATTACATACGCAAAAATGTACTGCCGGACACAGTACACTGTCAACGCACTATTCGACTCATTCACAACAAATCTTCTCCTTGAGTCGAATATCCTTTCTTCACTATCAACAAAGAAACTTCTCTTCTTCTGTCTCACCAAATGCCCCTAAGGCATTCACTCTATACTGCGTACACCAATCCAGTTTAGGCACTCCCTAAACTTTCGAACTGATACTGCCTTGGTCATTATATCTTCTGGATTATCGTGTGTAGACACTTTCTGTACATCAACAATTCCATTTGATATTATATCACGAATAAAATGATACATGACTTCTATGTGCTTTGTACGCTCATGGTACATCTGGTTCCCTATAAGGTGTATGGCGCTTTGACTATCACAAAACACTTTTGTAGTAGTCTTATCCAAGCCCAAATTTGCCACCAAACCTTGCAACCATATTTCCTCTTTAACTGCTTCTGTTACTGCCATGTACTCTGCCTCTGTTGTAGACAAAGCTACAGTAGCTTGCAACTGTGTTTTCCAATTGATCGCACTCCAGTTAGAGTAAATACATATCCTATCAGAGATATTCTTTTATCCATATCACCTGCAAAATCAGAATCAACTAAACCAACCAATGATCCTGCAACATCGTTGAGCGATTCACCAATATCGGTCTTGTTAAAAGTTAAGCCAATGTTCACAATATTCTTGTGAAGAGTTTCAATCTCTTCCCCCATAGCACCAATCCATCGATCTGCCTATGAACTCGCTATAGCTTCTTTGTAGCTACTAGGTTCCTGCATCTCAACTTCTTCTACAACTGACAGAGCATATGCAACTAGATTTTCATACCTTTTTGGAAGTCTAATATCTCTTTTTTCTCTGCCCAATGCTATGCTATAAGGTTGTTGTTATGTTCAGGCGCATCATCGTCACTATCATCCGATGCTGACGCTTCACCTCCTGATTCTGGATCCACATCGGAACCACTTGAACTATTGGACCTGATAGGAACTGATTATACTTCAAGCTCCACCTGTTTACTCACAACCGATCCTGATTCGACTATTTCTCCTACTTCCTTCTAACTGTCTCTCGAAGCAAACTCATTAAAAGTAACTTCCCTACTGATGAGAAAACCTGGAGACTTTGGAGAGGTACACCATAACGTATATCCCTTCACTCCAGTAGCATATCCTAGAAATATGCACCTCTTTACCCTCGGCTTAAGCTTACCATCTCTCACATGAGCATACGCAGGACATCGAACACCCTCAGATGTTCATAATCAGCCGACGATCCAGACCAAATATCAAAAGGATTTTTACAATCAATAGCCGTTGATGGAGACCGATTCACCAAGTAACACGTTGTATTGATAGCTTCAGCCCAAAAATCATTTCCCACACCAGAAGGCGAGAGCATACTTCATGCCTCGTCACAAAGCGTTCTGTTCATTCTTTCTGCGACTCCATTCTGTTGTGGTGTTCTAGAACAAGTGCGATGGCGCACTATTCTCTCAGCTTCGCAGAACTTGTTGAACTCACGATTGCAATATTCTAACCCATTATCTGTTCTAAGATGTTTGATTTTTCTTCATGTTTGCTTCTCAATCATCGTCTTCCATTTGACAAAGGTTGAATATGCCTCATCTTTCATTTTCAGAAAGTAAACCCACACTATCCTTGAATAATCATCAATCAAACTTAAGTAGTATCTGGCTCCGCTCTTGGATGGAATTCTGTTTGGACCCCAAAGATCTGAGTGAATGTAGTTCACTGTCCTTTTAGTCTTTTTTACAGCTGATTTGCTGAATTTGACTCTAGTTTTTTTACCAAACACACAGTGCTCACAAAATTCCAATGATTCTGCTTTGTACCCTTTCAACAAATCTCTATTTCCCAAAATAGCTAATCCTCTGTCACTCAGGTGACCAAGACACCAATGCCACAACTTATTTTGATCCTGCCTACATTGGCTATTACTCCCTGATGATGTTACTGCAGCATCGCCCATAACAACAATTCCCTGAAGAATGTAAAGACCCTTTGCAAACTGTCTTTCATGCATACCTTTGAGCCTTTTGTCACTTTGATTACTCCGTTTTCTGTACGGTACTTGTAACCCCGAGAGTCTAGAGTCCCAAGATAAATCACCTTTTTCTTTAACCCAGGAACCTTCCAGCACGTCAAGATTCTAAAAACCCCGTCAAATATTCTGATTCCGACGTTACCAATACCACCAACAGTCAACGAATGATTGTTCTCTAAATAGATAGTTCCCTACATTGGCTTGTATGTATCAAACCACTGGTTGAACTGACACATGTGATATGTAACACCAATATCGAGTACCCAAGAGTTTTGCCCAAAGTCTGAACTCACGGACAATACATCTCATATACCACTGTTTTCACTATCGTCGGAATCGTTCACACCTTCAACAATGTTTGCTGCATTTTCCTTTTGATTTCCCTTCTTACCATTCAGTTTCGGATAATCTTTCCTATAATGACCCTGCTCACCGCATTCATAACAGTTTGAGTGCTTTACCCTTGACTTGGACCTCCAGTTCTTCCTTCTTAAAGAACTCTCTTTGCTTCGATCTTCCCTAGTCATAAGACCTTCCCATTCGGCTTGATTATCTGGCTGCAACTGTCTCATCTCTTTTGATTTCAGTGCCCCTTTGACATCTGCTAGCGATAACTTATCCTTACCATACATAATGGTATCTACGAAGTTTTCATAGGGAGCTGGTAACGATATCAATACAAACAAAGCTTGATCCTCATCCTCAATATTGATATCTATGTTCTCCAAGTCCATTATAATTGATTTAAAATTATCTAAGTGCTCTGTTATGGACATACCTTCTTTCAATCTGAAATCATACAAACGCTTCTTCAAGTATAATCGATTTACTACTGATTTCTCTGAGTAAAGATCTCATTGCTTTATCCATGCGCAGGCAGCCTTCCACAGCAAAAATAAAATATTAGACTATTATTTTAGAAAGGTATGTTCTTACTTATATACCATTGATATTAGACTATTATTTCTCTGAGTAAAGAGATATTAGACTTCCAAAAAGGTATGAAAATCTAGTTGCATATGCTCTGTCAGTTGCAGAAGAAGTTGAGATGCAGGAACCTAGTAGCTACAGAGATGCAACTAGGTTCCCTCGCGGCTTTGCATTTGGTCTACTACCAAAAGGCCTCATACTAGTTGAGGTATGTTCTTACTTATGTACCATTGATCTTTCCCATGATTAACCGATGTGGGATGTGGGACTTTCGTCGCCCCCTAACAAATCTTCCTCTCGAACAAAATACCACTTAGCCTCCTCTCAATTGACTTTTACAACGGATACCACGTGTTCTGTCTGGGCCTGACGCTCTGATACCACGTGTTGGGAATATGGGGGTCCGGTCCGCATATTCCTCCTCCGTATATAAGTAAGAACACAACCAATCTCAACACTAGTATGATATTGTCCGCTTTGGCGCCCGAAGGCCCTCACGACTTTGCATTTGATCCACTACCAAAAGGCCTCATACTAGTTGAGGTATATTCTTACTTATGTACCATTGATCTTTCCCATGATTAACCGATGTGGGATGTGGGACTTTGGTCGCCCCCCTAACAATTATCTAAATTCATTTTTCACTGCTTTACCCTTTCAAAATATTTCTCTAAAATCATATAATTTGTTAATATATCTGAATACCTAAAAACAACGTATATCAAAAACTGTTGAGATTATCTCTTTCCATAAGAATAATATAATTTGTTAGTAGATCTGAATACCTGAAAACAATGTCAATCAAAACGGTAGACATAATTCAGATTTCTTTTGTTAATATGTTTTTGTTTACATATTTAGATTTAAATCTCAAAATAAAATAAAATAATATATATATATATATATATATATAAAATAAATAATATAAAAAAGAAAATAACAAACAAAATATATTTTACTATTATTTTAGAAAAATGACATTAGATAAACAATACACTAAAACATATAATGGTAATAAGTATCTAACAATGTTGAATATTAATCTTATACACTTTATCTAAGAAAAATATAAAATATTAGTGATATAAAAATACCATATAGTCTAATGCTAACCCATGGTATAAATGGTTAGTTGAATATTTGCATGTTAAAAAAAAATATTTTGTCATGCTTTAAAATCTAAAAACCAGAAAAAGAGAATGGTTTCAAAAATAAATAAAAATGCAGGTTTTTTAGTGAGGAAAATAATTAACCTAAAAATGTTATTTGGTAAAAATAGAGAATCAACATTTAACTTCACTCATGCTATACGCACCAGCATAATTCATATCAGTCTAGTGAAACAAAAGCATTAATTGTTCTGTTAGTGAACCACGGCCTTATTATCACGAAGTATGAGTTGTAAGATTTTCCCTTCATATTTCATCGGAGTATTTGACTGCGGGTGTTTTTTTATGTCTTGATAAAAAAACCCAATATCCTTACATTATTTGTGATACAAAACATGTCCAGCAATGATGTTTGGCAAATTTCGGAGCATGATCCATTTAGGATTCGAGACATTCATGCATTTGAAATCATCGTTTTTTTTAACAAATATAAAGGTTTTTGGGTCTAAAGTAAAATGATCTGTTTGTAGTTCGTCTAATATAGTTTCGCTGGTTGTGTTAAGGAACTATGGTTGCTCAACAATGACAAAAATTGGCAACTACATCACCCTCTCAATGTGAGTGATGCAGGCCAACACACCACGTCTAAAAACAACTTCAGAACATTTCATACTTGTTGGCGGAAAATATAAAACAACATTCTCTTTAAAACAAACAAACGACTTTGATATAGATGGAAAAGAAAAAATGTTACAAGAACACTCTTACACCTCATACTAGAATAGAAATATTTTTCTTTCACTCAAGAGAGAATTCTTGTCTCTCTTTTCTCTCACTCTAACTTCTCTCTCTAATATTACTTCTTGGTGTCTTTGGTGATGTTCTAGATGGTTGCAGAGCTCCACTATTTATATAGAACCATAGTGGAGACAAGGATCCACAATCTAAAGATCTTAAAGATCTTATGGATATATAAACACTCAACCTCAAGACTACACTCAAGGTAAAAGTGTTTCTTACAGTCAACATCAAAGAGTATCTTGCACTCACCCTAAGAATGGTCTTACACACCACCTCCACTACTAAATAAATATTAATTTAAATGTTTCTAGAATATTCTTTCTAGATGGGCCTTATTAAGTGGGTTAGACCCTTTAACCGGGTCAAGTTTATGATCCAACACTCCCCCTTAAAATTGATCCTGCGACCCCTATTAGTTTCCTTAATTGTTTGAAGTCTTCGTTTTTCAATGGCTTGGTGAAAATATCGGCAGCTTGATCTTGTGTTTTCACATATTCAACTTGCACATCCTTTCTTGAAATGCACTCCCTTATGGAATACTGGATTCTTGGCTAAGGTGATGGCTGACTGATTGTCGACATACACGTTAGTTGGCTTATTCTGTGTTAGGTCTATCTCTTTCAATAGATTTCTAAGCCAAATTGCATGACTAACAAATGTAGTAGCTGCAACGTATTCCGTCCCACAAGTAAATAACGTGACAATTAGTTGTTTCTTTGACATCCATGTGAAAGCAATATTTCCCATAAAAAAATACAAACCCAGTAGTACTCCTTCAATTGTCTATGTCTCCACCCCAATCACTAGCGATATACCCAACAAGTTTGTAATCATTAGAAATAGAATAGAGTAATCCAAAGTCAATTGTACCTTTCAGATAACGAAGGATTCTCTTTGCAGCCTTGAAATGAGTTGTTGTTGGAGATTCCGTGTAGCGGTTAACCAACCCAACTGCATGAAGAATATCCAGTCTCGTGAAATTTAGATAGCGTAGACTTCCTATCAAAATTTTGAATAATGTCGGATCTACACTTTCACCTTCTTCATGTTTGGACATTTTGACTCCAAACTCCATGGGTGTGCTTATCGGGCTACAATTCTCCATCTTAACTTCTTTAGGATATCTTTTGCATAGCTTTCTTGTGAGATGAAAATTCCATCTTTATGTTATTTAACTTCAATGCCAAGGTAGTATGCCATGAGCCCCAAGTCTGTCATCTCGAATTCGTTTATCATTACTTCCTTGAATTTATTGAACATACTTGGGCTACTTACAGTGAATATCGAATCGTCCACGTAGAGACACACAATCAAAATATCTCTATCTTTGATCTTGGTATATGGATCGTGCTCGTAAAGACATTTGTTGAAGCCATTCTCTCAAAAATACTTGCCGATTCTACGGTTTCATGTCTTTTGTGCTTGTTTTAGCCCGTAAAGAGCCTTTTTTAGCTTCAACACCTTCTCTTCGTGACCTTTGACCTCATAGCCTAATGATTGTTGAATGTAGACTTCTTCTTCAAGGATGCCATTCAGAAATACAGACTTTACATCCATTTGTTGTATCTTCTTTTTGTTTTGAGCTACCAAAGAAATTATTACTTTAATAGTTTCTAATCAGACAACGGGGGCGAATACCTCATCACAGTCAATTCCCACCTTTTGACTATAGCATTTTAAAACAAGCCTTGCGTTGTGTTATTCAATATCCCTCTTAGCATTTCTCTTAGTTTTGTATAACCATTCTAACATCTATTGTCTTGCACCCTTTGGGAAGTGAAGTGAGTTCCCATGTGTCATTTTTCTCGATGCCTCTAATTTCTTCATCCATCGTGTCTCTCCATTGTTTCTTTTGGACAACTTCTTGAAATATCACTGGCTCATAATCAGCAAAGAGACGAAATAGTATAAAGTTATCCATTGGTTCGGTTACATCATAAAAATCACTAAGGCTTCTTGTACGTTCCACTGCTCTCTTATTTTGACTACCACCTGACAATGATGAAGGTTGTGAGTCTCCATGAGTAGATAATGTTGGTGAAGCATGTGGGGTTGCAACATTTTCTGATTGATCACTCGGTGTCTGCTCATCTTCTTCAATTTGGGGGAAAATTGTGAACTCATTTGTATGAGACTTAAAATCTCATTCGCCTTCTCCATCAACTATCACGTCTCGGCTTATCACAACCTTCTTATTTTTTAGGTTGTACAGCTTGTAGCCTTTGGAACTTGAGTCGTAACCGATGAAGATAAAATTCTTATTTTTATCAACGAGCTTGGTTCATCGTTCGTCTGGTACATGGACATGAGCTACGCTTCCAAATACTCTCAGGTGGGAAATTACAGGCTTTGTTCCACTTCACTCTTCTTGTGGTGTATTTCCCCAAACACTTCTTGTTGGATATCGGTTGGATAAGTAGACCGTACATGCCACTGCTTCCGGCCAAAAATTCTTAGGCAGTTTCTTGCTTTTGAGCATGCTTCCCGCCATATCAAGGATTGTTCTATTCTTCCTTTCTGCCACACCATTTTGTTGAGGAGATTTGGGAACTGTCAAGCGGCGACGAATTCCATGTGCTTCACAAAAATCTTGTAATTCATTGGATGTGAACTCCCCTCCTCGGTCAAATCTCATGGCTTTAATCTTATATCCGCTTTCTTTTTTCCACAATTGTTTTGAACTTCTTAAATATTCCAAAGACTTCGGATTTCTGTTTCAAGAAATATACCCAACTTTTTCTTGAAAAATCATCAATGAAGAGAAGGAAGTAGTAAATTTTACCTAGAGAGCTCGGCTTTATTCGACCACACACATCAGTATGAATAAGTTTGAGAGGTTTCTTGGCTCTTTATTCTGACTCCTTTGGAAAACGTTTTCTGAATTTCTTTCCAAGTAAACATCCCGCGCATAGTTGGTCAGGATGATCGATACATGGTAATCCTCTCACCATTTCCTTCTTGGATAATAACTCTAAACTTTTAAAGTTTAGAGGCCCAAATCGAACATGCCATAGCCACGATGAATCTTTGTAACAAGCCTTAAGACACTTGGCAACATCACTTTGTATATTCAAAAGAAACATTTTATTCTATGACATTTGAACTTTAGCAATTAAGTCTCCTTTGTCATCTCTCATAAAAAGACTATAATTTTTCATATGAATATCATATCCCTTTTCTAATAGTTTTCCCAAACTCAAGATGTTGTTTTTCATGCTAGGTACGTAATAGACATTTGCAATTATTTGGTGACTACCATCTTTTGCACGAATAAGAATGTTACATTTTCCTTTCACCGATATTTTGTTATCATCTCCAAAAGAAACATTTTCACTCACTGATTCATTGATCTCTAGGAACATGCTTCTTCTCCCACACATATGGTTGCTTGCATCGGTGTCAAGATACCAAGTGTTCTCTAGATCTTCATTAGTATTTTTGTATGTTAGTAGTAATATATCTTTTTGCTCCGTTTTTTCCTCCACATAGTTAGCCATCTCCTGAACTCTATTGTTGGGGCCTTTACATTCTGAAGCATAATGTCCAAACCTTTGACATTTATAGAATTGGATTTGAGATTTATCATACCTCGAGTTCGGATTTCTTCTTCCTCGACCTCTTGTAGAGCTTTCTCGTTTCTCGTAGTTGTAGTTCGAATTATTGTTGTTGTAATTCCAGCCACGTCCACGGCCATGATAACTACCTTGTCTGCGGCCTCTACCTCTATCTCGACCATGTTGGTTTCTATCATCCCCGTATTTTCATGCATGTCCTTGAGTTCTATTTTGAGGAGTTGCTCGGTGCTCTCTTGTTTTTTCTTGTGATTTTCTTCATAGGCTTGTAACGAGCTTTGGAGTTCTTCAGTCATCATTTTCTCCAAGTCTTTAATTTCTTCAATTTTCGCGACGATATGCTCAAATTTGGGATCCAACGAATGGAGTATTTTTTCCAATTACTCTCACATCTTCTTACTTCTCACCATTTCTTTTTAATTGATTAGAAACGGTTGCTACTCTTGAGAAATATTCTGAAATAGATGTAGACGCTTTCATATGTAAGGATTCAAATTCACCTCTTAATGTTTGGAGTCGTACCTTTTTTACCTTTTGACTCGTTTGTAAGAGATTTATAATTTCTCCCAATCACCATTCAAAAGACGTTATTTATGTCTAGTTGCCTTATCACCCAGTCCCTGGACACAGCTAAATTAAGAACCAGTTTTATAGTAGAGGCCTTTATGACTGGAGAAAAAGTTTATGTGAAATCAACACGAGGTTGCTGATGGAATTCTTTAGCTACAAGCCTAGCTTTGTAGCACTGAATGGACCCTTCTGAATTGTACTTCAACCTATAGACCCACTTACAACCCACCAAACTCATATTCCTGGTGTATAGAACAAGAGACCATGTATGGTTTTCCATTAAGGCATCATACTCACTTTGCATTGCCTGATTCCATTGAGGTACATTAACAGCATTAGAAAATTTAGTAAGTTCCTTATCAGTAAAAGTAGGAAAAATAATAACCCCTGAGTAAATATTTTTAGGTTTAAAGATGCTATCTTTAGCTCCGGTGACCATATAATGGCTGTTAGAAAATATTTTTGGTTTGATTTGGTTGTTTGGTTTAGCAAAAGGTAACTCAATGACTAACTGACATTCCATTGGTAGTTGTGTTACAAGAAGTTTGCTTGCAAAAGACTATGGATGTTTGGAAGGACTGGAGAATTTTCTTGGATCTACTGTTGGTCACTAAGGCTGCAAGGTGAGTTTTCAAGAGGTAAGTTTATGTGACTAGTTAATGCCTGGTTTGGTCTAGGTGAAACACTTTGTTATGAACAAGTGGTAGGACAGATAGGTTGTGAAGTAGAGTAGGCACTTTGTAGACCAGGAGACTTATCTGTGACACTGTCAGTAGGAAAACTAGGCAACCATGAAGACCTATACACAGAACCTGATAACTTAGACCCTAGGAAGCCAAAAAAACATGGGAATTCATCTTTATTAAAGATGATATTCCTTGGCATATAGACCTTCCCATCAGCACTAAGACACCTGTAACCTTTATGAAATTCACTATATCCCAAGAAAACACATTTGACTGAGTGAAATTGAAATTTACTAGTTTGATAGGGTCTAAGACATGGGAGACAACAACACCCAAAGGCTTTTAGAAACTTGTAATCAGGTTGAGAACCAAATAATTTTTCAAAAGGGGATTTATCTTGTAGAATATCTGTAAGTAGTCTGTTTATTAGGAAAACAGTTGTATGAAAACCTTATGGCCAGTATTTGGAAGGAAGGTTGGATTGAGCTAATAGAGTCTGACCAGTCTCAATGACATGTCTGTGCTTCCTTTCTGCTATTCCATTTTGAGCAGAAGTGTAAGGAGAGTATGTCCTGAGTTGGATGCCCGACTATCTAGCTAAAGAAAGAAAAGGCCTGAATTCCCCACCCCAATCTCACTGAAATTTCTTAATTTTTCTGTCACACTCATTCTCAACAAGAATTTAAAACTCTTTGAACACTATTAATGCGTCACTCTTATGTTTCAAGGGATATAGCCATATGAATATACTGAAGTCATCTACAAAAATTATATAGAACCTATAACCTGATTTGGATACAATAGGGGCCAGGTCCCCACAAATTTGAATGAATTAGATCCACATGAGAGGAATGAGATATAGAATTAGAGAATGAGAGAGAATATGGTTTGCCTAACTATCATTCATCACAAAAGAGTTTTTCATTAGTAGAAATAATAGGAAGGTTACAACTTTTCATGACAATTGACTGGACTCTCTTAGATGGATGACCTAGATTTTTATGCCAACTTATCTTTAGAAAATCAGAATTTCTAGGTACAATAGTGACATGAGATGGTAAATGATGATCGTTTAGAGTTTCTCCCTTAGAACACTTAGGAACAGATGAGCCTTCCAGTCTATACAGTCCATTCTCAATTCTCCTTGTGAGAAGTATCATCCATGTAGTATTGTCCTTCACAAAACACTTAAAACTGTGAAACTCAAGAAAAATATCATTGTGAAATGTTAATTTTGAAACATATAGAAGATTTTTGTTAATGTGCGGTACACGTAGTATACTGTTTATGTAAATTGGTTTGTTTTTTTGGTAGACAAGCAAGTCCTCCCTACATGTTTGATAATTAGTTTATTACCATTGCCTACAGTCACTGTTTTGTTACCTGAATATTGAACTTTCTGATTCATTAGTTTATCAGAGTTGGTGACATGGTGACTAGCATCAGTGTCAACATACCAACTTTATGTCCATTCCCAGTGTCTTGAGGTACAGTCATAATAGTCTGATCTTGATCACCTCTTTGTTGATCAGATGATACCTGACCCATGATATTTGGATCAGCCCTGAAGTAGTAGTAGGCAGCTCAATGTCCAAACTTCCCACAAATTTAACATGTAGGTTTATTGTTTGAGTAGTTGAATCTGCCTCCTCTGCCTCTGTAGGTGCTTCTGCCTCTGTAGTTGTTAGAATAGTTTTGAGAGTTATTTCCCATGAAATTTCTTCCTAGACCTCTATTCCAAGTTCTTGAACTCGAACCATAGTTATTATTCCCAGCAGGTTTAGCCTCAAACATATTAACTGCTGTGAGATTTATAGTGGCCATAGACACTTGTATCTTGCCTAGTTGTTCAAGTCTGTTTTCATAGGTCAGTAGTGTGGCTTGTAAGTAAAGCCAATTTTTTCACTTCTTTATTTGCTAAATGTATAACAATTGGCGTATATGCAGCATCAAGACCAGCTAACACTTGAGAGACTAAGTCATCTAGTGAAATATGAGAGCCTGTTAAGGCTAAACTATCAGTAATATGTTTCATTTTAGCTAGGTAGTCTTCCATAGATAGACTTCCCTTCCTAGTCTTTGGAACTCAGCCTTGAAGAATGTCACCCTGGACTTTGTTTGAGATCCAGAAAGCCTTACAACAACATCCCACAAACCTTTGGAGGTTCCTCCATCACTTGGGAAGCCACTTCTGCACTCATGGTGTTATAGAGCCAACCTAGAAGCAATTGGTCCTTTGCGATCCAGTTGTCATACTTTAAATTTTCAACTAACAGACCATCTAAACCACTAACTAGTTTTGGAGGACATGGATTTTTGCCATTGATGAAGCTTCCCAGCTTGTTTCCTCTAATGATAGGCAACATCATGGTCTTCCACGGTAGGAAATTGTTCCTGTCGAGTATAAGGTTATTACACGTACTTATCTCACTCATATGACTACTTTTGTTTGTAAGAAGATTGTCCATTGAAGACACAAACTGATCTGCTGATCATGAGCTGAAAGAAGGAGAATCTGTCCCTGTCAGTGGAGGAATGAAGATGCTCTGATACCAAGTAATAGTCTACAAGAAGAAGACTAGTATTTCTTTATTTCATTTGTAAAAAATGAATTGTGCACACTATTACATCTTTATTTATACATGTGTGATTCTGTTTCATATAATAGAACGTTGTTATATTTGTTACATTTTGTTACACACTTATTCTTTCATTTATTCAGATTATATTACTAATAGGTTTGACACAAGACCCAACTTGTTTGGATTCGGTATTAGCGCTTCGGCTTAAGACGAGCCATTATTTTATATGTTTACCTGATGCAAGGCATGACCTAACATATAAAGCCTTATCATTCTTGTCTTCTCCCAAGTCTCTCATACACGATCCAAACCCTAGACCAAGTTCATCTTCTACAGCAGCGACCTCTTTTTTTTCACCGTTCTCTTCACCTTTCTCACTTGTCTTCAATTCGTGTAACCTCGAACTAGATATTCTGACTTCGCCGAAGTAGAGAAACCTTCAAATATTAATACGTCCAAAAGGGAAACCAATATCGTGAGAACTTGAAATTGAAGCCAAACACCTCAAGAAACCCTTCCCATGCGCCCGAAAACTAAAAATGCTATATATCATTTGGCCCTTATGAATTTGGAGGAGGTCTCTCATCTTCCCTCTGATATTATACACCATGGTGAGCCCACAACAATACCAGAGACTAAGAGAAAAATATTCCAGGTTTGCCGAAAATAATTTGAAATCGACTTGATCCCTACTGAATTTGGCAAGAACTCTGGAGCCGAAAAGGGTACTAGTGTGGTAGATGATTTTAAATGAGCCAGATAGGACTAAAGCTATAAAACTTATAAGACCCGATGCATCATAATGGTTTTAGAGAAGGCTTATTTTATTGTGTTGCCAAAAATCAAGTATACTTATTGTTAAGGAAATCAACCATACCCAAACGAGATTCGATCCAAGCCTAATAGGATTCGTTAGGCAGAAGGTTAGCTATTCATCCAAAGTTGGTGAACACCTACCAAAAGGCTACATGAGCTAAACAAATTTGAAACACAAATTTGAAAAGAAAATACAAAGTAAATCAAACGCACAAACGATTTATTGTGGTTTAAATTTCAAAGAATATTTACATCCACATTAGAAAATTTGTTGACCACACATTAGAAAATTTTAAAATCTTATAGTCACATTATAAAAAACATTAATATTCTCTCTTCACTTTATATGGAGTCAAGGATGAGGAGTATAAGAAATCCAGATTATGATAGTTCTCTGAAAGGTACATCAAACATATATAACCTCAAACATCTATAACCTATTTCCAGCCAAATTAGTAAATATTCTCAGACACACTAACATGTATCGTTATCAAGTAGTGGCTCATTTTGTGGTGCATACTGATGGTCAAAGTGTGCTTGTCCTTCGTGTCTCCATTTAAAAATATATGCACCAAATTAGTCATTGTTAATGAGCGACATATTTTCCATTTATTCATAATATTCTCATCGAAGTGACATGTTCCTCCCAAAAATGTATAAGCATATCAAGAAGCTCTAACCATCAACTACTATATCTTCAGTCGAATAAGAGTTGCATGCACATTTAATTTAGCAATAGATCTAATATGTATGTCTTTAACTATATGCTCAACCCTAAAATTCCAATACCTTTATTCTAATAGGTATGTCATTGACTGTAGAGTTTAGACCTCTAGCTACCCTAGCTGCAGAACATGGCATCCTTCTACGCAAGTCCTGCCCTTACACACCAGCTCAAAATGGAAGAGCTGAGCGTAAGCACAGGCATCTTGTGGAGACTGGTCTGACTCTGCTAGCTCAGTCTAAACCACCCTATAAATACTGGGTGGAAGCCTTTGAAACAAGCATCTATCTTATTAACAGGTTACCTACTCCTACTCTTAACAACATCTCTCCATTTGAAGCCCTATTTCACAAAAAACCCAACTATCTAGTCATCAAAACTTTTGGGTGTGCCTGTTTCCCCTGTCTCAGACCCTATCAAACTCACAAATTTCAATTTCACTCTCTTAAGTGTGTCTTCCTAGGCTACAGCCACAATCACAAAGGGTACAAGTGTCTAAGTCCTACAGGGAGAGTCTATCTGTCCAGGAATGTAGTTTTCAATAAGACTGACTTCCCTTTTACCTCAGGGTTTCTTCATCAACCCCAAGGTAGTCAGTCTCCCTGTCAGTCTGTCAGAATTTGGCTTCCCTCACTGTCTACTTCTATGGTCTCTGAAAGAGTGTCTATTTGTGCTAGTCCTACATCTGATCTCTCCCTTGAGCCTCATACTTCTCAGCCTGTCTCTCAGACAGAACAACAGACCACTCACTCACACTCACTGCCCAACTCACCTTCTAAGCCTTATCCAGACCCTTCTACACTCACTCTCTGACCCTGACATTGCTACTAATCCTCACCAATACACTAACACTCACACTAGGCCCACACCATCACTCATCATTGACCTACCATTTCCCACTCCAACTCCTTTTAACCCTTCTCCACAGCCTACAAACACTCACATCATGCAGACAAGACACAAAAGTGGTATCCATAAAACCAAACTACCCTATATTGGAACTCTTAACACTGCTGACAGGGACATGTCTACACCATCTAGTTTTTCTAAAGCTGCAGGGGATCCTAATTGGGTGGCTGCTATGAAGGCTGAATTTAATGCTCTAATGGCTAACAAAACTTGGTCTCTAGTTCCTTTACCATCTCACTCTACTATTGTTGACTGCAAATGGGTGTACAAGGTAAAGCATGCTATGGATGGGTCTGTTCAACGTTATAAAGACAGGCTTGTAGCCAAAGGCTTCCACCAAACCCCTGGTATTGATTTCTATGATACATTCAGCCCTGTTGTTAAGGCCTCTACAGTCAGGCTCATACTCACTATTGCAGTCTCAAAGAATTGGTCAGTCAGGCAACTTGACATCAACAATGCCTTTCTAAACGGGGAGCTACAAGAGACTGTCTATATGCAACAGCCCCAACGCTTTGAAGATGTCAATCAACCTACCTATGTGTGCAAGTTAAACAAGGCTCTCTATAGTCTGAAGCAAGCACCCAGGGCCTGGTTTTCTAAGCTACATGATACTCTAACTGATTGGGGATTCAAGAACTCAAGAGCTGACTGCTCTCTCTTCTACCTGGTTACCAAAACTACAATCCTACTCATCCTAGTGTATGTGGATGAAATCCTGGTCACAGGAAATGATGCAGCATGCCTCACTCAGTTCACTCACAAACTCTATGCAAAATTTTCTCTTAAAGACATGGGATCACTCTCTCTATTCATTGGAATAGAGGTTCATCGTGATAATACAGGTATCTACCTAACACAGCATAACTATATCGAGAACTTACTTGCCAATCAGAGTGCTGCTCTCTCCAAGCCTTGTCCTACTCTTCTTGCTCCTGGCACTGCCTTGTCTGCAACCTCTGGCTCTCCACTTCCTTCACCTACACAATACCGAAGTGTGTTAGAAGCCTTACAATACCTAACACACACCAGAACAGACATTGCCTATGCTGTTAATCGACTGAGTCAATATCAGCAGCCTCCTACATCTACTCACTGGCACTGTCTCAAAAGGATACTACGATACTTATCTGGGTCACGTTGGCTGGGGCTTCATATCAAGCCTTGCTTCCATCTTCAATTACATGGTTACTCCGATACTGAATGGGCCTCCTCCGTTGATGACCGACGCAGCACTGGAGCATACTGTGTCTTTCTTGGAGAAACGTTGATCTCTTAGTCCTCCAAGAAGCAGAACGTCGTCTCTCGATCGTCCACAGAGTCTGAGTACAGAGCTCTCGCCAATCTTTCTGCTGAGTTAATCTGGATTCGTTCGTTACTCACTGAACTTCAAATCCCTCTCATACCTCCTTTTGTCTTGTGGTGTGATAATCTGGGAGCCAGTGCTTTGGCTTCGAACCCCGTCTTCCATGCCCGCACCAAGCACATCGAGCTTGACGTGCATTTCATTCGAGACCAAGTTCTTGGAGGGACCATTCAGATTCGCTATGTCCCTACTCAAGACCAGGTGGCCGATTCCCTCACCAAAGATTTGCCTCCGTCTCGATTTGCTTATCTACGGGACAAACTCGGGCTCCTTGAGTCACCGCTTCGTTTGAGGGGGGATGTCAAGTATATGCCTCCGGTGAATCTCGTCGTCGACGATGACTGCTCTGAAGAAGGAGAAGCAGCATCGCACGACCTCAAACACTAACTCTGTCCTAGGGTTATAACCTTGGGCTTATGTCCTAGGGTTATGACCTTGGGCTTGTGTGTGTTGGGTCCAAAACTCAGACTCAACACCTTGATCTATTGGACTCCTAAGATGGTCCTAAAGCCCAACAAGACTCTCCCTAAAAGGACCCATGTGCTATCCCTATTGCCAAACACTCACTCTCATCCTACCCCTGTATCCAAACAACAAGACTCATTTTGAACAGCATTGTAACAAACAAAAAGAATATTCCAAAAGTCAGTTACATCTGAAAATCTGTACTTAAATACCATTTGGTTACATTGAATGAATTAGTGAAAAACTTTACATTTTCTACTCTATTGTTCACTCACTAAATTCGACTTGCACAAACCGTTCCAACTTCTTAACTCCGGTTTGCTCTTTTTTGTCTTTAAAATCACATTGAATTACATCAATCATATTTCTTCAGTTACAACACTTAATTCAAGACCTTCGGCACATGTTTCAAGATTCAACACATACTTCAAATTTTATCTCTTAGTTCCCAGCTCCAAAACCTAGTTCCAGTTTCAGAACCTAGCTCAAACTTCATAATACAACTTCAATACTCAGTTACAACATTAATTAAGTACTAGAATATGATTTCAGTACCAAATTAAAGATTCAATAACAAGTTACAACTTCATCATAGATTTACCGCCTTTGACACCAAATCATGCCTTGATTAGTAATCTTGTCGCAATTACTTAGTGATTATACTTAATAATTCTACATCTAGGCTTTCAACTACTCTAGTACCCATTATCCCGATGCTCCGACTACTCGCATAAACAAATTTTCCACTTGCACGCATATAATTATTAATTCATATTTTGTTTGTGAACTCTGTTTTGGCAGTCCTTCGTATTGACCTAAAATGATTAATTTATAAAGCATACCACTACATGTCTCGAATGATAAATTCCTATATAGTTTGTGAACTCTGTTTGATAACTAGTCTCCTCACCTCCTACTTCTAAGAATAAAATACCAACATCCATCTTACCAAAATTTGACATCCATCTAGAATTTAAACATCAATGTTACAATTTTGCTCCCGATTTCAGCCACATCGGATCGGTGTTTAGTGTCATGTCGTGTCTATTAGATCAACCCTCTTTGACGGGTCGTACACCTTACATGTGGTCATAAACACTCTCAGAATATTTTCCATCACCACATTGATTATGGACGATTTAATCTCTACTGTCATCTGTTATGGGTTAAAACAGAAAAGATCATAATTACTTGGACAAAGCAAGATCTCCTAAGATCTATCACAATCACTTTAAAATACTTTAAGGGGCACAATTTTTTTTTAAAATGCTCGGTGAACCGACACAATATTTTTGCAACATAAACAGGAGGAAGGATGAAGGTGTATTAGTGAATAACGCATAAAACCAACGTTTCCAGCAAGGACAAATTTTAATCTCATTTTTCGAATTCATAGTTAATAGTGGATCTGGAAGCTTATAATTGTTTTCTAGTCAGCATGATGAAAATACATTTATTTTTCTATATCTTGTCAGTGTTCGAAAGTTTCTCTCTCGTTTTATATTGACTCAACTAAGATACGAAGAACACTTAATATGGTTATAGCGAGAAACTTAGGCACATTAAATATACGAGATTTGTGATTTGTTGCCATAATTGTGGCAATTAGAAATAGAAGCTTTTATCTTTTTTGTGTTATTTTATTGGGTCAGAAATCCTCAATCCAAAAAAATCAAAAAGTTTTGTATTGAAAGGCAACAAAAATTCCAATTCAAGAAATTCATTATAAAACATATCGTTTTAGGCTAAAAAATTAATGGGTTTGCTTTAGTCAAACAAATTGATTTTTAAAAATGTGAAACTTTCATTACTCATACCATCGTTGTAATCGTAAATATCCCTCATTCTAGGGTATATTTCTCTTGGTCCGGTGTCCCCCTTATTACAGTGACACATATAATGTTCTCTCATGCACAACTCTTTCACCACCAAGTCTTTGTGTCACAACTATAAGAGAGGTCAACGTCACACAATATTGTTCAAGTGTGTGATCTTCATTGGCTTCTCTTTTGCCACTTTTGACTCAATCGGCCTATGTCAGAACCTCCTGAGTCAGAGACTTTTGAGTTCAAACTGAGACTTTGTTATTTATTTTAGTGTAATTGGATCGACTAGTCGACCAATTTAATCATGATATATTATCAAACAAGTCGTAGAGTGCGGAGTGCACGCTTGTTAGATATATTGTTCAATTTTATTTTGGTTAAATCGGCTATTATTGCAAGTCAACAGAATTTCGAAATTGAAAATTTGACCGTTGTATTCAAATTTAAATTTCAGCCGTTTTATTACAAAACCAGTTTAGAGACCCTAACTGCCCTAACTTCCAAACTGTTTTTTGGTTGGTCGAATTTATAAATATGGGTTCTGTTGAAAATGATATTATATCATTTTCATCCTCTCTGTTCAAAATTATATCTCTGATTTTATCCAATTGAAATTTTTGGAGAACCCCAAAAATATTTCAATAAGAAATTGTTTACAAGACTTCAGAGATTATCCGGAAACGAAACACTATTTTCTACAACCTTTGAGTCAGAGACCTTTTAGACATAGCTTTTAACTATCCCTCCCTGTCTTTCATACATATTCATCATGGATGAACCATCATTTTTATGCTTATTTTTTCCCATGAATTGGTTCCTAAAAGTGTTGTATAAACACTGGAAATGCATGATCATTTCTTTCGGTAGACCGTTGAACCAGACGCGAGAGTTTTCTTTGGATTAAATGTCATTATCATGTTTCTGATCTGTTCTAGGTGATGCTTCGAGTCCCTAGAGCCGCCATTGGTGTCCATTAGGTCAGGTTCAAAGTTCTTAAAAAGTTGGTCCTCCGAATATTATTCATGAATAAATACTTTTTTAGAATGTACATAGCTATTTTTGGTTTCTCCTCGTTGCATTCGATCTCACTCTTATCTTTGTTTCTTTCAGAGATAGTGTAGTTTGACTATTCTTCGCACTCGGCGCAGCTATGTTTCTTTTTCATATTCTCAATGACACTATGTTTTTTTCATCATACCTGTTGTTATCATTCTTTACCCTCTCTAACCGTACAATTTTCCTTACTAACCTCGTTGTGCAGTTTTTCTTATGTGTATTTTTTTAATTGACTTTTTCCGTTAAGTGTCGCAACACTTCTATCATTTTTTTCACCCTCGTCTTAGCTGCATGGTCTCTCTCGTTCTGTACCTGTTTGGCCTTAATTTTCTTATGTTTCATTTCTTCGTTCTTCATTTCCTAAAGCTGAATATAAAATAGCGTACTGTCTTCGTACACGACAAAAACTCGATTAACTAAGCCACCTTAGGGCCGACTACTCTCATCTTGCATTTGGAATACGAGCGCGATCAGTGGATTAACAACGGTGGTCTCACCCGCTTTAGTCACATGTTGTTCCCCAGGCACAACGTCCAACGATTGATATTACTTTAGGTTGGTCTCATTAGCCGACAACATTTCCAACGATTGATCTTACTTTAGGTTGGTCTCATTAGCCGACAACCTTTCTAATGATTGATCTTACATTAGGTTGGTCTCATTAGCCGACAACCTTTTCATTAGACGGGTATCTAGATATTCACTTTCGATTCCTGATCTAGTTGTTATGATATGTTAGTTAACATTCTTAGGGTAAAAGAAATATTTTCTCACACACGACGCCAAATTTGTTAATGGATTTCTTTCTCAAATGTATTGCAAAGATAACGACAATAGATTTAAGAAAAGAATAGAGTTTTATGAATAAAAGTATATTTTTATATATAAAACTCAGTCCAAAAAACTATAGTCGAGGTTCTTCCTTGCTTTTTCTCATTTACAAACTATTTTATTTGTGTGTATTGAAAATCTATTGATTACACATTTGACCATTTTGAGTTGCTTTGAATTATTATGATAAATTTTAATAAATAATGAAACACTTTACACATTTTTATGTCGACGTCCATTGTCATCGAAACTGCTCAGGTGTTCTGTATGTTCACCTTGTCTGCTCATTTTGGACCTCATGTGCATTAATTTTATTCCATTGGCTCGTATTGATGGTTATTTTCGTCTCGTTCCTTATCCTCGTTTAGTATTAATCATTTTCTCTCGTCTTCTGCTCGTTATACGCTTTATATTCGTGTTGTTTGTCCCGTACGTATTTCCGTGTTTCCTAAAAAATATGGCTCCTGTTTTTCTCTAACTTACCTTTTTTGTAAGTGGAATAAGCGTACCTCGTCAGCATAAAAAAAACATATATGTGTTGGGTAATATTTTTGTACCAAAACAAAATTAATTTTTGTACCAAAACCAAATTAAGTTTTTCATATAAAAAAAGATTAAAATATTTTTATATGATTTATCATGTGTATTCTAATTATTATATTTTTAATTTTTACTTATCTTATTTACAACATCAATTTTTTTTAATTTTTTTTATATGTATTTATAATAAATTTTGTTTTTAAATGGCATATGCATTAAGTACTAATAGATAACTTAATCTCTTATTTATATGAATACGAACTTTACCTTTTTTTTTAACTGTATAGTATTTTAAAATCAAAACGTAGATTTTTTTTACAAACCACAATAAACTTTTTTAGTCTTCTTTAATTATTTAGAAAATAAAATAGTTACATATATTTATCAAAAATTATAACCAATAAATTTATTTAGTTTAAATATATTTGTTTTATTAATCAACCAAACCCTATCATGTTTATTATAAATAATTATAAAAACAATTCAAAGATTACCCTTTAAAAAATAATTGTAATAATTGTTTTATTACTTACTTTTAATTTGTTTAATTTTTTTAGTAAATATTTATTAGAATAAAGGGAAAATGGTTATACTATAATCACAAAATAGTAATGACTAACATATTAATAAACTTTACAAATTAAATTTAAAACATTTGAGTATTTTAAATTTCTTTGTTATTATAGCTAAAAACATATCATCAAACTTTCCTGAAATTTGTTTTCAATTCCAATAGCCAACATTAAATTTTATTTATATTTTTTCTCCTAATAAGGAATGGTAAAAGATGTTCTGAACCTACTTATGGAAAAAAAATGTTATTAGATTAGATTAAGGCAATAGATACAAAAGGAAAACTATTTCAATTGTTTCATTAGTCAGTGTGGTATCATAGTCTGATGCATTATATTTTAGTATTTTTATTATTGTGTATTATAGTTACGAAATCTTGTGAACCTTTAGATATACTACCCGATTTTGCGAGCACCAAACTATACTAGAGAACTATTTTGGTTGCACGAAATGCTATAACATAGAAGGGTAATGCTAACTCACACATTTGGATGAAAGATATAATTGAGAAAACAGTGATGGTCTGATATCTTCCCCACCATGTATCAGTCAAAGTAGTTCCAATCACAGGTGTGAGGTGTAAGAAATACTCTACGGACTTCTTACTTAACTTATTGAACCATAAAATTAAATCATCATGTAATAATGCGGAATAAATACTTACAGGATGTAGACATTCTTTGATCTTCAGATTCCTGACTTGAAGTGGATGATCCGTGATCCTTTGCTAGGTTTTGGATTCTTCTAAGAGATGGTAACCAAAACACAATTTTGTAATTGATTCAAAGGAAGAATCAATTCGTTTTTCTTAAAGGATTGTTCTCTCTGTATTTGATCTCCTGTCTTTTAAGAATGCAGAACTCATTCTTATATAGAACTGAAGTGAGAAAACGGTTTTTCTCCTTTAACCGTCTGTAACTTCCAGACGGTTACTTAATGAAGACCAGTCCTTATTAAATTGCCACCCTCAGGGACCATAACCCGGTATTATTTTGTTTTGCAAAATAACCCCAAAAACTTTTACGTTTTGCTTAAGTTGTTTATTTCTGAACCCAATCCTTCACAATATTCGGAATTAAACCTGGTATCTATACAATTACCTCCATGATACATATTTTATCTACTAGTCCATTCTTTTTTTATGATTACTTTTATTGGACTAATATTAACGATAGTTCGATACATCGATAAAACATGTGACAGTCCAACTTAATAGAGAAATTCCAACAATCTCCCACTTGGATCATTATATGCTACTATAGGATGCATCCACTTAATGAACGTTCTTAATTTCTATCGTAACATAGATAACTTTAACGATCCCGTAAATGACCATTAACGACATAGGACTAAAGTCATCATCAATGCATTTCAAGCCGCAAATAGATGCATCAGTAATCACGATATCGCAACAATCAACTACATGGATCTATCATGGTGCATAGCATAAGAATAATATGAAATGTAATCTTACATATCTATTCTTAACTAGTCCCACTTAATTGGAGGTCTACTTACAGCATAGTACAAATAATCAAAGATAAGAGCACACTGAAAACTTATATATAAACATGTTTGAATTAATGATCTTAAGTTCGTGAATATCATAATACAAACAAATTTAATAGTTTAATACAAACTCCCACTGAAACTAACAATCCTCTAAGTACACAACACCCATGTTAATGGTGTATACAATAAAAACTTTAGGTACTAATGCCTTCGTAAGAGGATCTGCTAACATCGAGTTTGTCCCTATGTGCTCCACACTGATTTGACCACTCTGTACTCTCTCTTTAATAGACAGGAACTTGATATCTACGTGTTTGCACTTAACCGAGCTCCTGTTACTGTTTGAATACTGAACTTCCGAGTTATTGTCACAATATAATCTAAGGGGTCTTTCTATCTCCTCTATGATTCGCAGTCCCGTGACAAAATTTTGCAGCCAAAGCGCCTGATTGGATGCCTCGAAACAAGCAACAAATTCCGCAGCCATAGTGGAAGATGCAATGAGTGTTTGTTTAACACTTTTCCATGATATTGCACCTCCCGCTAAAAGGAATATAATGCCTGAGGTTGAACGACGAGAATCCTCACATCCAGCGAAATCCGAGTCGGAATACCCTATGACCTCCAGTTTATCCGACTTCTTATATGTTAACCTGTGATGTTTTGTTTGTTGCAAATACCGGAGAACTCTTTTTACTGCTTTCCAGTGTTCCATCCCCGGATTACTTACGTATCTCCCTAACACACCCACCACAAAAGCAATATCTGGCCGTGTACAAACTTGAGCATACATCAGACTTCCAACAGACGAAGCATATGGAACCTTTTGCATTTCCTCAATCTCAAGTTTTATCTTTGGGCATTGCTTAAGGCTAAACTTTTCACCTTTTGATATAGGGGTTTCCTTTCCTTTGCTGTTAGTCATCCCGTAACGTTGTAACATACTCTCAATATACGGCTTTTGTGATAAACTCAAAATTCTATGGGATCGATTCCTATGAATTTGAATTCCTAACACAAATGATGCATCACCAAGATATTTCATATCGAATTTGTCCGAAAGAAATTTCTTGGTCGTATGTAACAATTCTTTATCGTTCGTGGCCAATAATATGTCATCAACACAGCACAAGAAATATGAATTTACTCCCACTGAACTTTTGATACACACAATCCTCCACTGAATTTATCTCGAAACCAAATAAGACAATAAATTCAAGGAATTTGTTATACCACTGTCGAGACACTTGCTTGAGACCATAAATAGATTTCTTCAGTTTGCATACCGTCGACTTTGGATCACCAGAGACAAAGTTTTCAGGTTGTAACATATAGATCGTTTCCTCAATGTCTCCATTAAGAAAAGCGGTCTTTACATCCATTTGATGGAGCTCAAGGTCGAAGTGTGCAACTAATGCCATGATTGTCCGAAAAGAATCCTTCGAAGAAACTGGAGAGAAGGTTTCTTTAAAGTCAATCCCTTCACGTTGAGTAAAACTCTTAGCTACAAGTCGCGCTTTATGCCTCTCCACTTTACCCTTAGAATCCCGTTTGGTTTTAAAAATCCATTTACAACCAATCGGCTTCTTTCCTTCAGGTAATGGAACAAGCTCCCATACCGCGTTATCTTGCATTGATTTAAAATCTTCGTTCATTGCTTTAATCCATAAGATAGAATCGGAACTTTTCATGGCTACACGAACACTTAAAGGATCGTTTTCTGTTTAACCATAAAATTCTTCATGTTCTTGAAGATACACTATATAGTCTGAAGATATAGCGCTCTTTCTTTCTCTAGTAGATCTACGCAAAGGTATAATTTCTTCATTTTGCACTTGAACTTCTTGAGGAGGTAGAGTTTGTTATTCTTGAACAACTTCATTTTTCTCCATTGGAACAACATCCATAGGAGGAATATTAACATCATCTTGAGTATCTATATGTTCTAACAAATTTGAAGTGATGATTGGCCTTCTAATTACCATATCATCATCTGACACTATAGTATCATTGTTAGAACCTTCATGAATCTCTATTGATTCTTCCTCAAAATGAATGTTCGTTACTAATTTCTTCCCCCCAAACTCTATATCCTCAAAGAATTTCGATGTACCCGTCTCAAATATATTCTTTGTGGAAGGATCATAAAACTTAAAACCCATACTGTGCTCGGGATATCCGATGAAATAACTACTAACCGTTTTGGAGTCTAATTTCTTTTCATTCGGCCTATAAGGCTTCGCTTCAGTTGGACATCCTCAAACATGTAAATGTTTAAACTACGTTTACGCCCAGTCCAAAGTTCATACGGTGTCTTAGTGGTTGCTTTCGTCGGAACTCTATTAAGTAGGTAGGTCGCACATTTTATTGCTTCTCCCCAGAGTGATATAGGTAATGTTGAATGACTAATCATACTTCTTACCATATCCTTCAATGTACGGTTTCGTCTCTCAGATATTCCATTCATGTTGGGCGAACCCGGCATCGTCTACTGAGGGACTATGCCAAACTCTTCTAGGAACTTTGCAAACGGTCCATGACGTTGTTCACCTGAACCATCATATCTCCCGTAGTATTCACCACCACGGTCCGATCTGACGCACTTAATGTCTTTACCAAATTGTTTTTCAACTTCGGTCTTAAAGACTTTGAACTTGTCAATGGCCTCTGATTTTTTGTCAATGAGATATAGATACCATATCGTGAATAGTCATCAATGAAAGATACAAAATATCGTTAACCGTTCCATGATGCTGTAGGGAACGGACCGCAAATGTCTGTATGTATCAAATCCAAGACCCCTTTCGCTCTGTATGCATCTAATCGTTTCACTTTGGTCTGTCTTCCTTTTATACATTCAATGCAAACGTTGAAGTCCAAAAAATCCAGTTCACTTAATAAACCTTCTGAAACAAACTTTTCAATTCTATTTCTAGAAATGTGAACTAATCGCTTGTGCCAAAGTTTTGTTGATTTTTCCATTTTACAATTTAGTTTTCCAGGTACATCTACATTCATTATCTCTTTGGGATCCTTTATAGTATCCAATACATACAAGTTATTATTTTATATTAACTTTCCAGAACCAACAACATTACCATGTAAATAAAGACATAAACTTTCATTTCCAAATAGACAAGAATAACTTAATTTGTCTAACAACGGAAAGGAAATTAAGTTCCTTCGAAAAGAAGGTACATACAATACGTCTTTTAAATACAAAAATTGTCCACTGGTAAGCAACAAACGAAAATCACAAATAGAATGAACTAAACGTGAACTGCCATCAACAGTATAGATGGATGTTTCACCATCACTCAGGCTTCGGTTTCTTATCATACCCTGCAAAGAAATACAAACATGAGTCGTTGCTGCTATATCAACCCACCAAGTATTTCTCGGCACTACAACTAAATTGATCTGAGAACAGACCATAGAAGTGAAAATACCTTTGGCTTTCATCATAGCCCTTCATTTTCATATTCTTTCTTAAAGTGCCCCGGTTTCTTACAATGGAAGCAACGCCCTTTACCAGACGTACCCTTATGCTTCTTTTATCCCGAACCGGATGCATGTGCATCTGAACCTTTATACTTTCTCTTGATTCTCTTATCCATCTGAGCTTTGACCATTTGCACTTCTAGATGTTCTTGCTTCATCTTTTCCTCCTCTTGTGCTGCCTGAGAGATGAGCTCCTTGAGAGTCCATTTCTCGCGCTGACAGTTATAAGAAGTTTCAAAGTTCTTATACTGAGGAGGGAAATAGTGAAAAACAAAGCTTACCACAACATCTTCGGGAAGGTCAATCTTAAGTTCTTTCAGTTTGGAAGCGATGTTTGACATTTCCAAGATGTGCTCACGAACAGTCCCTTTCCCATGATATTTCATAGAGGCTAGCTTAATAAGCAGAGTCTTAATCTCTACTTTATCGTTCTTGGCAAAACATTTCTCTACCTCTTCGAGAAACATTTTCGCATTAGTGATCTCAGGTAGAACTGCACCACAGAATGCTAATGGAATTGCTTGCTTCATGATCCTTAGAGTTATCATGTTCTACTTTTCCCACGCCTCTGACTCTTTCTTCTCCGTAGGAGAACTGTCATCAATCAGAGGTTTAGGTTCATCGACCCTTAATGCTAAGTCGTAATCATGGCACATCAAGTGCAGTAACATATCTTCTTTCCACAACTCAAAGTTGCTCCCATTAAGTGTGGGTGCCTTTTTGCCTTCCGGGTTATAGAGATACGAATTTGCTAACATAACAAACAATAATTAGCCAAAACATCACTTAACATATAATCTCCATAGGATTTAACAAATAAACATAGCATAATAAAACATACTCTTACAATATCAATAAGATACCTTTGGGCAAGCATATTAATTTGTATATGTATGAGTTTGAGTATAATTAATGTTGATCCTACTAATTAACTTAAGTAAGAAAATCTTCCTTTGGGCCGATTTTCGTAGATCAATTTTCTCAATGACCAATTCACAAATAATTATCTCGTGTCTAAGATTAAGTATGTCAAACCTTAAACTTCCTTTAGGCTGATTAAAGTTTACATACTTGTCAATCAGAGACTTGTCAGAACTCTAAAATAATTAATTCACCGATAGGGATCACTTTGGCGATATATTGGATCTTTAATTATTTATCCAAGTTCGGACAACTTAAAACATGCTAATTATTTTGAAAAATACTATACGACTATCTATTCACTTAATGTCGAAACTATTTCGTAGTCTATATATAAATTTAACGACTTAAATTTATTATATTATAATATATTTGTAATTATATTAGGATATAATTCTTCATATATATTATAATATAATACTTATATATATAATATGTCTTTAAATATTTATATATAATAAACTTTAATTATATAATATAATATAATTCTGATTTATATATAACTACGGCAACTGCTCTCAGGTCATGCTTTAACTTATTATTTAACTCTAGTCACTTCTTTTACATGTTTAACTGTGCGTCTGTGCCGTACACGACTTCTGAAAGTTCTTTTACATGTTTAACCGTCACGCCGCACACGACTGCCGAAAGTAAAGGAGCAGTAACTAATTTTATATAGTATACAACCTTGTAATTATTCAGTTATATACGCCGTACACGATTTTCGAAAATAAAGAAAGACTTATAACTTTATATAATATAATCTTATAATTATTCACTTATAACTTTATATAATATATAACATGAGTAACCGCTTACTGCAAACTTAATTGCAGGTAACTGAGAGATATATTTGCAGCGACTAATTATATATATATATATATATATATATATGATCTAATAGATGTATATAAGTAACTTTGAACAATGATGATACTGCAATAATATATATACGCGATTTTCCGCAATAAATCATTTGCTATTAAATTTTTCAAATATAGATTCATATAAAACTTAACTCAAGCAAAGGTTTATTACGATTTGTAGATTTAACATATTTGAACTATCTTGAATACTTATAATTCTTTCTTTCTGAAATCCGAAACTAAAATTCAAACATGTTTTGTTGATAGACAAACATTTTTAGTTTCATAGATCATGATTTCATAATCTGAAAATTTAAGAAGTTAATTTCATGGTGGCTCTGATACCACTTGTAAGAAATACTCTACAGATTTCTTACTTAACTTATTGAACCATGAAATTAAATCATCCTGTAATAATGCGGAATAAATACTTACAGGATGTAGACATTCTTTGATCTTCAGATTCTTGACTTGAAGTGGATGATCTGTGATCTTTTGCTAGGTTTTGGATTCTTCAAAGAGATGGCAACCAAAACACAATTTTGTAATTGATTCGAAGGAAGAATCAATTCGTTTTTCTTAAAGGATTTTTCTCTCTGTATTTGATCTCCTGTCTTTTAAGAATGAGGAACCCATTCTTATATAGAACTGAAGTGAGAAAAAGGTTCTTCTCTTTTAACTGTCTGTAACTTCCAGACGGTTACTTAATGAAGACCAGTCCTTATTAAATTGCCACCCTTAGGGACCATAACCCGGTATTATTTTGTTTTACAAAATAACCCCAAAACTTTTACGTTTTGCTTCAGTTGTTTATTTCCGAATCCAATCCTTCACAGTATTCAGAATTAAACCTGGTATCTATACAATTACCTCCATGATACATATTTTATCTACTAGTCCATTCTTTTCTTTATGATTACTTTTATTGGACTAATATTAACGATAGTTCGATACATCGATAAAACATGTGACGGTCCAATTTAATAGAGAAATTCCAACATGAGGTAGCATATGCCCTGCCATGTCGTAACATTACGAGCAGTTATGAAATGAAATAAAAGACAATCGAATTGAAGCCATGTTGGAAAAAGAGAGGCTACATGTTGGAAAAATAGAGGCTAGAGTAGGGGATCATCTACTAGTACTATTCATTTTACTCATGGTTTTAAAATATCTTCTTTAATTTTAATGTTATTTTAATTTTAATTTTATAGTTTTTTATTTTATACTTTAAACTGATTGTATTTTATTTTAATTTTTGTTTTAAAATATGTTCTTTAATTTTAATGTTATTTTAATTTTAATTTTATAGTTTTTTATTTTATACTTTAAACTGATTGTATTTTATTTTAATTTTTGTTTTAAATCTAAATATGCAAACAAAAACATATCATCCAAAGATAGTTCGGTAACATCTATAGTTTTGATTGACGTTGTTGGATCCATTAACAAATTATATAGTTTTAGAGTTATTTTGAAGGATAAAGTAGTGTATATAAGAATTTAGATAAAATTTTGAAAGTGATTAAATAGTCTACTGCACAAAATAAAAATAAGAAAATACATTATTTTTATATCCATTATAAATATGTTTCCTTGTTTTTAATATAAGATATATATAAATAGATATGATTTTCATTAGATTTGATTTTGATTTGTACAATTAATAACAATATACATTCTATCATATTCCAGATAAACTTGATTAATATATTTATTACTATTTACTTTTTTAATAGGAATAAGTAACAAAAGAATATGTCTATTAATTTTTTTTAACATAGTATTTTAATGTAACTTTGTTTAGGGGATTATAAGGTGTATCACTAATGGTCTTAAAAACTGCTTTATTCAAATCTTTGGCGGATCACAAAATTTACTAAAAAAAGTTTCAATTTTGTAGAAATGAAAATAATACAAATAAACTGACTTTCTTCCCATACATCATAGTTTGTGATATGTTATTTGGAGCACGTCCATGGATTTCGGATTGAACTTAATAGATATCCAGAAAGTGTTCGGATTAAACTTAACGGATACCTATAGGGTCTCTAATTAAGCTTGACAGATTACAGAATCTGGCTTGAGACCAACCACAAAATTGAGTGGTTACAAGTTGTAATTGATTATCTTCATTTCTTATTGCTAGAAACTTGATTTGTTACGTATTATATCTTCTACAAAATTACATACACATCCATTTCTATATATATAGAACTAGCTTACAACGTTAATAATATTTGCCCCTCATTTCCTTCATTAACTTGTAAAAAATCTAACCAGATCGCATTCGAGTCCTCCTGATGTTTCTATGTTTTTGTGAATATCCTTCTTTATAATTTAAGGATGTTATCTAAATACATATTGTTTCCAATGAAACGAAATACAAAAATGAAATATATAACAAATTAGCCTACTATTACTGTGTCTTGTTAAAACTTTCTTACGTCAACAGGATATAAAAATAGTACACCAACCAATATTATATATGAATGGCCAACAATTAAACCAAATAAAAAAATATAAATTTAAAACAAATAAATTTTCAAATTTTCAGTATTTCATGGGTGAGAAATAGACATTTCTTCTTTACAAACCAACTTGTAAGTTTAAATACTCACCAAATGCTCTTCTATATAAAAAAAAACTCTCTCCTCTCTAGAATTGTCAACGGTAACCTAGCTTCCCCTTCTTCTTCTGGTTATTGCAATGCATTCCCTGACTTCTTAGCCACGGAATCCTTGGTCAGATGATTGAAACTTATGGTTCAACTTTGTACATGGCTGCCAAGAATGTCACAATTCCAAGCCTCTATGCTTTTCTGATCCTCTATGTCAAGAGTTCAAAACATTGCCCTTCACCCTTTTACCCTCCTCTTTCCTTTGGAAAATCTGTTGGATATGCAAAAGTCCTCTTCATTTCAGTCCCATCAAAGATCTCCAATCAAGTAAATATGCAATCCCTCTTTCTCATTTCCTTTCCTTTGGATATGCAAAAGTCCTCCCTTATTTCACCTTCTTAGTCAAGCTCTCAAACAAAATTCAGTCGAATATCTTGCTGCCTAATCCCTAGTTGGGAATCCCCCAAACTCATATTTTTTCTCTTTTCTTCTATCTTCCCCCTTGTTTTTCACTGTGGTAAGTCTAAATTTTACTGTGACCATCTTAACTATTCTGTCTATCTCGTTACCTCAACCAATCCAGTTGCTACTGTCTTTCTTCACTCACTAGGATAGACCACCTGCTCAACCTAGATTCATTGTCAAACCTTAACCCATCCCTCTACACCATGCCTTCTACCCCCTGGTACATCACCAAAACCATGAATGCCTACCCTGTACCTAGTCATTCAAACGAGTCTACAACCTACACTAACATTAGATCCCTCTCAACATCTTCTCTTTAAAAAACCACCTTAGAACAATACAGCTATTCATACAAAAAAAACTCAAAATCGTTCATCAGAGCAACCAATCAGCCAAAACATCAAAATAATTATACTCTTATCTCACCTCTTACTGCTCGAAATGGCATCTCCTAGCCCCCCTCGCCCAGCCAATGCCATTGAGTTTGTGGACACCTTTTCCCTTTTCAAAATAATTCTCTTCCTCGCTGGTCTCTCTTCCGGTCTGCTCGACTGAGCTCGTTGCCTCCACTGAGCTCGTTGCCTCCACTGAGTTGCCATCCAGCTTCCCCTCCGAGTGGAGCTTAACCATGCCCTATCCTATCACCTCTCAACACAAAGACTTCGTCAGAAACACCCTGGCTTTGGCAAGGTATCACATGGAATCGGGCCACTCCCTCTTCCTCTCTGCCTCTCCGCAAGACCAGCCATGTCAGACTCTGTCTCCCTCAACTACTCGAATCTCCTCTAGGATAGTGTACTTCTCTGCGTCAGAGGTTGGTATTCAGTCCCTCTCTGGAACCTTGCATCTTGGAAGCACCGGTGCTCCCCTTGCTCTTGGTTTATATGAATACTTAGTAGCCTCCCTGAACGAATCCAGTCTCGAGCTACCTACTCAGCCACCTAAAAACCTAGCTCGATCCTTCTCAGCCTCTCCTCTCAACCCTCGACCTGCTGGTTTGAACTCTCAAGGTCTTCTTCCATAAAAGTCGGCTTCATCGAACGATCCCAGGGACAGTAGAAATCGATCGGGGCCAAATTCGATAGACTCCAGGGACTGTATAGCTCGATTAGGGTACGCCTCGGCCTCCACCTCGAATAGATCTGCTGAAGGTCCTTTGTTTCCAGGTGAAGACTCCCACAGCGCTCCAGTTGGGTATGTGCAGAATCCGATCTGAAGTATCGGTCGATTAGGGCTCGCCACGCTCTCCTCCTCGAATAGATCTGTAGAAGAGGTACTGCCTTTGCTTCAGGGGGATGAGTCGATCGGTGCTCCAATAGGTCAGAAGGCTTTTTCGCTTCAGGGTATAACTCAGGGAATCGATGAGAGAAGGAAAATGTCAGAGCACTCTCTCTCGACAAAGCAGTTCGAGTGCCCTGGAACAGAGGACAGCGGTCGATTAAGGCTCACCATGCTCTCCTCCTCGAAACGTTCTGCAGAAGAGTCGATCGGTGCTCCAATCGGGTCAAAAGGCTAGTTTGCTTCAGGGTTTAGTTCAGGGATTCGATGAGAGAAAGAAAAAATCTGAGCTCCCTCTCTCGACAAAGCTGTTCGAGTGCCCTGGAGCAGAGGACCCAAATGGGTTTTGCCCAAGTTACTCGATGGGCCTTCTCTTTAATGGGCTGAAAACTTGGGCTGACTTTAATAATCAGTCCGGGTCCTCTTTCAAAGGATGGTCTTCAAAATCAATTGGACCCACTCAAATCCTTACCATTGACAAGACAAAAAGACATTTGGGTCAAGGCTTGATGGGTGGTCCGTCCTCCTATGTCCCCTATTCCTTAATCATGAATTTAGGGAATGCGGGTAAAGGCACTAAAGGAAGGAGATTCTTAAATAAGCTAGCCCAAATCCTTTCAAAATTATCTAAAGCCTCATCTCTAAAACCAAGCTCATTAGGATTTGCTAATTCAAATTCTCGTATCCTTTCGAAATCTCCCTCATCTTATGCGAGCATTGTTTTGGGGCATAACGACAATAGGTATCATTTGGTGATTGGAATCAACCATATGGAGCTTGTGGGAAATGATCTCATAATGCAAGAATCTACCATGGGTCCCCCAAATTCGTGGAAAGCATATCTTTCAGGATATTTTCTAACTCAACCAAACAATCTCAGCTTCCTCAAAGCAAATGTTGAGTCCTTATGGGAGAAGTTTGGCCTCATTCAATTTAAACCCCTCCCCGAAGGCTATATTTTTTTCCAATTTGGCTCTGAGAACATGGTAAAAAAGGTATTAGATGGAGCTTCATGGCATTTCGGAGGTAACTTGATGATCCTGAAAGTTTGGGAACCCCTATCTCCTCTCATCAAAGATCCTCGCACGGAAATCCCTATCTGGGTAAAGGTATTCAATTTACCACTGGAACTTTAGACGGCGGAGGGATTCAGTAACATTGGCTCTGTTTTAGGGACTTCTTTATATGTGGATCACCAAACGGAACGGAAAGAAAAGCTTCGTTTTGCTCGCATCTGTATTATGATCGTTGTAGGATCTCCTCTCCGATCTGAGCTCACTTTCAAGATAAGGGGCAAATCCATCTTGGTATCCTTTGAGTATAAGGGCCTTCCGCCCCAGTGCGCTAACTGTAAGGTTTTTGGGCATCCAACTTGCATCTGCAAAAAAGCCCCCATTAAGCTTTCTCCATTCCCTATTCCATCATCGTCCTCAGAGGAAGATCCATCTGAGTACCTACCAGAAGCGGACCTTAGTCATCATCTTTCGTCCATCAATGAAGGAAAGGAAGTGGAAAGCGGAGAAGAGGCAGATTCTCCTCCAAAAAGGTTGCGCACTGTAGACCCAAAAGGGAAGGGTAAAATGAAAATGTCCTCCGCTAGGACCATTGTCTGATGCACTGTAAGTCACTCTCCTTATTAATATTGCATCCTGGAATGTTCGGGGTCTCAATGACCATGTTAGACAAAAAGACGTAACATATTTTATTATTAGCAATAGTATTTCCTTGCTTATCCTAGTTGAAACTAAAGTTAATATATTTAAGGTAGACTCTATAATTAGTAAGATGGTCCCATTTTGGCATGTAATTAATAACTATTTCTCCCATCCACTTGGTAGAATTTGGATTACCTGGAATTCAAGTGTAATTTCTATCGCAAAGATTTCAGAATCACCCCAGTTTATCCATTGTCGAGCTAAATACCATAATTATAATTACTTTTAGACTCACCGCCATCTATGCTTTTAACGAAGCCCAGGATCGAATCCATCTTTAGAATGACTTAATTTCCATTTCCAATCTCGAGAATTATATCCCTTGGGTCGCTCTAGGAGATTTTAATGATATTCGTCACCGTGATGAGAAAATCAGATCCTCTGACAATTGGTCATCAACAATTGATGAGTTTAACAATTACTGTTATCTAAGTGATCTTAGTGACCTCAGATCCACTAGGTTTCACTTCACCTGAATAAATAAACAACCTTCTCGCCCAATCCTCTCTAAAATTTATCGTGTACTGGTCAGTCCAGACTGGGACAATCTCTTCCCTATGTCTTATGCCCATTATGGATTCCTTAGATCCTCTAACCACACCACTGTAACTCTCAACCTAGGTATGCCTCGGCCTAGACGTAAAGAGCCCTTCCGGTTCTTCAACATGTGGCAGTCTCACCCATCATTCAAGGAAATAGTCTATAATAGCTGGAATTCCTCTATTTCCTCCTCTGGGATGAGGCTTGTTACTGATAAGCTAAAACGCCTTCAATTTGAGCTCTCTAAGATCAATCATAAGGAATTTAGCGATATCAGTAACAGAGTTAGCAATGCCCAAATCAAACTGTTTGAGGCCCAATCAATCCTTGCGATTGATCCCCTCAACACGAGTCTAATTTGTGATGAAATTGAAGCTTCCAAATCTTATATCTTTTATAGTCTTGTTGAGGAGTCATTTCTTAAGAAAAAATCTAGAGAGAACTAGATTAAGCTTGGTGACAAGAATACAAAATTCTTCCATAACAGTATTAAGTCTCGTCTCTTTCGTAATAAAATCGTTTCGATTAAAAATGCCTCAGGAATTATTGTCTCTTCTCCAGCTGGTATCTCTAAAGTCATTGTAAAATACTTCGAGAATTCCCTTGGTACTAAGCATTCTTCTGCTTACCCAGGCATGGATAGAGTTTCTTCTCTAATTACCTCCACTGTTACTAATACTGATAGGGACTTAATGATTCGCGAAATCACTTGTGAAGAAATTAAGTCTGCATTATTCAGCATTGACAGTAACAAGTCTTCTCGACCTGATGGATACAACTCTTCCTTTTTTAAGTCTACTTGGATTATGGTCGGACCTGACATCTGTAACTGTGTCCTTGAATTCTTCAATTCGGGAACTTTGGATAAGTCTTGGAACTCTACCTCCATTTCCCTTATTCCCAAAATTGAATCTCCCTCTGTTCCAGGGGATTTTAGACCGATTGCGCTCTGCAATATTGTCTACAAAATTATCTCTAAAATTCAAGCTAACAGAATTAAGGATTCCTTTCCTTACCTTATAGACCCTTCCCAATCGGCCTTCGTTGCGGGAAGAAATATTTCTGATAATATTTTGTTGTCCCAAGAACTCTTGAGAGGATATCATATTAATGCTGCGAGCAAAAGGATAACCTTTAATATTGATATCATGAAAGCCTTTGATAATGTCCGCTGGCACCTCGTCCTTGATATCCTTGTAGCGATGCACTTTCCAGATCAAATGATCACTTGGATTGTTAAATGTATCTCTTCAACCACTTACTCCATTAACATTAATGGAGACTCATATGGTGACTTTAACGGGAAAAAAGGTCTTAGACAAGGAGATCCCTTATCTCCATTCCTTTTTGTCCTCATCATGCAAGTCCTTTCTGGTTTACTCAAAGAGAAAAGCTAGGATAAAAATTTCAGAAATCACTGGAAGTGTCAAAAGCTTAAAATAATCAACCTCTGCTTTACAGATGACTTGATGATCTTCTGCCATGGGGACACTAATTCCCTTAATCTTATCAAGGAGGCTCTTGATGAATTCTATTTGCTTTCTGGTCTCAAAGTCAACCCCACTAAGAGTCATATTTTCCTTTCCGGTATTGAGGATTCTCTTAGATCTAGCCTAATGCCCATTTTGGGATTCCCGGAAGGTGCTCTCCCTGTTAAATACCTTGGAGTCCCTCTAATAACGGGTAGGCTAACCCACTCTGACTGTCGACCTCTTCTTCACAAGATCACTAATCGCATTGAATCTTGGACCTCCAAGCATCTCTCTTATGTTGGTATGCTTCAGCTGATTAAGTCTGTCTTATTTGCTGGTCAGGTATATTGGTCCTCTATATTTATTCTTCCATCTAGAATCTGCAAAGAGCCAAACCAATACCTTAGTCGATTCCTCTGGTCGGGAACGACCATAAAACTCTATGGGGAAAACGTTGCCTGCACTACTATAACCTCTCCATTCAAGGAGGGTGACCTTGGGATTCTAAATCAAAAAATTTGGAATCAGGCGGCTGTCCTTAAGCATCTTTGGTCTATCGTTAGTAATAAAAATCACTCCATTTGGTGTGAGTGGACTAAAACGGAAAAAATTAAAAACAATAGTTTCTGGAACATTCGTTCTGGCTCCTCTCCATCGTGGATATGGAGGAAAATTCTCCGTCTGCGCCCTTTGGCGAGTAACTTGTACAGGGTAGCTATTGGCAATGGTAATAGTACCTTATTCTGGCATGAACCTTGGCTACTTTCTAATTCTTTGGCTTCTCATTATGGAGAAAACATAATTAATGACTCTCGGCTGGGAAACAACCTCAAGGTTTCGGACATCATCCACGAAGGTAGATGAAACTGGCCAGATGATATACGATCGGCACGAGCTCGAAGTCGTCTGCATCTATTGGAAATACATAACCTCATCCTCTCTCTTCATCCTCCTAACATCACATCCATCGATGTTCCTTTCTGGACCGCGAATTCAGGAAGAACCTCATTCACTATCAAGGATACGTACAACGCTATTCGTACGCCCAACCCTGATGTGGGGTGGGCCGGGTTAGTTTGGAATAAATATAACATACCTCGCCACTCCTTTATTCTTTGGCTTGCTATCTTAGGAAAGCTTGCTACGAGAGACAAAATTCTCAGCTGGGGTCTCAATACCCCAACTGATTGTGTCCTCTGCAATTCTGATTCTGAATCTATCTCTCATATTCTCTATGAGTGTAGCTTCACTCAGAATATTTGGTCCTCTGCTAGTTCTAAACTAGGCTTTTCTTTTACTCTTTCGTGCTGGCAATCTTGGATTAGTGAGGCGTCAAAATGGTCTAACTCTCGTGACCACCTTCTCTGGCGTACTTGCTTTGGCGTGGTCATTTACCACGTCTGGAAAGAGCGGAATGCAAGAATTTTTGGTTCTGCTCCCGTCCTGGATTCATTAACCTTCAGCGTATAGTAGCAGATCTTCGCTACCGCTTCCAGGGCACCGAGATTAGCTGGCCTTAGTAACTATAGCACTTCATATTCTTACTTCTACTTTTATTTGCAAGATTCTTCTCGTTCCATATCAACCAAAGGCCTCCCAACGATCTGATCTATCTGAGTTGTTTATGACTCTCTATGTTTATGCTGTTTTTCTCTATCATGTGCTTTTTCTGATTATAGACTCCTATCGGTTTATTTCAGTTGATTGTATCTCCTCGGGGTATGCCCAGGTCTCTTGTATGAACTATTTACTTTTATTTAAAAGTTTCTTATCACAAAAAAAAACCAACTTGTAAATCCCTCTTTAATCTTTATGAGACCGATAAAGTCCTTCTTTATCACGTGCAAACTTCTATAAATTGTTTCTGCCACCGGATCATAAAATCACACCGACACGATTAGGGCGTAATATCCTTCTACCATTGGCCCTCAAAATCCAAATAATGATGCTATGTCAGATCAGCCACGTTCGACATAGCATATTTTATCACTATCGATCAAGAAACACTTTAATTATTGGTCTATGTCGACAAGAGTTTAGCATCAGTCTAATATATTGTTGGAATCACTGAACATCAAGAACACACTCTTGAAATTTATTATCCTAACATACATACAGCGGCGGGGGTACATAAGGTACATAGTGGGGTTTCAGCCCCTTACCCTATTTCAACCTCCACTAACTTTAATAAATTGTAGTATTTGGTATTTGATTTGTGGGAAAAAAACGTCTCAATATCTTAAACAACATAGGGAGTAAAATAAGGTGCGTGAAAAAAAAGGAGATAGTGGCTCAATTTTTTTTAAATGTATTTATTTTTTAATTTTTTTAATTTCCGTTATTTGTTTTCTAAAATTACTATTAAATAAATGAGATATTTCCAATTTAGTACGAAAACAAATATGTAAATCAATTTTGATCCAGTTTTAGATGACTAATTCCTAAAATGGCCCAATTGTTTTTAAGTTATTTAGGTACCAATTTTTTTAAAATACCTATTTCTAATTTCTACAGTACCAAATTATACGTTTCTGTTTTCTCGCGAAGAATAGTTATTAACATAATCGGACGACGACATTTCTGTTTTCTCAACAAGAATTGTTACTGCGTTAACAAAATCGGTCGGCGACATAGTGCGTTTCCATTTCCGGCGATTTCTATTTCTTTTCTGGTAATAACATCGACTCATATTCTCTAGTCTCTCTCAAGTTCTTCACCAGTCATTCAACATTCATTTGATGCTGTACTTCATTTCCAATTCATTGCATAAAACTATTGTAGATATTGTAGTGCATTGTAGAAATCGGACGTTTGGTTCTATCATTAAAGCATTTCCGATTAAAGCAATAGACATTTGTCTGATTTATAGTATAAATAGACTGCTATGAAAATAATCGGCGAATTGTTTTTTATCTCTGGAAAGTTTGTTACATATTATTATAATCGGCCGATGTAGTGCATTTCTAACAATTCTATTTCTTTTCCGGTAAAACCTCGACTCTGATTCTCTCGTCTCTCTCAAGTTCTTCAAGCAGTAATCTATTTTTTTTGTTTATCTTCTTTTTAAGTGAACTGATCCACGTTTATTCTTTCTCCCGAAGATTTGTTACTTCGTTAATGTCTCCGGCGACTTAGTGCTACGGCAACGTTCTATTCATTTTCCGGTAAATCTGTAACTCTGTAAATCTGTATATTTGCTTTGTATTGGATTTGTGGTTATTAGGAGACGCGATGTATATATGCTTTGTTATGGAATTTGTTACACTATCAGGTCATGCAGTTTGTTTGCTGAATTTTTTTTTTTATAGATCTAGAGATAGTAAGAAATCAAATATTATCTTCTAGAATTGTATAAGATCTTCCATTTTCCATTTCCTCACTAGTTAGTGTTTTCTACTTTGTGGTGATTTGTATTAGAATACTTCCAGGCTTTGTATGGATATGATTGGCTAACTCGAGGTTAGTCTTTATTTAGATAATACGTAGGGCATGTTATCTATTTAGATAGTTTTATAGCACTATGAGATCTGTTGGTCGGATTTTATTGGACTGGTTTTGACAGATTACCGGATTCTTTTGCGTGGTAGTTTATCTACTTCACTTGTGTACAATTCGTGTATATGGTATAACATTAAGGGTGTTTAAAATAGCAACATAAATGAAACTTAATATGTTTCTTCAATTTAATTTTTGCAGGATTAACATGTCTACTATATTTACAATTTTTAAGTTCTATGGAGAAACTGCTGGTACACTATTCGCTTCCTTTGATAGTTTGGACGGTATGTTTGCTTTCGTGTTAAGTAGATGGATGGAGCTAGGTAGAGATAGTATTAGATTTAATTTCAGTATCGGGAATGTTAAGACATGTATTCTGTCAAATGAAGATGATTTTATGCTGATGAAAAATATGGCTCGTGAATTTGGTTAGTTTCTAGTTGAGATAAATGTTTATCTTATTGGTGTACGACAAGATGTATTTTCTGCTACCCAAAGAGTTAATAATGTTCTGGTCATACCTTTTAATGTTGAAGCTCCTCATGCTACATTTTTGGGTTCTAACTTTAAGGAGCTTGCCACAAAATCTTGGGGTAATGAAATAGAGGGTGTTGGTCAAGTTTTTGTAGGTGGATATGATGAATTTAGGCATTCACTTTCGAAGTTAGCGATACAAAGTGGTTTCAAATTCTCGTATATTGGGGTACAAAGTGGTTTCAAATTTGCCACAAAATCTTAGGGTAATGAATTGGTGCTTCTTGTGAATTTAAGGAATCTAAAAAATGCCCGTGGAAGATATATGCTGCTATTAATAAAGCTAATGGTTCAATGGTTAATAGGAAATATGAAAGGGAGCACAAATGCGGTGTAATTTTGAAGAACAAAACAAATAAACACTTGTCTTCGAATGTCATTAGTAAGGAAATCTTATCGGGCGTTAAGTCTAATCCAAAAGTTACTGCTACTTCTATAAAAGATATGTTTAAAGTCAGATCTGGCTTAGATGTTAATTATAAGTTAGCTTGGAGGTCTTAAGAAAAAGCAAAGGCTGAAGTGTTTGGAGATAGTTTCACATCTTATGGTCTTATAAAGGGCTATATCAATGCAATGAAAAATCTTGATCCAAGTAGTTATTTTCAGCTAGAATACAGTCGGGACACATCTGCACATTCGATGTTTTGTGGCATTTGGTGCTTGTATTAAAGGATTCCAAAGATGTATACTCGTTTTATACTTAGATGGTACGTTTTTAAAGGGTAAAGACAAGGGAACTCTACTTTCAGCCGTCGCTAAAGATGGAAATCAAGGTAACAAATAGTAATAAAATCTTACTCACCTCTATTCCAACTGCACCGTTATTTAAAAGATCATAAATTTGTTGTCGAGTGACATATGTGTAATCACTTTCCCGTATGCATACTCTGAAAATAAAAAAATTAATTAAAAAATATTAAATATATGTTTAAAGATTAAAAATCATACGTACCCTGTAGCGTTATTGCTTCTACCAAGAATATTATAATACTTATCAATATATTCCTCATCTAGAAGCGCACTCGGTTCCTTAGCAAGTGTTGGAACCATCCTACCAATCTTCGATTCATTATGATCATTGACAACAATCACATTGAGTGAAGAAACTATTGTTGGACCCTTCTCATCTACTGCAGTTTTTTGTTTTTTTTTCTTCCTCTCTTATGTAAATTAGGGGTCATCTTGTTTCTTTTTTCGATCTACTTTCATCTTCACATTTTTCACAAACAATGAAGGTTCCACTTTTGTACTTTTATCCTCTCGTCTCTGTGGTATCATATCTTCTCTTCCTTCATCCATGTTGTTCACTCCATCCTCCTCCACGAGAGTTTTATTCTCATCGTTTTTACGATATTGAGCTAGCTCATCCTTCAATTTTTTATTTTCAGTAGATAAGCTTGCAATCAACTTATCATTTTCCTCAAATTCCTTATCGTTGTCACTAAAAGGAGGATCTTCAGCCAATTCTTGTAAAGTCTTCAGCTTTACTTTTGCACGTTTAAGAGATTCTTCGAGGTTTTTTACTTTATTTTGAAGGTCTTCAATAATCTGCAAAAAAAAAACAAAAAACAAATAATTTTTATAAATATTATATAGAATATTTTAAGGTACTTTGATATAAAATTGTTATAACTATGAAAGCATAAAACTGTTAATTGTTTTTAAAACTGTTAATTGTTTTTAAAACTCTTAAAACGTTAAAACGATAATCCCTTTGATGAATATCTAGAACAATGAGCCATGAAGCTTCAATGTATAATTCACCCAGATTGGATCAGTCGATCTTTAAAAAGACTCAAGCCAATATCTGCTGAAAATTAGAACTACTAAAACTGTTAAAAAATTTAAAACGGCTAAAATCGTAAGTCAGCCTAACTTTGAATTCATATTTTTTGTTTCTTTCGTTTTTTTTCATCCTTTACGAGTCATCTCATTATTTAGGATACAGTATTTAATCTCGCTTCAGACTTTCTCTCTTATTTTTTACTAACCGGATGTTCAAAATCCGATGAATCATCATCCTTCGCTTCTTGATTCTTGACATCTTCTTCGTCGCCACTTTGTTCGACATCATCGTTGAGTTCCATTAGTAATTTATCTCTCTTGGTTAGGTGTAGATCCCCAACAATAACATTAAAAAGAAAAATACATGTTTTTAAAAATATATTTTTTGATAGCAGTACTATCTCTCAAAACTGTTAAACATAATTCTTACCTTCTTTACCTTTATTTGATTGAATAGGGTTCTCACTTTTTCAAATTTTCTCGATTTCGCCACACCTTCCCATTGGAGAAATCTTGGGAAGTTTATGACCGGTTCTTGAATACGTGTATGCTCTATGAAAAAAGGCTGTCATATAGTAAAATATAAGATTAGTTCAATTTAAAAAAATTTAAGAAATAAACAAATTCTAATTTTAAATTTTAACTTACGGTTAGAATGGAGGCACATCCTGCAGTGTTTTCCGGTTTGGTTTCACAATACTTTCGTATTGATTCCATCAGCTTGCCTACAACCAATTGAGCACAATCATATTTTTTTAGGTCTTCAAACTCTTTCTCAATAAAATGGACAAAGCTCTTGTTTAGATAATCCCCCGAAGTTGATAAAAACAAAGTTATGCACAAGTACATAATAAGCATCATGGAGACCTCCTTAATACTTTGTGCATCAACTTCTGCGGATGCATTCTCAATTGCTTCTTTTAACATTTTCTTGGTTACGTTTGGGCAACCTCCGCTTTTTCCTTTGGCTAATAAGTCGGGAAAGTATTTTTGTAAAATTGTTGACTCCGTCTTTTCTTCATTAGAGTTTGCTTGGCTGTTATATGATTGAACATCTATTTTTTCGCAGCCACAATTTAAACTATATATAACTTTGACATCGAAGCTCGTCAAAGTCACATATTTTCCTCTAAAAAGAAACGAATTTTTCTCCACGTCATACGACTTGATTATTGCAATAATCATTTCCCACGACTTTTGTGCTTTAAATGAATCTTGCAACTTCCATAACTTTTTGAGAATGATGTAGAATGGAGTCATTTTTGTGGCTTCTATGTCCTAAACTTATATTCGTCGATCGTAAAATCCTGTTAATCGCCTCAATAATTGATCGAAATATAGATGTCAGTGTTTTTTCTTGTTTTCGTTGTTTAGGCGTTCTAGATTTTCTTGGTTGTGCAACTTTTTTGTGCGAACCATATCTGTATCAAAAAATATATAATAGATGTTATACATCATTATTATAATCAGTTAAACAAATAACACTGATAAATTCAATACTGTGAAACGAATGAAACTGATAAACTTAATACTGCTAAACAACAATACTGCTAAATAAACGAATAGTCTACGAATGACGATTTGAACCAGTAGACTAATTATGTTAGAACTGTTAAATATTGAACAAAAGAGAGAAAAGAGAACAGCTAGGGTTTTGTATTATTTAGAAAGTGTATATTACATAGAGTCTAAATCTATTATTTATAGATAAACTATATGTGCTAATGGGCTTAGGCCTTATATCTCTAACACCCTCTCTCAAACTCGCAATGCTTATTCTTGGGGAGTTTGTTACACAAAATAAAAGAAACAAAATTGAAACATCAACGAATCAAAACAAAACATCAAAACCAAAATCGAAACGTCAAAAAACAAAAAATCAAACTCCAATCTTCAAGCTCCAATCTTCAAACTCCAATCGTCAAGCTCCAATCTCCAAACTCCAAAACTTAAAACTAATCCAAACAAAATCCAAACACCAAACGAATCTAAACGAAGTCAAGCAAAGCGAAACAAAACCAAAACAAAACCAAACAAGTCCAAACGAAGCTAAACGAATCCAAACGAAGCCGAACGAAGCCAAACGAAGCTAGAACAAAGCCAAACGAATCCAAAACAAAGCCAAACAAGTCCAAACAAAGTCAAAACGAATCCAAACGAAGCCAAACTAATCTAAACGAAACCAAACGAAACCAAACAAATCCAAACGAAACCAAACGAAACTAAACGAATCCAAACAAAGCCAAACAAATCCAAAACAAAGCTAAACAGATTCAAACGAATCCAAACCAATCCAAACCAAGCCAAACGAATCCACACAAAACCAAAACGAATCCAAACAACATCAAACAAAGCTAAACGAAATCTATAAACGAAGAACGACATCTAAACACCAAAACGAAATCCAGATGAAATCTCAATGCCAAATACCCAAACAAATCCAATCTCAAATCCAAATACCAAACTAATATCCAAAAACCAAACTAAATTCAATTTCCAATTTCTAATTTCCAATTTTAAATTTCCAAAATCAAAATCAAAATAAATTTGAATTCACGGTTTTACCAACAAGACTGCTGCACTGTTCCAGTTACGATTTCTTCCAAACTGTAGCACTGAATCATAATCCGACCGGTCATATTGAAGGATTGAATGTCCCGAACATGCTCTCCAAAATTCAGTAAAAACAGACATCGTTTGCCTTTCGATCAGACCGTTTTATTGGATCTGCACACAGCAGATCCGAAAACCGAAAACTATATTTATTCTGACGAAAAGCAGATCGAAATTTCCAACACGAATCCAATCGAAAAACAAGATAAAAAAATGGAAATCACACAAAAGCATATCCAAAAAAATATCAATACATAATCCAAAATTGTCGAACAGATCCAAGATTTCCAAATAAATCCAATTCCAAACCGAAATCTAATACTACTACGAAATTGAATACCTGGTAGATCTACAAAACAGGGGGATCGCGACGGTTCCCCGATCAGATCAACCTGGCTCTGATACCATGTTAAATAGTGAACAAAAGAGAGAAAAGAGAACGGCTATGGTTTTGTATTATTTAGAAAGTGTATATTACATAGAGTCTAAATCTATTATTTATAGATAAACTATATGGGCTAATGGGCTTAGGCCTTATATCTCTAACAAGAACAACCACTAATCACTAATCTTATTTAGCATCTGGATCAAACATATTAATCATGTATAAAAATGAATATAATTTATAGCATGAATGTTAATTAAAGGTGGCAGAAAGAGTTGATGGCTCCGATGGTTGAACTATTTAAGACCAAAGGTGAGAAAAGGAAATATCACCCCAGAAGAACAGCTCTTGATCACGGAACTGCATATTAAGTGGAGAAACAGACTAGTAAAGTGTATATAATTATATGTTCTTGATAAATATATTTAATAATATTTAGTTTGAGGAGAATTTATAAGGGGGAAGTATATAACAGAAGATAGACAGGATTAAGTAGCAGATCAACACAATCAGTGCAAGCTAGTGATCATATTATACACAACAAGCATACACATATATTATTCCCTGAATCACAAACCAAAAATCTTCAAATTACCAGGGGCAAGAGCAGCTAGAGTCAATAGACAGTTTACATATGGTTCATGCACATAAAAAATAAGTCCAGACTCCTGTCTACAACATATCAAACACAAAAGCAACAAACCAAAATCACCTAATCACCTAATGACCTTTAATATATTTTTTTGTTTTTAGTGACCGAATCTACCGCTAGTATGCTATTAAGTCCAACAGGTCTACCATCTGCTTTAACATTCTACTTTAACCAACAATTCGGTAAACGAAACTTCAATTTTTAGTTATATGATTGTAAGCATACGAAAACTAGGTATATGATACGAACCATATAAAATATATAGCAAATGTTGTACAACATTATCAAAATCGGCTAAACAAACAAAACTAATAAACTCAATACTGCTAAACAAATAAAACTGATAAACTTAATATTGTTAAACAACAATACTGCTATACTAACAAAACTACTAAACTCAAACAATCGGCTTTGTGTTTCTGTCTCATGGCTATCTTCTCATTCATGCGACAATACTTTTCCTCTCTTTCCAATCCACATTTGCCACTCTATCACCATATACTTCTACTTCTTCATCTCACCAACTTATCCTCCATACTATTTCATTACTTAGTACAACTAATCCAGATTTTTTTAACCACTTCGACCATTTATCTACACAATAAACATTTTAATGTTATTACCTTTACTACAACTAAACCGCATTTCTTTCGTTATTTTCATCACTTTTGTCATTAGTTTCATTACCTTTACTATTATTTTTTACCAGTAGAACCAGATATCTAAGATAAGAAGCATAAAATGCACAACCTTTTAAATGTAGATAAAATAGTCAAATAGACATTAATTTTGACATGATATAAGCAATGCTTCTAATCTTAATGTAAAAGTGAATGTATTGCTATCAAAGTAAGTTTTAGTATGTATCATGTGAAAACACATTTGAGCTAAAAATAGAGAGGACAGAGTGAATGACTGACTTAGGTAAAAACGTATGACAATAAGAACTGTATTCAAATATCTAATGCATAATCTTACAAACTATATTATATTACATAACAAACCTAATGAGAGCCTTAAGTAATGCTATAACCCACAAGTCTCATCTATAGCCAAAATGTATCAATGTGCATTATAATAAATTCACTCAATTCCCAAGTTTCACCTTCCAACTTATATCTCTCTCACCTACACAATCTTATGGTCTTGTTTGCTTTGAAACTATTTTCACTAGTTTTCATATTCACCGATCAGAATTGATTTATCATACTAACTACTTTACTATTAACTGTAGTTTTTAACAAATGAGACAATCAAAGCCATAACATAAAAATTCATAATTAAAGGCTAGCTTCTGCTGCACACACAAAACTTGCAAGTGTTGATAAGAAAACTACAGTAAGCTATATGATATATCAGTAAAAGTTAAACAAAACCAGTGGAGCATAACAACTTTGAGTTTATTGTAAAGGCGTTATAAGCTTACTAGTCAATCATCTAAATCTCCAAAACTCGTCAATCATCTAACATGCTATAACACAAAATTCTTTCTATTTTTCCAACGGTTTAAAATAAAAAAGTTACCTAAACTTTTATTTTGATGTTGAATGTCAATTGGTTTGAAATAAACAACGATTTGAATTGAAGAGAAATGAAGCAAAAAGAAGAAAGAGATAGAGATATTGACGCTCACCTACCAAAACCAAGTGAAATCAGATTCGAAATCTGATGATTTAGGTATTGAGTTGACTTGATTTAGGATGGAAGCGGATTTGTTGGCTTGGCATTCCTTGAGAAGAGCAGTGGATTTGTTAGAGAAAGAGGTTATAAGATGGAGAGTTATTGAGCTAAAAGAGAAAGAGAGTGTTACTGCGTATTTTCCTTATTTTCATTTAGTTCTAAGAGAGAAAAAAAGAATAGAGGAGGGCTATTATCGTAATTGAATAATTTTTTATATTAATTTGTCATTTATATTTCATTTGGTATCTAAAATTGATTTTGAAACTATTATGGTACCTATGGGTCACTCTCCCTAAATAAATATTATTAAATAAAATGTTATTTATTTTATCAATTATTTTAATTGAAGGGCTATATATAAATATTTGTGTATAATCAATTTATTTTATACTTAAAAAATTAATAGATTAGAGCTATATTTTATTAATTATCTTAATTTAAGAATTATATAAAAACATCTGTCTATAGTAGTGAGTAGGCCTATTTGATATTAAAAACAAAAGATTAGAGTTAGATTTTATACTAAGAAAGATTTGACTAAAATATTATTTGATATATTTAATTATTATAAGTATATTTTGAGATTTGTTATAGAATTTCGATCTTAATTAAGGTAGACTATTTTACAATGTATAATCTATTTTATGGTGTAATATAATTTATAGTTTTCAGTATAATTGTATAAATCATAATCTAATGTGGAAATTTGGTCGCACCTCACAAATTCTACCATTTTTACATACCCCGAATTGACTTACATATGCTAACTTTAATTAGGTTGTGCCAGGATTCATATCTAAATCATAAAGCTTTACAATGCATATATATGCTCATTCTTATTAAAGCATCTTAGATGTTCCTTAGCGTCACTTCAATCAAGTCACGTCATCTTGATACACTCCAATAAAGTCACTCTACTTGATAAGCATAAGTGATGGTTCATTATCTTGTACATTCAAGAATTTCATCCACATCACATTTCTTCTGGGTATGGAGCTCTAATACCAATTGTAAAATTCAAATAGTAGTATATCAACCACCTACAAGATGAACTTCAAGACAATCAATCAAATAAATAAAAACCAAATGCAACAATTGTGATACACCAATTTATCATACAAATAACCATAAGCATAATCATTGAAAAATAATGAATGGTAAAATAAATCAAGAACCAAAATTGTTATATGGAACAACCTATTCGCTGTGAAATGTATAAAAACACGAGACTTATGAAGAGTCCACCAAAAATACTTTTATAATTATGATAAGTTGATTGTAAAATTATATCCAATTCAATCTAATAAATTTCTACAACCCACCAACAATTTTAAACATAATAAACTAACAAAAAAGAAACAAAAAATAAAGAATATTACAACAATTACTCCAATATTCCAATCGTTATTTCTCCCAAACCATATCACCAAATCATAATCCAACCTGTCAAATTAAAGTCGTATTTGTCTCAAGCATGTTGTCCAAAATCAACCAAAACCGAAACCGTTTGACCTTTGATTAAACATTTTAACCATGGCTTCCTTAACAAATTCGAACATAAAATATTTCCCTATTCTGATCTACTTTGGGGTAAGGGAGGTGGCGTCCCCTTTCGTCAGAGTAGATCCACCCCTACCTACCGCTCATTGTTTTATTCAATTTTGTAAAGATGAAAAGGATACATATAAGTAGTGAGTTTCCGCTAATACATCATAGTCGGTGACATGGTATTTGGACTGTGTCCTTGGATCTCGGTTGAGTTGGACAGATACTTATGGAGATCTCCATTTGAGCTTGCAAGATATCCGGATTTTGGGGTTGAATTTGATAGGCATATATAGGGTCTTTGTTTAAACATGGCTCGCTAAACCAACTACATAGTTGAGGGGTCACTTGTTATTGATTGTGTTTTTTATGTCATTATTTTGAAAAAATAAATGTAAACCCACCTCAACTAGGAAGAAGCCTTTTAAAGTGAACCAAAATCATGTGCGGGACTAACCACCCAAAGTGACCAATTAATATCCCGAGTCAGAGACCTTTGAGTTCAAACTAAAACATTGGTCTAAATCAATTTATGTTTGGTTTTGGCTAAATTTTCCCCACACAAATTATAACCGGTCCCAAAAATTATTCGATCTTTTTAATTTTTATTATCTTTTACCATTTTGTATTTATTTCCGATTTTGAAATAACTGAATTCGTGCAGTCTCATGGGGTCAGACCATCCACCCCGGTGGGGCTACAATTGAAATAGTATTAGATTTAGGTTTTATCCCCACAAGTTTTAGCTACCTTAAACCACCATTTCGGTTTAGTGAAACCCTTCGAGGAGGGATGGTTTAACCACCGGCCCTTAAGAACTTCTCGGCCGGTGCTAAGAACATATAACAGTAGGTTTCTAGTGTAGTCTTTAGAAACGATTGCCCGGGCGATGGAGAAATTTTCAACCACTAGAGTTGTATCTGTTGTGGGGGAATTTCCCCTGCAGTTTAGAATATTGGGACAACCGGTGCATAGCTTTTCAACAGGTGGGGTGGTAATGATCAAACTTTTTATATACTTTTCACTTGGTGAATGTAGCAAGATGAGCTAATTTATTCTTGTATGGTAAGAGAGGAGCCTTGCTCCATGATTATAGCAATTTGTTTAACACGAAATCTCACTACACACAACAAGTATTGATAGATTGAGTTAAGCAAATCGCGATAGATAACGGGTTTGTAATTATATTACGGCGTCGTGACGATGCCCAAAATATAAAAACTCCGAGAAACATTTTTGTGTGCGAAAGATGCAGAAAGTACAAAAGTGCGTAGATTCAAAGGAGCTTGAGTGGAAATCTATCATTACCAAAAAATGTAGATGCCCTGTCACCCTAAAGAAAATAAGTTAGATGACAATGTATGGTCCTTAGAGGTCGCATTCGGCATTCACAATCACGACACTATAAAATTCAATGAAGGTCATTTGTACTTGGGACGATTTTCCAAAAGAGAGTTGGATTTTATAGTTAGTTCTACGAAAATAGGATCCCGTCCTCGTGATATTCTTGGGAGAGTGAATTAATCAACCCTTAAAATTTGTCGTCCATGCGCACCATGTACAATGCTTAACTAAAACAACGGAATATTGAGAAAGGTAGTCGATCGCAATTCTAATACTTGTTAGGTGAACTAAAGAGGTTACAATATTACGAATACCATAAATCATGTGAAGAGGAAAGCGATATCATAGGTGATATTTTCTTCCTATGCTCGGTTAGTTTGGATTTTGACATGCGTTTCTAAATTTTATAGTAATAGATAACACATACAAGGTAAAAACATACGGATATCGTTGTATGAGGTTGTTGGACCCACTTTTACCGGGAAATGTTTCTACATAGGATTTACGTTTATGTCTAGAGAAAATTCGAGAACTACAAACGGGTGCTAGAATATTTAGAAGCGTTGATGATCACTCACACCATAGAAACACCCTCAATTATTTTACGGATACTAAATTAATATTAGTAAATGCGGTCGATGAAGTGTTCCCCAATACATCATACATGTTGTGTCGATGGTACATTAGCATGAACGTCTTAGAGAAAACAAAAATAATCATCAACGACAAGAAAGTGTCCAACGATTTTTTAAGAGTGTGGAATCAAATGATGTTGGCGGAAACAAAGCTATCCTTCAATATCTATTGGTCGGAAATGCACCGTGACTTCAAAGAATATTCGAAAGCAATTGAATATACCAAAAGTTGGTTAGGACCGTATGGTGATGAGTTTATTACATGGCAAACTAACAAACCGTTATATTTCGGTAACCAAACCAGAAACAACGTGGAATGTGCCGACAACTAGAAAATCGCTACATAAATTCTCTAACATTATATACGGGAAGCAAAAATAACAACGTCTTCCACTATGATTTAGAACTCTTTTATGAATAAATGGAATATTAAGTATCATGACTCCCTCCCGATCTTTCCCATAAGCTCGGGTAACAAAAGAGTTTTGAATTTCTTTATGTTTATTCATGTGGAATTTGAAAATACGCAAAGTATTATTTCCCTTCCAATATATTCTAACAGTTTTGGGTAACTAAAAAAGAGATGTTTCTTCCCATGAACCCTTCTATCATCGTGGACACCTCTTAATGCGTTGGTATGAACTATTATTTTTCAATTTTGTTTTAACAGGGTTACCATCTTAGGAATAATTAAGCCCAAGAAACAAATTATTTTCAGTTTTGAAAAGCATACGAGGAACTCTAGCAGTGTTCTTGTACTATATTTCTTTTCATATAAATATATATATAGAATTTTTTCTCAAGGGTCGTTATAAGATGTAACCCCGAACTAGAAACACTGCTTCCCATGTCGCCCAAAAAAGCTCTAAACAATCTAGGGTCTGATCTAAAAAAATATGGATCGATAAACAAACAAATAACATTATCGCGGCACCACCGAGATCATACATAAACTTGATCTCCTCCACACCATAGAAATGAATATGGTTCTCTTCTCATCTTTTCGATATCAAGGTGGGATTAGGGTTTTTGGTCATCCTATAGTTTGCTCCATCATCGGGCATCATGGTTAGTCATAATAAAAAAAACTCCACCTCAACAATAATCAGACCTTGGGCCAACCGGTTTATATATTTTTGTAAGAGTGGGAAATAAAACTCAATATTTTATTTTAAGAATGTTGGTAGGTAATATACCTTGAAATTTGGTTGATACAAAATAGAAAAATATAATGAAACGGGCGGCCCGAAATTCCACATCCAATAATTCTGAAATAAAATGGCAATCTTCTACATAGATAACAATCTCTAATACGCTTCTTCAGAGCGCTCATAACAGGTCGTACAGGGGTCATTGTAATGGAACCAAACAACCTAAGAGGAACGGAAACATTTCAACCAACGGAATGGACCCAGAGTTCTTGAGAAACCAAAGATACGCAAGGATGCACAACAATGACGCACTAGAAAACTCTTTTGTTGATGACTAGAAATCTTCTTCATAATTTTTTTTCACATTTTTATCTTCACAAATCTTTTTCGAGTATTTTTCTACGCATTTATTTTACCTTATCATATTCTTTAACCAAATATTTCATTAAAATATTCAATCTCAAATCTCAAATTTTAATAACAAATCATCAAATTTCCAATTATCAGTTTCAAAATATTAATTCTTCATTTCTAATTTCCAATTTCTATCTACAAAGCTTAAACCTTCACTTCGAAATTCCAGATTTCCAATTTCAATTCTAATTCAAATCTCCAAGTATCAAATCGCCAATCTCAAATCGGAAATCTCAAATTAGAAATCTCAAATTCTCAAAATCCAAACGTCAAATAAAATCCATATGCCATACGAAATCTTAACGCCAAATACCCAAACAAAATCTGGACGATAAACGTCGATAAAAACAAACGTTTGACAAATTCCAAATGTCAAACAAGATCCAGACGTCAAACAAAAAATAAACGACAAATACCCAAATGTGAGACCAACTCCAAACGTCAAATAATATTTAAACACTAAATCAAAATTGAATCCATAGTTTTCCAAATAAAAATGTTCCACTATTCTAGTAGTGATTTCTTCCGGAACATATCACTTAATCCCAATCTAGTAACTCATATTAAAGCATTAGATGTCCCGAAAACACTGTCCGAAATTTAGTGAAAATCGACATCGTTTGCTTCTCGATCATGTCTATTGATTGAGGATTCACACACTATATCTAAAAACCTAAAAATGTTCTCTTTGATTATTTTCTCTTCAAACAGACAGCTAAAATAGCTGCCCGCCGGCACAGCGGAAGATACGAAAACTTAATAATCGAGATACTCTAGATGCTCATTTTCCATGATGACAAGTGGTTCTTTACACCTTTCTATCTGTCCATCAGAGCGTTTTTTTTGGCATACCCACTTGCATCTTAGGGATTTCTTATTCAAAATAAAAAGGAACCATATTCCACATGCTATATTCCTTTAAAGCTACAATTTCCTCAGACATTGCTTTCCTTATTCCGCAGACTGAACAATTTTTTTATAAGAATTAGTTTCCACGTTTGTAACAAGGAACCATGAAACCCTCATGTTTTGTAGAGAATTTATCATATGAGATATATATGTGTAACTCATACTTACAACCAAATACCCGAATGTGATTTATAGGTAGAGATTTATCAACTAATAGTTCGAATGGAGTTTTTCCTTTAAAGAGAATTAACGGAATGCGATTAATCAAGTACGAACCAGTAGGAATATAAGTAGGAGTTTTAGTCTCTTGTAATAATTATTTATAATCCTATAATATTCAGTGTATTCTATAATAATGATATATAATCTTGTAATAATTTCAAGATCCTATAATAATATGTAATTATATTTAATCTCCTCATATATTATATTCAGTATCTTCTAATAATTGTATATTAGTTTATTAGAGTTTTTCATAATCTTCTAAGGTAACGCTCTAACATGGTTCTACTCTCTTTTTTCATCATCGATTCACATATTCGAATCTCTCTTTACCACATTCCGAGATTAATTTCTTTGAAGAAATATAATTCATGGAGACAAAGACTACATGATCCATTATAGTAAAAACCTAATGAAAGTCTACTTAATTATATTAAGAGGTTTATTTGGATAAAAAAACTCAAAAATACCAAAACTCAATGGTATGCGTTACAATCCACAGATGAATCCTACCAGAATACTTTATTAAATGAAAGTCTATTAAATTTAGGACAACGAGAGTACAAATGTCGAGATATTGAATGCATATCCTACATATTTCATGACCTACTTTCAATTTGAACTCGTGTATGTACCTTAAGTTTAATTTGGTAAACTTATTACCTATCTTAATGACTTTGTTCTTTTCAAAATATTAACTCTTAAACCGATAATCGATGAACTGCAAGAAGTATGGAGTTTCAACATCATAGGAGGTTTAATACCTAATATATTTAGCTCATAGAGGACAAACTCATGATCTAGGATCGATGTCGAGACTCGATATGGTTCCAAACACTTGGAAAAGATGTAAACCTTTAATATTATATGAATTCGAACAAATTTTGTAAGTATCATAACGATAACGACGAGTACACCTAATATTTTAGGGCGTTGTCTTCAAAAATGAACTGATTTTTTCCTAATGGTCGACACCTTCATTCATCCAATAATACTTAGTTGTCAGCCTCCATGGTCAAGACTAATAAACCCGGAATCTGAAGTGGTGACAGCCATGACACCCCAAACAATTTCGTTTAATGAAATAAACCACATCTTTTTGGATCCTAATATAAGCATAAAATTTGAGAAAATGATTATTAAAAAAGACACCTTGTAGGAATGACCAATATTTGATGAAAGTGTGGTAGCACCAAACTACAAGATGGAACAGATGACGGTAAACACGGAGAAAAGAAAGTAAAAAACATAAAATTGATAATCTCTAACCCAGGTCAGAGAATATGAGACTTAGAGAAAACTCCAGTTCTATTCAAAATAGTCTGATGGCAAAACTAGGGTTTGAGAGCCTTTTATAGAAGTGCTCAAAACCCTTGGCCAAACTTACAGCTTGTTTCTTACAAAATAAAATAAAGCCCAACCCAATTTCAAACCGATTGGAGCTGGTTAAGTATTTTAATAAAATCTAACATAAATAGAAAAATATACAAAATTCACGAAAACAGCAAAACGAGGGCTTAAACGATGTAATTTAGGGTTTGTACTTCATCACTAATGTGATACTTCCAAAACATCAATGGGCTTCTCGACGCGTTCCATTTGAGTGGTCGCAACGCCCAATTATGATACATGTGCCCCAAATAAAGCCCATTTTCGTTTGTCCAAAAGGGCCATATAGCCATGGGCTCGTGCAACTATATCATCCTCTCATTCTTTAGAAGAATTCGCCCACGAATTCTCAGCTTCATCGTCCTCACCAGCATTCGTAAATGGCACCAGGTGCTTCATGTTGAAAACGTTATGGGTCTTGATGTGGTTGGGTAGCTTCAACCTGTATGCATTGGGATTAATTTTTTCAATGATTTCAAACGGACATACCTTCCTTGCAGCTAAATTTTTGTACTCGTGCGCATGATAGCGATCTCTTGTCACAAATTCCCATACAAATTCCCATACGGCAAACTCCACCAGTCGGCACTTCTTATCAGCGGCAACCTTGTATTTCTCTGTTGTTTCCTCCAGGTGTTTGAGTGTGTTCTCATGAATCTCACATAGATCAGCAATGACGTTCTCGACCCTAGCTGGAACCTTGTCAAGCGTTGGGAAAGCCAAATCTATAGGAACCCGTGGGTTATAACCATAGACTATCATGAATGGACTATACCCAGTACAGTGCATGTGGTGCCTGTTGTAGTCGAACTCAACATGATAAAGGCATGAATCTCATGATTTGAAGTTTCTAGAGACCTCTCTGCGTAACATGTTGCCTAACGTTCGATTAGTTACCTTGGTTTGGTCGTGTGTCTGCGAGTGATATGCGCTGCTAAACTCAGCTTTGTGTTTGTGAGGCACCACAAACTCCTTCAAAAATTCCCGATAAACTGCGTATCACGATTGGAAACGATATTTAGGGGTAGGCCATGTAAGTGGTAGACCTCAGAAAATTATAAATTAGCAACATTCACAACAACTATGGTTTTCTTGTAGGCAATAAAATGGGTTATCTTAGAAAACCCGTCAACCACCATAAAAATAGAATCGTTACCTCTCTATGTTCTTGGTAGCCCAGATACGAAATCCAAGCTGACGCTTCGCCACGGTCCTTCCGGTATTGGGAGTGGTAGGTATAGACCTGTGTTGGAGGATGTACCTTTTGCAACCTCGAAAACCCGACAACCAGTTACAAAACGGATAACATCTCGCCTCAAATGCGGCCAGAAGAACTGATTGAATTCAGAGTGAAGGGTTTGTTCTCTACCACCATGCCCCTCATTGTGTTTATCTTGTATAATCAGTAACCTCAAACTGCCCTCAGGAATACAGAGTAAATTACCTTGGAAGAGGTAAGCGTTGCTCACTACAAAATCTTTTCTCAAACATGCACAGACGTCCTCTAGAATAGGACAACTATATGGATCGATAGCCAATAGATTCTTCATCATCTCGAATCCTACAACTTCTCCTTTCATACGAATTATCATACTGCATCAGCTCAGTGCATCAGCAACGTGGCTAACTTCCCTTGAAGTATGTTTGATGGAAAATGTAAATTGTTGAGTAAATGTTGCCCAACGTTCATAGCGGAAAGAAAGGTTCTCCTGAATCTGTAGATGCTTCAAGGCATCATGATCGGTGTATAGGGCAAAGTCATTATATGCCAAGTAGGAACTCCAGTGCTTCAGATCTTGTACAATAGCATAGAACTCCTTGTCATGGGTGCTGTAGTTGAGATCAGATCCACTCAACTTTTCACTGAGGTAGGCTACAGGTAGGCCTCGTTGGCTCAGTACAGCTCTAATGGCCAACCCGGGCGCATCACAATGCAGTTCAAAACCTGTAGAAAAGTCTGGTAAAACCAGAGTCGGTGCAGTGGTCAGTCTTACCTTGATCTCTTTAAACGCGGTAGTTGCTTCAGGGGTCCAGCAGAAAGTCTTGCCCTTCATACGATCCGTAATGGGAACAACAACAGTGATGAAATTATGTATGAACCTTCTGTAAAATGAGACCAATCCATGAAAAAAGTGGACTTTAGTGATAGATTTAGGTGTAGGCCAGTCAGACACTACTGCCACTTTTGACTTATCCACTGACAAACCATCCTTTAACACAACATACTCCATGAAGAGAACTGAATCTGTCATAAAGCAACACTTGTGGAGTTCTCTATTAAAATCTTCTTGTTTCAAAACAACCAACACTTCTCATAAGTTCTGGAGGTGCAACTCCTCCGTAGTACTATATATAAGAGTATCGTGAAAATACACAATTAGAAACTTTCCATTGAACGGGAAAAATACCTTGTTCTTAACCGGTATGAACGTGCTAGGAGCGTTGGAAAGGCCGAATGGCATGACCATCCACTCAAACAGACCTTCTCGGGTTTTAGAGGCTATTTTTCACTCATCTCCCATGCGAATACGAATCTGGTGATATCCGTTCTTCAAATCCAACTTCGTAAACACGGTAGCACCACTCAACTGATCCAGTAAATCATCAAGGCGAGGAATATAAAACTGATACCTGACTGTAATTTTGTTGATAGCCCGACTATCCACATATATCCTCATTGAGTCATCCTTCTTTGGTGTTAACAGTGCAGGAACCGCACAAGGATTAAGACTCTCACGAATGTGGCATTTCGTTGATAGTTCTTCCACGTGTCCGCGGAGCTCTTCATGCTCTTTTGGACACATCCGGTAATGCGGTTGATTTGGTAGATTAGCCCTCGGTACTAGGTTAATCTGGTGCTGGATGTCTCTTAATAGAGGAAGAACTGTATGCATATTATCGAAAAAGACAATAGAAAATCCTGCAAATAGCAGAAAAACACGCTCAGGTATCCCCGCAAACGGATCAGTATTAGATTCTTTAACCACCAAAAGATAAACAATCCCTGTGTGACTAGCATGCTCTATAAATAATTTTCGAGCCAAAAATTTCTTACCCGACTCTTGTGATACAACAAGTGCAGGTTTTGGGGATACCTCTTTTGTTGGTGTTAATATGAATCTAACGTTATTCCATATGAACTATAGCGGTTATTCCTACCATCATATATGACACGTCTATCATATTTACATGGTCGGCCTAGCAATAAGTGACAAGCATCCATAGCAATGACATCGCACCATGCCTTATCCTTAAAGTTACCAACAGAAAAAGAAACCAAACATTTTTTAGAGATTGTTACCTCACTACCTCTCTTTAACCAGACGAGCTTGTATGGGTTTGGATGGTCTTCTGTTTTCAAGGCCAACTTCTGCAGAGCTTCTTCAGAAATAACGTTTTCGCAACTCCCTGAATCAGTAACGATTTTGCATACATTTCCCCAATAGTACAAGTCGACTGGAAAAATATTGTTTCGTAGCCAATCACCCCCTTCACTTCTCGTTTTTGGCGTAAAGTAGACACGCCATTATACGTGTCGATAAATATTGATATACTACTTACCTCATTGAGTGCTAATAAAAAATAACTATGGTTCCCATCATCCTAAATGATCTAAATGAGTCATAGTACGACCCTAAATAATTAAGTATGGGGAATTCTTAAAAGAAATTACACTTTTCTTCAAATGCATTGTCCAGATGAGGTTTTTTAACTTGTACTTGATTGCTCAAGTACATGTCGAAAACCATAGTATGAGGAGCTACACTAACAATGTCACAAAAATTCCTCTTAACAAAATAAGTGAATCTCGGCACAACTTAAAAAATTTATGATATGTTAAACCTCTGATCAATATCCTGCTCATCGCTAGTTTTTGAGCTATCGCATAAAACCATTTCGGTCCACCAATTTCAAAGACTCCATAAATATATATATGATATTATTCAGAGTAACCAAAACATTACGAGTGAAAGCAATATTAATAGGGAAATATAATTTGGTTCAGTATCTTCCAATACGAATCATTCTTCGTGATTTTTCCAACTAGCAATATTTGCATTATCCATCAACAATAACAGGGTTTCCTTCATTCATAAGGGTATCTGGATTTTCATTTTCGATTCATGATCTCGTTGTTACTATTGGTTGGTTAACCCTCTTAGGGTAAGAGGAAGGTTTCCCCACATACAGTCCAAATTTATTAAAGGATTTCTTTCTCAGACGTATTATAAAACTAATGACAACATATTAAAATAAAAGGGTTTTATAAATAAAATTATTTATTTCATATATCAAATTAAGTCCATAAAATTACAATCGGGGTTCTTTCGGGGTCCAACAAATTTATTAGATATTACATCATGTTGATCTGTTTTAAATTATAACGGTAATTTGTAATAAATGTTCAAACATGTTAAGCATTTTAATTTATGTCAATATACATTTTCTCATCGAAACCGTTCCTCTCGTCTTGTATTCATTATACGTTTTATATTCGTGGTGTTCGTCTTGCGTGTTTTCTTAAAAAATCTAATTCATATTTTTTCTTTAATTTACGTTTTTGTTAGTCTTTTTCATTAGCGTACCTCGTCAACATAAAAAAACATATAACATAAGTAAAACAATAAATGTATAATAAGAATTTATGTACCAATACAAAATTAACTTTTTTATATAGAAAAGTTAAAATATTTTTATATGATTTAGAATGTGTATTCCAATATTTTTTAATATATACTTATTTTATTGGCAACGTCCACTTATTTAAAGGGTAAATTAAAAACATAATTTATATATTTTAGTAAATAATTTTTATTTAATAGTTTAAAATACTATTTACTATATTTTAAAACATAAGTTCCATCACATCACATGTAATATCCCACCAATCATCTGACAACAGATGATATACCTTACTAAATATTTGACTTATATGTTATTCTATATTAATAGTTACTTAAGACAAATAAAGTGTACCGTTACCATGTTCACGTTTCTAATCCAATTCAGCAAGTCATACTTCCAGTATAAAACTGGATTAGGTTGAGTTCTAACAATAGTACTGAAAATAGTTCTGATATATCTCAAGGTTTGGATAATGAAAGAAAACATAACGTTGAAACTTACCGTGTCTGATCCCATGTATGCTATACATGGAATGTAAAAGAGAATAGAATTGGTCAAAATCCGGGATTGATGTGAGATTCATTTGCTGCACCAAATGATCCATTCCGACAGAGAATTCCAGGCTTGTATGTATCAATTTTGTTTTCTATCTATATTTATTTTCGTTTTATATACATTAGCACTAATAGATCACTTAATTTCTCAATTATACGACTAGGAACTTTATAGTCTCAACTTTTTTAAACTCTATAGTATTTTAAAATGAAAATGTAGGATTTTAGAAAAACTCAATAAACTTAGGAGGCTTCTTTTCGTAGCTTATTTAGAAAATACAATGATTATATATTAATAATTACATATTAATAATTACAACCAATAAATTTATTTAAATATATTAGTTTTATTAATCAACCAAATTCTATCATGTTTTATATGCTTTTTGATTTTAGCAAATATAATCACTTTTTAAGATAAAGATAAGAACTAGGAGAATATATTTTAATATAAACAATTTAAAAATTAATTAAAAGAGTAACTTTTTGATATATAATCTGAGTAAAGTTTTTTAGTATTTACTTTTAAAATTAAAAATATGGTAAAATATATTTTTATTAAAAAGAAAGAAAAAAAGGTTATACTAGAATCATAGTATTGACTAAAAATACTGCATTTTCTAAAATTGATGAATAAACCCAACAAATTAAATTAATAGCATTTGAGACTATAAAATTTCTTTATTTTTATATTTTTTAAAAATACCATCAATCTTTCTTGAAATTTGTTTTCAATTCGAATAGAAAATATTTAATTTTAATTAGGCTCGGAATAAGGAACTGTAGAAGATGATCCAAACCTACTCCTGTATAATAATAATCAGTTATTCAGTTAGATGAAGTTTAACTAAAAACAAATACTTAACTTTTCATAGCCATTGTGATATTATAGTCTAATGCATTATATTTTAGTATTTTTATTGGTGTGTATTATAGTTACGAATGTTGTGAATGTTTAGCGTATCACCCGATTGTGCGTAATTTAATTACTTTCTTAGCACCAAACTATACCGGAGAACGGTCTTGGCTGCACGAAATGCTATAACACAGCAGGGTAATGCTATCTCACACCTTTGGATGAAAAGTATAATTAAGAGAACAGTAGTAGTGGTCCACTATCTTGCCCACCATGTATCAGCCAAAATAGCTCCCATCAAATGTGTGAGGAAGCATGTGCCCTGCCATGTCGTAATGTTTTGAGCAGTCGAGACAGTTATTTGGTGTAGTTTGGTGGTAAGATAAATAATTAGATTGTTACGATTCTATTGTACACGAAAGTTTATAATATTCGTTATCGAAATATATTGAACATAATCATGTGACTTCTTAAAATACATTGCAGTAGACTATATTAAATATTCATTATCTAATTATATTGAACATAATAATATTAAGAGAGCATTTGTAGCAATGGTGATAGTTATATTAAGTATCAATGAAATGGAGTAAGAGGCAGCAATATTAGAAAAAGAGAGGCGAGAGTAGAGGAATATGTACTAGTGCTATTCATTTTACCAATCGTTTTTTATGATTGTTTTTTATACAAGCCAGATTCTATGAATAGTGAATCAGCATCCCCAAACACTCTTTGCTAAATGATCACTCAAGGCAACTGGACCAAAAGCTTTGTCGTAGCAAGCAACAGCCCAGCGCCCGCCCATATAGACCATGAAGAAGGAGAACCATCATCAACCGAAATAACCTCCCCAAGACCCAAAACTGCAAGCATCATGGTATCAACAAGTTTGTACGGGGATACCCCAATGATGTACTAGTACTTTTCTAACCTTTATCTTATTATTATTGTTTGTTAATCAAAATCGGTTGTTGGAATGTTAGAGGGTTGAATGACCTTGTTCGTTTAAAAAGACGTAAAAGACTTTGTTTTCGCTAATAGTATTAATGTTATATGCGTGCTTGAAACCAAAGTCAAAATAGAAAACACCTTACAAATCATGAAAACCATGTTACCCTACTGGAGCTACTTCACTAACCATAGTTATCACCGATTAGGGAGAATTTGGATTTCTCAGAACCCAAGTGTCTATAGTATCTCCATCAAGGATGTAACAGCCAAAACCCTCCATTGTGATCTAGTTTGGACCTCTAAAAATACGGTCATTCGCCTCACCGCTGTTTACGGCTACAATGACCCTTCTGACCGCCTCCCCCTCTAGAATAATCTCTTCTCTTATGCTCATAATAATACTTCCCTCCCGTGGATCATGATTTGGGATTTCAATGCTATTCGCAACCTCCATGAACGAACCAGCTCTGACCCCCACTAGAACAGTTCCATTAACTCGTTTAATAACTGCTGTCATATGTGCAATCTGGACGACCTTCGTTCGTCTGGCTTTCAATTTTCGTGGTTTAACCGCCAAGAAGACAATCATATATCCTATAGAATGGGTAGAGCCCTTATTAATGAAGTCTAAGATGACTTTTTCCCAAACTCATGTGCTCATGTCGACCTCCCCAGGACCTCCAACCACACCCTAATTATCCTCCACCTCTCAGACCCCTTTCATTTCCTCTCCTAGACCATTTAAGTTCTTTAATATGTGGAAGTTTCACCCTTTCTTTTAGGATTTAGTTGCCAATAGCTGGACCCTTCCTTGCAATCAAAACCCTATGATAACCATCGTCTCAAAACTATCCAGACTAGCCCCTTCCATATCCTCTCTCAAAAAGAGAGAATTTAGCAACATAATGCATAGAGTTGAGGAGGCTAAGGCCGCCCTCGCCCTTGCCCAAGAAAACCTTTTCACTGACCCCTCCAACCGTGCCTTCATCTACATTGAGAAGGAGGCATCAGACTTATATCTTCTTCAGTCGGGCGGAAGAATCCTTTCTTAAGCAAAAGTCAAGGAAAACTTGGCTCAAAGTAGGGGATAAAAACTCTAAGTTTTTCCACAATAACATTTGAGCTCATCAGGTCTGAAATAAGATCCTCTCGATTACCACCCCGGGAGGATCTTTGAGGTCCAATCCTCATACAATTTCTACCACCTTCCATAACTTCTTCTTCCATCAGTTAGGTTCACCTAGCAATAACAACTACCCCGGCCCAGACAAAATAAAATCCCTGATCAATACTAGTGTTCCCCTGCCCTTAGAACTGAAATAGTAAAACCCATCATGGATTCTCAAATAAAGGCGACCCTCTTTGACATCAATAGCGATAAATCCTTGGGGCCTGATGGTTATAGCGCTGGTTTCTTTAAATCTTGCTAGAATATCATTGGCAGCGACATCTGTACTGGTGTCAAACATTTTTTCCGGAAAGGAAAAGTGAGCCCGGACTGGAACAAAACCCTCATCACCCTAATTCCAAAAGTAGACACGCCCTCTCTTCCCTCCGACTTACGGCCGATTGCTTGCTGCAATGTTATTTAATAAATCATCTCAAAAATCATTCCTTGAAGGATAAATCTGGCCCTTCCGGCTCTGATCGACCTCTCTCAATCCGCTTTTATCCTTGGTCGTTCTATCGTGGACAACATCCTCCTCACCCAAAAACTCCTCCATGGCTACCAAACCAACAGAAAAGGCCCCAGATGCGCTCTCAAAATCGACCTCATGAAGGCTTTAGACAACATAAGATGGGAAGCGGTCCTCGATATCCTTATTTCCATGAACTTATCTATGATTATGATCAACTGAATTATCCAGTGCATCACTTTCGCTACCTACTCGGTATGCATTAATGGTAAGCCGATGAATTATTTCCCTGGGGCTAAGGGCCTCAGCCAAGATCCATCCTTTGGCTTTCACTGGAAATGTCACAAACTCAAGATCATAAACCTTTGCTTCGTGGACGACCTCATGATCCTATGCAGAGCCAACATACAATCGATCAACCTGATTCATAAAGGCCTAATGGAATTTGCTGCAATTTCAGAGTTGCACTTGAACCCATCAAAAAGCAACATCTACTTCTCTGGAGCGTCTCCTACCACAAGACTCGCAATCTTGAACCGCCTTAACTTCAAAGAGGGTTCCCTCCCAGTCCGCTACCTTGGAGTTCCCCTTATCACTTCTCGTCTCTCCTACAATGACTGCAGACCCCTCTTTATCAAAATCACCAACAGAATTAACTCCTAGACCTCCAAACAACTTTCATATATCGGGCGTCTTCAACTCATCAGTTTGGTGCTCTTCGCAAGCCGGGTCTATTGGTCGTCCATTTTTATTCTCCCAGCCCGGGTGCTTAAAGAACTCTCTCAAATCCTTTGTCGCTTCTTTTGGTATGGGTCCGATATGGAAATATCGGAAGCCAAGATCGCTTGGAACAGAATCGTCGTGTCCAAAGAGGAGGGTGGCCTTGGGATTCCAAACCTAAAAATCTGGAATCAGGCGGCCGCCCTAAAACTTTTGTGGTCTATTCTTACAAAAAATAAGAATTCTTTATGGACTTAATGGACCCTCATAGAAAAAATAAAATCCAAAAACTTTGGGACCCTTCCTTTCACCTCCAATGCAAGTTGGAGCTGGCATAAGATTCTTAAGCTTAGAAGCCAAGCTTCGGACTTGTACTATGCCATCATCGGGAACGGAGCAGACACCTCCATATGGCATGACCCTTGGCTCATCCCAAAATCCCTCGTCAATCGATATGGCCCTTCAATCCAGAATCTTGCCAGACTTAAAAACATTCAGAAAGTAGAAGACCTTCTTAATGACGGTAGATGGACTGGCCTGCATACGCCAGACCCCCCAACCGAAATCTTCAAAACTACCTTAGTGAAATCATCTTAGCTCTCAGTGATTTCCCTCTGGCCACCTCATCCCCTGACTCCTTCATCCGGATCCCAAACAAATCCAAACCAGCTTTTTCCATTAGCAGCACCTATGCAGCCCTCAAACCCCACAGAGTGAAGCTCCCCTAGGCTTGCCTAATCTAGCACAAATTCACCATCTCTATAGTATTTTTCATTACCTGGCTAGCCATGCATAACAAGCTCACCGCCAGAGACAAGCTTATTGTTTGGGGTCTAGACTCTCCAGCCTCTTGTTCTCTACCACCATGCCCCTCGTTGTGTTTTTCTTGTACAATCAGTAACCTCAAACTGCCCTCAGTAATACAGAGTAAATTACCTTGGAAGAGGTAAGCGTTGCTCACTACAAAATCTTTTCTCAAACCTGCACAGACGTCTTCTAGAATAGGACAACTATATGGATCGATAACCAATAGATCCTTCATCATCTCGAATCCTACAACTTCTCCTTTCATACGAATCATCATACTGCATCAACTCAGTGCATCAGCTACGCGGCTAACTTCCCTTGAAGTATGTTTGATGGAAAATTTAAATTGTTGAGTAAATGCTGCCCAACGTTCATAGCGGAAAGAGAGGTTCTCCTGAATCTGCAGATGCTTCAAGGCATCATGATCGGTATATAGGGCAAAGTCATTATATGGCAAGTAGGAACTCCAGTGCTTCAGAGCTCGTACAACAGCATAAAACTCCTTGTCATGGATGTTGTAGTTGAGATCAGCTCCACTTAACGTTTCACTGAAGTAGGCTACAGGTGGGCCTCGTTGGCTGAGTACAGCTCTAATGGCCAACCGAGACACATCACAATGCAGTTAAAACCGTGTAGAAAAGTCTGGTAAAACCAGAATCAATGCAGTGGTCAGACTTACCTTGAACCTTCTGTAAAATGAGACCAATCCATGAAAAGAGTGGACTTTAGTGACAGAAGTAGGTTTAGGCAAGTCACGCACTGCTGCCACTTTTGACTTATCCACTCACAAACCATCCTTTAACACAACATACTCTATGAAGAGAACTGAATCTGTCATAAAGCAACACTTGTGGAGTTCTCTATTAAAATCTTCTTGTTTCAAAACAACCAACACTTCTCGTAAGTTCTGGAGGTGCAGCTCCTCCGTAGTACTATATATGAGAGTATCTTGAAAATACACAATTAGAAACTTTCCATTGAACGGGAAAAATACCTTGTTCTTAACCGGTATGAACGTGCTAGGAGCGTTGGAAAGGCCGAATGGCATGACCATCCACTCAAACAGACCTTCTCGGGTTTTAAAGGCTATTTTCACTTATCTCCCATGCGAATACGAATCCGGTGATATCCATTCTTCAAATCCAACTTCGTAAACACGGTAGCACCACTCAACTGATCCAGTAAATCATCAAGGCGAGGAATAGGAAACTGGTACCTGACTGTAATTTTGTTGATAGCCCGACTATCCACATACATCCTCATTGATTCATCCTTCTTTGGTGTTAACAGTGCAGGAACCACACAAGGACTAAGACTCTCACAGATGTGGCATTTCATTAATAGTTCTTCCACGTGTCCGCGGAGATCTTCATACTCTTTTGGACACATCCGGTAATACGGTTGATTTGGTAGATTAGTCTTTGGTACTAGGTTAATCTGGTGCTGGATGTCTCTTAATAGAGGAAGAATTGTATACATATTATCGAAAAAGACAATAGAAAATACTACTAATAGCAGGCAAACGCGCTCAGGTATCCCCGCAAACGGATCAGTATTAGATTCTTTAACCACCAAAAGATAAACAATCCCTGTGTGACTAGCATGCTCTATAAATAATTTTCGAGCCAAAAATTTCTTACCCGACTCTTGTGATACAACAAGTACAGGTTTTGGGGATACCTCTTTTGTTGGTGTTAATATGAATCTAACGTTATTCTATGTGAACTATAGCGGTTTTTCCTACCATCATATATGACACGTCTATCATATTTCCATGGTCGGCCTAGCAATAAGTGACAAGCATCCATAGCAATGACATCGCACCATGCCTTATCTTTAAAGTTACCGACAGAAAAAGAAACCAAACATTTTTTAGAGATTGTTACCTCACTACCTCTCTTTAACCAGACGAGCTTGTAAGGGTTTGGGTGGTCTTCTGTTTTCAAGGCCAGCTTCTGCAGAGCTTCTTCAGAAATAACGTTTTCGCAACTCCCTGAATAAGTAACGATTTTGCATACATTTCCCCCGATAGTACAAGTCGACTGGAAAAATATTGTTTCGTAGCCAATCACCCCATTCACTTCTCGTTTTTGGCGTAAAGTAGACACGCCATAAAACCAATGAATGTACAACATCTCCTCATGTAACTTAGTCCTCCTAAACCTCATCAATACCATCTTTAGTTCCTCATCAAACCGTGGGTCCCCTTCCAGGTCGAAATCAGCAGCTTCAGTGCCCTAGTTCCGGACAATGGTAGCACCTGACCTGCGAGGAAGTACCTGCGCGACTACGGACATGTGAATTAGCACTTGTACTCGTAGGAGTGGCAGTTGGTATTCTTGCACTAGGGCATAGTATTGTCTTTTTTTGAAACTCCATTGGAGTTTCAAAGGAAGTATATCCTCCATAAGTCCTTCGTGAAAGGGTTTTCTCCAGATGTGGTGTGTGTTGATGTGCTTCATACACATTCACAGGGTTGAACATATTCAGCTGGTCCTGAAACTGTTTTCTCATCCCACCTATGTAGCAATATACTAATTGATCTACTGAATCAACATTATTGACACGGTTTTGTAGCTTGAAAAAAACGTTACTGTATTCGTCAATAGTCTCTGATCCTTTTTTTAAGGTTTTGGAAATGCTGATACATTATACGCGCATAGTTTTAAGGAAAAAACGCAGCCCTCAAGTGTTTCACAAATTTAGTTGAATTTGTTATTTTTGGCTTACTTTTCCTTAATCTGGTCTGCTTGAGCTATTGCCACCAACATGCAGCTCGGCCTCAGAACTTAGTTGCAGCCAACTGTACTCATTTTGCATCCAGAATCTCCTTCAAATCAAGGACTTATCCAACTGAGGCGATCCAATCTAAAAAATCCTCCGATTTGAGACCGCCTTGGAACTCTGGGATCTCAAGTCTGAATCCAGATTCCCACCGGTTGTTGGTGTTTTGATCGGCATCTCTCGTTGGTGGCTGCTCAAAGACTTGTTCACGACCGTTTTTTGGGTAAAATGGACCCTTATCTTGTTCTCTCCGAGGAGCAAACAGATGCTTCTCACTATCGGTCTCTCTCTCAGATCCCGACGACTGGTTGCTCGAACCTAGAGGTCGAAATCCGTTGGTATGGTTATTCAACAGCCTGTGTACTGCTTCATGTACGCCTCTTATCTAGTTTCCCAACGAGTGCATATGTTCACCAACTTGCCCGAATCGGTTTTCGAATTCATCACGGTCGACTGATTCTACGATCGAAAGAGTGGACTTCCCACGCTAGGAGCTCTTTGGCGGAATACTTTTGTAACCCACGCCGTAGGAGCTTTGTCCCTCTGATTTCCAATATGGTACCACCGAACTACAAGATCGAATAGACGGTGATAAACATAGAGAAACGAGTGACAAAAACAGAAAAAACATAATCTCTAACCCTAGGTCAGAGTATAGGAGACTTAGAGAAAACTAAAGTTCTATTAAAAAATGTCTGACAGCAAAACTACGGTTTGAGAGACTTTTATAGAAGTGCTCGAAACCATGGGGCAAAATTACAGCTTTCTCCTTACGAAATAAAATAAATCCCAACCAAATTTCAAAGCAATTGGAGCTGGTTAAGTATTTTATTAAAATTCGACAAAAATAGAAAAATGTAGAAAATGCACGAAAACATAAAAAATAGGGCTTAAACAATGAAATTTAGGGCATGGACTTCATCACATTGTGATACTTCCGAAAATCATTGGGCTTCTCGACTCGTTCGATTTGAGTGGTCGCGACGTCCAATTCTGATACTTTGGCACCAAATAAAGCTCGTTTCCGTTTGTCCAAAAGGGCCATATAGAAATGGGCTCGTGCAACTACATCAAAGTGCAGATTCTTGAATTCAATATTCAACAATTATATCAAAATTTGGTTTACGTATATATTGGACATCCCTCTCTTAGATTATATTGGATGATGAAACTCAATGGTGTTTTAAGAAAACACAAAGATCTTGTAGTCATCACATTTGAAATTGCAAGAGCTAAAAGTATACAGGTGATATTTGATATAATTAGTTGTGCTAATATATTTCATAAGAGAACTATGATTAAATTATAGTCATATTACACCTCTCAGATAATTCTCATGGGCTATAATGGATCGGAAACTCATGAGCTTGCCAAAACAAAACAAGATGTCACACTCTGGCGCAAGGTCTATAAGAAGAAAATTGAAAATGTTTCAATGACAATAAATTATCTATCATCTTCCAATATTATCCTCAATCAATCATGGTTCAATGAAGTAAGCACTATCATTTATAACATGCACCATTGCAAATGCTACATCAATAACAGAAACATAAGGGTAACAGAAACATAAGAGTATGAGAAATATGTACTAGTGCTATTCATTTTACCAATTGTTTTAATATTGTTTTAGTTTTTATTTTATGGTTGTTTTTTATACAAGCCAGATTCTATGAATATCTGCCTGAGCTTAATCAGAAACTCTATCAGTGCCTATCAAGTTTAATCCGAACACTCTCTGGATATTTGATAAGTTAAATTAAGATCGTACGAATATCAAGTTTAATCCGAAAACCATAGACGTGCTCCAAATAGCATACCAACAACTATGATGTATCGGAAGAAAGTCACCGGTTATTTGTATTCTTTTCATTTCCACACGATTGGATTTTTTTTTAATAAATATTTTGATCCACAAAAGATTTAAATAAAACAGATTAAGACAATAAGTGATACACCTCGTTAAAAGAAAATTAATACAGTTTTTTGTCAAATTTATTCCACAATGAAATATAATTAGTGATAAATATATTAATCAAGTTGATCTGAATTATGATAGAATATATATTGTTATTAATTTTACCACTCAAATTTAATAAAAATCTTATATGTTAATAGATATCATATATTAAAAACAATGAAACATATTTATAGTGGATATAAAAGTAATTTATATGGGACCAACAACAACTACTTTTTTAAAGAGAGAAACTCTCTAGACACCAAATTTGCAAATCAAATTTCTATAGTTTTCTAGCCCTGATTCACATCAAATTCATCTATAATCCATCATCACAAGATCTTGAGCTTGTTGATGAGGTGATTAAATTGATCGACTTTATGTTTTTGAGTCCAACGACACTGCAAATTTTAGTTTTGCATGCAAAATCACCATTATGGGTGCCGCATCTATTCAAAGTTTTTAAGCTTTGGTCGACGCCATTAATGGCGACTGCTATTCCTCTCTCCTCCATTAATGGCGACCCCTCCATCTCGTTCGGCGCTATTAAAAGTAAGCTCCCCTCACTGTCTCATCGTTGTCTGAGCTTAATCAAAGTAAGCTCCCCTCCATCTCGTTCGGCGCTATTAAAAGTAAGCTTTTATTTTATGATTATTTTTTATACAAGCTAGATTCTATGAATATCTGTCTGAGCTTAATCAAAAACTCTATCAATGCTTATCAAGTACCATCTTCTGATATTTGATAAGTCAAATTAAGATTGTACCGATATCAAGTTTAATCCGAAATCCATAGACGTGTTCCAAATAGCATACCAACAACTATGATGTATGGGAAGAAAGTCAACGGTTATTTGTATTCTTTTCATTTCCACACGATTGGATTTCTTTTTATAATAAATATTTTGATCCACAAAAGATTTAAATAAAACAGATTAAGACAATAAGTGATACACCTCGTTAAAAGAAAATTAATACAGTTTTTTGTCAAATTTATTCCACAATGAAATATAATTAGTGATAAATATATTAATCAAGTTGATCTGAATTATGATAGAATATATATTGTTATTAATTTTACCACTCAAATTTAATAAAAATCTTATATGTTAATAGATATCATATATTAAAAACAATGAAACATATTTATAGTGGATATAAAAGTAATTTATATGGGACCAACAACAACTACTTTTTTAAAGAGAGAAACTCTCTAGACACCAAATTTGCAAATCAAATTTCTATAGTTTTCTAGCCCTGATTCACATCAAATTCATCTATAATCCATCATCACAAGATCTTGAGCTTGTTGATGAGGTGATTAAATTGATCGACTTAATGTTTTTGAGTCCAACGACACTGCAAATTTTAGTTTTGCATGCAAAATCACCATTATGGGTGCCGCATCTATTCAAAGTTTTTAAGCTTTGGTCGACGCCATTAATGGCGACTGCTATTCCTCTCTCTCCTCCATTAATGGCGACCCCTCCATCTCGTTCGGCGCTATTAAAAGTAAGCTCCCCTCACTGTCTCATCGTTGTCTGAGCTTAATCAAAGTAAGCTCCCCTCCATCTCGTTCGGCGCTATTAAAAGTAAGCTTTTATTTTATGATTATTTTTTATACAAGCTAGATTCTATGAATATCTGTCTGAGCTTAATCAAAAACTCTATCAATGCTTATCAAGTACCATCTTCTGATATTTGATAAGTCAAATTAAGATTGTACCGATATCAAGTTTAATCCGAAATCCATAGACGTGTTCCAAATAGCATACCAACAACTATGATGTATGGGAAGAAAGTCAACGGTTATTTGTATTCTTTTCATTTCCACACGATTGGATTTCTTTTTATAATAAATATTTTGATCCACAAAAGATTTAAATAAAACAGATTAAGACAATAAGTGATACACCTCGTTAAAAGAAAATTAATACAGTTTTTTGTCAAATTTATTCCACAATAAAATATAATTAGTGATAAATATATTAATCAAGTTGATCTGAATTATGATAGAATATATATTTTTATTAATTTTACCACTCAAATTTAATAAAAATCTTATATGTTAATAGATATCATATATTAAAAACAATGAAACATATTTATAGTGGATATAAAAGTAATTTATATGGGACCAACAACAACTACTTTTTTAAAGAGAGAAACTCTCTAGACACCAAATTTGCAAATCAAATTTCTATAGTTTTCTAGCCCTGATTCACGTCAAATTCATCTATATTCCATCATCACAAGATCTTGAGCTTGTTGATGAGGTGATTAAATTGATCGACTTTATGTTTTGAGTCCAACGACACTGCAAATTTTAGTTTTGCATGCAAAATCACCATTATGGGTGCCGCATCTATTCAAAGTTTTTAAGCTTTGGTCGACGCCATTAATGGCGACTGCTATTCCTCTCTCTCCTCCATTAATTGCGACCCCTCCATCTCGTTCGGCGCTATTAAAAGTAAGCTCCCCTCACTGTCTCATCGTTGTCGAAAAGATAATCTCCTCATCGTCATCTTATCTCCCCTGCCATAACTTCTATGCCATCCCCTCCTCGAATCTAGCAAACCACCAAGAAGCCATAAAGGCAAATGCCTTTTGTCTGCATGTCTTCCACCCTAAAACTTGGGATCTCTTGTCCATCCACTACACTCTTTATCAACCCCAAAACCTCGAGCCTACCGCGACCAGATATCTCCCATTTTCTATTGGCCATAGAGTAAATTCTCTTTGTAGCCTGCAAATTTTTAAAAAACGGGCCAATAAACGCTTGTGTCTATGTGTGCCCGCATTAATGGACCTTCTCTCTTCATTAATGCATCCTCAAGTCGTGCAAGAAACTCTTCCCACTTCTCCATGCACCCACCTTATCGTCGTTACTCCTCCCCCTGCTCTCTCTCCAGGCATTTAAGCACCCCATTCACCTTCTTATTGCCCAAACCTCCCTTTGCATTTCTTTTCATATTCATCTCATCTTCTTTTCCCACCATTAACTGCTCACAAACTAAATTATCCTCTCACTTTCCCTTATCAACGGTTATTAGACTTTCACTTAACCTTCCCACTAAACAAAAAACCACTCATCTTTTCTCTCCTCTAACCTTCTCTCCTTTTCTCCTTTCTCTTCTTTCGCCGATCAAAATGGTCGAAACCTGTCGTAGTTCATCCTCTCGTCGGTCTAACCAGAAAATAACTCCCCGATTTAATGAAAAAGTTGCATCCCCTCTTGCCACTTTGATCCCCATACCTTCAAGCCCAAGCACCACTCTATCTCAAGAGACCAGATCCTCCTCTCCCTCGTCGACCTTGCCGTCCAAATCCTCTGGTATGCTGGGTCTGCCGCTCTCCGTCCACGGCTCCCCACCTCCCCCGGTTCTCTCTCACCGAAAGCCCAGTAACATAAAATCCCTCGACTCGACCAGAAACGAAAGAGAGACCTCTCCGTTCTCTCTCTCTCTCCTATAGGAACAAGAAGCAACATGCATATGACCTCCGAGGAAGAGGACCCCTCTGAAATCAACCCATCGTTGTCTCCTTCCAGTGAACAACAACTCCAGTCCATACTCAACAACAATGAGAAGCTGCTCAAAGCCATCACCGCCCTGGATGACCCTCCTGGAAACCCTCTTTCTTCACCCAATTATGGTGCCAAACCTTTCCTTCATGGATGTGAAAGTGCCCCCATTCTTGGCCTGAATAAGGGATCTCTAGTAAGCTCCGACCTCTCGCATCTCCCCCCGGTATCCCTATCTCTATCCCAACCGGTCGATTCATTCCCTCTCATCTCCCTGCCATTATCGTGCCAAAACTCTATTTTTATAGCCTGCATGCATGCAGATCTGCATGTCTCATATACCATGCATGCATGTTCTAACCCTACCAACATGCATTATTCCCTGCCCGCTCAAACCAAAACCCTATCACAACCTAACCTCCAACCGAGCCCTCATCTACATTGAGAAGGAGGTGTCAGATTCTTATATCTTCTTCAGTCGCGCGGAAGAATCCTTTCTTAAGCAAAAGTCCAGGAAACCTTGGCTCAAGGTAGGGGATAAAAACTCTAAGTTTTTCTACAATAAAATTCGAGCTCATCGAGTCCGAAATAAGATCCTCTCGATTACCATCCCGGGAGGATCTTTGAGGTCCAATCCTCACACAATTTCTACCACCTTACATACCTTCTTCTTCCATCAGTTAGGTTCACCTAGCAATAACAACTACCCCGGCCTAGACAGAATAAAATCCCTATTCAATAATAGTGTTCCCCCTGCCCTTAGAACCGAAATGGTAAAACTCATCATGGATTTCAAAACAAAGACAATAGAAAATCCTGCTAATAGCAGAAAAACGCGCTCAGGTATCCCCGCAAAACGGATCAGCATTAGATTCTTTAACCACCAAAAGATACAATCACTGTGTCACTAGCATGCTCTATAAATAATTTTCGAGCCAAAAATTTCTTACCCGACTCTTGTGATACAACAAGTGCATGTTTTGGGGATACCTCTTTTGTTGGTGTTAATATGAATCTAACGTTATTCCTTATGAACTATAGCGGTTTTTCCTACCATCATATATGACACCTCTATCATATTTCCATGGTCGGCCTAGCAATAAGTGACAAGCATCCATAGCAAATGACATCGCACCATGCCGTATCCTTAAAGTTACCAACACGAAAAGAAACCAAACATTTTTTACAGATTGTTACCTCACTACCTCTCTTTAACCAGACGAGCTTGTAGGGGTTTGGGTGGTCTTCTGTTTTGAAGGCCAGCTTCTGCAGAACTTCTTCAGAAATAACGTTTTCGCAACTCCTTGAATCAGTAACGAATTTGCATACCTTTCCCCCGATAGTACAAGTCGACTGGAAAAATATTGTTTCGTAGCCAATCACTTCCTTCACTTCTCGCTTTTGGTGTAAAGCAGACACGCCATAAAACCAATGCACGAACAACATCTCCTCATGTAACTTAGTCATCCTAAACCTCATCAATACTATATTTAGTTCCTCATCAAACCGTGGGTCCCCTTCCAGGTCAAAATCAGCAGCTTCAGTGAACAAACCCCTCAATTGTTGTGGATGTTGTCGTAATTTTGGATACTGTAATGCAACGTGCCCTAGTTCCGGACAATGGTAGCACCTGACCTGCGAGGAAGTACCTGCGCGACTACAGACCTGTGAATTAGCACTTGTACTCGTAGGAGTGGCAGTTGGTATTCTTGCATTAGGGCCTAGTATTGTCTTTTTTTGAAACTCTATTGGAGTTGTTGTGGAAGTATATCCTCCATAAGTCCTTCATGAAAGGGTTTTCTCCAGATGTAGTGTGTGTTGATGTGCTTCATACACATTCACAGGGTCGAACATGTTCAGCTGGTCCTAAAAGTGTTTTCTCATCCCACCTATGTAGCAATATACTAATTGATCTACTGAATCAACATTATTGACACGGTTTTGTAGCTTGAAAAAAAACGTTAGTGTATTCATCAACAGTCTGTGATCCTTTTTTTTAAGGTTTTTGAAATGCTGATACATTATACGCGCATAGTTTTAAGGAAATAACGTAGCCCTCAAGTGCTTCACAAATTTAGCTGAATTTGTTATTTTTGGCTTACTATTCCTTAATCTGGTCTGCTTGAGTTAAAAGTATACAAGTCATATTTGATATAATGAGTTGTTCTAATATCTTTCATAAGAGAACTATGATTAAGTTATAGTTATATTACACCTCTCAGATAATTCTCATGGGCTATAATGGATCAGAAACTCATGAGCTTGCCAAAACAAAACAAGATGTCACACTCTGGCGCAAGGTCTATAAGAAGAAAATTGAAAATGTTTTAATAACAATAAATTATCTATCATCTTCCAATATTATCCTCGATCAATCATGGTTCAATGAAGTAAGCACTATCATTTATAACATACACCATTGGATATGGTACATCGATAACAGAAATATAAGGGTAATTTGCGGCAATATACGTGTCGATAAAGATTGATATACTACTTACCTCATTGAGTGCTAATAAAAAATAACTATGGTTCCCATCATCCTAAATGATCTAAATGAGTCATAGTACGACCCCAAATAATTAAGTATGGTGAATTCTTAAAAGAAATTACACTTTTCTTCAAATGCATTGTCCAGATGAGGTTTTTTAACTTGTACTTGATTGCTCAAGTACATGTCGAAAACCATAGTATAAGGAGCTACACTAACAATGTCACAAACATTTATCTTAACAAAATAAGTGAATCTCGTCACAACTTAAAAAATTTATGATATGTTAAACCTTTTATCAAAATTTATGACCATAGTATAAGGAGCTACACTAACCTTTTATCATATATCAAATTAAGTCCAAAAAATTACAGTCGGGGTTCTTTCGGGGTCTAAAAGATTTATTAGATATTACATCATGTTGATCTGTTTTAAAATTATAACAGTAATTTGTAATAAATGTTCCAACAAGTTACGCATTTTAATTTATGTCAATATACATTGTCTCATCAAAACCGTTCAGATGTTCTATATGTTCCTCTCGTCTTGTATTCATTATACGTTTTATATTCGTGGTGTTCGTCTTGCGTGTTTTCTTAAAAAATCTAATTTATATTTTTTCTTTAATTTACGTTTTTGTTAGTCTTTTTTATTAGCGTACCTCGTCAACATAAAAAAACATATAACATAAGTAAAACAATAGATGTATAATAAGAATTTATGTACCAATACAAAATTAACTTTTTTATATAGAAAAGTTAAAATATTTTTATATGATTTAGAATGTGTATTCCAATTATGATATTTTTAATATATACTTATTTTATTGGAAACGTCCACTTATTTATAGAGCTAAATTAAAAACATAATTTATATATTTTAGTAAATAATTTTTATTTAATAGTTTAAAATACTATTTACTATATTTTAAAGGGAAATGTCACACTAAATACCTTTTCACCGAACTTATTGTCATCTAGTACCCCAACTATTTTCTATGCCTACTAAATACCCATCTCACCAAAGTAATTCTGTTCTAATACCCAGTTAATATTTTTCTTCCTCAAATACCCTCAAATGTGTCAGATTATTTTCGAACCACAATTCAAATTTTGAATTTTCAATAGTACGGCCTACTCTGCTATTTTGAAAAGTAGAAATTAACCTATACTTTTATTTGAAGAAACCATTTTAAATTAATCTCTCTTGTTTAAACTCATTTCCTTCTTCAGATCAGAGTTAAGTGTTTATCAATTTTTGTTATGCAATTTACCTGTTACGATTGTGTTTTTACATGGTTTTTCTTATTTCGTTGTTGTTTTGATTTTCGAAAATTTTAAGTTTACATTCTTATTTTTGTTCTGGATGTGGTTAAAAACAGTAGCTTCGATAGTTGGTGTTCGTAGATTTCAAAGATATCAAGTTTACAGCTTCTTTAATGGTGTTTTAACTCTACCTCGGTTTTTTTACCTTTGTTGTTGAAGACGACACTGTTACTTTTAGCTCCGTGTTACTGTCGCGCAAATAGTTCTTTTCGATAGTGTGCGCGATTCATTCGTTTCATAACATTATATCTCGCACATTTGTTTGTTTTCCTGAACAGAGTGTACGTGTAACGCGACTGTAGTCTGCACTTGGAGAAGATAACGCGAATCCTATACTAGTACAATATTTATCGCGTAAGTTATAACATTTTCTTGCGCGATTGATATCTTTAATTATTCTTGCGCGAGTTATAGTTAAGGCAAGTTCACTCTATCGCGTACGTAAATAACGTCTTATAACATTCCTTGGTAGCTAACGCGAATCCCATCTCTTTGTCTAGCGCGAGACACTATACACGCTAACGCGAGTTGCCGTAAATACAAACACCCCGACCCCAGCTTGCCTTACGCGATTCAGGGCAACCACTTGGACTGGGGTATATTAGGCTTTTCATTTGCAGCCTCCTAGATGTCTAAGCAAAGAGTTTGTATTTTTTAAATATTTGAAGCAGACCTCAATCGTTCATTTTAGCTCGTTTGAAAACTTTGAATCTGTCGAGAAATATATTGAAGGTAGATGGGATGATCTTGTTAAGGGTTGCTACAATATTTCCTACTCATGTGGCGGTGAAAATTATTGCTTGTTTACTAACGAGACTGATTTCATTGGTTTGACTGTTTATCTCGATGTCGAGCGTCTGAAAAGCGTTAGCTTCTTCATAGAACAGGCAGTAGTTGAAACAGATGCGCATGACCTTGGTAAACAGCCTACTACAAGCTTTGTAGAACCCTGTGATGATCATTTACTAAGCGGGGAGAGTAGTAATGGTTTAATCGGTTCCCAGCAAAAAAACGACATCTTGCGACTACTGGTTGGGTGGATGCTATCACAAGGGTTGGTCAGACATTCGTTGATGGTGCCTCCGGTTTAAGGTTATCGTTTTGTCGCTATGCTTTAGAGCTAGGTTTTGCTTTCAAGTATATGCATAATACATCCACTAAGATCACTGCTTACTGTGTCAACAAAAAGTAAGGTTATCGTTATGTCGCTATGCTTTAGAGCTAGGAGGGAAGTTTTCGGAGACAGTAATACTTCGTTTGGGTTGCTGAATTCATACTTTAGAAGATTAAAAAGTAGGGATATTACTACCGATTGTCATTTGGAGGTTGGTTTAGGAAATGTCTTCAGGAGGTGTTTTGTGTCTTTCGGATCATGCATTCAAGGCTTTCACTCATGTCGACCATTACTGTACGTGGACGGAACCCGTTTAAATAGAAAGCATGGTGGTATCTTGCTGTCTGCAGTGGCCAAGGACGGCAATAACAGTGTGTTTTTTTACTTTCTTCTATATGTACATCTATAATATTCAGATACAGCATGTATCGCGCGTCATTATATTTTAAGAACCTATGCGTCGAGATATTTTTTAGGCACCTAGTTAGTTAGTCTGGTTTATGTAGCGCGAGAGAGTGTTTATATACGACTCCAGATACCCCATTTAACCTGCAAACATCGCGCGTGATACCATGTATTGTTACGCGAGGTTTAACTTAACTGAGGCCAGAGTTAGTGTACATCTACACTATTGATATTATAATCAACATCACGCGACATACTCGGCCCCTATACAATTTCGATATAGCTTGTATCGTGCGTATTAATATTTGGAGAATATACTGACGCGCGATAGTGGAGATAGTGTTTAGACACGTAGTTAGTTAGTCTATTTCCCGTATCGCGCGACAGTGTTTATATACGAGGCTGTATACTTAATTTGATCTTCATTACATCGCGCTTTATTAAATTTAATGTTACGCTAGATATAACTCACATGTTGCGCGACTTAGTTATTTCGTATAACGCTATACGCAATTGCTATTATACTGACCATCGCGCGATACAATATCAATACACCACGCGTAACGTGTTGATACATCAGATGAACGGCGCATGAACCTCTACATACATCGATGTATAATTCACTTACCAACCCTATTTTCATATTGCAGGCATTTTTCCAGTTGCTTTTGGTATTTTTGGTGGAGAAGATTCGGATAACTGGATGTGGTTCATGGAATGTCTTAAACCCTATTTGTTGAACCATCAAATCACTTTTATTTCCGACAGACATTCTGGTATTATCAATGCTGTTTCCGTTGTTTTTCCAAGCTGCTTTCATGCTTATTGTATATATCATTTGGTTAATAATTTGAAATAAGCTCTTGAAAACACCAACCGTGAGTATAAGAAGAAAATGTTGAAGCGATTCAAAGGTTGTGCTTACGCTCCAACTGTTGAACTTTTTAACGAGATACTTTCTAAGTTTTTAAGTAGAGCTAGTAAAAATGTAAAGGCTTTCATCGATAATCTGCCTCTCGTACGCTCAACCATTCGTCATTGGCAAACGTTATGGAGCGATGGCATCATCTGTTGCCGAATCCTTTAAAAATCAGATTAAAAAGTTTTGCAATTTACCGATTATTGAAATGATAGACAATATTAGAGTTATGCTAATGAGTCAGATCTCCAGACGTTATTCAGAAGGGCTAACCTGGAACAGTTTTTTATGCCCCGAATATGAGAAACAGTTAAAAGGAGAATGTTCAAACTGGCCGAACCTGGGTGGTATCTAAGTCTTCTGCAGGTTCATTCGAAGTGTATTTTAACCCAGTTATGGTTGTCAATATACTTGACTTTAAGTGTTCTTGTGGTTCATGGCAGCAAGAGTTTTTTCCCTGGCAGCAAGTGTTCCTGTGGTTCATGCGCTCACTCATTGGCTGCAATATCATCAGTGAACAAAGATCCTATGACTTTGGTAGAACCATTCTACAGGGTAAGTAATTATAGATCCACCTATTCGTTTAGCATACCTGCCATAACCGATTTTGGTGAAAGTTCGCCATCTAATGAATCCGAAGGACCTGTTGTTCTACCTCCGAACGTAAAAAGGAGAGTTGGAAGGCCAAGGAAGAAGAGGATTCCATCTAGAGGAGAAGTATCATCTACCCACTTGCGCTGCGGCCGTTGCTTTAAATTTGGGCACAACCGAAGAACATGTGATATGACAGTATGATTCAGTTGTTTCAGCCATCATCCATGGTAGTCTTATATGATACGCTATTCTCTGGATATTAAACTCTAAACTGTTTGTTTGTTTTACAAGTACCACGCGCGAATCATGTTAGATACTTTAAGCGATTCACACCCGACTAAGCTTTAAGTGTTTCCTTGTTTATTTTACATTCGCCCCCCGTGAATCATGTACGATGTTTAACGCGATTCAATGCGCATTACACTTCGATGTGTTTCCTTGTTTGTTTTACACTCACCTTCCGCGAATCATGTTTGATATTTTATGCGATTCACTGTCCACTAAACTTTAAATGTCCACTAGTTTGTTTTACATTCCCCTCGCGCTAGTATTGTATGATATCTTGAGCGATTCATTGCAGACTAAACTATGATGAGTTTACTCTTTTGTTTTACAATCGACACGCGCGAATCGTGTTTCATATCTTAAGCGATTCACTTCGTTGCAAACTTCAATGTGTTTCCTTTATTTTTTAGCACTCACCTCGCGCGAAGCATGCTTGATATCCTTAGCGATTCACTGCACACTAAACTTTAATGTGTATGATTGTTTGTTTCACATCCCCCACACGCGAATCATGTATGATATCTTACGGGATTTAATTTAGTGAAAACATCTACGTCTTTACTTGTTTGTTTCACATTAGCCCCGCGCGACTCATGTCTTATATCCTAAGCGATTCATTGAAGACTAAAATTTGATGAGTTTACCTGTTTGTTTTGCCTTCGACATGCGCAAATCCTGTTTCATATCTTAAGCGATTCACTGCAGTGAATACTCTAATGTGTTTGGTTATTTTTTTACAATCACCGTGCGCGAATCATGCTTGCTATACTAAGCGATTCACTGCACACTAAACTGTTGTGTGTATACACTTTGTTTAGCATTCGCCTCCCCCGAATCATGTGTGGTATCTTACGCGAGTCAGTTTAGTGAAAACTTTGACGTGTTTACTCGTTTGTTTCACATTGGCCCCGCGCGACTCACGTATGATATACTAAGCGATTCACTGCAGACTAAACTTTGAAGAGTTTACTCGTTTGTTCTACCTTCGACACGCGCGAGTCCTGTTTCATATCTTGAGCTATTCACTGCGGTGAAAACTCCAGTGTGTTTGTTTTTATATTTTTACACTCACCTCGCGCGAATCATGCTTGATATCTCAAGTGATTCACTTCAAACTAAACTTTAAGTGTTTACACTATGTTTTTCATTGCCCCGCGCGAATCATGTCTATTATCTTACGCGTGACAAGTATTATTGCTATCAATCTACACTGTATTATGTTCTTCAACTAGGGGGTGTAAAAAACGTCATCAAACTATAGAACCAAAGATTGAGTTCCAATGATAATTTAAAACTTCCAAAAGTAGTGCAGGAAATAAGAAATGCAGAAAGAGAAGTGAAATACAATTCGATCACAGAGGGCCTACAAGTGCCCGGATACTAAACCCTAACCAAAACACAGGAAAAAAGAAAAAGGGTTTACAAATTACAGCAACAAAAAACAACAGAACCATATTCTAATAATCCGAAGAGTTACCCTCCTCGGATGTATCCTCCCCATCGTCATCCTCTTCGTCCTCGTCCTCGTCCGTCCCTTCATCTTCATCCTCGTCCTCATCCTCGTCCTCGTCTGTTTTGTACCCCCAGTAATCATCATCCGATGAGTCCTTCGAAGACTTCCGGGGAGTTATCTTCCTCCTGCCCAGTTCTTCTTCAGGTTCTTGACTATCCTTCATCTTTTCGGATACCACTCGGTGTTGGAATCTTCTTCCGGTCGTGAGAGGGAGTACTCAGAGTACTCAGAGTCAGCCGGCGAAAGAGATGGAGTGAAATTATTCGACTCCGCATCGGAGGAGTACTCTGTAGTCGTCTCCCGCTTGTAGTTCAACTCGGAGCGCCTAGAAATCTCATCGGAATACGAACCTTCCGACCCTTCATTGCCGTAGGAGTCAGCACTGCTCATCGTCGTCTTCTGGTTTGCTATGGAAGAGAAAGAGTTTTAAGAGTTTGAAAAGTCTAATGGATAACCATGCAACCAAACGCGATACGCCTATTTAAATAATTTCTAGAACAACGCGTACCCCAGGTGACATTTAATGTACATGCAATGAGTGCTTTATCTACCATAATCACATCCTTCATTAATAAACCCAATGCAATTAGTGAAAAGACATCCTATTGTCTTTTCACTAGCTATTAAGTACGACGCGATTTAAATTTAAATTTGAATCACGACAACAAAAGCCAACTCTCCATTGTCATTGATTAATTCTGATTATTAACTTTTTAAATTCCAGATTTTTTAATTTTACCATTAACGAAATATTATTATGTGTACTGCCCCGTTACCAGTCGCGTATCACGTTGTTAGCCTAGAATATCGTGTCTCGCGTACAAACCAAGCGAGAATTTAGAATCCGTTTACGTTCTTACTGATTCGCGTACATGTTAATAATGTCTCGCGTACGTGTCAAGCGACTTTAGGAAATCCGTTACGATCTTCACTACAATTCGGACACCACGCTAGACGTTCACTTCCTCGGACGCAAGGTACTAACGCATTTTTAATTATTGGGTTTCCATTGGTAGTTGGTATCTGGGAAGCGTGTATCGCACACGTGCCAAGCGACATTTCACAATCCGTTTTGATCTAAATAAGTCGTGTGAGTTTAAATAAAGTCTCGCGTACGTGTCACGCGTCGTTAGGGATTTTTTTACGATTCTAAATACAAGTCGGACACCACGCTAGACGTTCACTTTCTCAGACGCGAGTTACTAACGTATCGGTTAATCTAATATACCTTCATACCACCTTACATCTTCTAAGGCCTACTTTTTCAAGTAGGTCTACCTATGACCAGACGGTACCTGTGATTATATTCTCACACAAGAATAGTATGTCTTATAAAAATATATGTCAATGTCTTTTGACGCTAGATGTGAAGTTGTAGTAAAACAATTGCGCGAGGTATTTGTTTCTTTTGACGCTAGGTAGTTGATTTTAACAATGTTAAACAATTGCTCTAGTCATGCCTCCCAGCACGTGCGAGATGGGTAGATAGGATGCGATACGTTTGATATTTAATACATCCAAACATTCAAAACATTACCAAATAAAGTCGAAGTTGTTCACTACCGAAAAAAGTCGTACATTCAAAACATTACAGAATACATTCCTTCACATCCAATTTAAAGAGTACATTATTCTTCGGATAAACCAGTTGGTGAGCAAGCAATTGCATCTTCTCTATGTGTGATGGATTCCTTTAGATAGAGAATCATATCTCTCGATATCCAATCATTATCTTCCCACTGCCATACGTTTCCTGCCTCTAAGCGCAAATCTAAACAAAGATCAGAAACACGTAGCAAGGGTTCTGATTTCAGTTCTTTGTACCTCACAGCGACGCTTTCTCGTGTTCGAACGTGGGGGCCGACAAATCCAAGCCTCCCATAGTCAAAGTACATCCTCCATAAAACTTGGTCCCAAAATCGTCTGCCTTTGCATCCGAGCTTGTGCTCTTCCCGTACTTCACCGCTTGGAGCAAGTGTTGGTCTTCATCGACGCACCAACTCATACCTATTTCCTATTTGGAGTGTTTAAATTGTTTAAGAGTCTACAATATGTAGTTTTGTGGAGGTATATAAGGGAGAAATATTAGGGTTGTAAGTAGGCGGGTAATATTTTCTAGCTTAGTTTTTGGCGGGAGAATTAAAGTGAAAAAATTATTTTAGGCGGGAGTATAATATGTCACCCATCAAGCGTATTTACTTTCGGGATTGCATTCTTAAATCGCGCTACGTAACATATATCGTTGTGGTGGTAATTAGTAAAACGCGTGTTATGTAGTGTCAAACATTCATGTTGTGCGAGTCATTTAAATCCAGGGTTGATGCTTTCTTGATTTACCCTACGAGATATTCACACCACACAAAGTCATGGTTTGCTCGGTAATCCCTCTGTCAACATCCTTAAAATATTTGGTTCGTTACAGTTATATCCTGCATGACATACAACATACAACGCGTATTAATTCAAAACAACCCCTCCTATGCCTAAACTTTTGCGCGAGTTACAAAAAACATGATACGCTAATTACATTACACCTCATACGCGAGTCAAGTGTGGTTACAAGTCCTACAAAAAATTATGATCTGGCGCAAGTCACGTGGTACAATGCTACAAATCGGATGCCCTTAAATTAGTGTTCTTGTCGTTCAGGGAGTGGTTGAAGATTTATGCGCGTGCTCTAGCTGGCATACACTTGCTATATTTCTTGCCTACGAAGCCGTGCTGGATAATGTCTTTCACATAGTGACACACGAACACTCCGCAGTCAAGTGTATCTTTTTCTTGCTGTGGGATTTTGATAGCTGCTTTAACTTTGTATCCATTCTTCACACACGGTATGTATCTCTTCTTCATACAATAGTTGAGCTTGTCAAATAAGAAAAATGTTAGTTTCGTTTTTTGAAGTAAAATGTGTACTATTAATGTTGCGAATCACTTTACATTAGGACGCGAGATCCATCCTTTTACACGTGATTCGCACACAGACTGAGGCGAGATGTATAAGGAGCCTGCAAACAATGAACATACATCGTCACACAATAATGTTTCATACTACTTACCAAAGCATCGCGCGTTTTCCTAGTGTTGTCTGGAGTGAATTTGCTAAGAGGGGCCAGGGAATTGTAGTTTTTTGCTAAGCCATTCTCCAAGTCTATTACCAACAACGTCTAGTGGTTAGTACCGTTTTTATTTATGGTGCATACCGGAACAAGTGCGATAAACGTGTCTTTTGCGCTCTCAAATACTGCGTCAATAACGTTTGTAACATCTGTTCTTTTGGCTACTAATGTCTGTAATAGAACCATTGTACAGCATAACAATATCAAACTTCTCATCACTTCAAATGTGTATTTATTAATAAGATACTAACCGTTTCCACTCTTGATATCTGAATAGCATTTTGTTTACAATTGTATTCGTCATTCAGTCCTTTAAAAGGTACGGTCCAGTTTGAATCTTGAAGCAGCTTATATATCCAAGCATCGATGATCTGCAGGATGTAAAAATCATAGTTATATCTAGAGTAGTTGTTCATTATTTGTGTTCTATCAAGTTTCTAAGCTTTACCTTGAAATATAGCTCCCATTCGTATGCTACGACCATTAGTTCTGTGACGCTAACACTTAGCCGGTATGAAAATTCATGCTCTGCCAAATACCATACCTCAGAGTCTAGTTGATCTTCGTTTTGTTGTATTCGAAGGACCTTGCGGTATTGATGAACATCTATTAAGTTTGTAGTAGCTGTTTCTTTTTCCCAAGTTTGTTCACTAGTTCCCGCCTATTGCGTCTGTGTAAGTAAATCCCAATTTGGATTTATATTATCTACTAACTGTGAAACAACATAAACCTGGTTAATAACCATCCCCAACTTACAAATCAGTATAACACTGTTATCATAGTTAAGAACATACCATTGTAGATGCATCTCGTAACAGACTTTTCGACGCACTAATGTCCCCCGACTTTCCTCCACTCGAGTGTATGGCCGTCGCCTTATCAATTTCGTCAAAAAATGATTGTGTACATAATACGAATGCATCATCGAGGTTTGGAAGATCAAAACAATCTGCGTCCACTTCCACTGCTGGTTGTACTGGTTCTCTGGTCTCCGGCTGCGTTAGTACTTCCAACTTCGCTTTGCGTTGCGCTTCCAACTTCGTTTGCAACTCGTTCTTTGATTTTACAGCAGTTCCCACTTCCACCCCGGTTTCAGTTTTGGGTTCTCTAGTAACACTTGCTGTGCTAGGGACATTTCCTTTCTTTAGCCTTCTCTTTCTCACATGACAGACCTGTAAAAAAATGCAACCAAAGGCGTGGGTTTACGTTATATAAGGGGACTCGCGTCCTGATTCAGCTCTCTTAACTCGCGCGGCATGAATCACATGATGTTGTATATCGCGCATGACGAAACTGGCACATGCCTTTGTGGGATTCCATGATGCGCGAGGTACTCATCAATAGTAACATGGTCGTCTCGTAATGTAGCGCGATGCAGGTCAAATGATCATAAACTCGCGCGAGTCATACAATACGGGACCCATATGTCTCTAGTTACATTTCCCAACTAGTACAGTTGCAATACATAAATCGCGTGAGGCACAACGTGAACCTCTGCATGCACTAACGCGACTCATATTAGACAATTGTCAATGGGTCACTTTACGTATGCCATAGGGTTTCGGTATATATCAGATATTACTTAGACAGCTTCGTTCGAGCATGGATTTTGATCTTACAACATCCTCCTCCATTAGATACAACATAATAACTATAACATAACATTTCCGGAACTTGAAAATTTAAAAACATTCCCTATCGTATTAAACAACATTTAAAACCCACTATTTAAATTCGAAGTTTGGAAAACAACAGCGTGGCCAAATTAAAAACAAATGTACTTTAACGTAGCTATAAGAAGTTGAATCTTAATAACTTAAGATCCACTTACATCTTCATGTCCTTGCTCCCCGGCCTTCGGCGCGCTTGTGGGAGTTTCATGTGGAGCACTTCTATTCATTTCCGTCCCAGTATTTTGCTCACCAACATTTGGAATTGCCACATCTACCTCTGTTCCTTTTGAACCAGCATCAACACAAACTGTATCAGCTGCAGCTTCGGCCCGATTATGTTCTCCCGCAGTCTCCTTCCCCTCAACATCTACCTGTAACTCTTGTGTCGTTTCAGCTGCAACCTCAAGAGGTTCTGCATCTATTGGTATTTGTTCAGTTGCTGCTGCCACAATAGCATTTTGCACTGCTTGCTCTTCAAACCCTTTAGCAGTTTCTGAGGTTACATCAATTCCTTCTGCTTCGATGGGTTTTGGCTCGTGCTGCACACCTTGGTCTTCAAACTCTTGTGCAGTTTCAGCCACAAGAACAGTTGGTTCTTCTTCATTGGGTACAATACCAATTTCCCCTTCAGCAGCCGCTCCTACTGCCTCAACCGTGGATTTTATTCCACCGACATTAATCTGTACCTCAACCGTGGACAGGACAAGCCTGCATTTGTCAACTCCCAAAACATACAAAATTTTTGTATTTACCTGCCCCTCCCCCGATGTCTCATTAGCATCAATCGGTCCTTCAGGAGATTCAGATGCATTATCTTCCTCAACCGTCGCACCTCCGTCCTGTACCAACTCGTGTTTGTCTTCTTCACTGTCATTACTTGTAGAACCCTCTACAATTACTTCTTCTCTATCATGTTTTTTCTCTCCTTCTTCTAACTTTTTCATCCCGTGTTTTCTTGAGACATAAAAAATGGTTTTAGGAACCTCGTCCACTGTTTCCGATACATCGACCCCTTTTGCTGGGGACTCCTCCTCTACCGAACAGAACGGTAGCACACAAACCTTTTCTAGTGCTTCATTAACATCAACTTCTTCATCTTCTTGGTCACCTTTAAAAGCTTGTTCTTGAAGCTTCGAAGTCAACAAAGCAACCTCCCTTTGGAGTTCTTCAATCTGTGGTGAAATTCAAGAAGTATTAGGCAAATTAATGAAAATGGAATATTACAATTTATTACCTATCGAACGACTTACTTGTCTATTCTTTCGGGCCAGAGAAATCTTTAGCCTTTTGTTTTCTACGGAGTACCTATATTTGACACTGGTTCTCTTCTTAACAAACTCCATTTTCTTCAATAAAATATTACAAGCGCTTGCCTTGTAAACTTTCATCCTCCTCGTCCGAGTACTTGAGCTGCCCTCTTTCTGGGGTGTATTTTTTTTATGATCCATCCACCCCTGCAGCTGATGCCCGTAATCCTCATCCCCTCCCTGGTAATCAACTGTACTAGAGCCCTGTCCAATGTCCATCCTATTTGTTTGCTCTCCTCTACAATACTTGGCCCGTTTCCTTCCTCTAGTGATCACCGATTTTTCCCTTTTTCCTTTTGACATGCTTACACACCCTGTCCCGGCCTCCCCCGACCCGAATGCCAGTTCTTCACCTTCCGTCAGCTCGAGCTCCCCATCCGACACCTGCAAATCAACATTAATGTTTCATCTAACACAGCACACGCACGTACACGACGCGCATCACTAAACAGAAATTTCAACATAACGCGAATCTTGTGTTTAATTATGTCCCATGTCGCGCGACGGATTACATCTCACCATTGTCACGCGAATCACATGTAACAAGGCCCCTCCATAAGGATCTCTAACGCGACACAGTCAGTTAATAACTAGGTCCTGATATTTTACCATCACAAACCACATGTCGCGCGATATATACGCGATGCACTATGAACCTAGACGCACATACATCGCGCTACAATACCGCTACTTCGCGCGACATGGGTTGATAACATATAAAAACAGCGATAACTTACCTCCTCATCAGCCAGCTTCCTTACCCTTTTAACACCCGCTATAGTCGCCTCCTTGCATTCCAGCCCCTACCATTTGTAGCACCTATGTATCATGTTTGGCCTCACCAGATCTGCACCTAGCATGGTGTGCTCCATTATAAAGAGCTGCAAGGTAAAGCCAGACTCGTATCACTTTCATAATAGAACAAAATAACACACTAATTGTTCGATACAAACCAACAACACTGTTACGTGGCCAATGACGTGATCGGGTGTCCCTTTATCCAAACAGTTTACCATCGACTTCGTTAGCTTCTCAACAATGGCTCGGGACCAATCATAATCATTAATTTTGATTATGTCTTCTACGTAGAAAACGATCGTCCAGCCCGTGATATCTCCAGACACAGAACAGAACAGGGTCGAACAAATGAATAGTATTAAAAGCTTCGCAATGTCGGTTACGGATTCCTCACTACCATCCTTTTCTGCTATTTCTATTGCTTCCTGTGTCGAAACAGACGGTAGTTATTGCATTTTATATGCCAAAACATGGGTAGATCTAATAATATGTTATTTGTACCTTTATCAACGCATTTGAAATAGCCTTTTGGTTTGACGGTCCACTTTTCCTAGCACGTGGACGCAAGAAATATTTCTGCATCAGTGCAGACTCGTTCTCCGCACCATCTTCAAATCTTCCACTGAAAGCCCCTAATCTGTTCATAGGCATTTCCTCCGTTCCGTGTTTAAAACTGAAAATTGCTTTAACATCCTTCGTTGTAAGCTTGACCCGCTTTGAACCTATTCTAAAACAACCGTTCTTTGGTGAGTATCTCTTTATAATCTCCTCTAGAACCTTGTTAAACCGCTTCTTCGGCAGGTCTCCGTTCCTTGTCGCAAAGGAAGTTTTAAGCAAAGTATAGAAAGGCGTGTTCTTTGTAGCCTCAATATGCTCCTCGGTGACTATATCTTTCTGCAGCAAATTTAATATGCTTACCAGACTAGACCTGTAAAAAGTACCTTTGGCCATAGCAGAACCTGTTTGAATAGAACAAGACACACTTAAGAATCCCAACTGCACTGCCTACTTATACTATATCTAGCGACACAATAGATACACAACGCGCGTATCATTACCAGATTGAAATTCCCAATAATCATATAACTACTTCTTATGCGATACATTAACTAAACTCGCGCGAGGTATAAATTCGGTAAGTCACCCTTACCTCGCGCACCTTAGGCGGGAGTCATACTAACAAGAAACCAAATAGTAGGGAGACCCTGCTAACTGACATGCCACACGCGAATTAAGTTATACGATGAACCCTGTACAAACACATATTTCACATTTCCCAAGCAACCATTCACATAACATATGCGTAATAGAACCACGAACTACTCTACCCCTAATCAAAGCTACCAAAATTAATCCAAACCGATAATAAACCAACGCGGGAGACATCACCATTTCTATGAAAAACAACTCCAACAGCACCCAGTTTACTACCTCGCTCGAGGCAGCAACCGGATTACAGTTAACAGACTCCCACTATTTCTTCGACTAACGGAGGCACTCGCCGGCCGGAAAAACTTACACGGTACGTATCGACATCATCAAACTGTAAACGAAAACAAACGAAACTTGAATATCCTTTGATGAGGGTTCGAAATCCGGTGCACCGGTGGTTTATGCTTCAGACGACCAAAAATCGAAGCAGGTTCTACACAATGTTGCTTCTACCTTCGCCGGAGGATCTTGGTAAAAAAGAAGACGGTTCGTTTATAGGTTTCTTTTTGGGTTCTAATTGTTCTCTGACTTTCTTCTAAAGTCTTTTTGTCTTTTTGGTATCTTAAAGTTTTTGGGATTTGGGGGGAAAGTACAAATTAGAAAAATAATTAAGTTTTGGGGATATCTCTTTTGTTGGTGTTAATATGAATCTAAAGTTATTCCATATGAACTATATCGGTTTTTCCTACCATCATATATGACACGTCTATCATATTTTCATGGTCGGCCTAGCAATAAGTGACAAGCATCCATAGCAATGACATCGCACCATGCCTTATCCTTAAAGTTACCAACAGAAAAAGAAACCCAACATTTTTTAGAGATTGTTACCTCACTACCTCTCTTTAACCAGACGAGCTTGTAGGGGTTTGGATGGTCTTCTGTTTTCAAGGCCAGCTTCTGCAGAACTTCTTCAGAAATAACATTTTCGCAACTCCCTGAATTAGTAATGAATTTGCATACCTTTCCCCCGATAGTACAAGTCGACTGGAAAAATATTGTTTCGTAGCCAATCACCCCCTTCACTTCTCGCTTTTGGTGTAAAGTAGACACGCCATAAAACCAATGCATGTACAACATCTCCTCATGTAACTTAGTGCTCCTAAACTTCATCAATACCATCTTTAGTTCCTCATCAAACCGTGGGTCCCCTTCCAAGTCAAAATCAGCAGCTTCAGTGAACAAACCCCTCAATTGTTGTGGATGTTGTCGTAATTTTGGACACTGTAAAGCAACGTGCCCTAGTTCCGGACAATGGTAGCACCTGACCTGCGAGGAAGTACCTGCGCGACTACGGACCTGTGAATTAGCACTTGTACTCGTAGGAGTGGCAGTTGGTATTCTTGCACTAGGGCCTAGTATTGTCTTTTTTTGAAACTCCATTGGAGTTGTTATGGAAGTATATCCTCCATAAGTCCTTCGTGAAAGGGTTTTCTCCAGATGTAGTGTGTGTTTATGTGCTTCATACACATTCACAGGGTCGAACCTGTTCAGCTGGTCCTAAAAGTGTTTTCTCATCCCACCTATGTAGCAATATACTAATTGATCTACTGAATCAACATTATTGACACGGTTTTGTAGCTTGAAAAAAAACGTTAGTGTATTCCTCAACAGTCTGTGATCCTTTTTTTAAGGTTTTGGAAATGCTGATACATTATACGCGCATAGTTTTGAGGAAAAAATGCAGCCCTCAAGTGCTTCACAAATTAGGTGAATTTGTTATTTTTGGCTTACTTTTCCTTAATCTGGTGTGCTTGAGTTATTGCCAGCAACATGAAACTCAGCCTCTGAACTTAGTTGCAGCCAACTATACTCATTTTGTATCCAGAATCTCCTTAAAATCAAGGACTTATCCAACTGAGGCGATCCAATTTAAAAATTCCTCCGATTTGAAACCCCCTTGGAACTCTGGGATCTCAAGTCTGCATCCAGATTCCCACCGGTTGTTGGTGTTTTGATCGGCATCTCTTGTTGGTGGCTGCTCAAAGATTTCTTCACGACCGTCTTGTGGGTAAAATTGACCCTTATTTTGTTCTCTCGGAGGAGCAAACGGATTTTTCTCACGACCACTCTCTCAATCAGATCCCGACGGTTGGTTACTCGAACCTAGAGGTCGAAATCCGTTGGTTTGGTTATTCAACAACCTGTGTAGTGCTTCATGTACGTCTCTTATCTGGTTTCCCAATGGTGTGGATAAAAGTAGCCTGAGGGTAGGCTGGTAATTTCAAGTGGAGTTTTAAAGCGGCGTGAGGGTGTTTCACAGTGTTTTAAGGGTGTTTCACAGTGTTTTAAGGGTGTTTCACAGTGTTTTAAGGGTGGAGAGAGAATTGTGCAGCTTGGCCGCAGTTAATTTTTCTTACCCATAGTTAATGCTGGTGGTTGGGCATTTATAGTGTAAAATTTGGGCCCTTATGGGCTTTCGGGTCAAGTTTAATGGACCCGGGTCATGTTTAAAGACCCATAAATTTTAAGCATATGTGCAGGTACCTTAGTCAGATAGTGTTTAGGTTTTTTAGTACTTTAGTCATAGTTCGAACTGCCTTAAGTTTTCAGTGTTCGAAATCATCTGTCAGGTCAACAAGTCCTGTCCGAATTTCCGGGGAGATTTACTTTGGACTACCCTTCCGGGGAGCACTTCGAATTCGGACTCATCAGGAGCCCCTTTTTTAGGTATTTGAACAAGTGTCCTTGTTAAAGAACTGAAAAACAGTCCGACTTAGGAAGTGACCTTCCTTCGAAGAGAGTTGAGGACAGGCCCGGACAGCCCAATCGTTACGAATTCTAAACGGTTCTTATCAGAGTTAGTGGGACACGTGTCACTTTCTGGTTGGTTACTTCAGCCGTTTTTTCACCTCGAAAGTTGCACCACTTTCTCGAACAAGTTACCTCTTTAAATGCTATTGATGACGTCAGCGCCGTTTTTTAATCATTGCCCAATTTTTCGGATTCTCCTAGGAATCAAACCCTCTTTTACATTTACTATAAATTCTATTCATCTTTCACAGTCTCACTATTACTTTCACTCTGCCATTTTACTCAAAGCTTCATCTCTCTAAAATTTCAAGATTTCCTTAGTTGTTTTATGTTCACAGCAAGAACAGCTCTAATCAAGGGTGGGTGGCTTAATCTCTCAGAATTGGACAAAGCTCAAAGGGTTGAAAAAGAGAAAAGACTTGCAGCAGGGCTTCCAGTGTCGCCTGTCGAGAAACCAGCCCCTTCAATCGAAGAATCTGATATAGGTTCATCTTCTTCGAAAGGTACGAGATCTAGAAAACTCTTTCAATCAACACTCTCCCCCATCGTATCTGGCTCATTAGTCCAAGAGTCAATCCCCACTGTCGAACCGGGGGTCGCTGTTACAAGTGTCAGGAAGAAAACCACTTTCATTGCTATGGGGTCCGAGTCCGATCATTCTCGAGACAAACTAATCATGAAAAGACCAAGCAGATTGGTTAAGGGACTCTCTTCAAAAAATACCAGTGAGTCAGGGTCCGGGGCAACTGTTAGGACTCTCCGGGAAAGGCCGGTTGGTCCGGAGGCTAGTAGTCCACTACCTCCCAAGGAAACCTCGACCTCAGAAACTCAAACTGAGGTGAGAACTCAAAAACATACAACGAGCCGTCAGTCTGGAGGATCAGCTGTGCCAAGCTTCATCCCTCCCCGGACTGTTTCTGCAGAAGCTCCCCCAACAGTAATGGAGGAGAGGATGGAAGACTCCACTGAGGAGGTTAGGTTTGAGTCCGAGTCTTCCGGACAAGCTGAAACTGCTGTAGTTGTTGCCAAGAAGGGCAAAGAGGACTTGTATCTGAGGCGTCCGGATCTGCCGGAGAGCCTTGAAGGGAGAGTAGGGCCCTGCTTTCATAAGGTAGAGTTCAAGTACCTTTTATCTCTGTTAAAGACCAAGTATGCGTTTATCCATACTAGAGATTTGGGACGGTTTCACACTAAGTGGGGGATCCCTGAAAACGTAAAAATCCGAATTCCCATCGATCCGGAGACCCCGATGGATTGTAAAAGGAACGAAATAGTCTTCTTTACGGAGCTATTCAACTGGGGACTTAGGTTCCCACTGGATCCAGAGATAGTGCGCTATTTCCACCTAATCAAGCTATGTCCATCACAGCTAAGCCCTAACGGATGGTACACCTTGATGTCATGCATTATGGCATCTAGGTTGTCCGGAATTCCTCTTCCAATGGAAGAGTTCGCTGCTGTAGCTAACTTGTGCAAACACCATCAGTTCCCTTTTTATCACTTTAACATGGGGAACGATCTTAAAGCTGTGGATGATCTCCTGGAGTCGGAGAGCAAGTGGAGGAGCCAGTTCTTGTTTGTAAGTGGCTCATGGGAGAATGGTAAGAAAATCAAGACCGGGGAGAATCCTAGCCTTCTTCGAAGTAGATGGAGGAGCGATCGTAAGTTTTACTTTAAGTTTCTGTTCGAATTTCTCTTTTCATTTAGTTCATGCTAACCAGTCGCTTTCTTGTTTTATTAGAGCTGCCAAAGGAGTTCGGAGACTATCTAAAAGCCGGACAGGTCACCTGTGGCAAGATAAACGCATGGGCCGCAGAGAACTGGGAGAACCGGTTCCACAAAGCTTTTACCCCTGGGAATTTAGCGAGATCCCATCTGTGGAACACCACAGGTCGAAGGGATCTTACCTGGGAGGAGTTCTCCACCCCACCTGATGAAGATGTAGTGCTGAGAAGGTCCCATGAATTGGATAGGACCCTCTTCCTTCCTGCCCGGGCCAAAGCCCCAAGTAAAATGAAGGGCAAGAAGAAGAAGAGCAGGAAAGCAGTAGAGGATGCTGAGAAAGAGGTCCCAACAGGCTCAGAGGTGCCAGCCCAGGCTCAAGTTGACGCAAACCTTCTACAAGTGGTAGAACAGGAGAGCGAGAAACAAAGAGTGAAGTCCCCAAAACCCACAAGGGCTTCTAAACGGACTCGCAAGCAAGCGAGTGATAGTGTTGATAGGGAGGTCAAAAAGAAAAAGATTTCCCAAGGAGAGGAGCTTGCTCTCCGGGATCCGGAGCCCACTTTCCCAACTGACCCAACATTAGCCGAAGAGATCCCAGGGAATCTTAATGAAGGGATTCCAATGGAATTCCACACTGATGAAGTTGATAGGGGAGAGATTAACATGGATGAAATGGATGTCACCGGTCTGGGTCCTTTAGGTGACTACTTCCTTGGCCTGTCTAGAGATGAGTTCGCAGGGCCATATGTTCCCCCAGTAGCTCTAACACAGTAAACTTCAATGGTAAGACTTTCTTGGTTTCTAGTGAGAGGGATGTTATAGCCCATTCCCTCCTTAGCAACGTGCAACCAGTACTCACCCTGGAAAGGCAAGTCCGGAGTCAGGCGGAAATCATTAGAGATCTCAAGTCTGAGAAGGAGAAGCTGTCCGATGACCTCAGGACTGCTACTACTAAGGTTGACCTGCTTAAGGAGTCGAACGAACAGCTAAAGAAGAGTCAAAATGAAAGCAACACAAAAGTTGCTTCTCTAGAAGAGACCGTAAAAGATCTCCGGGCTAAGCTGTCCGGATTGGAGAAGGACTTGACAGCCTCAAGGGGAGAAACTGCAGCAAAGGAGAAGATTGTCACCAACCTGACCACTGACAAACTTGCTTTAGAGAATGCAGTGACTCAGGCTGTTGAGGAGAAAGCTGCTTTGGTGAAGGATCAAGAGGCCATGATCAAGCCCAAAATCAACGCTTATGCCAGGGAGATGATACGGAGTGAAGAATTAATGGTTGAGAAAGTGAAGTCCGACATGGTCCTCTTGTTTCACAAGAAGTTCTCGAAGAGGAGACTAGGGGACTTATGGCGTTATGTGGATGACGATGATCTCCCCTACTGGACCATGGTTGATGAAGGGTACACTGATATATCCTCGTCTGGTGATGAAGAGGAAACCGGAGAGAGTCCGGGTGAGGAAGAGGTTGACCCCAAAGGCAAGAAGGTCATTGAGGAAAAAAGCGACATCAAGGGTAAGAAAACAGATGAGGGTGAGCCATCTTCAAAGGCTCCTCCTTAATATATAATCTGTTTTGTTTATCTTTTACTTGAACCAAAGTCCTTGGAAGGCCAAGGCACCTTTTTTGTGATGTTGTCCGAATTATTCGGACAGATTTTTGTTCTGCACCCAAACTTGTTTAAAAAGTCCTTGGAAGGCCAAGGCAATTTTAAGTTGTTGAATGAATGTTTTGTTTTGCTCAACCATTCTCTTCTTTCATAATCTGTTTAAATAGTTGGAGTTTAAGTAGTCTTGAGTTATTGTGTTGTGAGAGTGTTTAGTTTCTCTGGCTAGAATTTAAGTAGCCCTTAGACCTTTCAGTCCGGATAGTATGACAATCAACAGAATTTTGCAAAAACTTAGAAAATTATTCAAGAAGGCTCCAAGTTTCATTTAAAGCTCTCTGTGGCGCCGGAGAGAGGTAGTAGTATGCCCCCAAATATTTACATGGATGTTTTAAACAAGTAAATATTTATATAAGTTTTATTCTAAGTACATTCGAAGGTGTTCAATATTCCAAGGGTGAGTTAAAACCCTGCCATCTTTGTCTTCTAACCAGTATGTACCAGGCTTGATTCTTTCAATCACAGTATAGGGACCCTCCCAAGTTGGGGCCAGCTTTCCGAAGAGCTTTTCCTTGGTATGTAAGAAAACTTTCCTCAACACCTTATCTCCTGGTTGAAAGTCCCTTCTTTTAACTTTAGAAGCAAACCTGCTTCTCATCAAGCCATGATAGTGTGCCACTCTAAGATGAGCTTTTACTCGCCTTTCTTCAATTAAATCAAGTTGATTTCTAACTGCCATTTCATTAGCCTGTCCGTAGAAGTTGTGGACTCGAAAGGAGGGGAGTGTCTTCTGTATGGGGGCTACTGCATCCATCCCATAGACCAAGGCAAAAGGTGATTTTTGTGTTGCAGCCTCAGGCGTTGTCCGGTAGGCCCACAAGACTTCTTGTAAATAACTAGGCCACTATCCAGCAGCCCCTTCCAAATTTTTCTTTAAACCGGACAGTATTGTCCTATTAGCCACCTCAACTTGCCCATTGGCCTGTGGGTGGAAAGGTGAAGAAAAGCAATGCTGAATACCCCTTGAGGCACAGAAGCTCTCCATTTCTCTGTTGTCAAACTGTGGCCCATTGTCTGTTGTTATTCTCTGGGGGACACCAAATCTGGAACATATGTTGGATAGAATGAATTTTATAACAGCCTTTGATGTTGTTCCTGCCAAGGGGGCTGCTTCTATCCACTTTGAAAAGTAGTCAATGGCTACAATTATGGTTTTACGCCCTCCGGACGCCACAGGGAGAGGCCCAACTAAGTCCAATCCCCATCGAGCAAAAGGGATGGGCTCAGAAATTGATTCCAAAGGAATGGCTGGTACATGAATTTCATTGCTGTACCTCTGGCATGGGTCACATCTTCTTACCAGCTCCTTAGCATCTTTCATTATTGTTGGCCAATAATATCCGGAGAGAAGCACTCTTCTAGTTAATGCTCTAAATCCACAATGGGCTGACCCCTCACCATCGTGCAATTCGGAGAGAACCATTTGTGACTCATGATCCCCTAAACAGCGTAGGAGAGGTTTGCTATAGGATTTCTTGTATAAGACTTCTCTAATCATAATGAAACCACGTGCCCTGTGCTTCAAGGTTCTGGCTTGTGGTTTATCCAAAGGCACGATGCCATCAGACAGATATTGCATAAGAGGAGACCTCCAGTCTTGAGGCCGGTTTACTTGTATTTCAAAAACTTCCTCTTTTTCACCTTCATCAAGTTGAATAGAAGGGCTTTCAAGCACATGGATCCATGGATAGGACTCCGTATATGCTATTGTTGCCAATGAGTCTGCTAGCTCATTCTCTGCCCGGGGAATATGCTCATAGACAACGGCTTTAAACTTCATGGCCTCACTTTTCAAGAGTAGTAAATACTTGATCAATTGTTCTTTTCTAGCTTCTGATAGGCCCAAGGCATGGTGAACAAGCAATTGGGAGTCGCTTAGCAGCTTGACCCTTTTTGCTCCACAGATGTAAGCCAATTTCAACCCAGCTATAGCTGCTTCATATTCGGACTCATTATTGGATGCCCTGAAAGCAAAACAAATAGCTTGGAACATGTTGTCCCCATAGGGGGAAGTGAGACATATTCCTGCCCGAGATCCTATGGGACTGGATCCTCCGTCTGTTCGGACAATCCACACTTTTTTGTCTTTTGAATCAGCAGGTTGTTCTGAATTCCTATCAGAATGGAATTCGACCAGAAAGTCAGCCACAGCCTGAGCTTTTACTGCTGTTCGAGGAGCAAAGTCTATGTCGAAGTCCCCCAACTCTACTGACCACTTTGTCATTCTGCTTGAAATATCTGCTTTTTGAAGGACATTCTTTAAAGGGAAAGACGTCCGGACAATAATAGGATGAGCCTGAAAATAAGGCCTCATCTTTCTTGCAGCTATCACCAAGGCCAATGCTAGTTTTTCAAGTTTCAAGTAACGCTTCTCAGCATCAATCAAGCTTTTGCTGATGTAGTACACTGGGTGAGGATACCCATCAACCTCCCTTACTAACACAGCACTGATGGCACAACTTGAAACAACCAGATATACGAAGAGAGTCTCCCCATCAATTGGTTTGAACAAAGTCTTGGGAGAGGACAAATGCTTCTTAATTTCATTGAATGCCTCATCACACTGTGGTGTCCATTCAAACCCCTTTGCACCCTTCAAGGTTTGAAAAAATGGAGCACATCTGTCCGAAGACCTGGAGATGAATCTGTTCAAGGCTGCTAACCTCCCCGTTAACCGCTGTACTTCTTTAACGTTTCGAGGAGGCTCCATTTGGAACAAAGCATTGAGTTGGTCCGGGTCGGGCTGTATCCCATGCTCACTTATAATATACCCTAAGAACTTCCCGGACTGCACTCCGAACACACATTTTTCAGGATTTAACTTTAAATTCACCTTGCCCAGGTTGGCAAAAGTCTCTTGGAGGTCGGACAAGTGCAGCTGCTCATCCACACTTTTCACCATCATATCGTCAATGTAAACCTCCATATTTCTTCCAATTTGATCAGCAAATGCCTTATTGACTAACCTTTGATAAGTAGCCCCAGCATTTTTCAAGCCAAAGGGCATCACCTTATAGCAGTGCAGACCCCTATCAGTGACAAAAGTGGTATGCTCTTGATCTTTTGGATCCACCTGGATCTGATTATACCCGGAGAAAGCATCCATGAAGGAGAGCAGTTTGTTCCCAGAAGTAGAGTCTACTAACTGATCTATCCGGGGAACCGGATACAAGTCTTTTGGGCAAGCTCGATTAAGATCTGTGAAGTCAATGCACATTCGCCATTTACCGTTTTTCTTTTTTACCAAGACTGAATTGGCAGTCCACAAAGGGTACTGAGATTCTTTAATGTGCCCCATCTTTGTGAGTCTGTCAACCTCTTGTACAATGACATCAGCCTTTTCTTTTGAGAAAGCTCTCCTCTTTTGTACTACTGGTGCCACGTCTCTTCGGACAGATAAGTGATGGGAAATCACCTCTGATGGAACTCCAGTAACATCAGCGTTGCACCAAGCAAAAACATGCTGATGGTCTTTTAAGAATTTCAACATACCTTCTTTCAACATTGGTGGCATTTTGGACCCTATCTTGACAATTTTTCCTTCTTCCAAGCAATGTGTTTCAACCTCCTCAACCGGGATCAACACTCCGGGGGTCTCTCTGGGGTCATCAATTTCACCCTCACCCCCAGAAAGGCCCTCAAACTGCTATTGGTCATTTATTCGGACTGCCCCCAGCGTTCGTGGAGCCAAGGCAGTGGCATAGCATTCTCTTGCAACTTTTTGACTACTCCGGACAACCCCAACTTGCCCCTAAACAGCATATTTTAGACACTGATGGACTGTCGAAGCCATTGCATGCATCCTAGAGAGCCAAGATCTCCCTAGAATAGCATTGTAGCAAGTGGGACAATCCACCACAATGAAAAGTATTCTGACTGTTTTCTTGAAAGGGCCTCTGCCCAACAATACTTCTTCTTCGAACTCACCGATTACATCGGCTGAGCTGCCCGTGAAGCCTACGATCGATCTGTCTGACTTTTGAATCACAGCTGGATTTTTCATTTTCTTGTAAGTATCTAGGAAGAGGATATTGGCAGAGCTCCCAGTATCTACCAGGATTCGCCTTATTTCATTGCCCCCTATCGATGCTCCTATAACAACAGCATCTTCATGAGGGCCAGCAATGTCTCTCAAATCATCCCCATCAAAGACAATAAATGGGAATAAACTTGACGATTGATAAGAGATCATGCCCCCTTCTAGCTGGGTAGCCAAATTATGAACATGCCTTTTTCTTGATGAAGTGGTAGGAGCCGTTACAGTGTCCCCTCCGAAAATTGTCAAGGACTCAAAGAACTTAATGAGCCCGGAGACCGACCTAGAACGCTCCTCTATTGCACCCACTCTATTTTTCGTTGGGTCAGGATCCAAGTATTCGGATTCCACATCAAACCTTTCAATGATTACCATAGCCCCCTCTGGGGCAGCATTAACCGGACCAGCCCGGTGAGTGTTATCAGGCCTGTTGCCTCCTCTTCTTTTAACGTATGCACCCAATTTCCCTCTTTCGATCAGGTTTTGAACCTCTTGTTTCAGTGCTATGCAATCATCAGTAGTATGGCCAATATCATTGTGATATTGACAAAACGAACTGTTTCGATGTTCTCTGGGAGACTGCAAGGTCGCTGGTCTCCGGTAGTGTACTTCATCTTTTGTTTTATCGAAAATGGTTGCCACACTTTCTTTGAGTTCTGCAAACCATTCCGGTTGGACCCATGGTCCCCTTTTATTTCTAGACTGTTGGCTTTGTGCAGGAGCAGCTGGTTGAGACTGAGCTTTTCCCCTTCCATGCCCCTGTCCGGTTTCTCTAGCTTTGTTCCCGGACTAGTTTTGATTTGGAGTTGGCGCCACCGGGGTGGATCTCACCTGTCTGTGCACCCTGGTCTTCTTTGTTTCATCAACATTTATTTGTTTGCCAACTTGATTTAGCAATCCCCCCCAGGTCATGGCCTTCTTCCTGGTTACTGAATCGGCCAGGTTGCCCGAGTTCAAACCTTGTCTCAAGGAGGCTATTGCCACTTGTTCAAAGCAATCAGCCAGCCCGTTTTTTGTGTTCACAAAACGACTTATGTACTCCTTTAATGATTCGTTTGGTTCCTGGGCACAATGGATTATGGTATCTCCATTACCCTTTAGCTCCTTACTCCCCACAAATTGTCTTCGAAAGGCCACCCAAAAAGTATCAAAGTCTCTGATACAACCCTGAGGAAGGCTGTTGTACCACTTCAGAGCACTCCCCGTGAAGGATTGGGAGAATGCCCTGCAGAGTAGTTTATCATCATCATCAAAGTTCATCATGAAGTTCTTGAATTGCTCCAGATGATTGTCTGGATCAGTACTGCCATCGTACTTCTCCATCTTGGTGCTATCAAACCTCTTGGGGAGATTTCCGGATAGTATTTTAGAAGACAAAGGCGATTGCCTCCAATTCCTCCCACGACTGAACGCAGTATCCTCATTAGGTGTTGCAAAGATACCTGGCTCATCATGGAAGGCAAAAGGATCCACCAGCATCCGGTCTACATGCCTCCGGTTGTGAGATGATCCTTTCCCAATGTGCCTTTTCATTCTTCCATGATGATCTCTTTTTCTGGAATACTTTTTAACTTGCTTCTGTTTTTTCCTGGTTCGCCCCTCATCACTACTGGAGGACAAGGATTTTTCATTTCCCTCACTGTCCGAAGAGCTGTCCGAAGATTCTGAGCTTGAGTCAGAACTCTCCACAGGCTTGGACTGTTGAGACTTTTTAGAACTGGCATGTGTCTTTTTAGTGCTCACATGAGTTTTTGAAGCCTCATGCTCTCGAGGGTTATCAGAGCGATGAGCAACTGATGCTTTGGACTTTTCCTTCATGCCCATCTTGGCCTTCTCAGCCCTCAGAGCTTCTATTTCAACCCTCAACCTGTCACGCTCTTGGACAGTATATTCATCGTTCTCTTCCACCACTTCAAGCAAAGCTGGTGGAAGCTCTGGATTATCTGGATTCATTCGGACAGAATTTCCTTACTTGGTTTTGAATGCTTGATTCAGGCACCGTCGCCTCCCACTGTGGTCGCCAATTTGGTGTGGATAAAAGTAGCCTGAGGGTAGGCTGGTAATTTCAAGTGGAGTTTTAAAGCGGCGTGAGGGTGTTTCACAGTGTTTTAAGGGTGTTTCACAGTGTTTTAAGGGTGTTTCACAGTGTTTTAAGGGTGGAGAGAGAATTGTGCAGCTTGGCAGCAGTTAATTTTTCTTACCCATAGTTAATGCTGGTGGTTGGGAATTTATAGTGTGAAATTTGGGCCCTTATGGGCTTTCGGGTCAAGTTTAATGGACCCGGGTCATGTTTAAAGACCCATAAATTTTAAGCAGATGTGCAGGTAGCTTAGTCAGATAGTGTTTAGGTTTTTTAGTACTTTAGTCATAGTTCGAACTGCCTTAAGTTTTCAGTGTTCGAAATCATCTGTCCGGTCAACAAGTCCTGTCCGAATTTCCGGGGATATTTACTTTGGACTACCCTTCCGGGGAGCACTTCGAATTCGGACTCATCACCCAACGAGTGCATATGTTCACCAACTTGCCCGAATCGGTTTTTGAATTCATCACGGTCGACTGATTCTATGATCGGAAGAGTGGACTTCGCACGCTAGGATCTCTTTGGCGAAATACTTTTGTAACCCACGCCGTAGAAGCTTTGTCGCTCTGATTTCCAATATGGTACCACCGAACTAAAATATGGAACAGACGGTGATAAACATAGAGAAAAGAATGACGAAAACAAAAAAATCATAATCTCTAACCCTAGGTCAGAGTATAGGAGACTTAGAGAAAACTCAAGTTCTATTCAAAAAAGTCTGACGGCAAAACTACGGTTTGAGAGACTTTTATAGAAGTGCTTGAAACCATAGGCCAAAATTAGAGCTTGTTCCTTACGAAATAAAATAAATCCCAACCCAATTTCAAAGTGATTGGAGCTGGTTAAGTATTTTATTAAAATTTGACAAAAATTGAAAAATGTAGAAAATGCACGAAAACATCAAAAATAGGGCTTAAACAATGAAATTTAGGGCATGGACTTCATCACATTGTGATACTTCCGAAAATCATTGGGCTTCTCGACACGTTCGATTTGAGTGGTCGCGACATCCAATTCTGATACTTGGCACCAAATAAAGCTCGTTTCCGTTTGTCCAAAAGGACCATATAATAATGGGCTCGTGCAACTACATCAAAGTGTCACATTTTTTAATTCAATATTCAACAATTATATCAGAATTCGGTTTACGTATATATTGGACTTCCCTCTCTTAGATTATATTGGATGATGAAACTCAATGGTGTTTTAAGAAAACACAAAGATCTTGTAGTCATCACATTTGAAATTGCAAGAGCTAAAAGTATACAAGTCATATTTAATATAATGACTTGTGCTAATATCTTTCATAAGAGAACTATGATTAAATTATAGCCATATTAGACCTCTCAGATAATTCTCACGGGCTATAATGGATCGGAAACTCATGAGCTTGCCAAAACAAAACAAGATGTCACACTCTGGCGCAAGGTCTATAAGAAGAAAATTGAAAATGTTTTAATGACAATAAATTATCTATCATTTTCCAATATTATCCTCGATCAATCATGTTTCAATGAAGTAAGCACTATCATTTATAACATACACCATTGCATATGCTACATCGATAACAGAAACATAAGGGTAATTTGCGGCAGTATACGTGTCGATAAAGATTGATATACTACTTACCTCATTGAGTGCTAATAAAAAATAACTATGGTTCCCATCATCCTAAATGATCTAAATGAGTCATAGTACGACCCCAAATAATTAAGTATGGGGAATTCTTAAAAGAAATTACACTTTTCTTCAAATGCATTGTCCAGATGAGGTTTTTTAACTTGTATTTGATTGCTCAAGTACATGTCGAAAACCATAGTATAAGGAGCTACAATAACAATGTCACAAAAATTCATCTTAACAAAATAAGTGAATCTCGTCACAACTTAAAAAATTTATGATATGCTAAACCTTTTATCAATATCCTGCTCATCGCTAGTTTTTGAGCTATCGCATAAAACCATTTCGGGCCAACAATTTCAAAGACTCCATAAATATATATATGATATTATTCAGAGTAACCAAAACATTACGAGTGAAAGCAATAATAATAGGGGAAATATAATTTGGTTAAATATCTTCCAATATGAATCATTCTTCGTGGTTTTTCCAACTAGCAATATTTGCATTATCCATCAACAATAACAGGGTTTCCTTCATTCATAAGGGTATCTGGATTTTCATTTTCGATTCATGATCTCGTTGTTACTATTGGTTGGTTAACCCTCTTAGGGTAAGAGGAAGGTTTCCCCACATACAGTACCAAATTTATTAAAGGATTTATTTCTTAGACGTATTGTAAAACTAATGACAGCATATTAAAATAAAAGGGTTTTATGAATAAAATTATTTATTTCATATATCAAATTAAGTCCAAAAAATTACAGTCGGGGTTCTTTCGGGGTCCAAAAGATTTATTAGATATTACATCATGTTGATCTGTTTTAAATTATAACGGTAATTTGTAATAAATGTTCAAACAAGTTACGCATTTTAATTTATGTAAATATACATTGTCTCATCGAAACCGTTCAGATCTTCTGTATGTTCCTCTCGTCTTGTATTCATTATACGTTTTATATTCGTGGTGTTCGTCTTGCGTGTTTTCTTAAAAAATCTAATTCATATTTTTTCTTTAATTTACGTTTTTGTTAGTCTTTTTTATTAGCGTACCTCGTCAACATAAAAAAACATATAATATAAGTAAAACAATAAATGTATGTACCAATACAAAATTAACTTTTTTATATAGAAAAGTTAAAATATTTTTATATGATTTAGAATGTGTATTCCAATTATGATATTTTTAATATATACTTATTTTATTGGCAACGTCCACTTATTTATAAAGGCTAAATTAAAAACATAATTTATATATTTTAGTAAATAATTTTTATTTAATAGTTTAAAATACTATTTACTATATTTTAAAACGATAAGTTCCATCACATCACATGTAATATCCCACAAATGATCTGACAACACATGATATACCTTACTAAATATTTGACTTATATGTTATTCTATATTAATAGTTACTTAAGACAAATAAAGTGTACCGTTACCATGTTCACGTTTCTAATCCAATTCAGCAAGTCATACTTCCAGTATAAAACTGGATTAGGTTGAGTTCTAACAATAGTACTGAAAACAGTTCTGATATATCTCAAGGTTTGGATAATGAAAGAAAACCTGACGTTGAAACTTACCGTGTCTGATCCCATGTATGCTATACATGGAATGTAAAAGAGAATTGAATTGGTCAAAATCCGGGATTGATTTGAGATTCAGTGGTTTCAAAGTTAAAACTCATGGGTTACCGTCAGAGTCTGGAGTGATCCATTCCGACAAAGAATTCCAGGCTTGTATGTATCAATTTTGTTTTCTATCTATATTTATTTTCGTTTTATATACATTAGCACTAATAGATCACTTAATTTCTCAATTATACGACTAGGAACTTTATAGTCTCAACTTTTTTAAACTCTATAGTATTTTAAAATGAAAATGTAGGATTTTAGAAAAACTCAATAAACTTAGGAGGCTTCTTTTCGTAGCTTATTCAGAAAATACAGTGATTATATATTAATAATTACATATTAATAATTACAACCAATAAATTTATTTAAATATATTAGTTTTATTAATGTTATATGCGTGCTTGAAACCAAAGTCAAAATAGAAAACACCTTACAAATCATGAAAACCATGTTACCCTACTAGAGCTACTTCACTAATCATAGTTATCACCGATTAGGGAGAATTTGGATTTCTCGGAACCCAAGTGTCTATAGTATCTCCATCAAGGATGTAACAGCCAAAACCCTCCACTGTGATCTAGTTTGGACCTCTAAAAATACGGTCATTCGCCTGACCGCTGTTTACGGCTACAATGACCCTTCTGACCGCCTCCCCCTCTGGAATAATCTCTGCTCTTATGCTCATAATAATACTTCCCTCCCGTGGATCATTATTTGGGATTTTAATGCTATTCACAGCCTCCATGAACGAACCAACTCTGACCCCCACTAGAACAGTTCCATTAACTCTTTTAATAACTGTTGTCATATGTGCAATCTGGACGACCTTTGTTCGTCTGGCTTTCTATTTTCGTGGTTTAACCGCCAAGAAGACAATCATATATCCTATAGAATGGCTAGAGCCCTTATTAATGAAGTCTAAGATGACTTTTTCCCAAACTCCTGTGCTCATTTCGACCACCCTAGGACCTCCGACCACACCCCAATTATCCTCCACCTCTCAGACCCCTTTCATTTCCTCTCCTAGACCATTTAAGTTCTTTAATATGTGGAAGCTTCACCCTTTCTTTTAGGATTTATTTGCCAATAGCTGGACTCTTCCTTGCAACCAAAACCCTATGATAACCATCGTCTCAAAACTATCCAGACTAGCCCCTTTCATATCCTCTCTCAAAAAGAGAGAATTTAGCAACATAATTCATAGAGTTGAGGAGGCTAAGACCGCCCTCGCCCTTGCCCAAGAAAACCTTTTCACTGACCCCTCCAACCGGGCCCTCATCTACATTAAGAAGGAGGCATCAGACTTATATCTTCTTCAGTCGGGCGGAAGAATCCTTTCTTAAGCAAAAGTCAAGGAAAACTTGGCTCAAAGTAGGGGATAAAAACTCTAAGTTTTTCCACAATAACATTTGAGCTCATCAGGTCTGAAATAAGATCCTCTCGATTACCACCCCGGGAGGATCTTTGAGGTCCAATCCTCACACAATTTCTACCACCTTCCATAACTTCTTCTTCCATCAGTTAGGTTCACCTAGCAATAACAACTACCCCGACCCAGACAAAATAAAATCCCTGATCAATACTAGTGTTCCCCTGCCCTTAGAACCGAAATAGTAAAACCCATCATGGATTCTCAAATAAAGGCGACCCTCTTTGACATCAATAGCGATAAATCCTTGGGGCCTGATTGTTATAACGCTGGTTTCTTTAAATCTTGCTAGAATATCATTGGCAGCGACATCTCTACTGGTGTCAAATATTTATTCCGGAAAGGAAAAATGAGCCCGGACTGGAACAAAACCCTCATCACCCTAATTCCAAAAGTAGACACGCCCTCTCTTCCCTCCGACTTACGGCCGATTGCTTGCTGCAATGTTATTTAATAAATCATCTCAAAAATCATTCCTTGAAGGATAAATCTGGCCCTTCCGGCTCTGATCGACCTTTCTCAATCCGCTTTTGTCCTTGGTCTTTCTATCGTGGACAACATCCTCCTCACCCAAAAACTCCTCCATGGCTACAAACCAACAGAAAAGGCCCCAGATGCGCTCTCAAAATCGACCTCATGAAGGCTTTAGACAACATAAGATGAGAAGTTGTCCTCAATATCCTTATTTCCATGAACTTCTCTATGATCATGATCAACTGAATTATCCAGTGCATCACTTCCGCTACCTACTCGGTATGCATTAATGGTAAGCCGATGAATTATTTCCCTGGGGCTAAGGGCCTCAGCCAAGATCCATCCTTTCGCTTTCACTGGAAATGTCACAAACTCAAGATCATAAACCTTTGCTTCGTGGACGAGCTCATGATCCTATGCAGAGCCAACATACAATCGATCATCCTCATTCATAAAGGCCTAATGGAATTTGCTGCAATTTCAGAGTTGCACTTGAACCCATCAAAAAGCAACATATACTTCTCTGGAGCGTCTCCTACCACAAGACTCGCAATCTTGAACCGCCTTAACTTCAAAGAGGGTTCCCTCCCAGTCCGCTACCTTGGAGTTCCCCTTATCACTTCTCGTCTCTCCTACAATAACTGCAGACCCCTCTTTATCAAAATCACCAACAAAATTAACTCATAGACCTCCAAACACCTTTCATATGTCGGGCGTCTTCAAATCATCAGTTTGGTGCTCTTCGCAAGCCGGGTCTACTGGTCGTCCATTTTTATTCTCCCAGCCCGGGTGCTTAATGAACTCTCTCAAATCCTTTTTCGCTTCTTCTGGTATGGGTCCGATATGGAAATATCGGAAGCCAAGATCGCTTGGAACAGAATCGTCGTGTCCAAAGAGGAGGGTGGCCTTGGGATTCCAAACCTAAAAATCTAGAATCAAGCGGCCGCCCTAAAACTTTTGTGGTCTATTCTTACAAAAAATAAGAATTCTTTATGGACTTAATGGACCCTCATAGAAAAAATAAAATCCAAAAACTTTGGGACCCTTCCTTTCACCTCCAATGCAAGTTGGAGCTGGCATAAGATTCTTAAGCTTAGAAGCCAAGCTTCGGACTTGTACTATGCCATCATCGGGAACGAAGCAGACATCTCCATATGGCATGACCCTTGGATTTTCCCAAAATCCCTCGTCAATCGATATGGCCCTTCAATCCAGAATCTCGCCAGACTTAAAAACATTCAGAAAGTAGAAGACCTTCTCAATGACGGTAGATGGACTGGCCTGCATACGCCAGACCCCCCAACCGAAATCTTCAAAACTACCTTAGTGAAATCATCTTAGCTCTCAGTGATTTCCCTCTGGCCACCTCATCCCCTGACTCCTTTATTTGGATCCCAAACAAATCCAAACCAGCTTTTTCCATTAGCAGCACCTACGCAGCCCTCAAACCCCACAGAGTGAAGCTCCCCTGGGCTTGCCTAATCTGGCACAAATTCACCATCTATATAGTATTTTTCATTACCTGATTAGCCATCCATAACAAGCTCACCACCAGAGACAAGCTTATTGTTTGGGGTCTGGACTCTCCAGCCTCTTGTTCTCTACCAACATGCCCCTCGTTGTGTTTTTCTTGTACAATCAGTAACCTCAAACTGCCATCAGTAATACAGAGTAAATTACCTTGGAAGAGGTAAGCGTTGCTCACTACAAAATCTTTTCTCAAACCTGCACAGACGTCTTCTAGAATAGGACAACTATATGGATCGATAACCAATAGATCCTTCATCATCTCGAATCCTACAACTTCTCCTTTCATACGAATCATCATACTGTATCAACTCAGTGCATCAGCTACGCAGCTAACTTCCCTTGAAGTATGTTTGATGGAAAATTTAAATTGTTGAGTAAATGCTGCCCAACGTTCATAGCGGAAAGAGAGGTTCTCCTGAATCTGCAGATGCTTCAAGGCATCATGATCGGTATATAGGGAAAAGTCATTATATGCCAAGTAGGAACTCCAGTGCTTCAGAGCTCGTACAACAGCATAAAACTCCTTGTCATGGATGTTGTAGTTCAAATCAGCTCCACTTAAATTTTCACTGAAGTAGGCTACAGGTGGGCCTCGTTGGCTGAGTACAGCTCTAATGGCCAATCCGGACGCATCACAATGCAGTTAAAACCGTGTAGAAAAGTCTGGTAAAACCAAAATCAATGCAGTGGTCAGACTTACCTTGAACCTTCTGTAAAATGAGACCAATCCATGAAAAGAGTGGACTTTAGTGACAGAAGTAGGTGTAGGCAAGTCACGCACTGCTGCCAGTTTTGACTTATCCACTGACAAACCATCCTTTAACACAACATACTCTATGAAGAGAACTGAATCTGTCATAAAGCAACACTTGTGGAGTTCTCTATTAAAATCTTCTTGTTTCAAAACAACCAACACTTCTCATAAGTTCTGGAGGTGCAACTCCTCCGTAGTACTATATATAAGAGTATCGTGAAAATACACAATTAGAAACTTTCCATTGAACGGGAAAAATACCTTGTTCTTAACCGGTATGAACGTGCTAGGAGCGTTGGAAAGGCCGAATGGCATGACCATCCACTCAAACAGACCTTCTCGGGTTTTAGAGGCTATTTTTCACTCATCTCCCATGCGAATACGAATCTGGTGATATCCGTTCTTCAAATCCAACTTCGTAAACACGGTAGCACCACTCAACTGATCCAGTAAATCATCAAGGCGAGGAATATAAAACTGATACCTGACTGTAATTTTGTTGATAGCCCGACTATCCACATATATCCTCATTGAGTCATCCTTCTTTGGTGTTAACAGTGCAGGAACCGCACAAGGATTAAGACTCTCAGGAATGTGGCATTTCGTTAATAGTTCTTCCACGTGTCCGTGGAGCTCTTCATGCTCTTTTGGACACATCCGGTAATGCGGTTGATTTGGTAGATTAGCCCTCGGTACTAGGTTAATCTGGTGCTGGATGTCTCTTAATAGAGGAAGAACTGTATGCATATTATCGAAAAAGACAATAGAAAATCCTGCAAATAGCAGAAAAACACGCTCAGGTATCCCCGCAAACGGATCAGTATTAGATTCTTTAACCACCAAAAGATAAACAATCCCTGTGTGACTAGCATGCTCTATAAATAATTTTCGAGCCAAAAATTTCTTACCCGACTCTTGTGATACAACAAGTGCAGGTTTTGGGGATACCTCTTTTGTTGGTGTTAATATGAATCTAACGTTATTCTATGTGAACTATAGCGGTTTTTCCTACCATCATATATGACACGTCTATCATATTTCCATGGTCGGCCTAGCAATAAGTGACAAGCATCCATAGCAATGACATCGCACCATGCCTTATCCTTAAAGTTACCGACAGAAAAAGAAACCAAACTTTTTTTAGAGATTGTTACCTCACTACCTCTCTTTAACCAGACGAGCTTGTAAGGGTTTGTGTGGTCTTCTGTTTTCAAGGCCAGCTTCGGCAGAGCTTCTTCAGAAATAACGTTTTCACAACTCCCTGAATCAGTAACGATTTTGCATACATTTCCCCTGATAGTACAAGTCGACTGGAAAAATATTGTTTCGTAGCCAATCACCCCCTTCACTTCTCGTTTTTGGCGTAAAGTAGACACGCCATAAAACCAATGAATGTACAACATCTCCTCATATAACTTAGTCCTCCTAAACCTCATTAATACCATCTTTGGTTCCTCATCAAATCGTGGGTCCCCTTCCAGGTCGAAATCAGCAGCTTCAGTGCCCTAGTTCCGGACAATGGTAGCACCTGACCTGCGAGGAAGTACCTGCGCGACTACGGACATGTGAATTAGCACTTGTACTCGTAGGAGTGGCAGTTGGTATTCTTGCGCTAGGGCATAGTATTGTCGTTTTTTGAAACTCCATTGGAGTTGTTCTGGAAGTATATCCTCCATAAGTCCTTCGTGAAAGGGTTTTCTCCAGATGTAGTGTGTGTTGATGTGCTTCATACACATTCACAAGATCGAACATGTTCAGGTGGTCCTAAAAGTGTTTTCTAATCCCACCTATGTAGCAATATACTAATTGATCTACTGAATCAACATTATTGGCACGGTTTTGTAGCTTGAAAAAAACGTTAGTGTATTCGACAACAGTCTCTGATCCTTTTTTTAAGGTTTTGGAAATGTTGATACATTATACGCGCATAGTTTTAAGGAAAAAACGCAGCCCTCAAGTGTTTCACAAATTTAGTTGAATTTGTCATTTTTGGCTTACTTTTCCTTAATCTGGTCTGCTTGAGCTATTGCCACCAACATGCAGCTCGGCCTCAGAACTTAGTTGCAGCCAACTGTACCCATTTTGCATCCAGAATCTCCTTAAAATCAAGGACTTATCCAACTGCGGCGATCCAATCTAAAAAATCCTCCGATTTGAGACCCCCTTGGAACTCTGGGATCTCAAGTCTGAATCCAGATTCCTACCGGTTGTTGGTGTTTTGATCGGCATCTCTCGTTGGTGGCTGCTCAAAGACTTGTTCACGACCGTTTTGTGGGTAAAATGGACCCTTATCTTGTTCTCTCCGAGGAGCAAACAGATGTTTCTCACGATCGGTCTCTCTCTCAGATCCCAACGACTGGTTGCTCGAACCTAGAGGTCGAAATCCGTTGGTATGGTTATTCAACAGCCTGTGTACTGCTTCATGTACGCCTCTTATCTAGTTTCCCAACGAGTGCATATGTTCACCAACTTGCCCGAATTGGTTTTCGAATTCATCACGGTCGACTGATTCTACGATCGAAAGAGTGGACTTCCCACGCTAGGATCTCTTTGGCGGAATACTTTTGTAACCCACGTCGTAGGAGCTTTGTCGCTCTGATTTCCAATATGGTACCACCGAACTACAAGATGGAACAGACGGTGATAAACATAGAGAAACGAGTGACAAAAACAGAAAAACATAATCTCTAACCCTAGGTCAGAGTATAGGAGACTTAGAGAAAACTTAAGTTCTATTAAAAAATGTCTGACGGCAAAACTACGGTTTGAGAGACTTTTATAGAAGTGCTCGAAACCATGGGGAAAATTACATCTTGCTCCTTACGAAATAAAATAAATCTCAACCAAATTTCAAAGCAATTGGAGCTGGTTAAGTATTTTATTAAAATCCGATAAAAATAGAAAAATGTAGAAAATGCACGAAAACATAAAAAATAGGGCTTAAACAATGAAATTTAGGGCATGGACTTCATCACATTGTGATACTTCCGAAAATCATTGGGCTTCTCAACGCGTTCGATTTGAGTGGTCGCGACGTCCAATTCTGATACTTTGGCACCAAATAAAGCTCGTTTCCGTTTGTCCAAAAGGGCCATATAGTAATGGGCTCGTGCAACTACATCAAAGTACAGATTCTTGAATTCAATATTCAACAATTATATCATAATTTGGTTTACGTATATATTGGACATCCCTCTCTTAGATTATATTGGATGATGAAACTCAATGGTGTTTTAAGAAAACACAAAGATCTTGTAGTCATCACATTTGAAATTACAAGAGCTAAAAGTATACAAGTCATATTTGATATAATTAGTTGTGCTAATATATTTCATAAGAGAACTATGATCAAATTATAGCCATATTACACATCTCAGATAATTCTCATGGGCTTTAATGGATCGGAAACTCATGAGCTTGCCAAAACAAAACAAGATGTCACACTCTGGCGCAAGGTCTATAAGAAGAAAATTGAAAATGTTTCAATGACAATAAATTATCTATCATCTTCCAATATTATCCTCGATCAATCATGGTTCAATGAAGTAAGCACTATCATTTATAACATGCACCATTGCAAATGCTACATCGATAACAGAAACATAAGGGTAATTTGCGGCAGTATATGTGTCGATAAAGATTGATATACTACTTACCTCATTGAGTGCTAATAAAAATTAACTATGGTTCCCATCATCCTAAATGATCTAAATGAGTCATAGTACGACCCCAATTAATTAAGTATGGGGAATTCTTAAAAGAAATTACACCTTTCTTCAAATACATTGTCCATATGAGGTTTTTTAACTTGTACTTGATTGCTCAAGTACATGTCGAAAACCATAGTATGAGGAGCTACACTAACAATGTCACAAAAATTCATCTTAACAAAATAAGTGAATCCCGGCACAACTTAAAACATTTTTGATATGTTAAACCTCTGATCAATATCCTGCTCATCGCTAGTTTTTGAGCTATCGCATAAAACCATTTCGGTCCACCAATTTCAAAGACTCCATATATATATATATTTGATATTATTCAGAGTAACCAAAACATTACGAGTGAAAGCAATATTAATAGGGGAAATATAATTTGGTTCAGTATCTTCTAATACGAATCATTCTTCGTGGTTTTTCCAACTGACAATATTTGCATTATCCATCAACAATAACAGGGTTTCTTTCATTCATAAGGTATCTGGATTTTGATTTTCATTCATGATCTCGTTGTTACTATTGGTTAGTTAACCCTCTTAGGGTAAGAGGAAGGTTTCCCCACATACAGTACCAAATTTATTAAAGGGTTTCTTTCTCAAACGTATTGTAAAACTAATGACAACATATTAAAATAAAAGGGTTTTATGAATAAAATTATTTATTTCATATATCAAATTAAGTCCAAAAAATTACAGTCGTGGTTCTTTCCTTGCTTTATATCGTTTATAAACTATTTGTTTCTCCGTATTGAATAGATATTACATCGTGTTGATCTGTTTTAAATTATAACGGTAATTTGTAATAAATGTTCAAACAAGTTACACATTTTAATTTATGTCGATATACATTGTCTCAAAACCGTTCAGATGTTCTGTATGTTCCTCTCGTCTTGTATTCATTATACGTTTTATATTCGTGGTGTTCGTCTTGCGTGTTTTCTTAAAAAATCTAAGTCATATTTTTTCTTTAATTTACGTTTTTGTTAGTCTTTTTTATTAGCGTACCTCGTCAACATAAAAAAACATATAACATAATCAAAATATAGATGTATAATAAGAATTTATTAATAAGAATTTATGTACCAATACAAAATTTACTTTTATATATAGAAAAGTTAAAATATTTTTATATGATTTAGAATGTGTATTCCAATTATGATTTTTTTAATATATACTTATTTTATTGGCAACGTCCACTTATTTATAAAGCTAAATTAAAAAAATAATTTATATATTTTGGTAAATAATTTTTATTTAATAGTTTAAAATATTATTTACTATATTTTAAAACTATAAGTTGGCATCCATCACATCACATGTAATATCCCACAAATGATCTGACAACACATGATATACCTTACTAAATATTTGACTTATATGTTATTCTATATTAATAGTTACTTAAGACAAATAAAGTGTACCGTTACCATGTTCACGTTTCTAATCCAATTCAGCAAGTCACACATCCAGTATAAAACTGGAGTAGGTTGAGTTCTAACAATAGTACTGAAAACAGTTCTGATATATCTCAAGGTTTGTATAATGAAAGAAAACATGACGTTTAAACGTACAGTGTCTGATCCCATGTATTCTATAAAGAGAATAGAATTGGTCAAAATCCGGGATTGATTTGAGATTCAATGGTTTCAAAGTTAAAACTCATGGGTTACCGTCACAATCAAAGGAGTGCTGCACCAAATGATCCATTCCGACAGAGAATTCCAGGCTTGTATGTATCAATTTTGTTTTCTATCTATATTTATTTTCGTTTTATATACATTAGCACTAATAGATCACTTAATCTCTCAATTATACGACTAGGAACTTTATAGTCTCAACTTTTTTAAACTGTATAGTATTTTAAAATGAAAATGTAGGTTTTCAGAAAAACTCAATAAACTTACAGGCTTCTTTTGGTAGCTTATTTAGAAAATACAATGATTATATATTAATAATTACATATTAATAGTTACAACCAATAAATTTATTTAAATATATTAGTTTTATTAATCAACCAGATTCTATCATGTTTTATATGCTTTTTGATTTTAGCAAATATAATCACTTTTTAAGATAAAGATAAGAACTCGAAGAAAATATTTTAATATAAAAAATTAAAAATTAATTAAAAGAGTAACTATTTGAAATATAATCTGAGTAAAAAATACTGTATTTTCTAAAATTTATGAATAAATCCAACAAATTAAATTAATAGCATTTGAGACTATAAAATTTCTTTATTTTTATATATAAAAAAAATATCATCAATCTTTCTTGAAATTTGTTTTCAATTCGAATAGAAAACATTAAATTTTAATTCGGCTCAGAATAAGGAACCGTAGAAGGTGATCCAAACATACTCATGTATAATAATAATCCGTCAGTTAGATGAAGTTTAACTAAAAACAAATACTTAACTGCTACTGTCAAATGCCAATAGAAGAAAATAACGGTCTCACTTGTTTCATAGTCATTGTGATATTATAGTCTAATGCATTATATTGTAGTATTTTTATTGGTGTGTATTATAGTTACGAATATTGTGAATGTTTAGCGTACTACCCGATTGTGCGTAATTTAATTACTTTGTTAGCACCAAACTATACCAGAGAACTTTCTTGGTTGCACGAACATAGCAGGGTAATGCTATCTCACACCTTTGGATGAAGAGTATAATTGAGAGAACAGTAGTGGTCCAATATCTTGCCCACCATGTATCAGCCAAAATGGCTCCCATCAAATGTATGAGGTACCATGTGACCTGCCATGTCGTAATGTTTTGAGCGGTCGAGACAGTTATTTGGTGTAGCTTGGTGGTAAGATAAATAATTAGATTGTTACAATTCCATTGTACGTGAAAGTTTATAACATTCGTTATCGAAATATATTGAACATAATCATGTGACTACTTAAAATACATTGCAGTAGACTATAAGAAATATTCATTATCTAATTATATTGAACATAATAATATCACTACTTAAAATAAGAGAGCATTTGTAGCAATGGTGATAGTCGAAAAGTCAGACCCTTATATTGGGGTTGCTCCAGAGAATTGATGAATGCTAAATCAGAGATGAGAGATGGTTATATTAAGTATTTGCTACCAGAAATCAATGAAATGGAGTAAGAGGCAGCAATATTAGAAAAAGAGAGGCGAGAGTAGGTGAAATATGTACTAGTGCTATTCATTTTACCAATTGTTTTAATATAGGTTCTTTTTCGAATATTGTTTTAGTTTTTACTTTATGGTTGTTTTTTATACAAGCCAGATTCTATGAATATCTGCCGAGCTTAATCAGAAACATCTATCAGTGCCTATCAAGTTTAATCCGAACACTCTCTGGATATTTGATAAGTCAAATTAAGATCGTACGGATATCAAGTTTAATTTCAAATCCATAGACGTGCTCCAAATAGCATACCAACAACTTTGATGTATGGGAAGAAAGTCACCGGTTATTTGTATTCTTTTCATTTCCACACGATTGGATTTCTTTTTTAATAAATATTTTGATCCACAAAAGATTTAAATAAAAACAATAAGTGATACACCTTGTTAAAATAAAATTAATACAGTTTTTTGTCAAATTTATTCCACAATGAAATATAATTAGTGATAAATATATTAATCAAGTTGATCTTAATGATGATAGAATATATATTGTTATTAATTTTACCACTCAAATTTAATAAAAATTCTTATATGTTAATAGATTTCATAAATTAAAAACAATGAAACATATTTATAGTGGATATAAAAGTAATTTATATGGAATCAACAACAACTACTTTTTTTAAAGAGAGAAACTCTCTACACACCAAATTTGCAAATCAATCTAATAGTTTTGTAGCCCTGATTCACATCAAATTCATCTATAATTCATCTATAATTCATCATCAGAAGCTCTTGAGCTTGTTGATGAGGTGATTAAATTGATCGACTTTATGTTTCTGAGTCCAACAACACTGCAAATTTTAGTTTTGCATGCAAAATCACCATTATGAGTGCCGCATCTATTCAAAGTTTTTAAGCTATGGTCGACGCCATTAATGGCGACTGTTATTCTTCTCTCTCTCCTCCATTAATGGCGACCCTTCCATCTCGTTCGGCGTTATTAAAAGTAAGCTCCCCTCACTGTCTCATCGTTTTCGAAAAGATAATCTCCTCATCGTCATCTTATCTCCCCTGCCATAACTTCTATGCCTTCCCCTGCTCGAATCTAGCAAACCACCAAGAAGCCATAAAGGCAAATGGCTTTTGTCTGCATGTCTTCCACCCTAAAACTTGGGCTCTCTTATCCATCCACTACACTCTTTATCAACCCCAAAACCTCGAGCCTACCGCGACCAGATATCTCCCATTTTCTATTGTCCATAGAGTAAATTCTCTTTGTAGCCTGCAAATTTTTAAAAAACGGGCCAATAAACGCATGTGTCTATGTGTGCCCGCATTAATGGACCTTCTCTCTTCATTAATGCATCCTCAAGTCGTGCAAGAAACCCTTCCCACTTCTCCATGCACCCACCTTGTCGTCGTTACTCCTCCCCCTGCTCTCTCTCCAGGAATTTAAGCACCCCATTCACCTTCTTATTGCCCAAACCTCCCTTTGCATTTCTTTTCATATTCATCTCATCTCCTTTTCCCACCTGTAACTGCTCACAAACTAAATCATCCTCTCACTTTCCCTTATCAACGGTTATTAGAATTTCACTTAACCTTTCCACTAACCAATAAACCACCCATCTTTTCTCTCCTCTAACCTTCTCTAATTTTCTCTTTTCTCTCCTTTAGCCAATCAAAATGGTCGAAACCTGTCGTAGTTCATCCTCTCGTCGGTCTAACCAGAAAATAACTACCCGATTTAATGAAAACGTTGCATCCCCTCTTGCCACTTTGATCCCCATACCTTCAAGCCCAAGCACCACTCTATCTCAAGAGACCAGATCCTCCTCTCCCTCGTCGACCTTTCCGTCCAAATCCTCTGGTATGCTGGGTCTGCCGCTCTCCGTCCACGGCTCCCCACCTCCCCCGGTTCTCTCTCACCGGAATCCCAGTAACATACAATGCCTCGACTCGACCATAAGCGAAAGAGAGACCTCTCCGTTCTCTCTCTCTCTCTCCTCTAGGAACAAGAAGCAACATGCATGTGACCTCCGAGGAAGAGGAACCCTCTGAAATCAACCCATCGTTGTCTCCTTCCAGTGAACAACAACTCCAGTCCATACTCAACAACAATGAGAAGCTGCTCAAAGCCATCACCGCCCTTGATGACCCTCCTCGAAACCCTCTTTCTTCACCCAATTCCGGTGCCAAGCCTTTCCTCCATTGAAGTGAAAGTGCCCCCATTCTTGGCCTGAATAAGGGATCTCTGGTAAGCTCCGACCTCTCGCCTCTCCCCCCCCCCCCGGGTATCCCTATCTCTATCCCAACCAGTCGATTCATTCCCTCTCATCTCCCTGCCATTATCGTGCCAAAACTCTATTTTTATAGCCTGCATACATACAGATCTGCATGTCTCATATACCATGCATGCATGTTCTAACCCTACCAACATGCATTATTCCCTGCCCGCTCAAACGAAAACCCTATCACAACCTAACCCTACCCCCCTTGTGAAGCTGAAGCCTCCCGATCCCCGATTCTGACTAACCCTATGTTTACCTGCGTTTCCAGCCGATACTTGTTTAACAACGCTTTCTCCTCCCCTGTCCCCGCTCCCCTCCCCAACTCGAGTATCCTCTCCACTGCAGTTCTGACCATCCAACAAGCCATCCAGGCTAGTAACCCCTCTCTCTCGAAAGTCATCCTTCCGTCCAAGTCCCAAAGCTCAACTGTCCCCTCTCATTTCCCTGAATCCTACCCTGGAAGAAACAACAAAGGCCATGCCTTCTCCCGTCCCTCCAAATCCCATAGACCCCTTGGCATTCGTCTTGACCTGCCCTCCTCTTTGAAAACCAGAAGTGCCTTCAAAAATTACAGAAACAACACCAACAACATTCCGCCTCTTCTCGCATCAAAAACCACTTCCTTGGTTAATGTTCACCTTCCCGACCCAAGTTTTAAGCCCCAATCGCTTCCTCTCTCTTGGGCACATGTCGTATCTCAACCAGATACAAAATCCCCAACGAAATTCGAAAAGACTGAAGAAATAGAAGTCGACAATGGTGTCATGGTCTTCCCTAATGACGCGTTAACTAGAGATAAGGAGGAGCGGGTGAAGTGCCTATCCTGGTATTTCTTGTCCAAAAAATGTGCAGTCACCCATGTTCAAGCCCTAACCAACCAAGTTTGGAGCACTTTCAGGCTCCAAGAATGTAAGCCAACCCCCTCCGGACATTACTACTTCAAATTCTCCTCGGCAGACAACACTACCGAAGTTCTTGAAAAAGCCTCATGGTTCATCAGTAGTCATCACGTCTTCCTAAAGAGGTTGGAACCCATCGAAACTTTGACCAAGAAAGCCCTAAAGGCCATTCCCCTTTGGGTCAAGTTCCATAGAATGCCCCACCAACTTTGGTCGGAAAAAGGACTTGGAATCCTTGGAAGCTATTTAGGGACACCGATCTACGTTGATAGCCAAACTTCCGAAAGATCTAAACTCAACTACGCCAGAATTTGTATAATCATATAAGCCTCCACCGACTTTCCTTCATCCATCAATATTTGCTGCCTTGGGAAGGACCACATTATCGAAGTGGAATTTGAAGGACTCCCAACTATATGCAGGTGTTATTCCTCCTTCGGTCATGCAGCAGCCACTTGCCATATTCCCGCCGAACCCCCATCTGCAGCCCCCCCAAGCCATCGACCAGGAAAAGAATCAGTGATAGACTCCAACCCTACTCGCATCGCTCTCTCGGACTCTAGAAATAGTGAATCAGCATCCTTAAAGACTCTTCGCCAAATGACCACTCAAGGCAACTGGACCAAAAGCTTTATCGTAGCAAGCAACAGCCCAGCGGCCGCCCAGATAGACTAGAAAAAAGGAGAACCATCATCAACCAAAATAACCTCCCCAAGACCCAAAACTGCAAGTATTATGGTATCAATAAGTATGTACGGGGATACCCCAATGATGTACTAGTACTTTTCTAATGTTTATCTTATTATTACTATTTATTAATGAAAATCGCTTGTTGGAATGTTAGAGTGTTGAATGACTCGGTTCGTTAAAAAGACATAAAAAACTTTGTTTTCGCTAATAGTATTAATGTTATATGCCTGCTTGAAACCAAAGTCAATTTAGAAAACACGTTACAAATCATGAAAACCATGTTACCCTACTGGAGCTACTTCACTAACCATAGTTGTCACCGGTTAGAGATAATTTAAATTTCTTGGAACCCAAGTGTCTATAGTATCTCCATCAAGGATGTAACAGCCGAAACCCTCCACTGTAATCTAGTTTGGCCCTCTAGAAATACCGCCATTCGCCTCACCATTGTTTACGGATACAATGACCCTTTTGACCGCCTCCCCCTCTGGAATAATCTCTGCTCTTATGCCCATAATAATACCTCCCTCTCGTGGATCATTATTTGGGATTTCTATGCTATTTGCAGCCTCCATGAACGAACCAGCTCTGACCCTTACTGGAAAAAATTTTATTAACTCTTTTAATAACTGCTGTCAAATGTGCAATCTGGACGACCTCCGTTCGTCTGGCTTTCAATTTTCGTGGTTTAACCACCAAGAAGACAACCCCATATCCTATAGAATGGGTAGAGCCCTTATTAATGAAGTCTAAGTTGACTTTTTTCCAAACTCCTATGCTCATTTCAACCTTCCAGGACCTCCGACCACACCCCAATTATCCTCCACCTCGCATCCCTCTTTCATTTCTTCTCCTAGACCATTTAAGTTCTTTAATATGTGGAAGTTTCACCCTTTCTTTCAGGATTTAGTTGCCAATAGCTGGACCCTTCCTTGCAATCAAAACCCTATGATAACCATCGTCTCAAAACTATCCAGACTAGCCCCTTCCCTATCCTCTCTCAACAAGAGAGAATTTAGCAATATAATTCATAGAGTTGATGAGACTAAGACCGGCCTCGCCCTTGTCCAAGAAAACCTTTTCACTGACCCCTCCAACCGGGCCCTCATCTACATTGAGAATGAGGCGTCAGATTCTTATATCTTCTTCAGTCGCGCGGAAGAATCCTTTCTTAAGCAAAAGTCCAGGAAAACTTGGCTCAAGGTAGGGGATAAAAACTCTAAGTTTTTCCACAATAACATTCGAGCTCATCGAGTCCGAAATAAGATCCTCTCGATTACCAGCCCGGGAGGATCTTTGAGGTCCAATCCTCACACAATTTCTACCACCGTCCATACCTTCTTATTCCATCAGTTAGGTTCACCTAGAAATAACAACTACCCTGACCTAGACAGAATAAAATCCCTAATCAATACCAGTGTTCCCCTTGCCCTCAGAACCGAAATGGTAAAACCCATCATGGATTCCAAAATAAAGACAATAGAAAATCCTGCTAATAGCAGAAAAACGCGCTCAGGTATCCCCGCAAAACGGATCAGCATTAGATTCTTTAACCACCAAAAGATAAACAATCCCTGTGTCACTAGCATGCTCTATAAATAATTTTCGAGCAAAAAATTTCTTACCCGACTCTTGTGATACAACCAGTGCAGGTTTTGGGGATACCTCTTTTGTTGGTGTTAATATGAATCTAACGTTATTTCATATGAACTATAGCGGTTTTTCCTACCATCATATATGACACGTCTATCATATTTCCATGGTCGGCCTAGCAGTAAGTGACAAGCATCCATAGCAATGATATCGCACCATGCCTTATCCTTAAAGTTACCAACAGAAAAAGAAACCAAACATTTTTAGAGATTGTTACCTCACTACCTCTCTTTAACTAGACGAGCATGTAGGGGTTTGGGTGGTCTTCTGTCTTCAAGGCCAGCTTCTGCAGAACTTCTTCACAAAAAACGTTTTCGCAACTCCCTGAATCAGTAACAAATTTGCATACCTTTCCCCCGATAGTACAACTCGACTTGAAAAATATTGTTTCGTAGCCAATCACCCCCTTCACTTCTCGCTTTTGGTGTACAGCAGACACACCATAAAACTAATGCATGTACAACATCTCCTCATGTAACTTAGTCTTCCTAAACCTCATCAATACCATCTTTAGTTCCTCGTCAAACCGTGGGTCCCCTTCCAGGTCAAAATCAGCAGCTTCAGTGAACAAACCTCTCAATTTTTATGGATGTTGTCGTAATTTTGGATACTGTAAAGCAACGTGCCCTAGTTCCGGACAATGGTAGCACCTGACCTGCGAGGAAGTACTTACGCGACTACGGACCTGTGAATTAGCACTTGTACTCGTAGGAGTGGCAGTAGGTATTCTTGCACTAGGGCCTAGTATTGTCTTTTTTGAAACTTAATTGGAGTTGTTCTGGAAGTATATCCTCCATAAGTCCTTTGTGAAAGGGCTTTCTCCAGATGTAGTGTGTGTTGATGTGCTTCATACACATTCACAGGGTCGAACATGTTCAGCTAAACCTAAAAGTGTTTTCTCATCCCACCTATGTAGCAATATACTAATTGATCTACTGAATCAACATTATTGACACGGTTTTTTAGCTTGAAAAAAAACGTTAGTGCATTCGTCAACAGTCTGTGATCCTTTTTTAAGGTTTTGGAAATGCTGATACATTATACGCGCATAGTTTTAAGGAAAAAACGCAGCCCTCAAATGCTTCACAAATTTAGGTGAATGTGTTATTTTTGGCTTACTATTCCTTAATCTGGTTTGCTTGAGCTATTGCCACCAACATGCAGCTCGGCCTCAGAACTTAGTTGCAGCCAACTATACCCATTTTACATCCAAAATATCCTTAAAATTAAGGACTTGTCCAACTGAGGCGATCCAATCTAAAAAATCCTCCGATTTGAGACCCCATTGGAACTCTAGGATCTCAAGTCTGAATCCAGATTCCCACCGGTTGTTGGTGTTTTGATCAAAATCTCTTGTTGGTGAGTGCTCAAAGACTTGTTCACAACCGTCTTGTGGGTAAAATTGACCCTTATTTTGTTCTCCCCGAGGACCAAACAGATTTTGCTCACGACCGGTCTCTCTCTCAGATCCCGACGGCTGGTTACTCGAACCTAGAGGTCGAAATCCGTTGGTTTGGTTATTCAACAACCTGTGTAGTGCTTCATGTATGTCTCTTATCTGGTTTCCCAACGAGTGCATATGTTCACCAACTTTCCCGAATCGGTTTTTGAATTCATCACATTCGACTGATTCTATGATCGGAAGAGTGGACGTCCCAGGCTAGGATCTCTTTGGCGGAATACTTTTGTAACCCAAGTCGTAGGAGCTTTACCGCTCTGATTTACAATATGGTACAACCGAACTACAAGATAGAACAGACGGTGATAGACATAGAGAAAAGAATGACGAAAACAGAAAAATCATAATCTCTAACCCTAGGTCAGAGTATATGAGACTTAGATAAAACTCAAGTTCTATTCAAAAAAGTCGGACGACAAAACTACGGTTTGAGAGACTTTTATAGAAGTGCTCAAAACCATAGGCCAAAATTAGAGCTTGTTCCTTACGAAATAAAATAAATTCCAACCCAATTTCAAAGTGATTGGAGCTGGTTAAGTATTTTATTAAAATCCGACAAAAATAGAAAAAATGTAGAAAACGCACGAAAACATCAAAAATAGGGCTTAAACAATGAAATTTAGGGCACAGACTTCATCACATTGTGATACTTCCAAAAATCATTGGGCTTCTCGACGCGTTCGATTTAAGTGGTCGCGACATCCAATTCTGATACTTGGCACCAAATAAAGCTCGTTTCTGTTTGTCCAAAATGACCATATAGTAATGGGCTCGTGCAACTACATCAAAGTGTCAGATTCTTGAATTCAATATTCAAAAATTATATCAGAATTCGGTTTACGTACATATTGGACTTCCCTCACTTAGATTATGTTGGATGATGAAACTCAATGGTGTTTTAAGAAAACACAAAGATCTTGTAGTCATCACATTTGAAATTGCAAGAGCTAAAAGTATACAAGTCATATTTGATATAATGAGTTGTGCTAATATCTTTCATAAGAGAACTATGATTAAATTATAGCCATATTACACCTCTCAGATAATTCTCATGGGCTATAATGGATCGGAAACTCATGAGCTTGCCAAAACAAAACAAGATGTCACACTCTGGCGCAAGGTGTATAAGAAGAAAATTGAAAATGTTTTAATGACAATAAATTATCTATCATCTTCCAATATTATCCTCGATCAATCATGGTTCAATGAAGTAAGCACTATCTGATGAGTCCGAATTCGAAGAGCTCCCCGGAAGGGTAGTCCAAAGTAAAACTCCCCGAAAATCGGACAGACTCCAAGACTATAATCCGAACAGGACTGATTGATCCGGACAGGTGATTTTGAACACTGCAAGCATAAGGCAGTTCGAACTATGACTAAAGTACTAAAAAACCTAAACACTATCTGACTAAGCTGTCTATTCACTTACTTAAAACTTGTGGGCCTTTAAACATGACCCGGGTCCACTAAACTTGACCCAAAAGCCCATAAGGGCCCAAATTTCACACTATAAATACCCAACCACCAGCATTAACTATGGGTAAGAAACATTAACTGCTGCCAGGCTGCTTAATTCTCTCTCCACCCTTGAAACACTTTGTAACACCCTGAAATATCTTAAAACACCACCACACCACCGTGAAACACCCTTACGCTGCCTTAAAACTCTACTTAAAATTACCAGCCTACCCCCAGGCTACTTTTATCCACACCAAATTGGCGACCACAGTGGGAGGCGACGGTACCTGAATCAAACATTCAAAACCAAGTAAAAGAATTCTGTCCGAATGAATCCGGATAATCCAGAGCTTCCACCAGCTTTGCTCGAAGTGGTGGAAGAGAACGATGAATATACTGTCCAAGAGCGTGACAGGTTGAGGGTTGAAATAGAAGCTCTGAGGGCTGAGAAGGCCAAGATGGGCATGAAGGAAAAGTCCAAAGCATCAGTTGCTCATCGCTCTGATAACCCTCGAGAGCATGAGGCTTCAAAGACTCATGTGAGCACTAAAAAGACACATGCTAGTTCTAAAAAGTCTCACCGGTCCAAGCCTGTGGAGAGTTCTGACTCAAGTTCAGAATCTTCGGACAGCTCTTCGGACAGTGAGGGGAATGAAAAGTCCTTGTCCTCCAGCAGTGACGAAGGGCGAACCAGGAAAAAACAAAAGCAAGTTAAAAAGTATTCCAGAAAAAGAGACCACCATGGAAGAATGAAAAGACACATTGGGAAAGGATCATCTCACAGCCAGAGGCATATAGACTGGTTGCTGATGGATCCATTTGCCTTCCATGATGAGCCAGGTATCTTTGCAACACCTAATGAGGATACCGTGTTCATTCGTGGAAGGAATTGGAGGCAGTCTCCACTGTCTTCTAAAATCCTATCCGGGAACCTCCCCAAGAGGTTTGACAGCACAAAGATGGAGAAGTACGACGGCAGTACTGATCCGGACAATCATCTGGAGCAATTCAAGAACTTCATGATGAACTTTGATGATGATGATAAACTACTCTGCAGGGCATTCTCCCAATCCTTTACGGGGAGTGCTCTGAAGTGGTACAACAGCCTTCCTCAGGGTTGTATCAGAGACTTTGATACCTTTTGGGTGGCCTTTCGAAGGCAATTTGTGGGAAGTAAGGAGCTCAAGGGCAATGGAGATACCATAATCCATTGTGCCCAAAAGCCAAATGAATCATTGAAAGAATACATAAGTCGTTTTGTGAATACAAAGAACGGGCTGGCTGATTGTTTTGAACAAGTGGCAATAGCATCCCTGAGACAGGGTTTGAACCCGGGCAACCTGGCCGATTCAGTAACAAGGAAGAAAGCCATGACCTGGGGTGGATTGCTAAATCAAGTCGGCAAGCAAATAAATGTTGATGAAACAAAAAAGACCAGGGTGCACGGGCAGGTGAGATCCACCCCGGTAACACCAACTCCCAATCCAAACCAGTCCGGCAACAAAGCTAGAGAAACCGGACAGGGACATGGAAGAGGAAAAGCTCAGTCTCAACCAGCTGCTCCTGCACAAAGTCAACAGTCTAGAAACAAAAGGGGGCCGTGGGTCCAACCGGAGTGGTTTGCAGAGCTCAAAGAAAGTGTGGCAACCATTTTCGAGAAAACTAAAGATGAAGTACACTACCGGAGACCGGCAACCTTGCAGTCCCCCAGAGAACATCGAAACAGTTCTTTTTGTCAATATCACAATGATATTGGCCATACTACTGATGATTGTATAGCTTTGAAGCAAGAGGTTCAGAACCTGATTGAAAGAGGGAAGTTGGGTGCGTATGTCAAAAGAAGAGGAGGCAACAGGCCTGATAACACTCACCGGGCTGGTCCGGTTAATGCTGCCCCAGAAGGGGCCATGGTAATTGTTGAAAGGTTTGATGTGGAATCAGAATACTTGGATCCTGATCCAACAAGGAACAGAGTGGGTGCAATAGAGGAACGTTCCAGGTCAGTCTCCGGGCTCATTAAATTCTTTGAGTCCTTGACAATTTTCGGAGGGGACACCGTAACGGCTCCTACCACTTCATCAAGAAAAAGGCATGTTCATAATTTGGCAACCCAACTAGAAGGGGGCATGACCTCTTATCAATCGTCAAATCTATTCCCATTCATTGTCTTTGATGGGGATGATTTGAGAGACATTGCTGGCCCTCATGAAGATGCTGTTGTCATAGGAGCATCGATAGGGGGCAATGAGATAAGGCGAATCCTGGTAGATACTGGGAGCTCTGCCAATATCCTTTTCCTAGATACTTACAAGAAAATGAAAAATCCAGCTGTGATTCAAAAGTCGAACCGATCGATTGTAGGCTTCACGGGCAGTTCAGCTGATGTAATTGGTGAGTTCGAAGAAGAAGTATTGTTGGGCAGAGGCCCTTTCAAGAAAACGGTCAGAATACTTTTCATTGTGGTGGACTGTCCCACTTGTTACAATGCTATTCTAGGGAGATCTTGGCTTTCTAGGATGCATGCAGTGGCCTCAACAGTTCATCAGTGTCTAAAATATGCTGTTCAGGGGCAGGTTGGGGTTGTCCGGAGCAGTCAAAAAGTTGCAAGAGAATGCTATGCCACTGCCTTGGCTCCACGAACGCTGGGGGCAGTCCGTATGAATGACCAATAGCAGTTTGAGGGCCTTTCTGGGGGTGAGGGTGAAATTGATGACCCCAGGGAGACCCCCGGAGTGTTGATCTCGGTTGAGGAGGTTGAGACACACTGCTTAGAAGAAGGGAAATCTGTCAAGATAGGGTCCAAAATGCCACAAGTATTGAAAGAAGAAATGTTAAAATTCTTAAAAGACCATCAGCATGTTTTTGCCTGGTGCAATGCTGATGTTACTGGAGTGCCGTCAGAAGTGATTTCCCATAACTTATCTGTCCGGAGAGACGTAGCACCAGTGGTGCAAAAAAGGAGAGCTTTCTCAAAAGAAAAGGCTGATGTCATTGTACAAGAGGTTGACAGACTCACAAAGATGGGGCACATTAAAGAAGCTCAGTATCCTTTGTGGACTGCCAATCCAGTCTTGGTAAAAAAGAAAAACGGTAAATGGCGAATGTGCATAGACTTCACGGATCTCAATCGAGCTTGCCCAAAAGACTTGTATCCGGTTCCCCGGATAGATCAGCTGGTAGATTCTACTTCTGGGAACAAGCTACTCTCCTTCATGGATGCTTTCTCCGGATATAATCAGATCCAGGTGGATCCAAGAGATCAAGAGCATACCACTTTTGTTACTGATAGAGGATTACACTGCTACAAGGTGATGCCTTTTGGTTTGAAGAATGCTGGGGCTACTTATCAAAGGTTAGTCAATAAAACCTTTGCTGATCAAATTGGAAGAAATATGGAGGTTTACATTGACGATATGATGGTGAAAAGTGTGGATGAGCAGCTACACTTGTCCGACCTCCAGGAGACTTTTGCCAACCTGGCCAAGGTGAATTTAAAGCTAAATCCTGAAAAATGTGTGTTCGGAGTGCAGTCCGGGAAGTTCTTAGGGTACATTATAAGTGAGCATGGAATCCAGCCCGACCCGGACCAACTCAATGCTTTGTTTCAAATGGAGCCTCCTCGAAATGTTAAAGAAGTGCAGCGGTTAACGGGGAGGTTAGCAGCTTTGAACAGGTTTATTTCTAGGTCTTCGGACAGATGTGCTCCTTTCTTTCAAACTTTGAAAGGTGCAAAGGGGTTTGAATGGACACCACAGTGTGATGAGGCGTTCAATGAAATTAAGAAGCATCTGTCCTCTCCGAAGACTTTATTCAAACCAATCGATGGGGAGACTCTATTTGTGTATCTGGCTGTTTCAAGTTGTGCCATCAGTGCTGTGTTAGTTAGAGAGGTTGATGGGTATCCTCACCCAGTATACTACATCAGCAAAAGCCTGATTGATGCTGAACGGCGCTACTTGAAACTTGAAAAATTAGCGTTGGCCTTGGTGATAGCTGCAAGAAAGATGAGGCCTTATTTTCAGGCTCATCCTATCATAGTCCGGACATCTTTCCCTTTAAAAAATGTCCTTCAGAAAGCGGATATTTCGAGCAGAATGACAAAGTGGTCAGTAGAGTTGGGAGACTTCGACATAGACTTTGCTCCTCGAACAGCAGTAAAGGCTCAAGCTGTGGCTGATTTTCTGGTCGAATTCCATTCTGATAGGGACTCAGAGCAACCTGCTGATTCAAAAGACAAAAAAGTTTGGATTGTCCGAACAGATGGAGGATCCAGTGCCATAGGATCTGGGGCAGGAATATGTCTTACTTCTCCTTATGGGGACAGCATGTTTCAAGCTATTTGTTTTGCTTTTAGGGCGTCCAATAACGAGTCCGAATACGAAGCAGCTATAGCTGGATTAAAATTGGCTTACATTTGTGGAGCAAAAAGGGTCAAGCTGTTAAGCGACTCCCAATTGCTTGTTCACCATGCCTTGGGCCTATCAGAAGCTAGAAAAAAACAGTTAATCAAGTATTTACTTCTCTTGAAAAATGAGGCAATGAAGTTTAAAGCTGTTGTCTATGAGCACATTCCCCGAGCAGAGAATGAACTCGCAGACTCATTGGCAACAATAGCATATACGGAGTCCTATCCATGGATCCATGTGCTTGAAAGTCCTTCTATTCAACTTGATGAAGGGGAGAAAGAGGAAGTTTTTGAAATACAAGTAAATAAACCTCAAGATTGGAGGTCTCCACTTATACAATATCTGTCCGATGGCGTCGTACCCTTGGTTAAATCACAAGCCAGAACGTTAAAACACAAGGCTCATGGTTTCATCATGATTAGAGAGGTCTTGTACAAGAAATCCTACAGCAAACCTCTCCTACGCTGTTTAGGAGATCATGAGTCACAAATGGTTCTCTCCGAATTACATGATGGTGAGGGATCAGCCCATTGTGGATTTAGAGCGTTAACAAGAAGAGTGCTTCTCTCCGGATATTATTGGCCTTCAATAATGAAAGATGCCAAGGAACTGGTAAGAAGGTGTGACCCATGCCAAAGGTACAGCAATGAAATTCATGTACCAGCCATCCCTTTGGAATCAATTTCTGAGCCTATCCCTTTTGCTCGATGGGGATTGGACTTAGTTGGGCCTCTCCCTATGGCGTCCGGAGGGCGTAAAACCATAATTGTAGCCATCGACTACTTTTCGAAGTGGATAGAAGCAGCCCCCTTAGCAAGAACAACATCAAAGGCTGTTATAAAATTCATTCTATCCAACATATGTTGCAGATTTGGTGTCCCTCAGAGAATAACAACAGATAATGGGCCACAGTTTGACAACCGAGAAATGGAGAGCTTCTGTGCCTCAAGGGGTATTCAGCACTGCTTTTCTTCACCATTCCACCCACAAGCCAATGGGCAAGTTGAGGTGGCTAATAGAACAATACTGTCCGGCTTAAAGAAAAATCTGGAAGGGGCTGCTGGGAAGTGGCCTAGTTATTTACAAGAAGTCTTGTGGGCATACCGGACAACGCCTGGGGCTGCCACACAAGAATCACCTTTTGCCTTGGTCTATGGGATGGATGCAGTAGCTCCCATAGAGAAGACACTCCCCTCTTTTCGTGTTCATAACTTCTCCGGACAGGCTAATGAAATAGCAATCAGAAATCAGCTTGATTTGATTGAAGAAAGGCGAATAAAAGCTCATCTTAGAATGGCACACTATCAGGGCTTGAGGAGAAGCAGGTTTGCTTCCAAGGTTAAAAGAAGGGATTTTCAACCAGGAGATAAAGTATTGAGGAAAGTTTTCTTGCACACCAAGGAAAAGCTCTTCGGAAAGCTGGCCCCAACCTGGGAGGGTCCGTATACTGTGGTTGAAAGAATCAAGCCTGGCACATACTGGCTGGAAGACAAAGATGGCAGGGTTTTAACTCACCCTTGGAACATTGAACACCTTCGAATGTATTTGGAATGAAACTTATGTAAATATTTACTTGTTTAAACATCAATGTAAATATTTGGGGGCATACCACTACCCCTCTCTGGCGCCACGGAGAGCTTTAAATGAAACTTGGAGCTTTTTTGAATAAATTTTCTAAGTTTTTGCAAAATTCTGTTGATTACCATGCTACCCGGACTGAAAGTTCTAAGGGCTATTTAAATCCTAGCCAGAGAAATTAAACACTCTCACAATACGAAATACTTAAACAAACTATGGAATAAGAGAAAGGTTGTGCAAAATAAAACATTCATTCAATAAACTTAAAGTTGCCTTGGCCTTCCAAGGACTTTTTAAACAAGTTTAAACACAATACAAAAATCTGTCCGGTCAAAACGGACAGCATCACAAAAAAGGTGCCTTGGCCTTCCAAGGACTTTGGTTCGAACAAAAAGTAAGTAGAATAAATTACCATCTAAGGGGGAGCCTTTGAAGATGGCTCACCCTCATCTATTCCCTTGGTCTTGATATCACTTTGTTCCTCAATGACCTTCTTGCCTTTGGGGTCAGCCTCTTCTTCACCCGGACTCTCTCCGGTTTCCTCCTCGTCACCAGATGAGGATATATCAGTATACCCTTCATCAACCATGGTCCAATATGGAAGATCATCATCATCCACATAACGCCATAAGTCCCCAAGTCTCCTCTTCGGGAACTTCTCGTGAAATAGGAGGACCATGTCGGACTTCACCTTCTCAATCAATAATTCCTCACTCCGTAGCATCTCCTTGGCATAAGCATTGATTTTGGCCTTGATCATGGCCTCTTGATCCTTCACCAGGGCAGCTTTCTCACCAACAGCCTGAGTCACTGCATTCTCCAAAGTAAGTTTGTCAGTAGTCAGATTGGTGACAATCTTTTCTTTTGCTGCAGTCTCATCTTTTGAGGTTTTTAAGTCTTTCTCCAACTCGGACAGCTTAGCCCGGAGATCTTCTAGGGTTTTCTCCAAAGAGGCAACTTTTGTGTTGCTTTCATTTTTACTCCTCTTCAGCTGTTCGTTCGACTCTTTAAGCAAGTCAATCTGGGTAGTGGCACCCCGGAGGTCACCGGACAGTTTCTCCTTCTCAGACTTAAGCTCCTTAATGGTTTCTGCCTGACTCCGGACTTGCCTTTCCAGGGTGATCACAGGTTGCACGTTGCTAAGGAGGGAGTGAGATATAATGTCCCTTTCGCTGGAAACCAAGAAAGTCTTGCCATTAAAGTTCAATGTGTTGGAACTACTTGGAGGAACGTATGGCCCAGCAAACTCATCTCTTGACAGACCAAGAAAGTAATCACCTAGAGGACCCAGGCCGGTGACATCCACTTCGTCCATATTGATCTCTCCCCTTTCAATCTCATCAGTATGGAGCTCCCCTGGAATTCCTTCGTTAAGATTCTCTGGGATCGCTTCAGCCAACGTTGGGTCAATTGGGAAAGTGGGCTCCGGATCCCGGACAGCGAACTCTTCTTCTTGAGAAGTCTTCTTCTTTTTTACTTCTCTGTCAGCACTATCGCTTGCTTGCTTGCGAGTTCGTTTGGAGGCCCTTAGAGGTTTTGAGGGAGTCTCTCCGTGTTTCTTACTTTCCACTTCTACCACCTGTAGAAGGTTTGCATCAACTTGATCTGGGACTGGCACCTCTGTGTCAGTTGGAGTCTTTTTCTCTGTATCCGCTGCTGTTTTCCTCCCTTTCTTCTTTTGGCCCTTCATTTTACTCGGGGCTTTGGCCCGGAGAGGGAGGAAAAGGGTCCCATCTAGCTCATGAGACCTTCTCAGCACAACGTCATCATCAGGAGGGGTGGAAAACTCCTCCCAGGTTAAATCCCTTCGACCTGTGGTGTTCCACAGGTGAGATCTGGCTAAGTTTCCCGGAGTGAAAGCCTTGTGAAACCGGTTCTCCCAGTTCTCTGCGGCCCATGTGTTTATTTTGCCACAGGTAACCTGTCCGGCTTTCGCATAGTCTCCGAACTCTTTTGGCAGTTCTAGCAAAACAAAAGAATAATTAAGTTAGTGAAAGCTTAAAGAAGGGAAGATTCGAATAGAAACTTAAAGAAAGAACTTACGATCACTTCTCCATCTACTTCGAAGAAGGCTAGGATTCTCCCCAATCTTAATCTTCTTCCCATTCTCCCATGAGCCACTTATAAACAAGAACTGGCTCCTCCATTTATTCTCCGATTCCAGGAGATCGTCAACGGCTTTCAGATTGTTCCCCATATTAAAGTCATATTTGATATAATGAGTTGTGCTAATATCTTTCATAAGAGAACTATGATTAAATTATAGCCATATTACACCTCTCAGATAATTCTCATGGGCTATAATGGATCGGAAACTCATGAGCTTGCCAAAACAAAACAAGATGTCACACTCTGGCGCAAGGTGTATAAGAAGAAAATTGAAAATGTTTTAATGACAATAAATTATCTATCATCTTCCAATATTATCCTCGATCAATCATGGTTCAATGAAGTAAGCACTATCTGATGAGTCCGAATTCGAAGAGCTCCCCGGAAGGGTAGTCCAAAGTAAAACTCCCCGAAAATCGGACAGACTCCAAGACTATAATCCGAACAGGACTGATTGATCCGGACAGGTGATTTTGAACACTACAAGCATAAGGCAGTTCGAACTATGACTAAAGTACTAAAAAACCTAAACACTATCTGACTAAGCTGTCTATTCACTTACTTAAAACTTGTGGGCCTTTAAACATGACCCGGGTCCACTAAACTTGACCCAAAAGCCCATAAGGGCCCAAATTTCACACTATAAATACCCAACCACCAGCATTAACTATGGGTAAGAAAAATTAACTGCTGCCAGGCTGCTTAATTCTCTCTCCACCCTTGAAACACTTTGTAACACCCTGAAATATCTTAAAACACCACCACACCACCGTGAAACACCCTTACGCTGCCTTAAAACTCTACTTAAAATTACCAGCCTACCCCCAGGCTACTTTTATCCACACCACTATCATTTATAATATACACCATTGCATATGCTACATCGATAACAGAAACATAAGGGTAATTTGCGGCAGTATACGTGTCGATAAAGATTGATATACTACTTACCTCATTGAGTGCTAATAAAACTTAAATATGGTTGCTCAAGTACACATCGAAAACCATAGTATAAGGAGCTACACTAACAATGTCACAAAAATTCATCTTAACAAAATAAGTTAATCTCGTCACAACTTAAAAAATTTATGATATGTTAAACCTTTTATCAATATCCTGCTCATCGCTAGTTTTTGAGCTATCGCATAAAACCATTTCGGTCCAACAATTTCAAAGACTCCATATATATATATATATATATATGATATTATTCAGAGTAACCAAAACATTACAGTGAAAGCAATATTAATAGGAGAAATATAATTTGGTTCAGGTATCTTCCAATACGAATCATTCTTCGTGGTATTTCCAACTAGCAATATTTGCATTATCCATCAACAATAACAGGGTTTCCTTCATTCATAAGGGTATCTGGATTTTCATTTTCGATTCATGATCTCGTTGTTACAATTGGTTGGTTAACCCTCTTAGGGTAAGAGGAAGGTTTCCCCACATACTGTACCAAATTTATTAAAGGATTTCTTTCTCAGACGTATTGTAAAACTAATGACAACATATTAAAATAAAAGGGTTTTATGAATAAAATTATTTATTTCGTATATCAAATTAAGTCCAAAAAATTACAGTCGGGGTTCTTTCGGGGTCCAAAAAATTTATTAGATATTACATCATGTTGATGTGTTTTAAATTATAACGGTAATTTGTAATAAATGTTAAAACAAGTTACGCATTTTAATTTATGTCAATATACATTGTCTCATCGAAACCGTTCAGATGTTCTGTATGTTCATCTCGTCTTGTATTCATTATACGTTTTATATTCGTGGTGTTCGTCTTGCGTGTTTTCTTAAAAAATCTAATTCATACTTTTTCATTAATTTACGTTTTTGTTAGTCTTTTTTATTAGCGTACCTCGTCAACATAAAAAAAAACATATAACATAAGTAAAACAATAGATGTATAATTAGAATTTATGTACCAATACAAAATTAATTTTTTATATAAAAAAGTTAAAATATTTTTATATGATTTAGAATGTGTATTCCAATTATAATATTTTTAATATATATTTATTTTATTATTTTATTGACAACGTCCACTTATTTATAAAGCTAAATTAAAAACAAAATTTATATATTTTGGTAAATAATTTTTATTTAATAGTTAAAAATATTATTTACTATATTTTAAAACTACAAGTTGACATCACATCACATGTAATATCCCACAAATGATCTGACAACACATGATATACCTTACTAAATATTTGACTTATATGTTATTCTATATTAATAGTTACTTAAGACAAATAAAGTGTACCGTTACCATGTTCACGTTTCTAATCCAATTCAGCAAGTCATACTTCCAGTATAAAACTGGATTAGGTTGAGTTCTAACAATAGTACTGAAAACAGTTCTGATATATCTCAAGGTTTGGATAATGAAAGAAAACCTGACGTTGAAACTTACCGTGTCTGATCCCATGTATGCTATACATAGAATGTAAAAGAGAATAGAATTGGTCAAAATCCGGGATTGATTTGAGATTCAGTGGTTTCAAAGTTAAAACTCATGGGTTACCTCCGTCACAATCAAAGGAGTGCTGCACCAAATGATCCATTCCGACAGAGAATTCCAGGCTTGTATGTATCAATTTTGTTTTCTATCTATATTTATTTTCGTTTTATATACATTAGCACTAATAGATCACTTAATCTCTCAATTATACGACTAGGAACTTTATAGTCTCAACTTTTTTAAACTCTATAGTATTTTAAAATGAAAATGTAGGATTTTAGAAAAACTCAATAAACTTAGGAGGCTTCTTTTCGTAGCTTATTCAGAAAATACAGTGATTATATATTAATAATTACATATTAATAATTACAACCAATAAATTTATTTAAATATATTAGTTTTATTAATCAACCCGATTCTATCATGTTTTATATGCTTTTTGATTTTAGCAAATATAATCACTTTTTAAGATAAAGATAAGAACTGGAAGAAAATATTTTATTATAAAAAATTTAAAAATTAATAAAAAGAGTAACTTTTTAAAATATAATCCGAATAAATTTTTTTAGTATTTACTTTTAAAATTAAAAATAAAATAAAATATATTTTTATTAGAAAGAAAGAAAAAAAGGTTATACTAGAATCACAACATAGCATTGACTAAAAAATACTGCATTTCCTAAAATTTATGAATAAATCCAACAAATTAAATTAATAGCATTTGAGACTATAAAATTTATTTATTTTTATATTTTTAAAAAATATCATCAATCTTTCTTGAAATTTGTTTTCAATTAGAATAGAAAACATTAAATTTTAATTAGGCTGGGAATAAGGAACTGTAGAAGATGATACTCACGTTAATTAGATGAAGTTTAACTAAAAACAAATACTTAACTGTTACTGTCAGATGCCAACGGCTAAAAAAAAGGAAGCCAATAGATGAAAATAACGGTCTCACTTGTTTCATAGTCATTGTGATATTATAGTCTCATGCATTATATTTTAGTATTGTTATTGGTGTGTATTATAGTTACGAATGTTGTGAATGTTTAGCGTACTACCCGATTGTGCGCAATTTAATTACTTTCTTAGCACCAAACTATACCAGAGAACTATCTTGGCTGCACGGAATGTTATAACATAGCAGGGTAATGTTATCTCACACCTTTGGATGAAAAGTATAATTGAGAGAACAATAGTGGTCCAATATCTTGCCCACCATGTGTCAGCCAAAATAGCTCCCATCAAATGTGTGAGGTAGCATGTGCCCTGCCATGTCGTAATGTTTTGAGCAGTCGAGACAGTTACTTTGTGTAGCTTGGTGGTAAGATAAATAATTAGATTGTTACAATTCCATTGTACGTGAAAGCTCGTAACATTTGTTATTGAAATGCATTGAACGTAATCATATGACTACTTAAAATACATTGCAGTAGACTATAATAAATATTCATTGTCTAATTATACTGAACATAATAATATCACTACTTAACATACAATGCGGTCGACTATAATAAAAGCATTATAATTTGTAGTTATCTATTCATAGTATACCGTGAAAATTAAGTCAGAACGGGAAAAAAGCAATAAGAGTGCATTTGTAGCAATAGTGATAGTCGAAAAGACAGACCCTTAAATATTGAGGTTGCTCTAGAGAATTGATGAATGCTAAATGAGAGATGAGAGATTGTTATATTAAGTATTTGCTACCAGAAATCAAGAGTAAGAGAAATATGTACCAGTGCTATTCATTTTACCAATTGTTTTAATATAGGTTCTTTTTTCTAATATTGTTTTAATTTTTATTTTATGGTTGTTTTTTATACAAGCCAGATTCTATGAACATCAGCCTGACCTTAATCTGAAACTCTATCAGCGCCTATCAAGTTTAATCCGAACACTCTATGGATATTTGATAAGTCAAATTAAGATTGTACTTTATCAAGTTTAATCCGAAATCCATAGACGTGCTCCAACTTTAATAGAATAAAGCAACGGATATATGAATTTGGATAGATATTTAAAAGAGATAAAATAGTTTACTATAAATAAGAAAATAAATTATTTTTATATCTATTATAAATATGTTTCCTTGTTTTTAATATATTATATATATAAATATATAGGATTTTTATTAAATTTGATCGGTATAATTAATAACAATATATATTATATCATAATCAAAGTTATGAATATATTTATCATAAATTATTATTAGTTGGAATAAAGTTTTTAAAAAAATCTATTAATTTATTTTAACATAGTATTATTTTTAATCAAAATACATCTTTATTACCAAATTGAAAATATACAAAAGTTAAAGGGCCAATTCAGGCTATAGCACACAATTAAAGATTTAAAGTCAATAATACCAAAATCTAATGCCAGATACAGATATGATTCGATTTCGAGCTTCTCTCACCGTAGCCTTAGCTTAAGATTTTACCATCATTCTTCTTTCATAACCCAGAAAAAACCAAAGCAAGAACCAACAGTAGATTCTTTTAGTAAATCTTCATTAAAAAGCCTTCCAGAAACTCAAAGCAATCAAAAGCCTTAAAATTTTTACAAACCCTAAAATTGTTAATCCGATTCGACATTTATGTAGCCCAAACCTAAACCCTCGAGGAAAACAATTGATTGAAGATCAATTGGAGTATTTGATTGATTGATTTCCATCTATTTTTTACATCAGAGTGTCCATTTCGCCAACCAGTCGGCTGCGCGATTTTGAATTCGGAACATAGCTTTAAGAGTCATACTATGGTGAATCAATCTACTGCAAATGGAAAGCAATTTAGATATATAAACAGGGCTTTTGCCTTTAGCAAACACTCGATTAAGGCTTGATTATCAGATTCGATATCAACCTTAATTTAGTTCCTTTCTCTACACATAAGCAAGTCGTCAAGCAGAGCGAGCGTCTCAGCTAAGATGTGAGTCATCTTCCCAAAAGTTTTACCTAGACCTGCTTCAATATCACCGTTCCGGTCTCTGAAAATAATGCCTCTAGTTGAGTCGCCCGTTCTCGAGCAAGCTCCATCCACATTGAGCTTCTGCATCTTCAATCGGATGTATCCACTTCAGATAAGTTTCCTTTCTTTTCTTATCATAAATCAAATTGATCTCTCACTTTAGACCAGTGTTTCTTAGTTAGTTTCATGTACAGAATGTAAATAACCCTATTAATATAAGTTATAGCAGACTGATAAGTAATGAACTTATTTTTGAATTTACTATCATTTCTAGACTTCCAGATAGTCCAGAGAGCTGAAATAAGTCCAAATAGACCAAGAAAAATTACTATTTACAAAGAGGTGGTTTCTACTTTCACAATTAGGGCAGAAAGTGCATTTAGATGCCAAACTGACATGTCCAAGCTTCATAATAGTATCAATAGGTATAAATTTTCTTATAAGTTTCCATAAGAAGAAAGAAAACTTCGTGGGAGTTAGTTGATTCCAAATATTCTTAAAAAGAGAGGACTTGTTAAACTATTGTCTAGTGTTGTTCCAAGTGTAGTTAGTGTTGAAATCCAGATTAGGAGAATTTGCCCAGACCATTCTGTCATCTTTCGATTGATCGATTTTGAACATAGAAATCTGGTTGACTTTGTCTTCACTAAGAAAACTTCTCAACAGATCAATATCCCAATTGTTTTCTTTCCAAAAGTAGTTCACCTTCTGATCCAAATACCAAAGATTAGTCTCATGACTATTGTGATTCATACTTGGAGGTTGGTTATCCCAATTGTTCTCAAAACTTCTCCAACCAAAAATCCATCTCACCCCTGCCAAGTAACCAATAGATGTTAGGTTCAGCAGTGTCTTTAATATTGATCAAACGTTTCCAAGTGATTGAACCAGTCTTGTTAAAGTTAGATTTTAGTGGATGATTTCCTTTATTATATATGTCATTCATAAGTTTTTCCCAGAAACTAGATTGCTTTCTATAATTAAACCATAGCTTTTGAGATAAGGTAGTCTGAATATCAATGAATCTTCTGATATTCAGACCACCCTCATCAAAAGGTCTACCTATGTTTTTCCAAGCAGTCCAATGTATAGCTTTAACATCAAACTTAGATCTCCATAAAAATCTATTAAAAGTTTTTTTCAATTTTGTTAATCACACAATTAGGAATAATGGTAGTATGCATCCAATAATACTGAATATGCATTAGGATATTAGAGATTAGAGAAAGTCGTCCTCCAAATGACAAAAACTTGCTGTCCCAAATAGAAATTTTTTCATTGATGTTGTCCAGCATCTTACTAAAATTCTCTGCTTTATTGTTGCAGGTCAAGTTCACACCAAGATAGTTGATTGGGAGATGATCAGTCTTATAACCAGTATTGGCAACCAAGGCTTGAATTCTACTTTGAGACATGTCAAAAGCCCTAGACATATCAAGCTTAACCATAATCTTCCCCTTAGCATGTTTTTTTTTCAAATCATAAGCAAGTTCTCTTGCAATTAGAATGTTTTCATGAATAGATCGATGTTTAACAAAAGCACCTTGAGTGCAAGAGATAATATTAAGAAGAATAGTAGACAATCTAGCATTAACGAGCTTAGAGAAGATTCTGTTAAGAAAAGAGCACAGACTAATAGCACGATAATGAGTCCAAAATGTAGGGTTAGTGGTTTTAGGTATTAGACATAATCCAGTTGCAAAAATCCAATTAGGGAACTTAGTACTAGACAAGTAAGGATTAAAAGCCTTAAGAATGTCATCCTTAATAATCTGCCAACATGTTTTAAAGAAAATAACATTATGCCCATCTATACTATGGGCACTTTCAAGATTCATAGAGTTTAAAACTTCCCAAATCTCATCAATAGTAGTATCTTTCATTAAATGCATATTATCATCAATAGTCCAATTTTAGGAATAGAAGAGAGGAACTCATCCCGCATACACATATCCTCTTCATCATTAGAATTATAGGGCTTCTTAGAGTAGGTTTTTTTGTAATAGTTTTCAGCAGAAGCACCAATATCCTCCACATTATAGAGCCAACTTTCACCATCCTATATTCCTGTAATAACATTCTTTCTTACCTTCTTAGCCACATAAGAATGAAACATTTTAGATTATTATCCCCCTCAATTATCCAAGAACTATAAGCCTTTTTCTTCCAAATTTTTTCCTCATTTCTAAGAGCCTGCAGATAGAAACTATTAGCTTTCCTTAGATTTATAGCAGTAGAAGCATCATCATAAGTAGAGTGAAGCAATTATTCTTTTTTAACATTATTTTTAGTTTCTTTAACTTTAGAGAAAACATTTCCAAAACAGTTTTTGTTCCAAATTTTAAGACACATTTTAAGTCTCTTTAACTTGAACCAAAAGACTTCATTATGACAGCCCCTAATTTCCAAAGTCCAGTTCTTATTTACAACCTCAAGAAAAGTAGGGTCATTAACTCACATATTCATAAGCTTGAAGTTTTTATAATTAGTGTTAGATCCATTAGAGATATCAGATTTAGCAGTAATTAAAATGAGGGCATGTTCAGACCACGTTCTGACCATGTGAAGGACCTGATTAATATTGAACATAGTAGTCCAATTAGAGTTGAATAAGGCTTTGTCGAGCCGCTTCCACTTTAAACTTCTTTTCCAAGTAAACTTAGGCCCTAAGTAACCTGCATCCTCCAATTGACACTCATTGATAGTATGAATGAAATCATCCAAGCTATTCTGATCCATATTCTTGCATCCAATATGTTCCTCAGAAGTCGTAATAACATTAAAATCACCAACTACAAGCCAACCACAATTAGTCTTTGAAATCAACTTCAATTGATCCCAAAGATCTAACTTAAGCAACCTGCCACACTTAGCATAGACAATAGTTAAGTGAAATACAGGTTTATTAACAGTAGTTACCTCAAGATTAAGACATTGATCATGGTTAACAATGATGTTAATACTCAATTCATTCACCCAAAAAATCCAAATTTTATTTGAAGTATTGAAAAAGTAACTCGAAAAACCAAGTAACGATGTAATCTTATAGATGTTATCAGAATTAGTTATAGGCTCTTGTATAGCCTAAATACTAATTTTTTGATTGAAAATCATAGCTTTATGTCTCCTGATAGTTGGCTTGTTATTGATACCTCGCAGGTTCTAGTTAATAATCTTTATCATTATCAGATAACGATTTTAGTTTCCTATTTGTTCTTTCATACTTGGGAGATTTCATTATCTTGTGGCTTGGTTTCTTTAGTTTCTTTACTGATTTCAACTTTTTTTTTTCAGGATAGTTCTGAACTCTTGGGCAATTTGGGACTGAACAATATTCTGAGGAGATTGCTGGAGGCTTCCGATATTGGTTTGAAGAGGATACTTGAAGTCCAATATGTTGTTAGCATCATCCTGAAGATATTTGTTTACCACATTTAACTTGTTATTGTTGTATAGCTTCTATGATTTCAGCATTCTCTGGAATGTTAACATCAAAACTTGTATTAACTTCAATATTAATAGAATCCTTGTTATTCCCTTCATAAGAAATGTTTTATGAGTTCTTATCTTTTTCAATTTTTGGAACAACTGTAGATTTTAATAAAGGAACAAACTCAAATTTTGAACTGACAACTTCATTTTCAACCCTCATATCCAGATTTCCAATTTCATTCTTAACAACATTTTGGCCATTAACGGCTTCATTCACATTTCTGGTTTGCATAATAACATCTTGAGTGGGATGGTTAAGTTTTTTCTTACAACATTCCTTTTTCTGTCCCAAATGATAACAAGTCTCACAGTAAGAAGGCAAATTCACAATTGATTGTGAATTTTAACTGATAAATCCAATTCAATCAAAACATAAACCGAATTCTTGATAGCTTTGTTTTCCCTTGGCACTTCCATTATATAGATCTAGCAAATAATACAAGCTATTTCACACAAGAAGTCTTCATTATATAGATACTCCGGAATTCTGTCAAACCGAGTCCAGACCAGAACTGAAGGATTCTCGTACTTGGGATGAAAATCCGGCGACCATAAAAAAATTCTCATCGTATAATTACCCACATTCCAGACATACCTAGACCACATTTTGCAAACTTCTTCGTTCATTTCAAATTCTATGAAGATATGGTGCGAGTCCCAGTTTAATATTCTGAATGTTCCTTTAAACCTTAACGAATTAAAGAAAGCATCAATGACCTTTTACTTTGGTAAACCCAGAGAGAATTTTCCGATAAGGGTAGTTTTTGCATTTAAGGACAGATATTCTTTGATTTCTTTGGAGATCTGAACCGAGATATTCTTTGATTTCTTTGGAGATCTGAACCGAAATGTGGATTGATTTTCTTTCGATTATCTCATGTTTGAAATCCAAATCTTGATTATTTCCATTCTTATCTTTAAATCGATCAACAAACGATTTCTGCCTATAATCGTTGCCCCATCTTCCCTTGCTTTTTATTTTGAAACACGGATGGAAATTCCTCTTCAAACAATTCATTATTCCTTATCTCCATGATGGAGATATGCAGAAACAGAAAAGAATTGAAGAAGAAAGAAACGACTACCAGGCCATCGGAGGTTGCTTCGCCGGAAAAAGCATCGGGGACTCAAGGAGAGAAAGCGCTTTTTTTTTCCAAATTTTCTTTTCTCAATGATAAAACCATTTTAACATAGTATTTTAAGGAAACTTTTTTTAGGGGAATTATAAATTGTATCACTCATCATTTATTTTTTACGCATCAAAATATTTATCGGAAAAAAATCGAATACAAATAAGCGGTGACTTTCTTCCAATACATCATAATTGTTGATATGCTATTTAGAGCACGCCCGAGGATTCTGTTTAGACTTGAGAGATATCCATGATATCTCAATTTCAGCTGGTCAGGTATCCAGAAAGTAATCGTATTAAGTTTGGTAGACACCTATGGGGGTTTGGATTAAGCTCGACAGATATTCATTGGAATCTAGCTTGCGAGACCAACTACAGGGTCGAGTGGTTATAAGTTGTCATTGATTATATTTTTTCTTAGTCCCAGAAAGCTCTTAATGAAAAAATAAAGATTGAGGATGATACTAACGAAAACCTTTTCTAGGAACACCTAATTTATCATTATTTATACTTCAAGGGATAAATGAGACGAGTACACTTTTATTATCACCAAGTATAAAGACCTTCAAATGCTAACTCCAAAAAAGAAACCAATAATGTGAGAATTGTAAACTGAAACCAAACGTCCTAAGAAACTCCTCTTGTAAGCCCGAAAACTAAACCCGCTACATACCCTTTAGTCTTTGCGAGTTTCTAATAATATAGACCATGTTGAGTTCATAGGAAAGGGAAATAGGAGGAAAATATGTCGGTTTTGCTGAAAATATATTGAAATCCACTTGAAACCCTGCCGAATTTGGCGCTAGCTCTAGAGCCAGATAGGTCTTGAACTCTAAAACTTATAAGAGATGATGCATCATGGTGGCCCTAGACAAGGCTAACCTTATTGTGCTACCAAAAATGAAGTATAGTTACTGTTATATAAATCAATCACATCTAAACGAGATTCAGCCAAAACTTAGAAAGATTTGTTAGGTAAAAACTTACCCATTCACCTGACGCAATGTACGAATTTGGATCATTTTCCGAAAAGCCATGTGACATAATCATTGATTTGGATTTTACTTTATTTAAAGCACAAAGTTTAAAAGATAAAATATAAAATAAATCAAAACACATAACAAAATATAACAAAATATTTAATGTGGATCGGATGGTGAAGAATATTTACACCACATGCAACATAAACAATTTATATATAGTAGGTTATAGGAGAGTCTTCCAAACCTAACCTCTCAACCACTAAAGTTTTGTTACAAAGCCCTCACAACTTACAAAAAGAATTATATATTTGAGAGTATATCTTCTAAGTGTTACTATTTCAACCAACTAGACTCTCTAAAACAGGATAAGTCGAAGCAATTTCTCACGCTAGAAAATTTTCAAGTCATATAGTCACACCATAAAAGCTTCAATATTATATATTCACTTTATATAGACTCAATGATGAGGAGCATCACACATTCGACTCATGATCGTCCCCCAAAAAGTACATCTGACATGTAGGACCTTTTTACATCCAAATGAAGAAATGTTCATTGACACACTAACACGCATGTCTATAATGTAATGGCTCATTTCCTGGCGTAGAGTGACGGTAAGAGGAACATTGTCCTTACTTTCTCCATTTCAAAATACATGCTCCAAATAAACCATTGTTAAGCAATGAAATATATTTTTTTTTCATTTAAGTATTCTCATACAAGTGGCATGTTCTTTCCAAGAACTACACAAGCTACAACCATCACTAACTACACATTCGACCCAATAGAAGTTACATACACCTTCAATTTAACAATAACTATAATATATACTTGTCTTTGGCTATGCTCCACTCTTAGGTTATAATACACTTCTTCTACACCTAAGTCTGATTGAGCATCGAGCCATGTATGAAATCAAAAGTTCAAACTTATTAAGTTGTGACTTCTTTATTTTTGGTCCTTAAAATCCAGATGAACTGCACCAATCAGATTTCTTAAGTTGCGACACTTAATTTATGACCTATGACACCTATTTCAAGCTTCAATGCTTAGTTCCATCTGTAGCTCTTAGTTCGTGATTCAACACCTAGTTCTAGCTTCAACTCTTAGTTCCAACTTCATAATACAACTTCAACACTAAGTTACAAGTTCATGACCAAGTTACCGCCTTCAATAGTAAGATATAATTGTAGGATCAAGTTACAACTTCAACACAAAAAGATAATATTTAGTACCATGTCATGCCTTTAATGGTGATCTTGTCGCAATCACTTTGATTTTATACTTAATAACTCTACACATTGGCTCTCTATTACTCTAGTAACCATTACCTGGATGCTCCGATTACTCACGAGAGACCAATATTCCACTTGCACACCTATAATTATCAGTTGTTATGCAGTTTGTGAACTCTACTTTAACAATCGTTACATTGACGTAAAATAATGAGTTCATATAAAAAGGCAAGTTTTCCACCTGCATTTCTAGAATGATCAGTTCTCATGTATTTTGTGAATTGTATTTAACAACTAGTCTCATGGCTCATACATCTAAGAATAAAATTCCAAAATTCATTTGGCATAAATCCTACATCGTAGTGACGCTACCGTCATCTTATTCACGGGTTTCGCATATGAGTAAATATTTTCCCTCTTCCTTTGAACTAGCGCACTTTCAGTGCTTATTTTTGTTCTAAGTAGCCCTTTGTGCGAGTATACCTTATCAATTTAAGGAATATATACTATGCATATGATATATACTAATAGCATGAGTCCTCATATTCCTTGAAGTAATATGCGAAAAATATTTGTTGAAAGAATATAAAAACAACAATGTGACAAGGTAGAGCATATCATTCAATATATGATATCCCAAGAGAATGCGCACGTGTGGCAAAGATGTGTTGTTCTTAGAAGCGAGCTGACCTGTGTAATTCATATTACCATAGACCATATGTTGATGTTGACTGCGTGTCAGATTGTGTGTGCGTTCGTGGAGTGGCCAACGATTGAGTTTCTTATAAAAAAAATCTTACTTTTAGAAAAGGTAAATAAGTAAAGAAAGACAATTTGAAACCGTTGATTTCTAATGCATCTAGTGGTTCATATTTAATTTAAAGAGAAACGTTATATATACCGATATTTCTTTATCTGATGAGGATGCCTTCATCATATAGTAAGTCGGAGCATATGTGAGTAATATAAAGATATAAGCAAGACCAAATTGAGGAGTAACATAGTCTTCACAAGATCGTTGGTAATCCAACAGATAAAATCATCACCAGCAACCAGGACGAGGTATAAGTGAGAGACGCTGACATCGTTTAACGAAAAATAACCGAGCTAAAAGCATTGCATGCGGCAAGCCTAGTTATGGAATTACTCAGCAGAAACTGAAGATGATACCAAACCAAAAGATGTTAGTAAAGCATGAATGTAAAAGAGAAAGTTTCGAGCAAGGATCAAGCCAAGAAAAGGTTGTTACCGATCTAAGGTTGTCAAAGATATATGCATGACAACGAGGCCGATTGAAGTAGGTTATCAAGATAAGCGACCATTAAAGAGATCGTTATGGAGGTCAACTCTGTTTTAAGAGTTTTTGACTAAAACGATTCATATAACAGACCATGACTAAAATATTGGCCACAATTATAGGGCCATTATCATAAATACTGGTCCACAATCGAGATTAAGGGATTCATGTAGAAGAAATTATTTTTTATATAGTATAAATAGGTTTACGAACATGTAAACTCTATATTTTCTTCTTTGATTAAGAAAATTACTACTTTGCATAATATTTATTATATTTTCCTTTAACAAATTTGGCGCTGTATGTGGATACTACTAGAAAAATATATAGTATGTAAATTCGTTGACCATGGTAGAGACACGATAAAATATTGAATGAGAGATTCTGGAGCAGAGCGAGCAAGGCGACACATCACCTGAGAACTATGACATAGCAAGTGGACGAGAAAATCCAGTTTTCTCTTATCATTGTCACTAATCCAGAGATTGTATAGACAAAACGCGTTGAAGCAGGACCTCAAGCTGGTCACCCACCGGATACAACCAAACTAGTTATCGCACCACTCGCACCGGTAGACGTTGTGGGCGCTGTTGCACCAGAATCAGTTGTGGTAACCCAATAATCGTATTGACGGTCCAGCAGCTAGAACAACAGCTTCAACATATGCAGTAAGAACAACAGAGGGTAGCTCAAGATGAGACGCCAAAGAGAAAGAAACAAAAGCAACCATAGCGGAACTACATGATGCTTTGCACGCTTTGATAACCAAGATGCAGGCGAATAACTGTGAATGGCATCGTTCAAGAGTCGATGTCAAGCACACGAACCGAGATGACTGATCTTCCAAACGCGAGGATAAAGGAGAATGAGAAGGTGAGAGTAGCGGTAAAAGACGATCCAAAGAGTAGGAATCACAGCGAGATGTGAAACCAGATGCCCCAAATAGGGTTCGAGAGGATGAGAACTTACAATATGACCAATTCCGCCCAAAAATGTCTACGGTGATCTCTCATTTTGTATACGACACTGGTCAGCGGGTAACAACGGCGATCTCGCCTGCTTTAGTCACATGTTGTTTCCAAGGAACGGCGCCCACCGATCTACCTTGCTCTAGGTTGGTCTCGTCAACCGACACAATTTCTACTACCCTTCAATGATAACAGGGTTTCCTAGATTTAGACGGTTATCTGGATTTTCACTTTTGATTCCCGATTTTGTTGTTATTATTGGATAATTAACACAGTTAAGGCAAGAGGAAGGTTTTCCCACGTACGAAGTAAAATTTATTAAGGGGTTTCTTTTTCAAACATATTGCAAAGATAGTGAATATAGATTTAAGAAAAAAATAGGGTTTTATGAATAAAATTATCTGTTTTTAAATACCAAATTCAGTCAAAAAACAATAATCGAGGTTCTTCCATTGCTTTATATCATTTGCAAACTATTTTCTCTTCGTATTGAATATCTATTCATTACACATTTGAACATGTTAAGCTGCATTAAATTATAACCGTAAATTATAACCGTGATTTCTAATAAATGATCAAACATGTTTGCTTTGTGTGCTCCTTTTGGTCCGCATGTGCATTAGTTTATTTCCCCTAGCTCGTATGGATTGTTATTTTCGTCTCTTTCCTGATTCTTATTTAGTATTAATAATTTTCTCTCGTCTGTGTGTCATAAATTTTGAATTCGTATCGTTTGTCGCGTACCTTTTTACGTGTTTATTTATGGAATCTGATTAGTGTTTTTCTCTAATGTATCGTTTTATTAGTGTCTTTTATAAGCATACCATCGTCGCCATAATAAAAAACCTATACTAAATATTTTTATACCAACGCAAATTAACTTTTTTATTTAAAAAAGTTAAAATATTTCTATATGATTTATCAAATGTAGTCTAGTTGTGATATTTTTAATTTATATTTATTTTATTTGCAAGTTGAATTTATTTATGAAGCTAAATAAATAATATAATTAATATATTTAGGTAAGTAATTTTTATTTCATAGTTAAAAATATAATTTACTATATTTTCGAAGGCTAAAAATTATGGTTAGTCACCAGAGTTGGTCACTTGTTTCAAAACAGTCATTTATTTAATTTGTGTATGATAACAGTCACTTTGTTTCACTAGTGGTCACTATTGTTGGTCTCTTTTTTTTTTCATTTTTAATCACCGCTAGTGACCATAAATATACAGAAAACCAACAAAAATGACAATTTTGAAACAAATATAATTTGAATGACAGTTTTGAAACAAGTGTCAAACTCCACTAACTAACGAAGGCTATTAGCCATTTTCGAACCATAAGATTACATCACATGTAATAACCAACAAATTATCAAACAACACAAATGACGTGTACCATATTCATATTTCTAATTCAATTCACCAAGTCACACTTCCCATATAAAACTGTATTAGGTTGACATGTAAAAAAAAGTACTAAAAACAATTTTGAACAACATGGTAGTAAGACTTACGCTGTCTAGGTTGAGATGTAAAAAATAGTACTAAAACAATTTTGAACACATGGCATTGGAAATTACGGTGCCTAGGTTCCATGTATGCTACATGGATTGTGCAGGAGACGAGAATTCGTCAAAAATTCGAGCATAAGTTAGACAATAACATATTTATTAATATTCGGCGTGGATTTGAGATTGGGTGGCTTCAAAGTTTAAAATCATTGGTTACAATCACAGTTTATGGAGTGCTGCACCAAATGTATCCATTCTGTCAACTAATTTGGGCTTGTATATATCAATTTTGTTTTCTCTATCTATATATCAATTTTGTTTTTAGATGGTTATACTTAATCTCTTAATTAGCATAGGACTGTATAGTAATTTAAAAAAGATATAGTAAATGCGTTGGTATTCTTTTATAGCTTATTTAGAATATAATATATATAAATAAATTATAATTAATAAGTTTATTTAATTCAAATAAATTATAATTAATAAGTTTATTTAATTCAAATAAATTAGAATTAATAAATTTATTTAATTTAAATAAATTTATTTAATTTAAATAAATTTATTAAATTAATCAACCAAACCCTACCATGTTTCATATCTTTTTTTAATGAGGCCTGGAGAAAATATTTTAATATAAATATTTCAAAAAATAATAATTCAAAGACTATCTTTTTAAAATATAATTATAATAAATTATTTTCTTAGTTACTTTTGAAATTGAAAAAATACATCTTTATTAGAAAGCAGGAAAAATGTTTATACTATAATCACAAAATAATAATGACTAAAAATAATTTCCACATTTGGCTGGAAATAGGTTGCAGAAGTCTGATGTAGCTTCCAGAGAACTATCATGAACTGGATGGGTTATACTTTTCACCCTTGAGTCCATATAAAAAGAGAGAATATTAATGCTTTTGTCGAATGACTCTAAAATTTGAAAATTTTCTAACGTTGAAAAACCAAGAAAAATAATTGAATGCGGATGTAAATATTTTTCGGAATTTGAACCATGTTAAATCGTTTATTGTGCGTTTTATTTACCACTCATTTTCTTATTCAATTTTGTAAAGATGAAAAAAATATAAATAAGTGGTGACTTTCCTCTAATACATCGGTAACATGGTATTTGGAGTGTGTTCATGGACGTCGGTTTGAGCTTGACTGATACTTATGAAGATCTCAATTTGAGCTTGCCAGATATCAGAGGATCTTCAGATTGTACTTGATAGATATATAGGGTCTCTGATTAAAGATAGCATATTTTTATGGAATCCGGCTCACTGATTAAAGATAGCATATTTTTATGGAATCCGGCTCACGAGACCAACTACGTAGATGATTATGTTTTTTCTGAGATTATTTTGCACATGTCACAAAGTTATGTTTTCTAGGATCGATTAATAGTTCTTAATTAAAGGCTCTCAAACTCTCCAAACATGGGTTTAAATGTTTTGTATTTTAAGTTCTCAATAACTTCCTAGTAAGGAAAAATTCAGGTAGTCCTCTATCAGCAACTTAAAAATATCATAAAAGAGAAGAAGACTCTTTGTATCAACTCAGGTAGTCCTCATAAACTTAAAAATAAAAAAACTTTGGTTAAACATCCTAGCACGGACAAATTGTTTCTGGTATTCTTCACGTGGAATCTCACTAAAGATTGGTGGCCCTGGCAATTATTATCCTTGAACTAAACTGTTTTTGAAGCCAATCGTTGTACCTTATTGTTATCTCGGCGAACATCAAGATATATTTTTCGAGCAGAGTCCAGGCAATTTTTTCCTACTCATTTTTTGAATTTTCTTTTGAACGTCCTTCTAATCTAGCTCCACTATTCTTACAAATTTTCTTTTCACTAATCAATGGGGAAATGAAAATATATGGATAAATTGAAAGCTCTTAACGAAAGGGTAAAGATTGAGGATGATATTAGCAAATACCTCTTTGACGGACACCAACGGTATCACTATTTATACTTCAAAGGAAAAAAAGGAATGCAAACTTTTATCCTCGTCAGTTAAAATCTACAAGAAGAATACTAGTATTTTTTTATTTCATTTGTAAAAAATGAATTGTTCATACTGGTTACATTTTTATTTATACACTGAAAAAAGAATACAATGGGTACACTTTTATCCTCGCCAGTTAAAATCTACACGAAGAAGACTAGTATTTTTTTATTTCATTTGTAAAAAATGAATTGTTCATACAGTTACATTTTTATTTATACATGTGTGATTCTATTCAATGTAACAGAATGTTGTTATATTTGTTACATTTTGTTACACACTTATTCTTTTATTTATTCAGATTATATTACTCATAGGCTTGACAAAAGACCCAGATTATTTGGATTCAGTATTAGCGTTTGGGCTTAAGACCACCCACTATATATATGTTTACCCGATCCAAGACCTGATCCGACATATAAAGCTTTATCATTCTTGTCTTCTCCCAAGTCTCCCAGAAAAACGCAATATCCACCAACCAGAACGACGGTCGTCCAGAGAAGTTGTCCAATAAGCGTCAGTAAACTCAGTGAGTTGATGAACATCACTGGGTTTTATGTGGAGTCCAAGCGTCAATGTGCCAGATAAGTATCGTAGTATTCTTCTAACAGATTGTAGATGTACATTTGTTCGGCATTGCTGAAACTGGCTTAGTTTGTTTACAACAAACGCAATGTCTGATCGAGTGTGCAAAAGATATTGTAGTGATCCTAACAAACTCCTATATTTTGTAGGACACTCAAGAGGATCACCATCAGATTTGCAGAAAGACGAACTAACGCTCATTAGAGAGGAACATGAGTTTGCAGTGGACAACCCTTCTCTAAGGAGTAAGTCTTTAATATACCGTGTCTGAGTTAATTACAATCCAGACTCATCTCTATGAGCTTCAATACCCAGAAAAAGTTTAAGGAATCCCATGTCCTTTAGGGAAAATTCAGAGTTTTACCTCTGAATGAACTTAGTCAGATAAGATGAATTGTTACATGTAACAATTATGTCGCCGACATACACGAGTAAGATAATAGAAACATTTTTAAATTGTAGGAAGAACATTGAGAAGTCCGCCCTTGAATTCTGAAAACCCACAGTAGCAATGTATCCTTTAGCTTAAAATACCAAGCTCTAGGAGCCTGCTTGAGCACATATAGTGCCTTATGCAATTTACACACATGATTAGGATGTCTAGAATCATCAAACCCTTCAGGTTGTACCATGTACACTTGTTCCTTCAAATCACCATTCAAAAATGCGTTATTTATGTCTAGTTACCTTATCACCGAGTCCCTGGACACAACTAAAGTAAGAACCAGTCTTATAGTAGAGGCTTTTATGACTGGAGAAAAGGTTTCTGTGAAATCAACACCAGGTTGTTGATGGAATTCTTTAGCTACAAGCCTAGTTTTGTAGCCTTGAATGGACCCTTCTGAATTGTAATTCAACCTATAGACCTACTTACAACCCACCAAACTCATATTCCTGGTCTATGGAATAAGAGACCATGTATGATTTTCCATTAAGGCATCATACTCACTTTGCATTTCCTGATTCCTCTGAGGTACATTAACAATATCAGAAAATTTAGCAGGTTCCTTATCAGTAAAAGTAGGAAAAATAGTAATCCCTGAGTAAATATTTTTAGGTTTAGAGATGCCATATTTAGCTCCGGTGACCATAAAATGGCTGTTAGAAAGTATTTTTGGTTTGATTTGGTTGTTTGGTTTAGCAAAAGGTAACTCAATGACTAACTGGCATTCTTTTGGCGTTTGTGTTGCAAGAAGTTTTCTTGTAACAGACTATGGCTGTTTGGAAGGACTGGAGAATTTGCTTGGATCGATTGTGGGTCACTAAGGCTGTAAGGTGAGTTTTCAAGAGGTAAGTTTGTGTGACTAGTTAATGCCTGTCTTGGTTTAGGTGAAAGACTTTTATTTGAACAAGTGGTAGGACAGATAGGTTGTGAAGTAGAGGAGGCACCTTTTAGACCAGAAGACTTATCTGTGACAGTGTCAGTAGGAAAACTAGGCAACCATGTAGACCTAGACACAGAACCTGACAACTTAGACCCTAGGAAGCCAAAAAAACATGGGAACTCATCTTCATTAAAGATGATATTCCTGGACATATAGACCTTCCCATCAGCACTAAGACACTTGTAACCTTTATGAAATTCACTATATCCCAAGAAAACACATTTGACAGAGTGAAATTGAAATTTACTAGTTTGATAAGGTCTAAGACATGGGAAACAACAACACCCAAAGGCTTTTAGAAACTTGTAATCAGGTTGAGAACCAAATAGTTTTTCAAAATGGGATTTATCATGTAGAATATCTCTAAGTGGTCTGTTTATTAGGAAAACATTTGTATGAAAACCTTTTGGCCAGTACTTGTAAGGAAGGTTGGATTGAGCTAATAGAGTCAGACTAGTCTCAGTGACATGTATGTGCTTCCTTTCTGCTATTCCATTTTGAGCAGAAGTATAAGGACAAGATGTCCTAAGTTGGATGCCCGACTCTTAATCTAAAGAAAGAAAAGCCCTGAATTCCCCACCCCAATCTGACTGAAATTTCTTAATTTTTGTGCCAAAATCATTCTCAACAACAATTTTAAACTCTTTGAACACTGTTATGCGTCACTCTTATGTTTCAAGGGATATAGCCATGTGAATCTACTGAAGTCATCTACAAAAATTATATAGAACCTATAACTTGATTTGGATACAATAGGGGCAGGTCCCCACAATTTTGAATGAATTAGATCCACATAAGAGGAATGAGACATAGAATTAGAAAATAAGAGATAATAATATTTGTCTAACTATCATTCAGCACAAAAGAGTTTTTCATTGCTAGAAATAATAGGAAGGTTACAACTTTTCATGATAATTGACTGGACTCTCTTAGATGGATGACCTGCCTTTTTATGCCAGCCTATCTTTAGAAAATCAAAATTTCTGGCTAGAATAGTGACATGAGATGGTAAATGATGATCGTTTAGAGTTTCTGCCTGAGAACACTTAGGAACAGATGAGTCTTCCAGTCTATACAGTCAATTCTCCTCGTGAGAAGTATCATCTATGTAGTTTGTTGTTTTTGGTAGATAAGCAAGTCCTCCCTAAATGTTTGATAATTAGTTTATTACCATTGCATACAGGAACTGTTTTGTTACCTGAATATTGAACTTTCCGATTCATTATTTTATCAGAGTTGGTGACATGGTGACTAGCACCACTCTCAACATACAAACTTTATGTCCATTCCCAGTGTATTGAAATACAGTCATAATAGTCTGATCTTGATCACCTCTTTGTTGATCAGATGATACCTAACCCATGATATTTGGATCATCCCTGAAGTAGCAGTAGGCAGCTCCATGTCCAAACTTCCCACAAATTTGACATGTAGGCTTATTGTTTGAGTAGTTGAATCTGCCTCATCTGCCTCTGTAGGTGCTTCTGCCTTTATAGTTGTTAGAATAGTTTTGAGAGTTCTTTCCCATGAAATTTTTTCCTAGACCTTTATTCCAAGTTCTTGAACTGGAACCATAGTTATTATTCCCAGCAGGTTTAGCCTCAAATATATTAACTGCTCTGAGATTCATAGTGGCCATAGACACTTGTATCTTGCCTAGTTGTTCAAGTCTGTTTTCATAGGTCAGTAGTGTGGCTTGTAAGTAAATCCAATTTTTCACTTCTTTATCTGCTAAATGTATAATAGTTGGCGTATATTCAGCATCAAGACCATCTAACACTTGAGAGACTAAGTCATCTAGTGAAATAGGAGAGCCTGCTAAGGCTAAACTATTAGCAGTATGTTTCATTTTAGCTAGGTAGTCTTCCATAGATAGACTTCCCTTCCTAGTATTTTGGAACTTAGCCTTGAAGAATGTCACACTGGACTTTGTTTGACATCCAAAAATCCTTACAACAGCATCCCACAAACCTCTGAAGGTTTCTTCCTCCATCACTTGGGAAGCAACTTTTGCACTCATGGTGTTATAGAGCCAACCTAGAAGCAATTGGTCCTTTGCGATCCAGTTGTCATACTTTACATTTTCAACTAACAGACCATCTAAACCACTAACTAGTTTTGGAGGACATGGATGTTTTCCACTGATGAAGCCTCCAAGCTTGTTGCCTCTAATGATAGGCAACATCATGGTCTTCCACAAGAGGAAATTGTTCATGTTGAGTCTAAGGTTATTAAACGTACTTATCTCACTCATATGATTACATTTGTTTGTAAGTAGATTGTCCATTGAAGACACAAACTGATCTGCTGATCTTGAGCTGAAAGAAGGAGAATCTGTCCCTATCATTGGAGGATCGAAGATGCTCTGATACCAAATTAATAGTCTACAAGAAGAAGACTATTATTTTTTTTATTTCATTTGTAAAAAATGAATTGTTCACACTTTTACATTTTTATTTATACATGCGTGATTCTGTTTCATATAACAAAATGTTGTTATATTTGTTACATCGTTTCAAGATTCAACACATACTTCAAGTTTTATCTCTCAGTTCCAAGCTCCAAAACCTAGTTCCAGTTTCAGAACCTAGTTCAAAACTTCATAAAACAACTTCAATACTCAGTTACAACTTCATCACCAAGTTACAACCTTCATTAAGTACTAAAATACAATTTCAGTACCAAATTAAAGATTCAATAACAAGTTACAACTTCATCATAAATTTACCGCATTTGGCACCAAGTCATGCCTTGATTAGTAATCTTGTCGCAGTTACTTAGTGATTATACTTAATAATTCTACATCTAGGCTCTCAACTACTCTAGTACCCATTACCCTGATGCTCCAACTACTCACATAGACAAATTTTTTACTTGCACGCATAGAATTATTAATTCGTATTTTGTTTGTGAACTCTGCTTTGGCAGCCCTTCTTATTGACCTAAAATGATTAATTTATAAAGCATAGATAAATTTTCCACTATATGTCTCGAATGATTAATTCCTATATAGTTTGTGATCCTCCTACGTCTAAGAATAAAATATCAACATCCATCTGACCTAACACAAGTTTACATTGAACAAAATTTGACATTCATCTAGAGTTTAAACATAACGTTATAATATTGCTCCCGATTTCAGCCACATCAGATCGGTGTTTAGTGTCATGTCAGTGTCAATTAAATCAACCCTCTTTGACGAGTCGTACACCTTACATGTGGTTATAAACACCCTCAGAATATTTTCCATCACCACATCGATTTAATCTCTACTCTTATCTGTTATGGGTTAAAACAGAAAAGATCATAATTACTTGGACAAAACAAGATCCTCTAAGATCTATCACAATCACTTTAAAAAACTTTCCTAAGGGGCATGGATTTTTTTTTTAAATGCTTGGTGAACGGACACAATATTTTTGCCACATAAACAGGATGAAGGTGTATTAGCGAATAACGCATAAAACCAACGTTTCCAGTAAGGAAAAAGTTTAATCTCATTTTTCGAATTCATAGTTAATAGTGGATCTAAAAGCTTATAATTGTTTTTTAGTCGGCATGATAAAAATACATTTATTTTTCTATATCTTGTCAGTGTTCGAAAGTTTCTCTCTCGTTTTATATTGACGCAACTAAGATACGAAGAACACTTAATATGGTTACAGCCAGGAATTCAGGCACATTAAACATACGAGATTTGTGATCCGTTGCCATAATTGTGGCAATTAGAAGCTTTTATCTTTTTTGTGTTATTTTATTGGGTCAGAAATCCTCAATCCAAAAAAATCAAAAAGTTCTTTATTAAAAGGCAACAAAAGTTCCAATTCAAAAAATTCGTTATAAAACATATGTTTTAGGCTAAAAAAATTAATGAGTTTGCTTCAGTCAAACAGATTGATTTTTAAAAATGTGAAACTTTCATTACTCATGCCATCGTTGTAATTCTAAATATCCCTCATTTTGGGGTATATTTCTCTTGGTCCGGTGTCCCCTTATTATTATATGAAAAATGTATTCAAAAAATATGTTATGGTGACACATATAATATTCTCTCATGCAGAACTCTTTCACCACCAACTTGTAGTCTTTGTGTCACAACTATAAGAGAGGTCAGCGTCACACAATATTGTTCAAGTGTGATCTTCATTGGCTTCTCTTTTATCACTTTTGACTCAATCGGCTTATGTGAGAACCTCCCGAGTCAGAGACCTTTGAGTTCAAACTGAAAATTTGGTTGCGAGTCATGTTTATTTTGGGCTAAACTTCGTCCACAAAAAGTGTGCAATTTTTTTTATTGTCTTTTACCATTTTATCTTTTAATCAAATAGATTTTATTTTGTCTTGCAGTGAATTTTAGGTATAGTTAGCTTAAAAATAAAAAATCCAGAATTTTTCTCCTTCAACCTTTTTTTATATACGAAATTTGACAACAGTTTCAAAAAAAATCAGAACCTTAAAAAACCTCCACGAACATCTAAACCTCCATAAATTCTCCAAGCTTTAACAAAATATTCTCGGAAGGAAAGTGACAAGATGAACCTCCATGTGGAGTTTGAAACTTCAAATAATGTAGTCTTTCTTACCAATTTTTTATAAAGTTTTTATTTATGTATTTCTTTTTGATTTGGAGAGAACTGAATATGTGCAGCCCCGTCAGTTCAGACCATCCACCCCGGTGGGGATACTATTGAAATCCTCTTAGATCCAGGTTTATCCCTGCTAGTGTTGGCTACCTTAAACCGTCATTTCGGTCTAGTGAAACCCTCCGGGGAGGGATGGTTTAAAAATCGGTCCTTAGGACCTTCCTCGCCGGTGCTAGGAACATATAACAGTAGGTTTCCAGATTAGTTTTTAGAAACGTTTCCCCGACGGTCTAGAATATTGGACTGGAGGATTTTTCAAGCACGGGAGTGGTATTTTCACCTATCGGGGGAAACTTCCCCTGCGGTTTAGAATATTAGAACAACCAATGCGTCGCTTTTAAACAAATGGGGTGGTAATGAACAATTTCTTGGAAGAGTGAAAAATCAACCTTAAGAATTTGTCGTCCATGCGCACCATGTACAATGCTTAACTAAATCAAAGGAGGATTGATAAAGGTGGTCGGTCGCAATTCTAATACTTGTTAGGTGAATTAAATAGGTTAAACTATTACGAATATCATAGATCGTGCGAAGATAGAAGTGATATCATAGGTGATATTTTCTTCGCACGTCCGATTAGTTTGGATTTGTTACGTACATTTCTAAATTTCAAAGTAATAGATGACACATATAAGGTAATAAAATACATGATGTCGTTGTATGAGGTTGTTTGATCCATTTTTACCGGTAAAAGTTTCTACAACGGATTTTCGTTTATGTGCGGAGAGAAATTCGAGAGCTACAAATATGTGTTAGACTATTTAGAATTTTTTATGATCACTCACTCAACCGAAGCACCCTCCATTATTTATACGATAGAAACTTAACATTAATAAAGGTGGTTGAAGAAGTTTTCCCGAATGCAATACACATGTTGTGTCGATGAAACATTAACATGAACGTCCTAGGGTAAACCAAAAAAATAATCAACGACAAAAATGTCCAACGAATTTTTAAAAATATGTAATCAAGCTATGTTGGCGGAAACGAATCTATCCTTCAATGACTATCAATCGGAAATGTACAGTGACTATAAAAAATATCAGAAAGCAATTGAATATACTAAAATTTGGTAAAGGGTTTGTGGTGTGGATAACCACGCCCCTCAACTTCCCTTCATTAAAAGTTAGGTTGATGGTTGACTTCTTGGAATTGTGATACAAGTACCCGTCCCCATGTAAATCTCTAAATCTCTCTTATGTTTTTTTTAGTGTTTGTGGCGACTCAGACAATGTGTCTCTGCTAGAAATAGTACATAGCCACTAATGTTTGTCTTTGTTACTTATCATTGATGATTCCCCCCGTCTATTGGTTCTTTAGTATTCATGTATTGGTGGTCACTACTCTCTTTAGATTTGATGAATTGGACGAAATCTTCATTGTGAATCAATTGGTGAATCTCTTCTCATAGCTTTCAACAATCAACGGTGGAATTTCCATGGTTCTCATACTAGCAAATATATCTATTAGATCGCTAGTTCCCTAGGATATGATATGATTATGCGGTTGGTCTCTTGTCTTTCATTTGAGTGTATCTTATATGACGTCAATTTTCTTAAACAGAGGTGTGAAGTGTCGAGTGGGGTTATTATAGTAGGAGGCCCTCGACCTGCTTGATGGTATACATACGCGCTTATAATGTCTGGCTTTGTCATGTTTGCCATTGTCTTCTCTTTTTAAAGTATTCAACTTGGTTGATTTTCACTCACCTTGCAAGGACTTCTCCCAAAGTGTTTAGCTGGAATCGGACAAGTTCATTGCACAGAGTTTGTCCCACATCCAACCATCTCTAGATCGATTTCACCATAATGTATTTTTTATATGGAGACAACATATTCATCTCATGCATAAAATTTTATACATAGCTTATAATTATCCCTCCCTGTCATTATCATTTCTTTCGGTAGATCGTTGAACTAGACGCGAGAGTTTTCTTTAGATTTAATGTCATTATCATGTTTCTGATCTATTCTAAGTGATGCTTCGAGTCCCTAGAGCCTCCATAGGCGTCCATTAAGTCAGGTTCGAAGTTTTTAAAAATTTGGCCCTCCAAATATTATTCACGAATAAATACTCTTTTAGAATGTACGTAGCTATTTTTGGTTTCTCCTCGTTGCATTCGATCTCACTCTTATATTTGTTTTTTTCAGAGATAGTGTAGTTTGACTATTCTTCGCACTCGGGCGCATCTATGTTTCTTTTTTATATTCTCAATGAAACTATTTTTTCATCATATCTGTTGTTATCATTCTTTACCCTCTCCCTAACCGTACAATTTTCCTTACTAACCTCGTTGTGCAGTTTTTCTTATGTGTATCTTTTTAATTGACTTTTTCCGTTAAGTGTTGCAACGCCTCTATCACTTTTTTCACCCTCGTCTTGGCCTCATGGTCTCTCTCGTTCTGTACCAGTTTGGCCTTAATTTTCTTATGTCTCATTTCTTCATTCTCCATTTCCTAAAGCTGAATATAAGATGGTGTACTTTTTTCGTACACGACAACAACTCGATTAACTAAGCCACCTTAGGGTCGACTACTCCCATTTTGCGTTTCGAATACAACCGCGATTAGTGGATTAACAACGGTGATCTCACCCGCTTTAGTCGCATGTTGTTCCCCAGGCACAACGTCCAACGATTGATCTTACTTTAGGTTGGTCTCATTAGCCGACAACTTTTTCATTAGTCGGGTATCTAGATATTCACTTTCGATTCGTGATCTAGTTGTTATGATATGTTGGTTAACATTCTTAGAGTAAAATAAATATTTTCTCAGCCAAATTTACTAACGGATTTCTTTTTCAAATGTATTGCAAAAATAACGATAATAGATTTAAGAAAAGAATAGAGTTTTATGAATGAAAATATATTTTTATATATATATAACTTAGTCCAAAAAACTATAGTCGAGGTTCTTCTCTTGTTTTTTATCATTTACAAACTATTTGATTTGTGTGTATTGAAAATCTATTGATTACACATTTTACCATTTTGAGTTGCTTTGAATTATTATGGTAAATTTTAATAAATAATCAAATACTTTACACATTTCTATGTCGACGTACATTGTCTCATCGAAACTGTTCAGGTGTTCTGTATGTACGCCTTGTCTGCTCATTTTGAACCTTATGTGCATTAGTTTGATTCCATTGGCTCGTATTGATCGTTAGTTTCGCCTCTTTCCCGATCCTCGTTTAGTATTAATCATTTTCTCTCATCTTCTGCTCGTTATACGCTTTATATTCGTGTTGTTCGTCTCGTACGTGTTTGCGTGGTTCCTAAAAAATATGGCTCGTGTTTTTTCTCTAACTTACCTTTTTTGTAAGTGGAATAAGCGTACATCGTCAGCAAAACAAACATATACTACAAGTAATATATATATGTGTTTGGGTAATATTTTTGTACCAAAACAAAATTAATTTTTGCACCAAAACCAAATTAAATTTTTCATATAAAAAATGATTAAAATATTTTTATATGATTTATCATGTGTATTTTAATTATTATATTTTTAATTTTTACTTATCTTATTTACAACATCAATTTATTTTAATCTTTTTTTATATTATTCATCATGTGTATTCTAATTATTATATTTTTAATTTTTACTTAATCTTATTTACAACATTAATTTAGTTATAAATATAAAAAAAAAATTCATATATTTTGGTAAATAACTTTTATATCCTAGTTAATATATAATTTACTATATTTTAAGGCTATAGGTTTACATCTATTAATAACCGACAAATTATCCAACAACACATAATACACGTTAAAAAATATTTGGCTTTATATGTTTTTCTATATTCAACAACACAACACAAATAATCGTGTACCATGTTCACGTGTCTAATCCAGTTCACCAGGTCACACTTCCGCTATAAAACTGGATTAGGTTGAGATGTAACAATAGTACTAAAAACAGTTCTGAAATATCTCAAGGTTTGGATACTAAACGAAAACATGACATTGAAACTTACGGTATCTGATCCTATCATGCTAAATTATCAATTTAGGTTTGGATACTAAAAGAAAACTTAAGGTTTGGATAATAAAAGAAAACATGACAGTGAAACTTACGCTGCCTGATCCCGTGTATACTGCATGGACTGTGCAAGAGAGGGAGGAATTGGTCAAAATTGTAACTGAAGCTAGATAATACTAACATATTTATTTAAAATTCGGCATTGGTTGGAGATTGGGTGGGTTCAAAGTTAAAACTTATAGGTTATATTGGTTTATATATAACAATTTTGTTTTATATATATATATATATGGCATATGCATTAAGTACTAATAGATAACTTAATCTCTTATTTACATGAATACGAAATTTATATTTTAAGCTTTTTTTAAACTGTATAGTAAAACGTAGATTTTTTTTAAGAACCACAATAAACTTTTTCGTCTTCTTTTCATAGCTTAATTATTTAGAAAATAAAATTGTTATATATATTTATCAAAAACTATAACCAATAAATTTATTTAGTTTAAATATATTTGTTTTATTAATCAACCAAACCCTATTATGTTTATTATAAATAATTATAAAAATAATTCAAAGATTACCCTTTAAAAAAATAATTGTAATAATTGTTTTATTACTTACTTTTAATTTGTTTAATTTTTTGAAGTACATATTTATTAGAATAAAGGGAAAATGGTTATACTATAATCACAAAATAGTAATGACTAACAATAATTGCATTTTTCTAATTTTTATTAATAAACCTTACAAATTAAATTTAAAACATTTGAGTATTTTAAATTTCTTTGTTATTATAGCTAAAAACATATCATCAAACTTTCTTGAAATTTGTTTTCAATTCCAATAGCCAACGTTAAATTTTATTTATATTTCTTCTCGGAATAAAGAATGGTAAAAGATGTTCTGAACCTACTTATGGAAAAAAAAATTGTTATTAGATCAGATTAAGGCAATAGATACAAAAGAAAAACTATCTCAATTGTTTCACTAGTCATTGTGGTATCATAGTCTGATGCATTATATTTTATTATTTTTATTGTTGTGTATTATAGTTACGAAATCTTGTGAACCATTAGCTATACTACCCAATTTTGCGAGCACCAAACTAGCATTATATTTTATTATTTTTATTGCTGTGTATTATAGTTACGAAATCTTGTGAACCTTTAGTTATACTACCCGATTTTGCGAGCACCAAACTATACTAGAGAGCTATAACATAAGAGGTAATGCTACCTCACACATTTGGATGAAAGATATAATTAGAAAAAGAGAGGCTAGAGTAGGGGATCATCTACTAGTGCTATTCATCTTACTCATGGTTTTAAAATATGTTCTTTAATTTTAATGTTATTTTATTTTTTATTTTATAGTTTTTTATTTTATACTTTAAATTGATTTTATTTTATTTTATTTTAAGTTTTAAATTTAAATATGCAAACAAAAACATATCATCCAAAGATAGTTTGGTAACATCTATAGTTTTGATTGACGTTGTTGGATCCATTAACAAATTATATAGTTTTAGAGTTATTTTGAAGGATAAAGTAGTGTATATAAGAATTTAGATAAAATTTTGAAAGAGATTAAATAGTCTACTGCACAAAATAAGAATAAGAAGATACATTATTTTTATATCCATTATAAATATGTTTCCTTGTTTTTAATATAAGATATATATAAATACATATGATTTTCATTATATTTGATTTTGATTTGTACAATTAATAACAATATACATTCTATCATATTCGAGATAAACCTGATTAATATATTTATTACTATTTACTTTTTTAGTAGGAATAAGTAACAAAGGAATATGTCTATTAATGTTTTTAACATAGTATTTTAATGTAACTTTGTTTAGGGGATTATAAGGTGTATCACTAATCGTCTTAAACTGCTTTATTCAAATCTTTGGCGGATCAAAATATTTACTAAAGAAAGTTTCAATTTTGTAGAAATGAAAATAAACTGACTTTTTTCCCATACATCATAGTTTGTGATATGCTATTTGGAGCACGGCCATGGATTTTGGTTTGAGCTTAACAGATATACAGAAAGTGTTCGGATTAAACTTAACGGATACCTATCCGGTCTCTAATTAAGCTTGACAGATATTCACAGAATCTGGCTTGAGACCAACTACAAAATTGAGTGGTTACAAGTTGTTATTGATTATCTTCATTTCTTATTGCTAGAAACTTGATTTGTTACGTATTGTATCTTCTACAAAATTACATCCACATACTAGCTTACAACTATTAATAATATTTGCCCTTCATTTCCTCCATTAACTTGTAAAAAATCTAACCAGATCGCATTCGAGTCCACGTGATGTTTCTATGTTTTTGTGAATATCCTTCTTTATAATTTAAGGATTTTATCTAAATACATATTGTTTCGAATGGAATGAAATACAACAATGAAATATATAACAAATTAGCCTACTATTACTGTGTCTTGTTAAAATTTTCTTACGTCAGCAGGATATAAAATAGTACACCAACGAATATTATATATGAATGGCGAACAATTAAACCAAATAAAAATATAAATTTAAAACAAATAAATTTTTAAATTTCCAGTATTTCATGGGTGAGAAATATACAAGTCTTCTTTACAAACCAACTTATAAGTCCTCTTTAATTTTTATGAGACCGATAAATTCCTTCTTTATCGCGTGCAAACTTCCATAAATTGTTTCTGCCACCGGATCACAAAATCACACCGCCACGATTAGGGTGTAATATCCTTCTACCCTTGGCCCTCAAAATCCAAATAATGATGCTATGCCAGATCAGCCACGTTCGACATAGCATATTTGAAACACGTTAATTATTGGTCTATGTCAACAAGAGTTTAGCATCAGTCTAATATATTGTTGGAATCACATAACATGAAGAACCCACTCTTGAAATTTATTTTCCTAACATACATTACAGCGGCAGAGGTACATAGGGGGGTTTGAGCGCTTTACCCTATTTCAACCTCCACTAACTTTAATAAATTATAGTATTATTTGGTATTTAATTTGCAGAAAAAAACGTCTCAATTATCTTAAACAAAGAGTAAAATAAAGTGAGTGAAAAAAAAAGAGTTGGTGATTCAATTTTTTTTAAATGTATTTATTTTTTAATTTTTTTAATTTTAGTTATTTGTTTTCTAAAATTACTCTTAAATAAATGGGATATTTCCAATTTAGTACCAAAATAAATATGTAAATTAATTTTGATACACTTTTAGATGACTAATTCATAAAATGGCCCATTAAATTGTTTTTAAGTCAATTAGGTACCAATTTTTTTAAAATACCAATTCTATCCTTATAACTTCACTTCCCTATTTCTAATTTCTACAGTACCAAATTATACGTTTCTGTTTTCTCGCGAAGAATAGTTATTAACATAATCGGGCGGCGACATTTCTGTTTTCTCAACAAGAATTGTTACCGCGTTAACAAATTCGGCCGGCGACATAGTGCGTTTCCATTTCCGGCAATTTCTATTTCTTTTCCGGTAATAACATCGACTCATATTCTCTAGTCTCTCTCAAGTTCTTCAACAGTCATTCAACAATCATTTAATGCTGTACTTCATTTCCGATTCATTGCATAAAACTATTATAGATATTGTAGTATAAACAGACTGCTATGAACATAATCGGCGATTTTTTTTTATTTCAGGAAAGTTTGTTACATATTAACATAATCGGCCGATTTATTACATTTCCGACAATTTCTATTTCTTTTCCGGTAAAACCTCGACTCTGATTCTCTCGTCTCTCTCAAGTTTTTCAAGCAGTAATCTATTTGTTTGTTTATCTTCTTTTTAAGTGAACTGATCCACGTTTATTCTTTCTCCCGAAGATTTGTTACTTCGTTAATGTCTGCGACGACTTAGTGCTACGGTAACTTTCTATTCATTTTCCGGTAAATCTGTAACTCTGTAAATCTGTATATGTGCTTTGTATTGGATTTGTGGTTATTAGGAGACAAAATGTATATATGCTTTGTTATGGAATTTGTTCCACTGTCAGGTCATGTAGTTTTGTTTGCTGAAATAAACAGTTTTATAGATCTAGAGATAGTAAGAAATCAAATATTATCTTCTAGAATTGTATAAGATCTTCAATTTTCCATTTCCTCACCAGTTAGTGTTTTCTACTTTGTGGTGATTTGTATCAGAATACTTCCAGGCTTTGGATGGATATGATTGGCTAACTCGAGTTTAGTCTTTATTTAGATAATATGTAGGGCATGTTATCTATTTAGATAGTTTTATAGCACTATGATATCTGTTGGTCGGATTTAACAGGACTGGTTTTGACAGATTACCGGATTCTTTTGCGTGGTAGTTTATCTACTTCACTTGTGTACAATTCGTATATGTGGTATAACATTATAATCACTATCTAATGGTGTTTAAAATAGCAACATAAATGAAACTTAATATGTTTCTTCAATTTAATTTTTGCAGGCTTAACATGTCTACTATATTTATAATTTTTAAGTTCAATGGAGAAACTGCTGGTACACCGTTAGCTTCTTTTGATAGTTTGGAAGGTATGTTTGCTTTCGTGTTAAGTAGATGGATGGATCTAGGTAGAGATAGTATTAGATTTAATTTCAGTATCGGGAATGTTAAGACCTGTATGCTATCAAATGAAGATGATTTTATGCTGATGAAAAATATGGCTCGTGAGTTTGGTCAGTTTCTAGTTGAGATAAATGTTGATCTTATTGGTGTACGACCAGATGTATTTTCTGCTACCCAAAGATTAATAATGTTCTGGCCGTACCTTTTAATGTTGAACCTCCGCATGCTACATTTTTGGGTTCTAACTTTAAGGAGCTTGCCACAAAATCTTGGGGTAATGAAATAGAGGGGGTTGGTCAAGTTTTTGCAGGTGGATATGATGAATTTAAGTATTCACTTTCGAAGTTTGCGATACAAAGTGGTTTCACATTTAAGTATGATCGTAATATGAGAGAAATAATTGGTGCTTCTTGTGAATTTAAGGAATCTAAAAAATGGCCGTGGAGGATATATGCTGCTATTAATAAAGCTAATAATTCAATGGTTAATAGGAAATATGAAAGGGAGCACAAATGCGGTGTAATTTTGAAGAACAAAACAAATAAACACTTGTCTTCTAATGTCATTGTTAAGGAAATCTTATCGGACGTTAAGTCTAATCCAAAAGTTACTGCTACTTCTATAAAAGATATGTTTAAATTCAGATACGGCTTAGATGTTAATTATAAGTTAGCTTGGAGGTCCTTAGAAAAAGCAAAGGCTGAAGTGTTTGGAGATAGTTTCACATCTTATGGTCTTATAAAGGGCTATATCAATACAATGAAAAATCTTGATCCAAGTAGTGATTTTCAGCTAGAATACAGTCGGGACACAGCTGCACATTCGATGTTTTGTGTCATTTGGTGCTTGTATTAAAGGATTCCAAAGATGTATACCCGTTTTATACTTAGATGGTACATTTTTAAAGGGTAAATACAAGGGAACTCTACTTTCAACCGTCGCTAAAGATGGAAACAAGGTAACAACCTTACTTTATACTCTTATTTTATCTTTGTAAGGTTGCAAGTCTCGCTAGCAACATTTTAGTTCTTGAAATTTTATTTTAGTAGTTCTATATTACTGTTAAATAGGTTGATAGCAGTTATATATTACTGTTAAACGGATTTACACCAGTTTTATATTACTGCTTAACAGATTGATAGCAGTTTTATTTTATTGTGAAGATTATTTATTTCTTTTTTCATTTACAAGGTTGTTTTCAATAGCATATGCTATTGTTGATTCAGAAGGTTCAAATAATTGGATGTGGTTCTTGAAATTGCTAAGGCCACACTTGCTAGGCCGAAATTTGACGTTCATTTCAGATTGTTTCATAGGTATTATTACATATGTTCAGACTCTCTTTCCGGATTCTTGTCATTCGTATTTCCTTTACCATCTTCTTCTTAATTTGACACACTTGCTTAAAAAATTTCCGAAAGGGATACGAGATAGTTTAGTTCTAAATTTTAGAGAATGCGCTTATGCTCCTACAAAATATCTTTTCTTTAAGTCGATGGGTGAGTTTATGAAAAATGGTGGCGATACTGTGGTTAAGTTTTTAGAAAATCTTCATCCCGAAAACTATGCAACTGCATTTTTCGAAGGTAAAAGATATGGTAACTTTTGTTCAACCACGGCAGAATATTTTAATGCTCAAATTAAATATATACGTACCCTCCCTATATTAGAAGTCATTAACAAGATTTGGATATTGCTTTTGGTATAAATGTCTAGGCGTCGGGCTGAATCATTAACTTGGACTAGTGAGTTATATCCAAATATGGATACAATATATAGAGAAACGATTGAAATCTGATGGTCGTTGTATATTCAATCATCATGCTCGACGGTCTTTGAAGTCTTTTCTGATCCAACTATCGTTGTTAATTTGGTAGACTACACTTGTTCATGCGGAAAGTGGCAAACCGATTGTTTTCTGTGTTCTCATGCATTGGCTGTTATCACCAAAACACAAGAGCGCCCATTTGATTTTATTGAAGAATATTTTCATTCAAAAGTGTATCAAGAGTGTTATTCATTGCCGATACACCCCTTTATTTCTTTTGGCCAATCTTCGATCGTAGATGAATCACCTACATTACAACCTACTATTGTAAAGCAACAACGTGGTAGGCCAAAGAAGAAAAGAATTCTATCACGAGGCGAATTGGTTTTAAAAAAGATTAAATGTAGTTGCTGTAAAACTCTTGGTACTCATAATAGAAGGTCTTGTACGGCAACAAATGTTTGAGTTTTATGTAATTTGGTTTTTTTCTTTGTTTTTTTTATGTATGAAATTTGGAATATTGTAAGTAAAGTTTTCTAACTGTGTGGTATTAATTGATATTTTATTAAAACTCATAATGTTTTGTAAAACAGGTCTACTACAGGTGTTTTAACAGTATTATAATACTGCTAAAGATGAGTAAGGTTTTTTAACAGTATTATAATACTGCTAAACATGAGTCACGAAAGTTTTATTGGAAAACCAAATAATTTTAAATCAGTTTCCTTTTGACCTATATTGTGAAACGAAAGAAGGGTTATTGGGAAACCAAAACCTCCCTTCAAGGGTTGAAGGGTGTTAACGAAATAATAAAAAGAAATTAATATAGAGCGATAAAAAAACGAAAGCATGATTGGAGAAGAAAGTTTTTTATAGTGTAGCGTTAAAACTATTTAATATCAGAATTGTAAGGCATGCATTATACGTAGTGAAGCGGTAAGATAAGGTGATGTTAAAGCAAGCAATCGATTAATCAAGAAGCAGACGATGCATGGAAATAGGAAATGGGTATGTGAAGCAAGTAATCAAGAAACAGAAGATGAAAGTAAAAATAAGTATGATCTAGAGTTAGTTAGTGATTGAGAGAAGGCAATAGGCATTATCGATATTCTATATTCTATATTCTATATTCTATATTCTATATTCTATATTCTATATTCTATATTCTATATGAAGGGACAGTGATAAATCAATATTTTATTGGAAAACTAAATAATTTTAAATCAGTTTCCTCTTGGGTTGATATGGAACAACTTTTTGCGTTGCAATCTCTTTTTATTGTAAATACTGGTCGGGTATAATGTTTTCGATTTCGTTCTTTGTGTGTTCTAAGGGATAATAATAAGGTTGTTCAAAATCCTATAATAATATGTAATTATATTTAATCTCCTCATATATTATATTCAGTATCTTCTAATAATTGTATATTAGTTTATTAGATTTTTTCATAATCTTCTAAGGTAACGCTCGGACATGGTTATACTCTCTTTTTTCATCATCGATTCACACATTCGAATCTCTCTGTACCACATTCCGAGATTAATTTCTTTGAAGAAATATAATTCATCGAGACAAAGACTACATGATCCATTATAGTAAAAACCTAATGAAAGTATACTTAATTATATTAAGAGGTTTGTTTGGATAAAAAACTCAAAAATACCAAAACGCAATGGTATGCATTACAATCCGCAATTGAATCCTACCAGAATACTTTATTAAATGAAAGTCTATAAAATTTAGGACAACGACACTACAAATGTCGAGATATTGAATGCATATTCCACATATTTCATGACCTACTTTCAATTTGAACTCGTGTATGTACCTTAAGTTCAATTTGGTAAACTCACTACCTATCTTAATGACTTTGTTCTTTTCAAAACATTAACTCTTAAACCGATAATCGATGAACTGTAAGAAGTATGGAGTTTCAAAATCATGGGAGGTTTAATACCTAATATATTTAGCTCATAGAGGACAAACTCATGATCTAGGACCGATGTCAAGACTCGATATGGTTCCAAACACTTGGAAAAGATGTAAACCTTTAATATTATATGAATTCAAACAAATTTTGTAAGTATCATAACGATAACGACGATTACACCTAATATTTTAGGGCGTTGAAAAACTAATTTAAAACCTCTTCAAAAATGAAATGATTATTTCCTAATGGTTGAGACCTTCAATTATCTAATAATACTTAGTGTCAGCCTCCAGGGTCGAGACTAATAAACCCGGAATCTGAAGTGGTGACAGCCCTGAGACCCCAAACAATGTCGTTTAATAAAATAAACCACGTCTTTTTGGATCCTAATATAAGCATAAAATTTGAGAAAATGATTATTAAAAAAGATACTCTCGTAGGAATAACCAAGATTTGATGAAAGTGTGGTAGCACCGAACTACAAGATGGAACAGATGACGGTAAACACAGAGAAAAGAAAGTAAAAAACATAAAATTGATAATCTTTAACCCCAGGTCAGAGAATATGAGACTTAGAGAAAACTTCAGTTCTATTCAAAATAGTCTGACGACAAAACTAGGGTTTAAGAGCCTTTTATAGAAGTGCTCGAAACCTTAGGCCAAAATTAAAGCTTGTTTCTTAGGAAATAAAATAAAGCCCAACCCAATTTCAAACCGATAAGAGCTGGTTAAGTATTTTAATAAAATCTAACATAAATAGAAAAATGTACAAAATTCACGAAAACAGCAAAAACGAGGGTTTAAACGATGTAATTTAGGGTTTGTACTTCATCCCTAATGTGATACTTCCGAAACATCAATGGGCTTCTCAACGCGTTCGATTTGAGTGGTCGCAACGCCCAATTATGATACATGTGCCCCAAATAAAGCCCATTTTTGTTTGTCCAAAAAGGCCATATAGCCATGGGCTCATGCAACTATATCATCCTCTCATTCTTTAGAAGAATTCGCCCACGAATTCTCAGCTTCATGGTCCTCACCAGCATTGGTAAATGGCACCAGGTGCTTCATGTTGAAAATGTTATGGGTCTTCATGTGGCTGGATAGCTTCAACCTGTATGCATTGGGATTAATTTTTTCAATGATTTCAAACGGACCCACCTTCCTTGCAGCTAAATTGTTGTACTCGTGCGCATGATAGCGATCTCTGGTCACAAATTCCCATACAAATTCCCATACGGCAAACTCCACCAGTCAGCACTTCTTATCAGCGGCAACCTTGTACTTTTCTGTTATTTCCTCCAGGTGTTTGTGTGTGTTCTCACAAATCTCACATAGATCAGCAATGACGTTCTCGACCCTAGCTGGAACCTTGTCAAGCGTTGGGAAAGCCAAATATGTAGGAGCCCGTGGGTTATAACCATAGACTACCATGAAGGGACTATACCCAGTACGGCGCATGTGGTGCCTGTTGTAGTCGAACTCAACGTGATAAAAGCGGGAATCTCATGATTTGAAGTTCCCAGAGACCTCTCTGCGTAACATGTTGCCTAACGTTTGATTAGTTACCTTGGTTTGGTCGTGTGTCTGCGGGCGATACGCGCTGCTAAACTCAACTTTGTGTTTGTGAGGCACCACAAACTCTTCCAAAAATGCCCGATAAACCGCGTATCACGATCGGAAACGATATTCAGGGGTAGGCCATGTAAGTGGTAGACCTCACAAAAGTATAAATTAGCAACATTCAAAGCATCTATGGTTTTCTTGCAGGCAATAAAATAGGTTATCTTAGAAAACCTGTCAACGACCATAAAAATAGAATCGTTACCTCTTTGTGTTCTTGGTAGCCCGAATACGAAATCCAAGCTGACGCTTCGCCACGGTCCTTCCGGTATTGAGGAGTGGTAGGTATAGACCTGTGTTGGAGGATGTACCTTTTGCAACCTAGAAAACCCGACAACCAGTTACAAAACGGATAACATCTCACCTCAAATGCGGCCAGAAGAACTGACTGAAAATATAGTGAAGGGTTTGTTCTCTGCCACCATGTCCTTGCTTGTGTTTGTCTTGTACAATCAGTAACCTCAAACTGCCCTCAGGAATACAGAGTAAATTACCTTGGAAGAGGTAAGCGTTGCTCACTACAAAATCTTTTCTCAAACCTGCACAAACATTTTCTAGAATAGGAAAACTATATGGATCGATAGCCAATAGATCCTTCATCATCTCGAATCCTACAACTTCTCCTTTCATACAAATCATCATACTGCATCAGCTCAGTGCATCAGCTACGCGGCTAACTTCCCTTGAAGTATGTTTGATAGAAAATGTAAATTGTTGCCCAACGTTTATAGCGGAAAGAGAGGTTCTTATGAATCTGCAGATGCTTCAAGGCATCATGATCGGTGTATAGGGCAAAGTCATTATATGCCAAGTAATAATTCCAGTGCTTCAGAGCTCGTACAACAGTATAAAACTCCTTGTCATGGGTGTTGTAGTTGAGATCAGCTCCACTTAACTTTTCACTGAAGTAGGCTACAGGTGGGCCTCGTTGGCTGAGTACAGCTCTAATGGCCAACCTAGACGCATCGCAATGAAGTTCAAACCCTATAGAAAAGTCTGGTAAAACCAGAATTGGTGCAGTGGTCAGTCATACCTTGATCTCTTTAAACACGGTAGTTGCTTCAGGGGTCCAGCAGAAAGTCTTGCCCTTCATACGATCCGTAATTGGAACAATAACAGTGATGAAATTATGTATGAACCTTCTGTAAAATGAGACCAATCCATGAAAAGAGTGGACTTTAGTGATAGAAGTAGGTGTAGGCCAGTCACGCACTGCTGCCACTTTTGACTTATCCACTGACAAACCATTCTTTAACACAACATACTCTATGAAGAGAACTGAATCTGTTATAAAGCAACACTTGTCGAGTTCTCCATGAAACTCTTCTTATTTCAAAACAACCAACACTTCTCGTAAGTTCTGGAGGTGCAACTCCTCCGTAGTACTATATATGAGAATATCGTGAAAATACACAACTAGAAACGTTTCATTGAACGGGTAAAATACCATGTTCTTAACCGGTATGAACGTGCTAGGAGCGTTGGAAAGGCCGAATGGCATGACCATCCACTCAAACAGACCTTCTCGGGTTTTAAAGGCTGTTTTTCACTCATCTCCCATACGGATACGAATCTGGTGATATCCGTTCTTCAAGTCTAACTTCGTAAACACGGTAGCACCACTCAACTGATCCAGTAAATCATCAAGGCGAGGAATAGGAAACTGATACCTGACTGTAATTTTGTTGATAGCCCGACTATCCACATACATCCTCATTGAGTCATCCTTCTTTGGTTTTAACAGTGCAGGAAACGCACAAGGACTAAGACTCTCACGGATGTGGCATTTCGTTAATAGTTCTTCCACGTGTCCGCGGAGCTCTTCATTCTCTTTTGGACACATCTGGTAACGTTGATTTGATAGATTAGTCCTCGGTACTAGGTTAATCTGGTGCTGGATGTCTATTAATAGAGGAAGAACTGTATGCATATTATCAAAAAAGACAATTGAAAATCCTGCTAATAGCAGACAAATGCGCTCAAGTATCCCCGCAAACGGATCAGCATTAGATTCTTTAAACACCAAAAGATAAACAATCCCCGTGTCACTAGCATGCTCTATAAATAATTTTCGAGCCAAAAATTTCTTACCCGACTCTTGTGATACAACAAGTGCAGGTTTTGGGGATACCTCTTTTGTTGGTGTTAATATGAATCTAACGTTATTCCATATGAACTATAGCGGTTTTTCCTACCATCATATATGACACGTCTATCATATTTCCATGGTCGGCCTAGCAATAAGTGACAAGCATCCATAGCAATGACATCGCACCATGCCTTATCCTTAAAGTTACCAAAATAAAAAGAAACCAAACATTTTTTAGAGATTGTTACCTCACTACCTCTCTTTAACCAGACGAGCTTGTAGGGGTTTGGGTGGTCTTCTGTTTTCAAGGCCAGCTTCTGCAGAACTTCTTCAGAAATAATGTTTTCGCAACTCTCTGAATCAGTACCGAATTTGCATACCTTTCCCCCGATAGTACAAGTCGACTGGAAAAATATTGCTTCGTAGCCAATCACTCCCTTCACATCTCGCTTTGGCGTAAAGCAGACACGCCATAAAACCAATGCATGTACAATATCTCCTCATGTAACTTAGTCCTCCTAAACCTCATCAATACCATCTTTAGTTCCTCACTAAACCGTGGGTTCCCTTCCAGGTCAAAATCAGCAGCTTCAGTGAATAAACCCCTTAATTGTTGTGGATGTTGTCGTAATATTGGATACTGTAAAGCAATGTAACCTAGTACCGGACAATGGTAGCACCTGACCTGTGAGGAAGTACCTGCGCGACTACGGACCTGTGAATTAGCACTTGTACTCGTAGGAGTGACAGTTGGTATTCTTGCACTAGGGCCTAGTATTGTCTTTTTTTTAAACTCCATTGGAGTTGTTCTGGAAGTATATCCTCCATAAGTCCTTCGTGAAAGGGTTTTCAACAGATGTATTGTGTGTTGATGTGCTTCATACACATTCACAGGGTCGAACATGTTCCAGTTGGTCCTAAAAGTGTTGTCTCATCCCACCTATGTAGCAATATACTAATTGATCTACTGAATCAACATTATTGACACGGTTTTGTAGCTTGAAAAAACGTTAGTGTATTCGTCAACAGTCTCTGATCCTTTTTTTAAGGTTTTGGAAATGCTGATACATTATACGCGCATAGTTTTAAGGAAAAAACGCAGCCCTCAAGTGCTTCACAAATTTAGCTAAATTAGTTAATTTTGGCTTACTTTTCCTTAATCTGGTCTGCTTGAGCTATTGCCACCAACATGAAGCTCGGCCTCAGAACTTAGTTGCAGCCAACTGTAGCCATTTTGCATCCAGAATCTCCTTAAAATCAAGAACTTGTCCAACTGAGGCGATCCAATCTAAAAAATCCTCTGATTTGAGACCCCCTTGGAACTCTGGGATCTCAAGTCTGAATCCAAATTCCCACCGGTTGTTGGTGTTTTGATCGGCATCTCTCGTTGGTGGCTGCTCAAAGACTTGTTCACGACCGTCTTGTGGGTAAAATTGACCCTTATCTTGTTCTCTCCGAGGAGCAAATGGATTTTGCTCACGACCGGTCTCTCTCTCAGATCACGACGGCTGGTTGCTTGAACCTAGAGGTCGAAATCCGTTGGTTTGGTTATTCAACATCATGTGTAGTTCTTCATGTACGTCTCTTATCTGGTCCCAGCGAGTGCATATGTTCACCAACTTGCTCGAATCGGTTTTCGAATTTATCACGGTCGACTGATTCTACGATCGGAAGAGTGGACTTCCCACGCTAGGATCTCTTTAGCGGAATACTTTTGTAACCCACACCGTAGGAGCTTTGCCGCTCTGATTTCCAATATGGTACCACCGAACTACAAGATGGAACAGACGGTGATAAACATAGAGAAAAGAATGACGAATACAGAAAAATCATAATCTCTAACCCTAGGTCAGAGTATATGCGACTTAGATAGAGCTCAAGTTCTATTCAAAAAAGTCGGACGACAAAACTACGGTTTGAGAGACTTTTATAGAAGTGCTCGAAACCATAGGCCAAAATTACAGCTTGTTCCTTACAAAATAAAATAAATCCCAACCCAATTTCAAAGCGATTGGAGCTGGTTAAGTATTTTATTAAAATCCGACAAAAATCATTGGGTTTCTCAACGCATTCGATTTGAGTGGTCGCGACGTCCAATTTGATACTTGGGCACCAAATAAAGCTCGTTTCCGTTTGTCCAAAAGGACTATATAGTAATGGGCTCGTACAACTACATCAAAGTGTCAGATTCTTGAATTCAATATTCAACAATTATATCAGAATTCGGTTTACGTATATATTGGACTTCCCTCTCTTAGATTATATTGGATGATGAAACTCAATGGTGTTTTAAGAAAACACAAAGATCTTGTAGTCATCACATTTGAAATTGCAAGAGCTAAAAGTATACAAGTCATATTTGATATAATGAGTTGTGCTAATATCTTTCATAAGAGAACTATGATTAAATTATAGCCATATTACACCTCTCAGATAATTCTCATGGGCTATAATGGATCGGAAACTCATGAGCTTGCCAAAACAAAACAAGATGTCACACTCTGGCGTAAGGTCTATGAGAAGAAAATTGAAAATGTTTCAATGACAATAAATTATCTATCATCTTCCAATATTATCCTCGATCAATCATGGTTCAATGAAGTAAGCACTATCATTTATAACATGCACCATTGCATATGCTACATCGATAACGAAAACATACGGGTAATTTGCTGCAGCATACGTGTCGATAAAGATTGATATACTACTTACCTCATTGAGTGCTAATAAAAATTAACTATGGTTCCCATCATCCTAAATGATCTAAATGAGTCATCGTACGACCCCAAATAATTAAGTATGGGGAATTCTTAAAAGAAATTACACTTTTCTTCAAATGCATTGTCCAGATGAGGTTTTTGAACTTGTACTTGATTGCTCAAGTACATGTCGAAAACCATAGTATGAGGAGCTACACTAACAATGTCACAAAAATTCATCTTAACAAAATAAGTGAATCTCGGCACAACATAAAAAATTTATGATATGTTAAACCTCTGATCAATATCCTGCTCATCGCTAGTTTTTGAGCTATCGCATAAAACCATTTCGGTCCAACAATTTCAAAAACTCCATATATATATATATATATATATATATATATATATATATATATATGATATTATTTAGAGTAACCAAAACATTAAGAGTGAAAGCAATATTAATAGGGGGAATATAATTTGGTTCAATATCTTCCAATACGAATAATTCTTCGTGATTTTTCCAACTGGCAATATTTGCATTATCCATCAACAATAACAGGGTTTCCTTCATTAATAAGTTTTTCTGGATTTTCATTTTCGATTCATGATCTCGTTGTTACTATTGGTTGGTTAACCCTCTTAGGATAAGAGGAAGGTTTCCCCACATACAGTACCAAATTTATTAAAGGGTTTCTTTCTCAAACGTATTGTAAAACTAATGACAATATATTAAAATAAAAGGGTTTTATGAATAAAATTATTTATTTCATATATCAAATTAAGTCCAAAAAAGTACAATCGGGGTTCTTTCGTTGCTCTATATCGTTTATAAACTATTTGTTTCTCCGTATTGAATAGATATTACATCATGTTGAACTGTTTTAAATTATAACGGTAATTTGTAATAAATGTTCAAACAAGTTACGCATTTGTATGTCAATTATAACGGTAATTTGTAATAAATGTTCAAACAAGTTACGCATTTTTATGTCAATATACATTGTCTCATAGAAACCGTTCAGATGTTATGTATGTTCCTCTCGTCTTGTGTTCATTATACGTTTTATATTCGTGGTGTTCGTCTTGCGTGTTTTTTTAAAAAATCTAATTCATATTTTTTTTTAATTTACGTTTTTGTTAGTCTTTTTTATTAGCGTACCTCATCAACATTAAAAAAAACATATAACATAAGTAAAATGTAGATGTATAATAAGAATTTATGTACCAATACAAAATTAACTTTTTTATATAAAAAAGTTAAAATATTTTTATATGATTTAGAATGTGTATTCTATGATATTTTTAATATATACTTATTTTATTGACAACGTCCACTTATTTATTAAGCTAAATTAAAAACATAATTTATATATTTTGGTAAATAATTTTTATTTAATAGTTTAAAATATTATTTACTATATTTTAAAACTACAAGTTGACATCAAATCACATGTAATATCCCACAAATGATGTGACAACACATGATATACCTTACTAAATATATGACTTATATGTTATTCTATATTAACAGTTACTTAAGACAAACAAAGCGTACCGTGTACCGTGTTCACGTTTCTAATCCAATTCAGCAAGTCACACTTCCACTATAAAACTGGATTAGGTTGAGTTCTGACAATAGTACTAAAAACAGTTCTAATATATCCCAAGGGTTGGATAATGAAAGAAAACATGACGTTGAAACTTACAGTGTCTGATCCCATGTATGCTATACATGGAATGTAAAAGAGAATAGAATTGGTCAAAATTCGGGATTGATTTGAGATTCAGTGGTTTCAAAGTTAAAATTCGGGTTACTGTCACAGTCTATGGAGTGCTGCACCAAATGATCCATTCCAACAAAGAATTCCAGGCTTGTATGTATCAATTTCGTTTTCTATCTATATTTATTTTCGTTTTATATACATTAGCACTAATAGATCACTTAATCTCTCAATTATACGACTAGGAACTTTATAGTCTGAACTTTTTTAAACTATATAGTATTTTAAAATGAAAATGTAGGTTTTCAGAAAAACTCAATAAACTTACGAGGCTTCTTTTCGTAGCTTATTTAGAAAATACAATGATTATATATTAATAATTACAACTAATAAATTTATTTAAATATATTAGTTTTATTAATCAATCAAATTCTATCATGTTTTATATGCTCTTGATTTTAGCAAATATAATCACTTTTTAAGATAAAGATAAGAACTGGGAGAAAATATTTTAATATAAAAAATTTAAAAATTAATTATAAGAACTCACCCCTTTTTAAAATTTAATCCGAATAAATTTTTTTAGTATTTACTTTTAAAATTAAAAATAAAATAAAATATATTTTTATTAGAAAGAAAGAAAAAAAGGTTATACTAGAATCACAACATAGCATTGACTAAAAAATACTGCATTTTCTAAAATTTATGAATAAATCCAACAAATTAAATTAATAGCATTTGAGAGTATAAAATTTCTTTATTTTCATATTTTTAAAAAATATCATCAATCTTTCTTGAAATTTGTTTTCAATTCGAATAAAAAACATTAAATTTTAATTAGGCTCGGAATAAGGAACTGTAGAAGATGATCCAAACCTATTCATGTATAATAATAATCCATTATTTAGTTAGATGAAGTTTAACTAAAAACAAATACTGAACTGCTACTCTCAAATGCTAATAGCTAAAAAAAAAGGAAGCCAATAGATGAAAATAACGGTCTCACTTGTTTCATAGTCATTGTGATATTATAGTCTAAAGCAGTATATTTTAGTATTGTTATTGGTGTGTATTATAGTTACGAATGGTGTGAATGTTTAGCGTACTATCTGATTGTGCGTAATTTAATTACTTTTTTAGCACCAAACTATACCAGATAACTATCTTGCCTGCACGGAATGTTATAACATAGCAGGGTAATGCTATCTCACACCTTTGGATGAAAAGTATAATTGAGAGAACAGTAGTGGTCCAATATCTTGCCCACCATGTGTGGGCCAAAATAGCTCCCATCAAATGTGTGAGGTAGCATGTGCCCTGCCATGTCGTAATGTTTTGAGCAGTCGAGACAGTTACTTGGTGAAGCTCGGTGGTAAGATAAATAATTAGATTGTTACAATTCCATTGTACGTGAAAGCTCGTAACATTTGTTATTGAAATGCATTGAACGTAATCATATGACTACTTAAAATACATTGCAGTAGACTATAATAAATATTCATTATCTAATTATATTGAACATAATAATATCACTACTTAACATACAATGCAGTCGACTATAATAAAAGCATTAGAATTTGTAGTTATCTGTTCATAGTATACCGTGAAAATTAAGTAAGAAAGGGAAAAAACAATATTAAGTATTGAGGTTACTCTAGAGAATTGATGACTGCTAAATCAGAAAATGAGAGATGGTTATATTAAGTATTTGCTACCAGAAATCAATGAAATGGAGTAAGAGACAGCAATATTAGAAAAAGAGAGGCGAAAGTAGGGGAAATATCTACTAGTGCTATTCATTTTACCAATTGTTTTAATATAGGTTTTTTTCGGATATTGTTTTAGTTTTTATTTTATGATTATTTTTAATACAAGCTAGATTCTATGAATATCTGTCTGAGCTTAATCAAAAACTCTATCAATGCTTATCAAGTACCATCTTCGGATATTTGATAAGTCAAATTAAGATTGTACTGATATCAAGTTTAATCTGAAATCCATAGACGTGTTCCAAATAGCATACCAACAACTATGATGTATCGGAAGAAAGTCACCGGTTATTTGTATTCTTTTCATTTCCACACGATTGGATTTCTTTTTTAATAAATATTTTGATCCACAAAAGATTTAAATAAAACAAATTAAGACAATAAGTGATATATCTCGCTAAAAAAAATTAATACAGTTTTTTGTCAAATTTGTTCCCCAATGAAATATAATTAGTGATAAATATATTAATCAAGTTGATCTGAATTATGAATTATGATATAATATATATTGTTATTAATTTTACCAATCAAATTTAATAAAAAAATTATATGTTAATAGACATCATATATTAAAAACAATGAAACATATTTATAGTGGATATAAAAATAATTTATTTGAGACCAACAACTACTTTTTTTTAGAGAAACTCTTTAGACACCAAATTTGCAAATCAAATTTCTATAGTTTTCTAGCCCTCATTTACAGCAAATTCATCTATAATCCATCATCACAAGCTCTTGAGCTTGTTTCCAACGACACTGCAAACTTTAGTTTTGCATGCAAAATCACCATTATGGGTGCCGCATCTATTCAAAGCTTTTAAGCTTTGGTCGACGTTATTAATAGCGACTTCTATTCCTCTCTCTCCTCCATTAATGGCGACTCCTCCATCTCTTTCGGCGCCATTAAAAGTAAGCTCCTCTCACTGTCTCATCGTTGTCGAAAAGATAATCTCCTCGTCGTCATCTTATCTCCCCTGCCATAACTTCTATGCCTTCCCCTTCTCGAATCTAGCAAACCACCAAGAAGCCATAAAGGCAAATGTCTTATGTCTGCATGTCTTCCACCGTAAAACTTGGGTTCTCTTGTCCATCCACCACACTCTTTATCAACCCCAAAACCTCGAGCCTACCGCGACCAGATATCTCCCATTTTCTATTGGCCATAGAGTAAATTCTCTTTGTAGCCTGCATATTTTTAAAACAACGGGCCAATAAACGCATGTGTCTATGTGTGCCTGCATTAATGGACCTTCTCTCTTCATTAATGCATCCTCAAGTCATGCAAGAAACCCTTCCCACTTCTCCATGCACCCACCTTGTCGCCGTTACTCCTATCCCTGCTCTCTCTCCAGACATTTAAGCACCTCATTCACCTTTTTATTGCCCAAACCTCCCTTTGCATTTCTTTTCATATTCATCTCATCTCATTTTCCCACCTATAACTACTCACAAACTAAATCATCCTCTCACTTTCCCCTATCAACGGTTATCAGACTTTCACTTAACCTTCCCACTAACGAAAAAACCACCCATCTTTTCTCTCCTCTAACCTTCTCTCCTTTTCTCCTTTCTCTCCTTTAGCCGATCAAAATGATCGAAACTTGTCGTAGTAATGGTCGAAACCTGTCGTAGTTCATCCTCTCGCCGGTCTAATTAGAAAATAACTCCCCGATTTAATGAAAAAGTTGCATCCCCTCCTGCCACTTTGATCCCCATACCTTCAAGCCCAAGCACCACTCTATCTCTAAAGACTAGATCATCTTCTCCCTCGTCGACCTTACCGTCCGAATCCTCTGGTATGCTGGGTCTGCCGCTCTCCGTCCACGGCTGCCCGCCTCCCCCGTTTCTCTCTCACCGAAAGCCCAGTAACATACAATCCCTCGACTCGACCAGAAGCGAAAGAGAGACCTCTCTGTTCTCTCTCTCTCTCCTCTAGGAACAAGAAGCAACATGCATGTGACCTCCGAGGAAGAGGACCCCTCTGAAATCAACCCATCGTCGTCTCCTTCCAGTGAACAACAGCTCCAATCCATACTCAACAACAATGAGAAGCTGCTCAAAGCCATCACCGCCCTGGATGACCCTCTTTGAAACCCTCTTTCTTCACCCAATTCTGGTGCCAAGCCTTTCCTCCGTGGAAGTGAAACTGCCCCCATTCCTGACCTGAATAAGGGATCTCTGGTAAGTTCCGACCTCTCGCCTCTCCTCTCCCCCCCCCCCGGCATCTCTATCTCTATCCCAACCGGTCGATCCATTCCCTCTCATCTCCCTGCCATTATCGTGCCAAAAATCTGTTTTTATAGCCTGCATACATGCAGATCTGCAAGTCTCATATACCATGTATGCATGCTCTAACCCTACCAACATGCATTATTCTCTGCCCGCTCAAACCAAAACCCTATCACAACCTAACCCTACCCCCCTTGTGAAGCTGAAGCCTCCTGATCCTCGATTCTTCCTAACACTAGGTTTACCTGCGTTTCCAACCGATACTTGTTTAACAACGCTTTCTCCTCCCCTGTCCCCGCTCCCCTCCCCAACTCGAGTATCCTCTCCACTGCAGTTCTGACCATCCAGCAAGCCATCCAGGCTAGTAACCCCTCTCTCTCTCTCGAGCGACCACCAGCACTACTCCACGGTTGTCCCCTTAGCAAGTCATCCTTCCGTCCAAGTCCCAAAGCTAAACTCGTTACCAGTCCCCTCTCATTTCCCCGAATCCTACCCTCGAAAAAATAACAAAGACCATGCCTTTTCCCGTCCCTCCAAAGCCCATAGACCCCTTGGCATTCGTCTTGACCTGCCCTCCTCTTTGAAAACCAGAAGTGTCTTAAAAAACTACAGAAACAACACCAACAGCATTCCGCCTCTTCTCGCATCAGAAACCACTTCCTTGGTTAACGTTTACCTCCCAAGCCCAAGTTTTAAGCCCCAATCGCTTCCTCTCTCTTGGGCACATGTCGTATCTCAACCAGATACAAAATCCCCAATGAAAGTCGAAAAGACTGAAGAAATAGAAGTCGACAATAGTGTCCTGGTCTTCCCCGATGACGCGTTAACTAGAGACAAGGATGAGTGGCTGAAGTGCCTATCCGTGTATTTCTTGTCCAAAAAAATGTGCAGTAACCCATGTTCAAGCCCTAACCAACCAAGTTTAAAGCACTTTCGGGCTCCAAGAATGTAAGCCGACCCCCTCTGGACATTATTACTTCAAATTCTCCTCGGCAGACAACGCTACCGAAGTTCTTGAAAAATCCTCATGGTTCTTCAGTAGTCATCACGTCTTCCTAAAGAGGTGGGAACCCATGGAAACTTTGACCAAGATAGCCCTAAAGGCCATTCCCCTTTGGGTCAAGTTCCATAGAATGGCCCAACAACTTTGGTCGGAAAAAGGACTTGGATTCCTTGGAAGCTATTTAGGGACACCGATCTACGTTGATAGCCAAAATTCTGACAGATCTAGACTCAACTACGCCATAATTTGCATAATCATACAAGCCTCCGCTGACTTTCCTTCATCCATCAATATCTGCTGTCTTGGGAAGGACCACATTATCCAAGTGGAATTTCAAGGACTCCCAACTATATGCAGGTGTTGTTCCTCCTTCGGTCATGCAGCAGCCGCCTACCATATCCCTGCCGAACCCCCATCTGCAGCCCCCCAAGCCATCGACCAGGAAAAGAACCAGTGACAGAATCCAACCCTACTCGCATCGCTCTCTCGGACTCTAGAAATAGTGAATCAGGATCCCTAAAGACTCTTCGTCAAATGACCACTCAAGGCAACTGGACCAAACGCTTTATCGTAGCAAACAACAGCCCAGCAGCCGCCCAAAAGACCAGGAAGAAGGAGAACCATCATCAACCGAAATAACCTCCCCAAGACCCAAAACTGCAAGGATCATGGTATCAACAAGTATGTACGAGGATACCCCAATGATGTACTAGTACTTTTCTAACCTTTGTCTTATTATTACTATTTGTTAATGAAAATCGCTTGTTGGAATGTTAGAGGGTTGAATGACCCGCTTCGTTAAAAAGACATAAAAAACTTTGTTTTCGCTAATAGTATTAATGTTATATGCCTGCTTGAAACCAAAGTCAAAATAGAAAACACATTATAAATTATGAAAACCATGTTACCCTACTGCAGCTACTTCACTAACCATAGTTGTCACCGGTTGGAGAGAATTTGGATTTCTTGGAACCTAAGTGTCTATAGTATCTCCATCAAGGATGTAACAGCCGAAATCCTCCATTGTAATCTAGTTTGGACCTCCAGAAATACCGCCATACGCCTCACCACTGTTTACGGCTACAATGACCGTTCTGACCGCCTCCCCCTCTGGAATAATCTCTGCTCTTATGCCCATAATAATACCTCCCTCCCGTGTGTTGGTGTGCTTCATACACATTCACAGGGTCGAACATGTTCAGCCGGTCCTAAAAGTTTTGTCTCATCCCACCTATGTAGCTATTTACTAATTGATCTACTGAATCAACATTATTGACACTGTTTTGTAGCTTGAAAAAAACGTTAGTGTATTCGTCAACAGTCTTTGATCCTTTTTTAAGGTTTTGGAAATGCTGATACATTATATGCGCACAGTTTTACGGAAAAAAACGCAGCCCTCAAGTGTTTCACAAATTTAGCTAAATTTGTTATTTTTGGCTTACTTTTCCTTAATCTGGTCTGCTTGAGCTATTGCCACCAATATGCAGCTCGACCTCAGAACTTAGTTGCAGCCAACTGTACCCATTTTGCATCCAGAATCTCCTTAAAAACAAGGACTTGTCCAACTGAGGCAATCCAATCTAAAAAATCCTCCGATTTGAGACCCTCTTGGAACTCTGGGATCTCAAGTCTGAATCCAGATTCCCACCGGTTGTTGGTGTTTTGATCGGCATCTCTCGTTGGTGGCTGCTCAAAGAATTGTTCACGACCGTCTTGTGGGTAAAATTGACCCTTATCTTGTTCTCTCCGTGAAGCAAACGGATTTTGCTCACGACCGGTCTCTCTCTCAGATCCCGACGACTGGTTTCTCGAACTTAGATGTCGAAATCCGTTGGTTTGGTTATTCAACAGCATGTGTAGTGCTTCATATATCTCTCTTATCTGATTTCCCAACGAGTGCATATGTTCACCAACTTGCCCGAATCGGTTTTCGAATTCATCACGGTCGACTGATTCTACGATCGGAAGAGTGGACTTCCCACACTAGGATCTCTTTGGCGGAATACTTTTATAACCCACGTCGTAGGAGCTTTGTCGCTCTGATTTCCAATATGGTACCACCGAACTACAAGATGGAACAGACGGTGATAAACATAGAGAAAAGAATGACGAAAACAGAAAAATCATAATCTCTAACCCTAGGTCAGAGTATAGGAGACTTAGAGAAAACTCAAGTTCTATTCAAAAATGTCTAACGCCAAAACTACGGTTTGAGAGACTTTTATAGAAGTAATCGAAACCATGGGCCAAAATTACAGCTTGTTCCTTACGAAATAAACTAAATCTCAACCAAATTTCAAAGCGATTGGAGCTGGTTAAGTATTTTATTAAAATCCGACAAAAATAGAAAAATGTAGAAAATGCACGAAAACATCAAAAATAGGGCTTAAACAATAAAATTTAGGGCCTGGACTTCATCACATTGTGATACTTCCGAAAATCATTGGGCTTCTCGACGTGTTTGATTTGAGTGGTCGCGACGTCCAATTCTGATACTTGGGCACCAAATAAAGCTCGTTTCCATTTGTCCAAAAGGGCCATATCAAAGTGTCAGATTCTTGAATTCAATATTCAACAATTATATCAGATTTTGGTTTACGTATATATTGGACTTCCCTCTCGTAGATTATATTGGATGATGAAACTCAATGGTGTTTTAAGAAAACACAAAGATCTTGTAGTCATCACATTTGAAATTGCAAGAGCTAAAAGTATACAAGTCATATTTGATATAATTAGTTGTGCTAATATCTTTCATAAGAGAACTATGATTAAATTATAGCCATATTACACCTCTCAGATAATTCTCATGGGCTATAATGGATCGGAAACTCATGAGCTTGCCAAAACAAAACAAGATGTCACACTCTGGCGCAAGGTCTATAAGACGAAAATTCAAAATGTTTCAATGACAATAAATTATCTATCATCTTCCAATATTATCCTCGATCAATCATGGTTCAATGAAGTAAGCACTATCATTTATAACATGCTCCATTGCATATGCTACATCGATAACAGAAACATAAGGGTAATTTGCGACAGTATACGTGTCGATAAAGATTTATATACTACTTACCTCATTGAGTGCTAATAAAAATTAACTATGGTTCCCATCATCCTAAATGATCTAAATGAGTCATAGTACGACCCCAAATAATTAAGTATGGGGAATTCTTAAAAGAAATTACACTTTTCTTCAAATGCATTGTCCAGATGAGGTTTTTTAACTTGTACTTGATTGCTCAAGTACATGTCGAAAACCATAGTATGAGGAGCCACACTAACAATGTCACAAAAAATCATCTTAACAAAATAAGTGGATCTCGGCACAACTTAAAAAATTTATGATATGTTAAACCTCTGATCAATATCCATCCTGTTAATCGCTATTTTTTGAGCTATAAAGGGTTTTTTTCGCAAACGTATTGTAAAACTAATGACAATATATTAAAATAAAAAGGTTTTATGAATAAAATTATCTATTTCATATATCAAATTGAGTCCAAAAAATTACAGTCGGGGTTCTTTCGTTGCTCTATATCATTTATAAACTATTTGTTTCTCCGTATTGAATAGATCATGTTGAACTGTTTTAAATTATAACGGTAATTTGTAATAAATGTTCAAACAAGTTATGCATTTTAATTTATGTCGATATACATTGTCTCATCGAAACCGTTCAGATGTTCTGTATGTTCCTCTCGTCTTGTATTCAGTATACGTTTTATGTTCGTGGTGTTCCTTTTTACGTGTTTTCTTAAAAAATCTAATTCGTGTTTTTTTTTAATTTACGTTTTTGTTAGTTTTTTTTATTAACGTACCTCGTCAACATAAAAGAAACAAATAACATAAGTAAAATATAGATGTATAATAAGAATTTATGTACCAATACAAAATTAACTTTTTTATATAAAAATTTAAAATAATTTTATATGATTTAAAATGTGTATTCCAATTATGATATTTTTATTATATACTTATTTTGTTGGGAACGTCCATTTATTTATAAAGCTAAATTAAAAACGTAATTTATATATTTTGGTAAATAATTTTTATTTAATAGTTTAAAATATTATTTACTATATTTTAAAACTATAAGTTGACATCCATCACATCACATGCAATATCCCACAAATGATCTGACAACACATGATATACCTTACTGAATATTTGAAAAATAAAGTGTACCGGTAACATGACGTTGAAACTTACCGTGTCTGATCACATGTATGCTATACAGGCTAAAAACCCTGTCAAGTCACCAGACTATGACACCTGTTGCATTCGTGCCACCACCTTTCAAGTGTCCCCAAAACGAGTCATCTGTGTTTCAGAACGTTGCATTCTTGCCACGGGCGCGTGCAAAAGCACAGAATGCTGACACGTGGCACCCCCAAAGTACACGAAACTGTTGCATGTACGGTCACTCGTACTTCTCTGCCAAAAATGCCCCCAATCCATTTCACCCCCTTACTTTTACCCATTTAACTTTTTACCCCAACCATTTACTGCCCCTTTTAAATTTTACTGCTTCTTTAACTTTTTACCCCTACTAAAATAATTACCCACTGTGAAACCCATCATTTACCCACTGTTAAACCTATTTTTTAACTAGATTATATACGCCATCTCATATTTCTCGAATTATCCCTCTCAAGAGAAGAAAATCACTCCTAATTCTCTCTCCCTCCGCTTTTACACCATGGAAGCTCTAAGCTTTCTCAAGTTCTGAAAACCAGTCAACAAAACAATCCAATCCGAATCTCTCTCTCCTCAATTAGATTCAGACGAAGAAGATGACTCTTTCTTCGAGCTCGAGATGGTAAACAACACTAAATTATAACAAAGAAACGATTCTTCAAAAACAACAAACGAATCGGAGCTCAAACCCACAGACCAAAAAATTTCTCTCTCCGAAAGAAAAATCATTCCGATCGGACACACCATCTCTAAACCCCACTCCTCACTCTCTCTGCTCGAACCATCAACGTCGGTGTGTGTGATAAAATCTGTTGAAATAATCAGAAGAAGGAGGCGAAGAGATCAACAATGGCCACCGTCGAGTTAATAACGAGTTGGCTCACTCCAACAACTCTATTTCTCCTCCTAAATCTCATGATAGGAACCATCGCCATCATCTAGGCGCTTCCAAAAACTCAAACAACCACCAGCAGCACCAACTCAGTCATGAACTTTTCAGTTACATACCGGAAAATATCTAGATGAATGTAGTCCCAAACATATCAGAAAGAAAGCAGTATGCGAGAAAAAACCAGGCTTTTCTTCATAAAAATAATCACAAACCTCTCCGCAAACTGATTCGAAAAAGAGCTTAACATCTGCTTGAGTAACCTGTGCAGAAGAAAATTGATTTGGAAATCAAACAATAGATACAAAAAAAACGAAGTCATGATCAAGAACACAGCCCAAGATTATGTAACTGAAAAGTTCACCTTCTTATCTATATTTGTACAGTAGATTGTTCTTGCGCACATCTCCCGCTCGTCTTCATTCTGATTTCAATATAACAACTGGTTAGTACATAGTCTGCTATCAACCATACTTATCGAACCACATAAGGAGGTCCCCCACCATAGGCAAAAATGTTGGATTAACCGGGGCAATAGCTGTTTTTGAAGGAAGCACCTTCACTGGGTAAAATCCCAGTGATGTACCGGACACACCGGAGACCGATTTTCACCAACTGAGAGAGAACGAGTTAGCGAACACAAACTCGGTCGACGACCCACCTAAACTCGTCCGCGCACCATCCATTATGGACCGAGTCAAATCTATAAAGCTACCATCTATCTACAGATCCGAACAGTTCAACCCAGAAACGGATTTTCCCCGACAAACGGAACCCATCACTCAAACCTTGAATCAGTTTCCGGGTTCGAAGTCAAGCCGGGTCAAAGAACAAAAACCGAAAAGAAAGACCAAAGACGAGACGACGAAGAAAACGGCGTCGGAGAAAATGACGAAATCAGCAAGCACAAAACCGGGTACGACTCGTTTTTCGAAGAGGAGACGGTGGAAACAGTGGAGAAAAGGAGACCGGAGACGATGAGAGTCCAGCGAACGTCGACGGGTTGGAGACGGCGATCTAAGCGTCGACGCAAAAGCTGACGATTTAAATCGGGTGATTAAAGGAATGGGCTGAGTCACAAAACGGGTCGGGTTATTTAAATCGGGTGGTAAATGTGTTATATTCACAGTGGGTTATTAATTTAAGAAGGGTGAAAAGTAAAAGGTAAAAGTAAAAATTAAAGGTAAGCAGTAAATGGTTGGGGTAAAAAGTTAAATGGGTAAAAGTAAGGGGGTGAAATGGATTGGGGGCATTTTTGGCAGAGAAGTACGAGTGACCGTACATGCAACAGTTTCGTGTACTTTGGGGGTGCCACGTGTCAGCATTCTGTGCTTTTGCACGCGCCCGTGGCAAGAATGCAACGTTCTGAAACACAGATGACTCGTTTTGGGGACACTTGAAAGGTGGTGGCACGAATGCAACAGGTGTCATAGTCTGGTGACTTGACAAGGTTTTTAGCCATGCTATACATGTAAAAAAGAATAGAATTGGTCAAAATCCGGGATTGATTTGACATTCAGTGGTACTGTCACAAGCGCTGCACCAAATGATCCATTCCACAGAGAATTTCAGGCTTGTATTGTACAGTATCAATTTTGTTTTTTATCTATATTTATTTTCGTTTTATATACATTAGCACTAATAGATCACTTAACCTCTCAATTATACGACTAGGAACTTTGTAGTCTGCACTTTTTTAAACTGTATAGTATTTTAAAATGAAAATGTAGGTTTTCAGAAAAACTCAATAAACTTACTAGGCATCTTTTCGTAGCTTATTTAGAAAATACAATGATTATATATTAATAATTACATATTAGTAATAATTACAACCAATAAATTTATTTAAATATATTAATTTTATTAATCAACCAAATTCTATCATGTTTTATATGCTTTTTGATTTTAGCAAATATAATCACTTTTTAAGATAAAGATAAGAACTAGGAGAAATATTTTAATATAAAAAATTTAAAAATTAATTAAAAGAATAACTTTTTGAAATATAATCTGAGTAAAGATTTTTGGTATTTACTTTTAAAATTAAAAATAGAATAAAATATATTTTTATTAGAAAGAAAGAAAAAATGGTTATACTAGAATCACAACATAGTATTATTGACTAAAAATACTGCATTTTCTAAAATTTATGAATAAATCCAACAAATTAAATTAATAGCATTTGAGAGTATAAAATTTCTTTATTTTTATATTTTTTAAAAATATCATCAATCTTTCATGAAATTTGTTTTCAATTCGAATAGAAAACATTAAATTTTAATTAGGCTCGGAATAAGGAACCGTAGAAGATGATCCAAACAAATAATAATAACAAATAATAATCCGTTATTTAGTTAGATGAAGTTTAACTAAAAACAAATAATTAACTGCTACTGTCACTTGTTTCATAGTCATTGTGATATTATAGTCTAATGCATTATATTTTAGTATTGTTATTGGTGTGTATTATAATTACGAATGTTGGGAAAGTTTAGCGTACTACCCGATTGTGCGTAATTTAATTACTTTCTTAGCACCAAACTATACCAGAGAACTATCTTGGCTGCACGGAATGTTATAACATAGCAGGGTAATACTATCTCACACCTTTGGATGAAAAGTATAATTGAGAGAACAGTAGTGGTCCAATATCTTGCCCACCATATGTCAGCCAAAATAGCTCCCATCAAATGTGTGAGGTAGCATGTGCCCTGCCATGTCGTAATGTTTTGAGCAGTCGAGACAGTTACTTTGTGTAGCTTGGTGGTAAGATAAATGATTAGATTGTTACAATTCCATTGTATGTGAAAGTTCATAACATTCGTTATCGAAATATATTGCAGTAGACTATAATAAATATTCATTGTCTAATTACATTGAACTTAATAATATCACTACTTAAAATATAACTACTTAAAATACAATGCAGTCGACTATAATAAAAGCATTAGAATTTATAGTTATCTGTTCATAGTATACCGTGAAAATTAAGTCAGAAAGGAAAAAAAACAATAAGAGTGCATTTGTAGCAATGGCGATAGTCGAAAAGACAGACCCTTACATATTGAGGTTGCTCTACAGAATTGATAAATGCTAAATCATAGATGAGAGATGATTATATTAAGTATTTGCTACCAGAAATCAATGAAATGGAGTAAGAGACAGCAATATTAGAAAAAGAGAGCCGAGAGTAGGGGAAATATGTACTAGTGCTATTCATTTTAGCAATTGTTTTAATATAGGTTCTTTTTCGAATATTGTTTTAGTTTTTATTTTATGCTTGTTTTTTATAAAAGCCAGATTCTATGAATATCTGTCTGAGCTTAATCAGAAACTCTATCAGTGCCTATCAAGTTTAATCCGAACACTCTCTAAATATTTGATAAGTCAAATTACGATCGTACGGATATAAAGTTTAATCTGAAACCATAGACGTGCTCCAAATAGCATACCAACAACTATGATGTATCGGAAGAAACTCACCGGTTATTTGTATTCTTTTCATTTCCACACGATTGGATTTGTTTTTTAATAAATATTTTGGATCCACAAAAGATTTAAATAAAACAGATTAAGACAATAAGTGATACACCTCGTTAAAAAAAATTAATACAGTTTTTTGTCAAATTTATTCCACAATAAAATATAATTAGTGATAAATATATTAATCAAGTTGATAATATATATTATTATTAATTTTACCAATCAAATTTAATAAAAATCTTATATGTTAATAGATATCATATATTAAAAACGATTAAACATATTTATAGTGGATATAAAAATAATTTATATGAGACCAACAACAACTACTTTTTTTTTTGACATAACTTTTTTTGGAGAGAGAAACTCTCTTGACACCAAATTTGCAAATAAAATTTCTATAGTTTTCTAGCCCTGATTCACAGCCAATTCATCTATAATCCATCATCACAAGCTCTTGAGCTTGTTGATGAGGTGATTAAATTGATCGACTTTATGTTTCTGAGTCAAACGACACTGCAAACTTTAGTTTTGGATGCAAAATCACCATTATGGGTGCCGCATCTATTCAAAGCTTTTAAGCTTTGGTCAACACCATTAATGGCGACTGTTATTCCTCTCTCTCCTTCATTAATGGCGACTCTTCCATCTCTTTTGGCGCCATTAAAAGTAAGCTCCCCTCATTGTCTCATCGTTGTCGAAAAGATAATCTCCTCATCGTCATCTTGTCCCCCCTGCCATAATTTTTATGCCTTCCCCTCCTCGAATCTAGCAAACCACCAAGATGCCATAAAGGAAAATGCCTTCTGTCTGCATGTCTTCCACCCTAAAACTTGGGCTCTCTTGTCCATCCACCACATTCTTTATCAACCCCAAAACCTTGAGCCTACCACGGCCAGATATCTCCCATTTTCTATTGGCCATAGAGTAAATTCTCTTTGTAGCCTGCAAATTTTTAAAAAACGGGCCAATAAACGCCTGTGTCTATGTGCGCTCGCATTAATGGACCTTCTCTCTTCATTAATGCATCCTCAAGTCGTGCAAGAAACCCTTCCCACTTCTCCATACACCCACCTTGTCGCTGTTACTCCTCCCTCTGCTCTCTCTCCAGGCATTTAAGCACCCCCTTCACCTTCTTATTGCCCAAACCTCCCTTTGCATTTCTTTTCATATTCATCTCATCTCCTTTTCCCACCTGTAACTGCTCACAAACTAAATCATCCTCTCACTTTCCCCTATCAACGATTATCAGACTTTCACTTAACCTTTCATCCTCTCGCCGGTTTAACCAGAAAATAACTCCCCGATTTAATGAAAAGGTTGCATCCCCTCCTGCCACTTTGATCCCCATACCTTCAAGCCCAAGCACCACTCTATCTCTAGAGACCAGATCCTCCTCTCCCCCGTCGACCTTGCCGTCCAAATCCTCTAGTATGTTGGGTCTGCCGCTCTCCGTCCACGGCTCCCCGCCTCCCCCGGTTCTCTCTCACCGAAAGCCCAGTAACATACAATCCCTCGACTCGACCAGAAGCGAAAGAGGGATCTCTGGTAAGCTCCGACCTCTCGTCTCTCCCCCCCGGTATCCCTATCTCTATCCCAACCAGTCGATTCATTCCATCTCATCTCCCTGCCATTATCGTGCCAAAAAAATGTTTTTATAGCCTGCATGTATGCAGATCTGCATGTCTCATATACCATGCATGCATGCTCTAACCCTACCAACATGTATTATTCCCTGCCCGCTCAAACCAAAACCCTATCACAACCTAACCCTACCCCCCTTGTGAAGCTGAAGCCTCCCGATCCCCGATTCTGCCTAACCTTATGTTTACCTGCGCTTCCAGCCGATACTTGTTTAACAACGCTTTCTCCTCCCCTGTCCCCGCTCCCCTCCCCAACTCGAGTATCCTCTCCACTGCAGTTCTGACCATCCAGCAAGCCATCCAGGCTAGTAACCCCTCTCTCTCGAGCGACCACCAGCACTACTCCACGGTTGTCCACTCAGCAAGTCATCCTTCCGTCCAAGTCCCAAAGCTCAACTCGTTACCGGTCCCCTCTCATTTCCCTGAATCCTACCCTGGAAGAAACAACAAAAGTCATGCCTTCTCTCGTCCCTCCAAAGCCCATAGACCCCTTGGCATTCATCTTGACCTGCCCTCCTCTTTGAAACCCAGATGTGCCTTCAGAAATTACAAAATCAACACCAACAGCATTCCGCCTCTTCTCGTATCAGAAACCACTTCCTTGGTGAACGTTCACCTCCCCGGCCCAAGTTTTAAGCCCCAATCGCTTCCTCTCTCTTGGGCACATGTCGCATCTCAACCAGATAAAAAATCCCCAATGAAAGTCGAAAAGACTGAAGAAACAGAAGTCGACAATGGTGTCCTGGTCTTCCCCGATGACGCGTTAACTAGAGACAAGGAGGAGTGGGTGAAGTTCCTATCCGGCTATTTCTTGTCCAAAAAATGTGCAGTCATCCATGTTCAAGCCCTAACCAACCAAGCTTGGAGCACTTTCTGGCTCCAAGAATGTAAGTCGACCCCCTCCGGACATTACTACTTTAAATTCTCCTCGACAGACAACGCTACCGAAGTTCTTGAAAAAGCCTCATGGTTCTTCAGTAGTCATCACGTCTTCCTAAAGAGGTGGGAACCCATGAAAACTTTGACCAAGAAAGCCCTAAAGGCCATTCCCCTTTGGGTCAAGTTCCATAGAATGCCCCACCAACTTTGGTCGGAAAAAGGACTTGGAATCCTTGGAAGCTATTTAGGGACACCGATCTACGTTGATAGCCAAACTTCCGACAGATTTAAACTTCCGACAGATTTAGACTCTAGAAATAGTGAATCAGCATCCCCAAAGACTCTTCGCCAAATGACCACTCAAGGCAACTGGACCAAAAGCTTTATCGTAGCAAGCAACAGCCCAGCAGCCGCCCAGATAGACCAGGAAGAATGAGAACCATCATCAACCGAAATAACCTCGCCAAGACCCAAAACTGCAAGCATCTTGGTATCAACAATTATGTACGGGGATACCCCAATAATGTACTAATACTTTTCTAACCTTTATCTTATTATTACTATTTGTTAATAAAAATCGCTTGTTGGAATGTTAGAGGGTTGAATGACCCGGTTCGTTAAAAAGACATAAAAAACTTTGTTTTCACTAATAGTATTAATGTTATATGCCTGCTTGAAACCAAAGTCAAAATAGAAAACACCTTACAAATCATGAAAACCATGTTACACTACTGGAGCTACTTCACTATCCATAGTTTTCACCGGTTAGAGACAATTTGGATTTCTTGGAACCCAAGTGTCTATAGTATCTCCATCAAGGATGTAACAGCCGAAACCCTCCACTGTAATCTAGTTTGGACCTCCAGAAATACCGTCATTCGCCTCACCACTGTTTACGGCTACAATGACCCTTCTGACCGCCTCCCCCTCTGTAATAATCTCTGCTCTTATGCCCATAATAATACCTCCCTCGCGTGGATCATTATTTGGGATTTTAATGCTATTCACAGCCTCCATGAACGAACCAGCTCTGACCCTCACTGGAACAGTTCCATTGACTCTTTTAATAAATGCTGTCAGATGTGCAATCTGGATGACCTCCGTTCGTCTGGCTTTCAATTTTCGTGGTTTAATCGCCAAGAAGACAACCTCATATCCTATAGAATGAGTAGAGCCCTTATTAATGAAGTCTAAGATGACTTTTTCCCAAACTCATATGCTCATTTCGACCTCTCCAGGACCTCCGACCACACCCCAATTTATCTCCACCTCTCAGCCCCCTTTCATTTCTTCTCCTAGACCATTTAAGTTCTTTAATATGTGGAAGTTTCACCCTTTCTTTCAGGATTTAGTTGCTAATAGCTGGACCCTTCCTTGCAATCAAAACCCTATGATAACCATCATCTCAAAATTATCCAGACTAACCCCTTCCCTATCCTATCTCAACGAGAGAGAATTTAGCAATATAATTCATAGAGTTGAGGAGACTAAGACCGCCCTCGCCCTTGTCCAAGAAAACCTTTTCACTGACCCCTCCAACTGGGCCCTCATCTACATTGAGAAGGAGGCGTCAGATTCTTATATCTTCTTCAGTCGGGCGGAAGAATCCTTTCTTAAGAAAAAGTCCAGGTAAACTTGGCTCAAGGTAGGGGATAAAATCTCTAAGTTTTTCCACAATAACATTCGAGCTCATCGATTCCGAAATAAGATCCTCTCGATTACCACCCCGGGAGGATTTTTGAGGTCCAATCCTCACACAATTTCTACCACCTTCCATACCTTCTTCTTCCATCAGTTAGGTTCACCTAGTAATAACAACTACCCCGGCCCAGACAGAATAAAATCCATAATCAATACTAGTGTTCCCCCTGCCCTCATAACCGAAATGGTAAAACCCATCATGGATTCCAAAATAAAGACGGCCCTCTTTGACATCAATAGCGATAAATCCCCGGGGCCTGATGGTTATAGGGCGGGTTTCTTTAAATCTTGCTGGAATATCATTGGAATATATGGAAAGGAAAAATGATCCCGGACTGGAACAAAACCCTCATCACCCTAATTCCAAAAGTAGACACACCCTCTCTTCCCTCCGAATTTTGGTTGATTGCTTGCAGCAATGTTATTTAATAAATCATCTCAAAAATCATTCCCTCAAGGATAAATCTGGCCTTTTTGGCTCTGATCGACCTCTCGCAATCTGCTTCTGTCTTTGGTTGTTCTATCGTGGACAACATCCTGCTCACCCAAAAACTCCTCCATGGTTACCAAACTAACTGGAAAAGGCCCCAGATGCGCTCTCAAAATCGACCTCATGAAGGCTTTAGACAACATAAGATGGGAAGCGATCCTCGATATCTTTATTGTCATGAAGTTCCCTATGATTATGATCAACTGGATTATCTATTGCATCACTTTCCCTACCTACTCGGTATGCATTAATGGTAAGCTGATGAATTATTTCCCTGGGGCTAAGGGCCTCAGCCAAGATCCATAATTTGGCTTTCACTGGAAATTCCACAAACTCAAGATCATAAACCTTTGCTTCATGGACGACCTCATGATCCTATGCAGAGCCAACATCCAATCGATCAAACTGATTCATAAAGCCCTAATGGAATTTGCTGCAATTTCAGAGTTGCACCTAAACCCATCAAAAAGCAACATCTACTTCTATAGAGCGTCTCCTAATACAAGACTCGCAATCTTGAACCGCCTTAACTTCAAAGAGGGTTCTCTCTCAGTTCGTACCTTGGAGTTCCCCTTATCACTTCTCGTCTCTCCTACAATGACCGCAGACCCCTCTTTGTCAAAATTACCAACAAAATCATCTCCTAGACCTCCAAACACCTCTCATATATCGGGCGTCTTCAACTCATCAGTTTGGTGCTCTTCGCAAGCCAGGTCTACTGGTCGTCCATCTTTATTCTCCCAGCCCAGGTGCTTAAATAACTCTCTCAAATCCTCTATCGCTTCCTCTTGTCTGGGTCTGATATGAAAATATCGGAAGCCAAGATCGCTTGAACAGAATCGTCGTGTCCAAAGAGGAGGGTGGCCTTAGGATTCCAGACCAAAAAATATGGAATCAGGCGGCCGCCCTAAAACTTTTGTGGTCCATTCTTACAAACAATAAGAATTTTATATATGGACCCAATGGACCCTCATAGAAAAAATAAAATCCAAAAACTTTAGGACCCTTCCTTCCCCCTCTAATGTAAGTTGGAGCTAGCATAAGATTCTTAAGCTTAGAAGCCAAGCTTCGGACTTGTACTATGCCATCATCGGGAACGGAGCAGACACCTCCATATGGCATGACCCCTGGCTCTTCCCAAAATCCTTCGTCAATCGATATGGCCCTTCAATCCAGAATCTCTCCACACTTAGAAACATTCAGAAAGTAGAAGACCTTCTCAATGATGGTAGATGGACCTAGCCTGCATACGCCAGACCCCCCAACCGAAATCTTCAAAACTACCTTAGTGAAATCATCTTAGCTCTCAGTGATTTCCCCCCGGCCACCTTATCCCCTGACTCCTTCATCTGGCTCCCAAACAAATCCAAACTACCTTTTTCTATTAGCAGCACCTACGCAGCCCTCAAACCCCACAGAGTGAAGGTCCCCTGGGCTTGCCTAATCCGGGACAAATTCACCATCCCCAGACACTCTTTCATTACCTGGCTAGCCATCCACAACAAGCTCACCACCAGGGACAAGCTTATTTCTTGGGTTCTGGACTCTCCTGCCTCTTGTGTCCTCTGTGAAAACCATCCTGAAACCATCGACTACCTCCTCACTCTCTGCCCCTACTCCTCTTACATCTAGGAGCTTATATCCCAAAAACTCCTCCTTCTCCCTCCTGCACCAACCTGGCAGCAATGGATTGCAGTAGCTAGCTCTTGGAACCCTTCGAATGATAGGCGACAACCTCTATGGAAGTCAGCCTTTTGTGCCACAATATACTACATTTGGAGCGAAATAAAAAACATAATATTCAACTATAAACAGACTCCGTACAGAAGTATCTCCCATCATGTGTTATCTGACCTTTGCTACCGTTTTAAAGGAACAAAAATCCAGTTGACTGGATAATGTATTATTGCACAAATCATTGTATTTTCGATAGGAAGGACATTTAAAAAGTCTGTTAACCTGTAATGGGTCAAGAAATCTATAAACATATGTAAACCTTTATATATATTATAAGCTTTTTACACCCAAAAAAATTATATTCTTATTCTTAATTTGTACAGTAGACTGTTTTATCTTTTTTTAAATTTTATCTAAATTCATACATCCACTGCTTTACCCCTTCAAAATATTTCTCTAAAATCATATAATTTGTTAATATATCTGAATACCTAAAAACAACGTCAAAACGTATAATAGTAATAAGTATCTAACAATGTTGAATATTTATCTTATACACTTTATCTAATAAAAATATAAAATATTAGTAACATCAAAATACTATATAGTCTAACGTTAATCTATCATATAAAATGGTTAATTAAGTATTTCTATATTAAAAAGAAAAATATTTATCATGCTTTAAAATTTAAAAATTAGAAAAAAGAGAACGAAAATAATCAATCTAAAAGTGTTCTTTGGTAAAAATAGAGAATCAACGTTTAACTTCACTCACTTTATATGCACCAGCATAATTCATATCACTATAGTGAAACAAAAGCATTAACTGTTCTTTTAGTGAACCAAGACCTTATTATTATTATGAAGTACAAGTTATAAAATCTTCCTTTCATATTTCATCGGAATATTTGACTGCGGTTGTTTTTCTTCCGTCTTGACAAAAAAATCCAATATCCTTACATTATTTGAGCATGACCCATTTAGGACTTGAGACATCCATGCATTTGAAATTATCGTTTTTCTTTTAACCAATATAAAGCTTTTTGGGTTTAAAGTAAAATTGATTTTTCTACGGTTCGTCTAATATAGTTTCGTCAGTTTTATTAAAGAATCATAGTTGCTCAACAATGACAAAGTCGGCAACTACATCACCCTCTCAATGTGAGAGATGCAGGCCAACACACCACCTCTAAAAACAACTTCAGAACAATTCGTACTTGTTGGTGGAAAATATAAGACAACACTCTTTTTAAAACAAACAAACAACTTTGATATAGATAGAAAAAAAAAATGTTACAAGAATACTCTTACACCTCACACTAGAAGAGAAATATTTTTCTTTCACTCAAGAGAGCATTCTTGTCTCTCTATTCTCTCACTCTAACTTTTCTCTCTAATTTTACTTCTTGGTGTGTTTGGTGATGCTCTAGATGGTGGGATAGCTCCACTGTTTATGGAACCAGAGTGGAGACAAGGATCCACCATCTAAGATCTTATGGATATTTAAACACTCAACGTCAAGACTACACTCAAGGTAAAAGTGTTCTTACACTAAACATCAAAGGGTATCTTGCACTCAACGTAAGGATGGTCTTACACACAACCTCCACTACTAAATAAAGATTAATTTTATTGGTTCTAGAATATATCTTCTAGATGGGCCGTATTAAGTGGGTTGGACCCTTTAAACGAGTCAACTTAATGATCCAACACTCCCCTTAAACTTGATACTGTCACCCTTAGTAGTTTTCTTAATCGTTTGAAGTCTTCGTTTTTAGCTTGGTGAAACTATCGGCAGCTTGATCTTGTGTCTTCACATATTCAACTTGCACATCCTTTTTTGAAATACACTCCCTTATGTAGTGGTAGTGAACATCGATATGCTTGCTTCGATCATGGAATACTGGATTCTTGACTAAGGTGATGGCTGACTTATTGTCGACATACACTTTAGTTGGCTCATTCTGCGTTAGGTCTATCTCCTTCAATAGATTTCTAAGCCAAATTGCATGATTAACAGATGTAGTAGCAGGAACGTATTCCTCCCTACAAACAAATAACGTGACAATCGGTTGTTTCTTTGACATCCATATGAAACCAATATTTCCCATAAAAAATAAAAATCCAGTAGTACTCCTTCGATTGTCTATGTTTCCACCCCAATCACTATCGTTATACTCAACAAGTTTGTAATCATTAGAAATAGAATAGAGTAATCCAAATTCAATTGTACCTTTCAGATAACGAAGGATTCTCTTTGCAGCCTTGAAATGAGTTGTTGTTGGAGAATCTGTGTAGCGGTTAACCAATCCAAATGCATGAAGAATATCCGGTCTCGTGCAATTTAGATAGTGTAGACTTCCAACCAAACTTTTGAATAATTTCGGATCTACACTTTCACCTTCTTCATGCTTGGACATTTTGACTCTAAACTTCATGAGTGTGCTTATCGGGCTACATTTCTCCATCTTAAACTTCTTGAGGATTTCTTTAGCATAGCTTTCTTGTGAGATAAATATTCCATCTTTTTGTTGCTTAACTTCAATGCCAAGACCGTACGCCATGAGCCTCAAGCCTGTCATCTCGAATTCCTTCGCTATTACTTCGTTGAATTTATTGAACATACTTGGGCTACTTCCGGTGAATATCAAACCGTCCACATAGAGACACGCAATCAAAATATCTCCATCTTTGATCTTAATATATAGAGCGTGCTTGTAGGGACATTTGTTGAAGCCATTCTCTCGGAACTACTTGTCGATTCTACTGTTCCATGCCCGTTGTACTTGTTTTAGCCCGTAAATAGCCTTCTTTAGCTTTAACACCTTATCTTCGTGACCTTTGAACTCATAGCCTAATAGTTGTTGAATGTAGACTTCTTCTTCAAGAACGTCATTTTAAAATGCATATTTTACATCCATTTGTCGTACCTTCCACTTGTTTTGAGCTGCCAAAGAAATTATTAGTCTAATAGTTTCTAATCGGGCAACGGGGGCGAATACCTCATCATAGTCAATTCCCGCTTTTGACTATAGCCTTTTGCAACAAGCCTCACTTTGTGTTTTTTAATCTCCCCCTTAGCATTTCTCTTAGTTTTGTATAACCATCTAACGCCTATTGTCTTGCACCCTTTGGGAAGTGAGGTGAGTTCCAATTGAGTCATTCTTCTTTATGCCTCTAATTTATTCATCCATCGTGTCTCTCTATTGTTTCTTTTGCGCAGCTTCTTGAAATGTCGCTGGCTCACAATCAGCAAAAATACAAAATAATGTAAGGTTATCCATTGGTTCGGTTTCCTCATAAAGATCACTAAGGCTTCTTGTACCTTTCATTGCTCTCTCATTTTGACTACCATTTAACAATGATGAAGGTTGTGAGTCTCCATGAGTAGATGATGTTGGTGAAACATGCGGGGTCGCAACATCTTCTGATTGCTCATTCGGTGTCTACTCATCTTCTTCAATTTGTGGGGAAAATGTGAACTCATTTCTATGAGACCCAAAATCCCATTCGGCTTCTTCATCAACTATCACGTCTCGGCTTATCACAATCTTCTTATTATTTGGGTTGTATAGATTGTAGCCTTTGGAACTTGAGTCATAACGGATGAATGTAAAACTCTTTCTTTTCTCATCGAGTTTGGTTCGTCGCTCGTCTGGTACATGGACATGAGCTACGCTTCCAAATACTCTCAGGTGGGAAATTCTAGGATTTCTTCCACTCCACGCTTCTTGTTGTATCTTTCCCCCAAACACTTCTTGTTGGAGATCGGTTGGATAAGTAGACCGCACATGCCACTGCTTCCGCCCAAACTTCCTTAGGCAGTTTCTTACTTTTGAGCATGCTTCGCGCCATATCAAGGATTGTTCTATTCTTCCTTTCTACCACACCATTTTATTAAGAAGATCTGGGAAATGTCAAGCGGTAACGAATTTGATGTGCTTCACAAAACTCTTGGAATTCATTGGATGTGAATTCCCCTCCTCGGTCAGATCTTATGGTTTTAATCTTATTTCAGCTTTCCTTTTCCACAACTATTTTGAACTTCTTAAATATTTCAAAGACTTCGGAATTCTGTTCCACAAGTTTTTTCTGAATTGCTTTCCAAGTAAACATCATTCGCATAGTTGGTCAGGATGATTGATACATGGTAACCCTCTCACCATTTCCTTGTTGGACAATAGCTCTAAACTTGTAAAGTTTAGATGCCCAAATCGAACATGCCATAGCCATGATGAATCTTTGTAATAAGCCTTAAGACACGTTGCAACAATCATTTTGAATATTCAAAGAAACATTATATTCTTTGACATTTGAACTTTAGCAATTAAATCTCATTTGTCATCTCTCATAAAAAGACTATAATTTTCATATGAATATCATAGGCCTTATTTAGTAGTTCTCCCAAGCTCAAGATATTGTTCTTCATGCTAGGTACGTAATAGACATTTGAAATTATTTGGCGACTACCATCTTTTGCACGAATAAGAATGTTACATTTTCCTTTCACCGTTATTTTGTTATCATCTCCAAAAGAGACATTTCCACCCACTGCTTCATTGATCTCTACGAACATGCTTCTTTTCCCACACATATGGTTGCTTGCACCGGTGTCAAGATACCAACTGTTCTATAGACCTTCATTAGTATTTTTTGTGTGATAGTAGTAACATATCTTTTTCCTCCGTTTTTTCCTCCACATAGTTAGCCCTCTCCTCAAATCTATTGTTGGGGCATGTGCATTTTAAAGCATAATATCCAAACCTTTAACATATATAGCATTGGATTTGAGATTTATCATACCTCAAGTTTGGATTTCTTCTTCCACGACCTCTTGTAGAGATTTCTCGTTTCTCGTAGTTGTAGTTGGAATTATTTTTATTGTAATTCCAGCCACGTCCACGACCATGATAACCACCTCGTCTGCGGCCTCTACCTCTAGCTCGGCCATGTCGGTTTCTATCATCCCCTTGATTTGCATACATGTCCTTGAGTTCTACTTTGAAGAGTTGCTCGGTGATCTCTTGCTTCTTCTTGTGCTTTTCTTCATAGGCTTGTAACGAGCCTTGGAGTTCTTCAATCATCATTTTCTCGAAATTTTTAGTTTCTTCAATCGTCACGATGATATGCTCAAATTTGGGATCCAACGAACGGAATATTTTTTCTATTACTCTCACATCTTCTAACTTCTCACTATTTATTTTTAATTGATTAGAAACGGTTGCTACTTTTAAGAAATATTCCGAAATAGATTCGGACACTTTCATATGTAAAGATTCAAATTCACTTCTTAATGTTTCGATTCGTACCATTTTCACCTTTTCGACTCCTATGTCAGAGATTTGTAATTTCTCTCACACTTGTTTGGAGGAAGACGCGCTTAAAACATTTCGAAGCCATCATCGTCTAATGCTTGGTAGATGAGGAAGAGAGCTTTTTGTCTCTCTTTCTTGAATCCTTCAAATTTATTTTCTCCTCTTGAGTAAGGCTTGCTTCATCTTCGGGTTCATCAAACCCTTTTTCTACGGCATCCCACACGTCATGTGCTCCAAGGAGAGCTTTCATCTTGATACTCCAGTTGTCGTAGTTGTTGTTATTGAATGTTGGAACGTGGAAGGATGATACACCATTTACCATATTTTTAAATATGTTGAAAATTTAAAAACAAAATTTTGGATAGAGCTTGTGTCTCTGATCCTATTTTGTTGGCGGAAAATATAAAACAGCACTCTCTTTAAAACAAACAAACAACTTTGATATATATAGAAAAGAAGAAATGTTACAAGAACACTCTTACACCTCACACTAGAAGATAAATAGTTTTCTTTCACTTAAGAGAGTATTCTTGTCTCTCTTTTTTCTCACTCTAACTTTTCTCTCTAATTTTACTTCTTGGTGTGTTTGGTGATGCTCTAGATGGTGGGACAACTCCACTATTTATAGAACCATAGTGGAGACAAGGATCCACCATCTAAGATCTTATGGACATTTAAACACTCAACCTCAAGACTACACTCAAGGTAAAAGTTTTTCATACACTCAATATTAAAGAGTATCTTAGACTCAACCTAAGGATGATCTTACACGCAACCTCCACTACTAAATAAATATTAATTCAATTGTTTTTAGAATATGCTTTCTAAATGTACTTTAATAAGTGGGTTGGATCGTTTAACCGGTTCACGTTTGTGATCCAACATCAATAACTTGTACTTATTTTGGACAATGGTTGGACCCGTAATTAATTACATATGAGGTCCTGAACCCTTATCTAACAACACAATTTAATCCTTGTACCTCACACTTTAGGAATTTGTTTAATTTGATTCCATCGGCTCCAATATTCGGAGCTAGTCTTGAATAATTGTTGTTAGGTTTGACATAACAACTTCGGTTGATTGTTAGTATGCCGATCCAAATGCAAACATAAAAAAATAGACCACGATAGAGTTTGTCAAAAACAAGCAAAAGGTCTCCCGTATGCATTGAAAAATTACTCATAGACCTTATGTAGGATTCCAAAATCGAACTCAATTGTTAAAGTAATACTTGGATGGATTGTATGTATCTGACCGTTCACGCTAGCTATGAGCTGAATGAATTTCGATTTTTTGGCTGTATATTCAACATTTTAAATAAAAAAACTTTTTAAAATAATAATTACGGTTTTCTTTTTAAGACCATTGAGTTGAAATTTAAATCGTCCCCTAATATAATAAGTTTTATAGTTATATGAGTTTTATAATTCATTGAGTATCTTTGTTACCTAACTATGTTTGAAAAAAATAATGATAGTTTTCAATTTGTTTTTAAATTTTTGAATATAAAATTAAAAAATATTATCTTAGTATAACTACATTCTTATATTAAAAAACTAATTGATATTATTTAAAATCATATTATATTATACATATAAACTTTTGTGAAGTAAAATTAAGTTACATTGAAAATAAAAATTATTTTAAATAAAAAATAATTATCTTAAATAAGTATTTTATGTATCGAAATTAATATTGTGTTTATACTACACCTGTGGAAATTTGATTGTGTATATAAAATAACGTTAGAGTACTATAAAAGAAAATGAATTCTTTTTGTTTTTTTATTCACAATAGTTATTTTACCCATAATATGTATAGCATTTGTTGACCTTAGTTTAAGGGGCTAGAGGTGGTAAGCATAACTTTGATTTATATATAATATTTGAATATAACAAAACCTACCGTGTAAGTAATACATGTATGTGTTCAATTTGAGTATAAACATTAAAAACTCAAAACAATATATGCTTCTTCTTTTTTCGAAAAATGACATTAAATAACAATACACTAAAACATATGATGTTAATAAGTATCTAAGAATATTGAATACAGTCTTATATAGTTTTTTTTAATCAACATAAATTTTATTGATTATTAATAATCTTATATACTTGTACCTAAGAAAATATAAAAATCTTAATAACATAAAAATATCATGTAGTCTAATGTCAAGGGATCATATAAAATGACTAGTTAAGTATTTACATATTAAAAAGAAAAATATCTACCATATTTTTAAATTTTATATTTTTAAATTTTAAGAGTTGAAAAGGTTAAAAAATGGTTAAAAAAATTGTACAAGTTTTTAAGTGAGCAAAATAGTTAACGCATCAACATAATACATATGGGTTCAGTGAAATAAAAGCATAGACTATTCTCGTAGTGAACTAGTACCTTATTATCATGAAAGGTTATAGTAAGAGAGTCTCCCTTTCACATTCCATCGGAATATTGACTGCGGTTGTTTTCCTTCTGTCTTAAAGGAAAATCTAATATCTTTTTCAAATTTCTTGAGATATAGAGCATGACCAGCGATGAGGTCTAGCAGATTTTGGAGCAAGACCATTTAAAATGTGAAATATCCATGCATTTGTATAGAAAAATATACAAACTTTTTAGCGAGGAAAATAATTAACCTAAAAGTACTCTTCGATTAAAATAGACAAGCAACAGACTATTTTACTCATGCTATACGCACCAGCATATGAGTCAAATGAGACAAAAGCTTAAACTAATAAATACAATAAAAGATATATAACCCACAAAAGACAAGGTCTTATAAAAAACCAAACGAGCTTGTCTCGTTTAGTTGTGTATGTTAAATTAATGTTGGTTTTGAAACACAATTTACTTAGATGGATTGTTGACCTTTTATATAGCATACCAAAAGTTAGGTTTTTTAAATAGTTGATATGTTTTTTTTTCTTTTTTATAAATTTTAAAATATATATTACACATATTTTATTATTATGGGATTTTATTGATTTTAATTATATTTGTTTTATGAATCAATAATTTTATTAATGTATTTGTTGGATTTATTTAATATATTTATCGACTAATAATTTGGACCGGTGTTAAATAAACGTATTCGGTTATTGTTTTAAGAAAGTCCAAATTAAAAATAATTGAAGTTAATTATTTAATTAATTAAATTGGACTTGTGGGTGAAAAGGCGTTATGAGCTCAAGTGTGGTAATTAGGTTGAATTTGGGCACTGTGATGAAAAGGACATTGTGATGAAGAGGGCCCAAATCTCAACACTTAAGCCTGAATTAATAAATGAGGGATATAAATTGAATTATCAATATTTCGGGTTACGTTCCCGGACACAAGAAAATAATAAAGGATGAGTTTTACAATGTTGGGCTTCGCATTGTAAAGTCTATAAATAAGGGGCTATGTTTAGAAATTTCATCATCCTAAACTCTAATCTAAGTGCGGCCGCTTCCTTGGGTGTGTGGAAACCTTTTCTTTCTTCACTAATTTGATTTTACAGGTTTCTCAATTTCATAAACGGAGTCGCTGAAGAACGCAAAGGAACAAAAGAGAATACTAGATGGATAACAGCAGGAAAACCCGCAAGTGTTTTTGGTTTTCTATTTATTCATCCGGTGAATCTAGAAAAGGGTTTAATTATTTTCCCACAATTTGTTATATATATTATTTGATGAGATTTTGAATAATATATAACATTTGGTATCAAAGACAAGTTAACCCTTTTTTAGATTCGGTAGAATAATCGAATTGTGTATTGATGGATAAAGATGCATGTTTTTCTTCATCGTAAAGAATCTATGCCATTGGGATTATGTGTTGATTGAGGTGGCTAGGGCGTGGATCTAAGAATTGTATGAAAAGTATGTTATGTGATTTATTCGTATTGAAAAGCATATTTTATTATGAGTAAATTGCAATTTTGATAGTTTGGGGTTTTTTCCGGTTAAATTAGGGTTTATTGATATCTAAAAAAATTCTCCTTATGAAATTACCCACAAAGGCTATTGTTATGACTCTATATGAAATTAGGGTTTATTAAATTAGTGTTTACTCAAATGTGTCGCTTATATACTCAATCGAGTACCCACAAAGGCTACTGTTAGGACATTATATGAGCTTTGGAAGGGTATAGACCTAATTTAAAGAATCTGCATGTGTGGGGTTGTCCAACTGAGGCGAGGTCTTACAACCCTTAAGAAAAGAAACTGAACCCAAAAACAGTTAGTTGTTTCTTCATACGTTATTCCAAACATTCGAGAGGGTTTAAGTTTTATGATTCTCTCACTGGTATAATATTTGAGATAGGAACGACAAGATTCTAAAGGATGTTGAGTTTGGAGGAAGAATAAGGGAACAAATATTGATTTTTAGGAAGAATCCATAGAGATTAATGAAGGTTTTAATATGGATACTCAGGTATCAGAAGATTGGGCTGTAATGCCAATTATTTCGGTCTTATTAGAAAAGATAATCCTCAAATTAACATTGATGCTCCACTTGAGGGTTCAACCAGGATACAGATATGGTCCAGGTAGAACAAGAGGAGCCTAAAGATAATAATTCACAAGGGAATCAAAATGACATCGTTCATAATGATCAAACCCTACCTCCTCAAGAAGTGAAACAAGAAGATATAGTGCCCTTAAGAAGGTCCACGAGAGAAAGGAAGAGTAATATAGGTCTAGAATTTATAGTATATCTTCAGGAGCATGATAAGTTTATGTGCTGGAACTGTCGATGATCCCTCATCCGAGAAACAGGCCACGGCAAGCTCTAACTCTCAGAAATGGATTAACGCTATGAAAGAAGAGTATAAATCAATGCAGGACAATGTGGTATGGGATCTTGTCACATTACCTGAAGGGAAAAAGATAATTAGTTGTAAATGGGTTTACAAAACCAAACACGATTCTATGGGTAATGTGAAAAGATATAAAGCACGTCTTTTAGCAAAAGGTTATACTCAGCGTGAATGGATTAATTTTAAAGAAACCTTCGCTCCGTTACGACGAAAGATTCATTTACAACAATCATGGAATTAATTGCACATTTTGACCTTCGGCTTCATCATATGGATGTTAAGACTATTTTTCTCAATGTTAATATTGAGAAAACGATCTTTATGGTGCAACTAGAACACTTTGTAGAAAGTAACTCAAAATATCTGATTTGCAGGCCTTAGAAATCCATTTATGGGCTTAAAGAAGCCTCCGTCAATAGTATCACATATTCCTTGAGGTGATTTCGGTTATGAATTTGAGATCAACTCGGTTGAGGATTGTGTGTATCACAAGTTCAATAGGAGTAATTTCATATTTCTTATATTATATTTGGATGAGATATTGCTTGCCTGAAAATATAAGGAATTGTTACACACTACCAAAAGATTTCTATCAGACAAGTTTGATATGAAAGATCTTGGTGATGCCAGTTTTATGTTAGGAATGCAGATACATCGAGATCGCTCTCGTGGTATTCTTGGATTATCACAAACGGCAAACATCAAAAGTGTGTTACAATGTTACGGATTGGCAGATTGCAAACCCCTAAGTACCCATATAGCAAAGGGTGACAGACTTAGTCTCAGTCAATGTCAGTGTCCTAAGACAAAACTTGAGATTGAGGAAATGAAAACGGTCCCTTATGCTTTGGCAGTTGGGAGTTTAATATATGCTCAAGTTTGTACTAGTCCGGACATTTCCTTTGCTGTAAATATGTTGGGGAGATATGTTAATAACTCGGGAATGGATCACTGGAAAGCAGTTAAAAGGGTACTCTGATGTCTGCAAGGAACAAAGGGGCACATGTTGATATATAAGAAGTCGGATAAACTGGAGATCATTGGGTATTCCGACTCGGATTTTGGTGGATGCGCAGACACATTAAAAAGAACATCAGGCAACATATTCTTATTGGTTGGAGGTGCAATATCTTGGAAAAGTATAAAGTAAACACTTATTGCATCGTCCACCATGGCAGCGGAATTTTTTGCATGCGTTGAGGCATCAAACCAGGCAATGTGGCTGTAGAATTGTGTTACTAGATTACGCATAAGGTTATACTGCGATAACAATTCCGCAGTGCAGTACTATAACAGCAACAGGAGCTTATCTAAATCCAAACACATAGACATAAAGTTTATGTTTGTTAAAGAAAGAGTACAAATGGGTCAGATAAGTATAGAGCACATCGGCACAAACTCCATTATAGCAGATCCCCTAGCAAATGCGGATTTGCCTAAGGTTTTCCAGGGACACACCATCAGTATGGGTGTAGTTGATTTAGAAGATTGCTAGTTTCAGTGGGAGAGTTTGTAATAGGATCTGATGTTATATTTTGCAGTATTGTGCACATTAAAGTTTATTGCAATATATATATATATATGCTTGGAAATAATTATTGATATTTGTACTATATTAGATCTCCAAATGTAGGAACGTTTTAAGAGTAGAAATGTACGATTACAAGTCATATTACTCTTAGGCAACACTCCATAATTGGCCCAAGTAATTGATTGATAATGGTAATGTGATTATTGTTGCATCATATTGTTCACATTACGACAAAGAGGTCTTTAGTCATTTATTGTTATCAGTCATGTATGGGGTTTTACCTGTTTGCCCATTGATAATGAATATAAGGATCCCATTAAAGTTGAATATGTATTCTTGTGTAGCATATGACGATCCAAGTAGCAGATTGTTGGAATATATTTATTTGATATATTTATGGATTGACAATAATTTAGAATGACGTGGTAAATAAACATATTTGGTTATTGTCTTAAGGATGTCTAAATTAAAAGTAATCGAGTTAATTATTTAATTAATTAAATTGGACCTATGGGTGAAAAGGAGTTATGGGCTCAAGTGTGGTAACCGATTTGAATTTTGGCACTGTGGTGAAGAGGGCCCAAATCTCAACACTTAAGCCTGAATCAATAAATCAAGGATATAAATTGAATTATCAATTTATCGGGTTATAGTCCCCGATACAAGGAAGAAATAAAGGATGGGCTTTACAATGTTCGGCTTCACATTGTAAAGTCTATAAATAAAGGGCTATGTTTAAAAATTTCATCATCCTAAACCCAATTAGAAATACGGTTGCTTCCTTGAGTGTCTGGAAATCTTTTCTTTTTTTACTAATTTGATTTTTCATGTTTCTCAATTTCATAAACGGAATTGCTGAAGACCGAAAAGGAATAAAAGAAAATACTAGATGGGTAGTCGTGGGCAAACCTGTAAGTGTTCTTGGTTTTCTAGTTTATTCATTAATTAAATCTATAAAAGAATTTAATTATCTTTTCGCAATTTGTTATATATTATTTGATGTGATTTCGAATAATTTATAACAATATTGTATTTTAGGTTGAATCCTTTTTATTAAGATTAAAAATAGTGTTAGAAAGACTCGTCTTTTTATTTAACAAAAAATATCCTATCAAATTTAAGTTTTGGAAAAAAAAAGTATAATCAACCGATTATTTTGTTTTTGAAATATAGACCTAATAAACTTTTTTTAAGTTATTTGTTTAATTATAAGAATTATTTTTATTTAATAGAAAAATCATTTTAGAATTATGTAATAAATAAAATTTCAAAAAAGAGATGGTAAAGATTTGATCAGGCTCGCATGCTTAAATGAATTTTTTTTATTTGAATTTAATCAATTCATATGGATAAAGACTTAATAAGTTGAACTTATTATTGGTTATTAATTCCGTCCGCAAACATAATTTTTACTATTTAGATCTAAAATCCGTAAATTTTATTCAAAATTGACTTTATTTTATAATTAAATATAAAATTTTAAATTTTAAAATAAAAAAACCTAACTAAATAAACCATTTAATATTATTAAAATAAACAAATATAATATTTTGTATGCACTCGTGTTGTGTTTTAATTAATAGGAATAAAATAAACAAACACAAAACATTTTTAAAACTTTTTATACTATGATTTATAGTATTGTTGTTTTGGATATAAATTATAAATATAAATTATAAGTAAGGAGACTTACCATATAAGGTCCATCTTACAAACCTATTACGTATAAAAACTTAAAAAATATAAGAGAGTTAATAACTAAAATACCATGTATAAAATCCGGCAAACAACTTCACACATTCTTTTTGTTTTATTTTGTTTTATTTAAATATTTTAAATTTCACATCTTTTAAATCGTAACACGAAAAAAGAAATCTGAAAATACCATTGGTTTTGTTTTTTTTAAGACCACTAGTACCACTCATGATATATTTTGAATTTTTTTATAAAAATAAAATTTACACATGTTTCTCATTATATGGTTTCGCATCTAGTGGGCCGGTTTTGCATCTAGCATCTATCATATTGGTCCTCAATTCGCATATAGCAATGCAAAATTTAAACATATTTCGCATCTAGAAAAACAAAGAAGGTTTCGCATCTTTTTCGTTTACACTATAAATTTAAAAAAATTAAAAATTTGTATATTTTAAACCGTAATTCGAAAAACAAATATAAAAATACCATTGGTTTTGTTTTTTAAAGACGAACAAACTAGTACCAATCATGATATATTTTGATTTTTTTGTTAAACAGGTTTCTCATTATATGGTCTTGCATCTTGTGGGTTGGTTTCGCATCTAGCATCTATTATAGTGTGCCTGAATTTGTATATAGCAGTACAAACTTTTAACACGTTTCGCATCTAGAAAAGAAGTTTTCGCATTTTAATCGTTTACATTATAAATTTAAAATATTTAAAAGTTCGTATCTTTTAAACCGTAACTCGGAAAAAAAATCCGAAATATACCATTAGTTTTATTTTTTCAAGACAAACAAAACTAATACCACTAATGCTATGTTTTGAATTTTGAAAAAAAAGTTAAACAGATTTCTGATTCCTATCCTTTTTATATAATTTTGGATTTAGACATGGTTGTCTAATCGTGTTTGCACTTCCCAACACTAATTTGTTTAAAGTACCATTGTTTATATAAATATTAGACGAATGGAAGGAACCATTATATATCTCATATTATAATTTTGATTATGACTTGTTTGGTTTGTTGAGATACCAATTTGTTAAGAGTGATTTTTGTTTTAATGCAACATGATAAAAAATAAATAGAAAAAAATTGGAGAAAAAAGGATAAGTAAAAACATAAAAAGTTAAATAAGGGTATTTAGCATATTATTAGATTTTAGATGCTAAATATTCAAATGAAATGGATATTTTAGAAAATACAAAAAATACAGATTTTAAATAGATAATAATATTTTTTAAGATCTTAATGATACTTAACCATTTTAAATAACTATACAAAAGATCAATAAAAAAAAGTTCAAAATTAATTATCCAATCCTAAGTTATTTTTGTTTAAAATGTAATAAAAAACAATTATATTCTCATAAAGTAACCATGTTTTTAGTCTAAGTTAATTTACTATATTGATTATCCATGGTTAGTTTCTCACCCCTAAACAATGAGTCCAAAAACACGTAGAATACTCTAGTAAATAATTTCACACAACATCTTCTCTATTATAAATAGACTTAATATATCCTTTTTCGTTGCAATATTCTAATAAAAAGACACTTTCGGTATATTTTATGATTATATTGATATCGTAATTAAATTTATTAATATAATATATCAAAGGTTCAGATTAAAAATAAAGCATATTTTGTTAGATTTTATATTATTTTGTTATATTTTTTTATTTAATTTCGGATAAATTTATCTCTCGCAAAAAAACAAGGTGTATAAGCTAATTGGTAGATCTCTCACCATTTCTCCTTTTTTCTTTCTTAAATTCTCAAAGCCTCTTAAAAATCCTCAACCACCCGAAAATCAAAAGGGTTTGTTTCTCGAATCCGAATTCACAACGGGATAGATATATATCATACAACCTTACTATTGTATTTGTCTGTCAATTTCGTTGTCTATAGACCGTAGAAATTTAGGATTTATATTCTACCTTTAAAAACTCAGATTTTGGCATAGTTGTAGTTTTTCTATGTTAAATTGATAGCGTAGGGTTTCTTGTGATATGCAGACTATTTAAAGTTCTCGGCATGCTACTTCGTTAGGAGGTTGTGAACGTTTTTCTAAAAAAGTTCAAAATTACATTTGTTCATCCCAATGTATTTTTTTCAGGGTCGAGTGAGCACTCTCGCACCTATATAGTAAGTAGATAATGAATACGTGTATTGAAATAAAAAAAATCAATAAAAATAAAAATATAAAAATATATCAAACCAACAAATATAACAAAAAATCAAATAGTAACTAAAACAATAAATAAAAATAAAATAAAAATAAAACTAGAAAATTAAGAGTAAAGTACCATTTAAGACCCAAAACCCTAAATATTATCCATCTAAGACCCATATTTTATTTTTATTATTCTCTAAGAAAGATCTATTTTAGCTAAATATTTACCATTAAAGACCCACTAGTACCCTACGTACCCCTCCTCATTTATATAAAAAAATTTAACACCCTATCCCACCTTTTCTCTCTCTTCTTTTTTATCCATTAAATTCATCTTCCTTTCTCTCTCCAATTAAGTTAAAAACCAAAGGAAATTGACTTTCTTCATAATTATCTTACTGCATTATCTAATTACCATTGATTTACTTTAAATTAAAGATGCAGATTTGACATAAATCAGATAACGAGGCGTACCTTGTGAACATGGAAACAAGCTTCATCGACGTAAATCAGAACATCCGGTTTCCGTCCTAAAATCGATGACCTAAATTCAAACAAAAAACACTTAATCGAAAAGTGTAAACCCATAAACAATAAAAAAAATCGAAAAAATGAGTGTATATACACACACAAAGATTCTACTTGACGGCGAAGAGAGGAATGAAGAGATGATAGATGTTAGCTGCTTGAGCTTTCCAATAGTTATTAATCCCTCCAATCTTTATTCAATTTATCAGAATCTGGACATATTTGAACGCTGGACTTATGGAAGGAGATGCAAAACGTTAATACAGTAGACGCGAAACACTAATACAGATAGATGCCAAAAAATATTTTAAAAAAATTCAAAACATATCAAGAGTGGTACTAGTTTTGTTCGTCTTATAAAAACAAAACCAATGGTATTTTCAGATTTTTTTCCCCAAGGTTACGGTTTAAAAGATACAAACTTTTAAAAAATTTAAATTTAAATTTAAAGGGTAAACAATAAGATGCGAACCTTTTTTATTTTGATAGATGCGAAACCTTCTTTATTTTGATAAATGCTAAACCTTCGTTATTTTGCTAGATGCTAAACCTTCTTTATTTTGATAGATGCGAAACCTTCTTTATTGTAATAGATGCGAAACCTTCTTTATTTTATGTTGATAGGTGCTAAACTTTCTTTATTTATTTTGATAGATGATAAACCTTTTTTATTTTGATAGATGTGAAACCTTCTTTATTTTGATAGATGTGAAACCTTCTTTATATATTTAGATAGATGCTAAACCTTCTTTATATATTTTGATAGATGCTAAACCTTATTTATTTATTGTGATAGATGTGAAACCTTCTTTATATTATTTTGATAGATGCTAAACCTTCTTTATTTATTGTGATAGATGATAAACCTTCTGTATTTTGGTAGATGATAAACCTTCTTTATTTTGATAGTAAACCTTGTTTATATATTTTGATAGATGCTAAACCTTATTTATCTTCTGTATTTTGGTAGATGATAAACCTTCTTTATTTTGATAGTAAACCTTGTTTATATATTTTGATAGATGCTAAACCTTATTTATTTATTTATTGTGATAGATGCTAAACCTTATTTATTTATTGTGATAGATGCTAAACCTTATTTATTTATTGTGATAGATGCTAAACCTTCTTTATTTTGATAGATGATAAACCTTCTTTATTTATTTTGATAGATAAAGAAACAAAAAACAAAACCAATAGTATTTGGTTTAAAAGATACTACCTTTAAAAATTAAAATAAATAAAACAAAGAAAGAGAATTTAGTTACTATATTCTATATAGAAGGGTATTTAAGGTATAAAGTCCTTTAAAAATTTAAGTCTTTATCCGTAATAGGTTTGTTAAATGGGTCTGACTCTACTAAATCAAATAATAGATCTAAAAATAAATATTTTATTCCCTTTCGCCAGTGTTAGATTTTCGTTGTAGTTTTGGATTATTTAGATTATTTAAGACGAACCCAATGAAATAAATCTATTCTAAAATCTAAAAATTGAAGTTTAACTTTAAAAATAAAAATAAAAATAATTAATATTAAAAATTGAAGTTTAACTTTAAAAATAAAAATAATTTTCGATCGAACCCAAGGAAATAAATCTATTTTAAAATCTAAAATTTATTGAAAATTGAAGTTTAACTTTAAAAATAAAAATAATTAATATTAAAAATTGAAGTTTAACTTTAAAAATAAAAATTATTAATATTAAAAATTATTCCTAAGGTTATTAAACATGTATCAACAATTTATAATGCATTTTCATATTCAAATTAATCTAAATTTCACAATTATTCTTTAAAGTCGGGTTCTCTTTCAGATGTTGTAAACATCTCTACCCACCCTTCTGTATGGTTGGTTGTATCTCTAGTCCATTACCTCCTTCAATGGGGTCATAAAAAATAAGAACCTACTTCAGACTTCACTAGGTCATGGTTGTAGCGCACTTTTTTTTCCGGAGGGAACCCGCAGCCGCTACTCAGAGTGCAATGAGTGCGCACAGGGTAAACCCTTAGTCTGAGGCGATAGCCTGCAAACCAACGCCAGAAGGTAAACCACACAAGGTGACAGGCTCAGCCGAGAAAGCGTATGTAGAGGGACTTGAACTCATGACCTTTTGGTTATAAGAATGTCATGCTCAACCAACTCGGCTACCCCTTGGGGGCTTGGTTGTAGCGCACTACTCATCCAACCCAGTGGTATTGATATAGTTTAAAAAGTAGATATTACCTCTCATCAATTAATCCCGTATAAAATTGAAAGCATTAAGATTAACATCATTACTAAAGATAAAAACAAAAACTAAATTCATAACAAAATATACTACATTAAAAATCCACTGAGGTTTAATAACCCTAGAAAAAAAAAGGTTTAGCTCACAGTGAACATAACCCTAATAAGAAAAACAAAATAAGAAGAAAGAAAGAAAAGTAGATTGTTAACCGCCGCTTAATCTCCTTCGTTAGGGTATAGAAAAGTAGGTTAACAGTAGATTGTTAACCGCCGCTTAATCTCCTTCGTTAGGGTATAGAAAAGTAGATTGTTAACCGCCGCTTAATCTCCTTCCTTAGGGTTTTATTTATAGGAAGAGTTAATGGGTTTTTCTATTAACTCTAATCTCCTAAAAATAAAATGCATATCACATAGTATAATTATAATATTTATTAAATAAAACAAAAGAATTAATTTATTCTTTTAAATTATATAATAGAATTATAACTTACTATATAAAAGACCAAATATTTTATTTTCCTAAAAATAAAATCAAAATTTTTATCAAATTAAATAAAAGAATTGTATTATTCTTTTAAATTAAATAATAAAGATATTAACATTTATCATTTAGGACATTATATTATTTAGATTAGATATTTGACTAATTTCTTATATTTTTATCTTTTATTTCTTATATTCTTTTTCTAATTATCTTCAAGTCATTGGCTTTTATCTTCTTCTTTAATTATAGCTTATATCTACAATCTTAACTCATTTTTTTTTTATTTTACTCCAATTTCACTAATAAATAAAAAATAACCAAATGAGATTCTTTTTATTCATAATTAATTAAAACTAACAATTAAATTAGTATAAAAGTAATATAAAATCAAGGATAAATATCTTTTGATCATGTATTTTTAGGGATAAAATAACAAAAATATGAGAATGAAAGGAATTATACATATTCGTTGTTGTTTGGTCGTAGTGTTTGATATTGTTTGTTCGATGATGAAGACACTTGTCACCATATTTTGTTATCCATGCTGATATAACGTATTCAAAACACTTGGGGTAAGCGGCGAACATGGTGTTCAATGTAGCTAGATATTTTTCGTAAGTTTTGACTGTTTTCGCGTCGACAATATTATACTCATAAAACTCAACGAATTGTTTCGCAATCATGTTATCGACCATTAAATTTTAAACCATCCCAAGAACGTTCTTGTTAATATACTACGGGTGCAGAGCAAGTTAGTTGTGCCCGAAATATATCCTTGATTGATCACATGAGAGGTAACTCTCTTTTGGTGACAATAATGCTCATGAATACACACAGTGCCCATCATCAAACCATAAAGAACACCAAAAGTCCATGTATAATTTGGTATCTTCTCCATTATCGTAAATACATACGCAACGGTAAATGTAATTGAAGTCAAAGTTACTCCAACAATCTCTCACAATAGCATCTTATAGCTTGTCGTTTTGTACCTACAATCCATAATACTTACATTTAGGAATATATACAACAAGTCTATACTTGTATAACGTACGGAAAAAAATATTAGTGATACCAGTCCCACGTGGAATAACCACATTCCTTCTAAAAACATAACTTTATAGGAAGAATCTAAAAAGAGGGAGAGGGCTATCAATTAAAAATCAAATCGGTGATAATATCAAAAGTTTGATTTCTAGAAACAAACATCAATATAATTCAAAACTATACGAAAGATTTAATAACTTTTAACTTTTTTATATTATTATTGTTATTATTGTTGCTGTTGCTGTTGCTGTTGCTGTTGCTGTTGTTGTGTGATATTTGTCTTGTATACATAATTTTGGGGTTGAATTGGATTGGATAAATTAAAAAATTAATATTTGAATCAATCCGTTTACGAACCATTATTTTTTATAGACCTACCTAACTCATTGTATATTTGTACATAAAAGAATATGACTTTTTAGAGATAATTGAATGCATTTGAATCTGCTCGAACCAACATTGTCATACATATCTTTCGACACTAAGTATTAGATTTTATGGTTATAACAACTTTATGGCTAACCAACCTTATTTGAAGAAAAAAAATGACAAAATTTATCTTTGGTAACGAAATCACCATTGTTTGTTTAGTTGAGACCCGAGTCCGTTAGCCAAAATAGAGGCCATCATTAGATCAATGGTCCTCTACTGGCACTATACGACTAATCACTCTTATCATCTCCTAAAAATAATCTATTTTTTTGAAACTCTAGTATCGTCTCTAATCATACTGATAATCAATCTTGTCAATAATACACCGTAATATATAACATCTTTTTATTTCCGTATTTTCTAGCTAGTTGCAATCTTTAAAATTAATGATTAATGCATAAATAAATAAAAAACTTTTTGGTTATCTTAGGTGATTTTAATTATATTCGTAAACCAAAGTACTAAACAGGAGCATCTGACCTCTAGAACTCTTTCATAGGTGATTTATAAAAATGGTGTTTCTATTAGATGCTTAGTGACCTTGGGGACAAAGTTTTCCAATATTGCTGGTCAAATATATAATCCAACAATACTTTCTATTCTCAACTTGATAGTTTATTCGGCTATATTTACCATCTGTTGCATGCCCACATAAAACATCATAGCAAATCTTATCATACTATTGTTACCCTTCATCTTGGACTCTCTCACCTCTTTACTAAAAAATAATTTTGTTTCTGTAACATGTGGCAATCTCATTCTGATTTCAGCAAAATTGTTTCTATCAGGTGGAACCTTCAAGTAGATGGTTCAAAGATGTGCATCATCACTTCTAAACTTCTTCAATTCGAAAAATACTTTAACATTCTCAATTGGTGAGAATTGAAAAACACCATCGAAAAAGTTTACAAATATCAATCCACTATTTTCTGAACCCAATCAAACCACTCTTTAGACCCATTTAATTGACCTACATCTCTGCTAGTATTAACGATTCTAAAAACCACGACTTCTTCTATAGGTTAAAGAATCATTTCTCAAAAAAAACTCACGAGAAAGTTGGTTCAACTTAGATGACAGCAACACTAAATTCTTCCACAACAGCCTATAAATCGTATCTCTCAAACAAAATTATTTATATCAACGATAATGTAGTAATCTCTACAAACAGCGCCTCTACAGTATAAAATATATTTTTTCAACACTCCATAAAAGTCTTGAATTGTCTAGTAATATTTACTAACTATCCCAGACTTATCATCACTAATAGTAATAAAGCTTTGGAATAGGAAAACTACAAATCCATCTACCTCAAATAAATTTGGTTAATCAAGGATACCGAATTTTGAAAACAAGTTCATCATACCTTTAACACCTATATAATGCATTCCAACTAGAAAAAAGCCAAAGAAATATTATACCCAAAAATGACCATTTACTTTAGCGAAGCCGTATCAAAATCTTGGCCAACCATATAAATGACTCACTTTTATTTTATTGAAACTCCCCAATTTGTCTTACTCCCGTGTGAATTATTTATGGTAACATCTTTCTTTCACATGAGTTCGTGATGGTAATATTTTTCTTTATGGTAACATTTTATGGTAAAATAATATTTTGGATCATCCAATGCAATTCTATCTTTCAAAGACTACTAATATTAGTGGATTTCTTTGTGATTCATCCAAAGGTAAGATAGAACTCGCGCAAGAAGACAAATATTCTAAAAAAAATCATCATGCAAGTACTATTAAGTATCTTGAAACAATAGAGTTAAGACCCAAACTTCAAATTCGATTAGAAGTGTCACAAATCTTAAGATCATCAAGGATGGCCTTACCAAATTCTCTCTTCTCTCGGGCCTCCAAGTAATTCTTTAGAAAAAGTCATATCTTTCTATGAAAGGTGAATGTGCACCACGCATTAACTAACAATCTTGGTTTTAAAGTTGGAACCATTCTATTTTATTACATGATAGTACCTTAATAACTAACCACCTTACTTATAAAGAATGTCGACTTGTTTTTTATAAAATAACTGCCTACGTTTGGTCATGGACCTCAAACTATCTTTTTTATGGTGGTCAGCTTTTGCTTATAAAGGCAATTATGCTTGCTGAAAAAGAAATTGACAGCTATGTTTATTCTCTTACTAAAGTTTTTAAAATAACTCTTCCAAAACCTAACACGGTTACCTTTCGTTTATAAGATGAAAATCATTGGCACCAAAGCACTCTCGATTAAAATGACTTTGTACTAACATGAGGGTGACATTTTGATAATAAACCAACATATTTGGAATTAGGTGAGTGCCTTTAAAAAGTCTTAGTCAATATTTTTGATGCGATTGGATTATACTAACATGAGGATGAGATTTAGATAATAGACCAACATGTTTGGAATTAGGTGGATACCTTTAAAAATTCTTTATCAATTTTGTTGGTGCGATTCTGATTATATTTGAAAAAAACAAAACAACATTTGAAATTTTTCCCTTAAATCTTCGCTCATTTGGGGATTGTGGAAAAATCTTAAACTTAAAACTCTATTTTCCAACCTATACAAACCTGATACTGAAAATTGTGGCGTCTCTTAAAACTCTAACTTCTAAGCTATAATCATCGGCTCTTTCCAAGCTCTCGCATAAACTATTATGATAATGGTATAATTATCCGCCTCCGAATAACAATATCTAAATAATCGGTGTGAATGAACTCTTTAAGTTATTACTTTTATCCTACTTTAGAACTATTACATTGTATAGTATCAAAATAATATATCCTCGAAACTATTTTCTTAACAATTTCTTTTATATAAATAGATATTTAAATTAATCTTTAATTGTTGAATCGACTACATTTATTCAAAAGATGAAAAAAATCACTAATCGATTCGATTTAGATTTTAAAAATTAAAATCTAACGGTAAAACAATTTTGATTTCGATATCGATCAATTTTGAAATTTGAAAAGTTGAAATCTAAATGAAGTTCGACTTTTTTCCTACAATCCCACCATTAAGTTTTTAACACGATTATTAAATCTAAATCTATATATATATATATATATATAACAAATTGAACAGACAAAACTAAAATAATTGAACATACAGATGATTCAATTGAACATGCAGATGGTTTGATTTTTATTACCTGAAGAATGAAACAAATAGGTTCAATACTTATAGAAAATATGATTCAAAGGTATCTTAGTAATTATGAGACGTTCAGACTTCCTAATATAACTCTCACTACTTCACTAAGTCATTTAGTAGTTAGGAATTCATTTGAGTTGTCTGTTTCTTTGTGTGCTTTTTGCATGTCTTTCTCGTGTCCTGTTCGTGCAAAATCGAACAACCAATCATGATTTTCAATTTCTTTATCATTTGTTTCTTCTGATTCCTTTTGAATATTTTTGTCCAGTTTATTTAAATTTATAGTCTCAGATTCCGAAATAGAACCACCGAGAGAAGAGGATCCACTTTAATTTCTAGATACTCAGGAGGCTTCTTCTCTTCTTCCTCTACCAAGGGATTTTTTTGTTCTGGATCAACCTCAATGATATACAACCTCAACATTTCAACTGACTCGACTACATCTGATTTAAGTTTACTATCAACAGACAGCTCTGTCAATCTGAGCTCGTCCGTACACGTTATTGTCACGAAATCTCCATCGTTATCCTTATACTTGTTCAAAATCAACTTTAATGCTAGAAATCTTGTACTCACAATCTCCTTCAAAACCTCAAAGTTACAGTTAACAGGAATCTGACTAAGCCTTATATCATGCCCAAAAACAAGCTTCAATTTTATCCGCTTGATTTGAACAGCCAAATCTGTTATATGCTTACAAACCAATACTGCATTCGACTCAGATAAATCCACTTCAACTTGACCATCATGGTATGTTGCCGTACTAATACCGCTTTTAGAAGAGCCCTGCAAAACCTTCAACATAACCTTGGACGATTTGTTTTTGCTCTTACGCGGACCATTTTCATTCACGATACCACTCTGTAACTTCTCTACCTTATTATTACCACCAGACAACACATCCGAACCATTTTGTACCTTCTTTGGTGTGAGGTGTGCTGGTAGACAAGGCCCGAGTACAGGAATCGGTGCACCGCGCACAGCTGCAGCACCAAGGGCAACTGTTTGATTAATAACTAAAGCCATGTTGTCCGGTTCATTAACAATCTCAATCGAAAAACAACTTTCCCATTGTTGCTCGTTGCTCTCTTCAACATCATTTGCAACATTTGCATCGGATTCTACAATTTTCGAATAACAATTTGGTTTAATGTGGCATGGTTTGCCACAATTCTTTCAAATAAGCTTTGCACGACAATCCGAATTCATATGTCCGGTCCTTCCGCATCTAAAACATGTCTGTTTAAAATGGTTTGTTGACTCCCCACCCCCAATTTTTGTCTGCTTACCGCCATTTTCAAAATGACTTTGGGTGTTTTTCCACCTTGACCTGTCTTTGGTAAAAAATGTATCTTCAACATCAGCAGAATACTTACCAAGCATTTGTTTAACCAGTGCTTCCTGGTTGGAGAGTAGGTTCTCTAACTCGAAAATTGATGGTTGGTTAACTCATCCTTGTATGATGATATAAATGGCATGAAATCAGATCGTAATCCACGATCAAATAACGTTTTAGCCTTGCATCACTGATAGGTTCATCACTATCCAAACCTGAAATTTCCAAACATACATTCTTAACCTTAAGAAAGTAATCATAGATCGACATATTACCTTGTGTTAACGAAACAAGCTCATTCTCAAGGTATTAAAGCCGCATAGTATTTTTCTGGGTAAATAACTTGTCAAGAGTATCCCACATATCCTTTGGAGAATCCAATGCACGAACATGATCAATAAATTCCTTACTAATCGAAGTTCTCAATACGAATAAGGCTTTTTCGTACCTTACTTTCCATTTCCTCCTTAACTCGGTGTTTTCTGGAGTATCACTCGGAAGTATCTCGGTACCGGAAACAAGATCCCATAAATCTTGTCCTTGAAGGAAAGCCTCCATATACAACCACCAATATTGGTAATTGGTTCCAATGAGATTCTCTGTTGACATAGGAGAAACTGGATTACTTCCATTCATATTGAAAGAAAAAGATAATAACACTTGACAGGATTTGTATTTCAATGGGTAATAAAATCAAACACTTGATATGCATATACCTTGCTCTGATACCATGAAACAAATTGAACAGACAAAACTGAAACAATTGAACAGACATATGAAACAATTGAACAGACAGATGGTTTGATTTTTATTACATGAAGAATGAAACAAAAAGGTTCGGTACTTATAGAAAATGTGATTCAAAGGTCTCTTAGTAATTATGAGACTTTCAGACTTCCCAATATAACTCTGACTATTTCACTAAGTCATTTAGTAGTTAGGAATTCATTTGAGCTGTCTGTTTCTTTGCGTGCCTTTTGCATGTTTTTTGCGTGTCTTGTGCGTCTTGTAACTTGAATAAAGAGTGCACTATTTTTTACTATATATATTAATCAACAAGGTTTGTAAACGGGATCCGAAAAAACACATAAACAAACAAAATTTACGACCAAAACTTTCTCAGAAATAATAAAGTAGATTTTACATATTAAAAACACTGGAATTTAATGGAGAAATTAATAAAAATATTGATTAATCAGTAATTCAGAAAACACACTGATATCTAATCAAGTAATACATGTGATGATCACTAATACATGTGATTTTCCGATCGGAATAATGGTGTTTCAACATCTCCAAAAATCATAACCAATTCTTAGTATCTTCAGGCAACAATACTAAATTCAAAATGGAAAATACGTGCAGCAAATATATATAAAATATATTATAAGTGACGGATTAAAACAGGTTTTACATCTACCAATTTACTTATATCATACGTATTGAATCTATCATATTAAGACATACATGTTTTGCATTTATCGCTTTCCTGATGCGTTAAGGTTCACATCTATCACATTATTAAAAAAAGGTTGTGCATCTAGTGTATTTTACTTCATGCTTGGTTTCGAAGATTTATATATAACATAAGAAAAATAACATGTATTCCAATATAAAACAGTAAATAACAAAAACTTACCATTGTTATCATCCTTAGCTATTGCCAGATAGTAACACCCCTTTATATTTCCCCGTTAAAAAGTTTCATCATTATATAAAATTTATCGACAAGAATTGAAACCATACAGACAAGAATCGAATGATATGAAACAATGATTGAACATATTGGTTTCCAAAGAATACTCCAGTATGCAATCACTGTTGCTATAAACAATATTCACTGTTTTAAAATAACTCTTAACTAGTTTATATGAAGTATAACTATCTTCATATACAACCCTTTTAGATTTCTCTAAAGCAAGACATGAAACGCGGTAAGAAATATCTAAACCATGGTTAATTTTTAAAAATAAATTCATTCTTGCAGCTGTAACATCAACTCTCCTCCTAACACAATCATGTATTTCGTTCATAATCAAATCCGATGATAAATGCTTTCTATTTTCTATCCTAAAACCAATTGCACATGTATGACTTTAAACATACTTCTTAATAATAAAATCCAATAAACCTCTTTTGTTTAGAATAAATTCTCCAAGGACAACCCTTTGAATCTTTCTTCGTGCAATAAATAGTTACTCTTTGTTTATTATTATATAAATATTTTAAAGTAAAACATTATTGTAAATCCAACCGACTAACAACTAATTTTACACCTAACGCACCATCTTCAAAGACATGTCCAACACCACTAATTTTATTAACCCAACCAACAGTAGCAAGTGCTTTGCTCTTGTGACAAATAGCATTAACACCAAAAAATTCACTAGTTTCTCCACAAACAATATCTTCATCTGAAGCTTCAAACATCCTTTGAGCAGTTTCTATAATATTATCACCAACAACAATACTGCCTTCAACTTTAATAGTAACAATTGAAACACATATAAACAACTGATACCAAAGCAATTAAATCACCATCACTACCTAAAATAACATTTTTTAGATCACCACAAGAGTATCTTTATCTGAATTTACCTTCTAACAACGTATCATATCTACTTAGAATAAATTTAACAATATCTTCAAAATTAGCAAACACACCAAGATCACAAATTGTAGGCTCTTCATTTAGTTTAAAAATACACAATGTACTACTAGACATACCGTACCTGCGTTAAAGAGAAAAATAAACAGGTTTTGAATATATTATTATAATAATAAATACATATGTTTCGCAACTATCAGTAAAAAAACAAATATAAATATTTTGCAGCTAACACTAAATAGGTTGAGAATTTATCAGTACAACGAATACATATATTTCACATCTACTAGTACAAAAAAACACAAGTATTTCGCAGATAGTTGTTGATAAGGGAAAGAAAATATAAATAATAACAAGGTTGATTATATTAAATATACAGATTAAATTTATGTATTTAGTGACCAAGGACTAAACTAAAGTAAACATAAGGGATCATGGGGCTAAATGATATACTTTTAGAACTTGTTTGTAAAGAGTAATGGGTGTGGTGAGAAATCCACTTTAACAGTGGTAATCATGTAATTTTAATATTCACCTCATGTATTATATAAAGAACATTCATTTTTTGGGAAAAGGGCCAATGATTAGTCAGTTATTGCTACATTTATTCTTTTTGTCCCTTTCTCTCTCTCTACTAAATTTTGCTAAAGACTAAATTTTGCTACAGACTAAAAATAGATGAAAACCTAACTGAAATACAACAAATAAACTACATTACCAACTTAATAATAGATGAATACCAAAATTCAGAAAGAAAACAGATATCAAGTACCCTAATATTTCGAAATCAAAAAATTCGAGTTACAACACACAAATCGACTTGTCTAAATAGATATCCCAAATCAAAATTTGAAACCAAATAAAAACATTATCAAAATCATATGAAAACAAAATAAAAACAAGAAATCGAATACAAAATTAAAGAATCACTTATACTGTTAGGTATTGTTCTATTAATGTAGAGAGAAAAACAAATTAGAGAAAAAAGGGTGAAATATGGGTTTTAAAATCTTTTATATAATAGAGTAAGGTAGTTAGAGTATTAGAGGATCTAATATGGAAAATATTTGGGTGAATTGGGTCTTTCTTAGAGAAACATGAAAATATTGGTCTTAAGTGGACAATATCATTGGTTTTGGGTCTTAAATAGTTACTTCACCCTTCATTTTTTTCTTTTGTTTGAAAATTACGGTAGCTAGGGGCCTTGATTTTATGAACTAAATAGTTATAGGATAAGACTATGCTTCTTCTCCAAGAATAGAGTTCTTGATTTTTGTTTTCTTTCATCTCCTATTGAAGCTTCATCTCAAGCCCGGTTCTGGTTTCCATTAACCTTCTCTAAGGATTAGAGATTCATGGGGTTTTTGTTTCTAATCTGCAATCTACGAGTGAAGTTATCGGGTATTCTCAAAAGCTCTTTTTCTTATTCTTCTATAACAGAGTTTCATAATTTTTCCATCCTCTGCCACTAAAGCTTCCTTAAAAACTTGATTTTGTTTGTAATATGCGATCTAACAATTTGTTTGCAATTGAAAATTTGTTTGATCTTAGATACTCAATTAACAAAGGACAAGATACCTTGAAGTTTAACATAAGAGAATACAACCTGAAAAGAAAACATATGCAGAACCATCGTGCAATGTGGATAAAACAGAAGAATGTTACACAATATACTATCAACACAAAACAGATCATATCTTAGTTTAATTTCCCCTTAGCTTGAAAGATTCTCTGATTAATCAAAGAAAATACACGTTAATTGGATAGCTCAACCAAAGAATCCCTAAAAAGCAGATTATTGATGATTTCTTACAAAGGATAAAACTTACGAATGAATACAATATCAGTATTTTAGATTCACGATACATGCTGTTTGAATTCAATTCTAAAGATAACATATGCAGAGTTTGGTCTAGGAATATCTAGTACTTGGGTAATTCAACCATGAGTTTGCTGAAATGGACTCTTGAATTCAATACGAAATCCAAATGTCATATTAGTCATGCTTTAGATCAAGTTTGAAAGATTACATGAGTACATGTTTAATGAAAATATAATCTAGTCTATAGCAAAATCGATAGATAATCCGCTAAAAATTAAAATCCTTGAGAATAACAGAGCCAATCAAACCCCTTGCTTGGCTTGGCTGGAATTGGATCTAATTCAAAAGATACACCACAATGTTTGGTTGGATTTGGGGACAACGAAGGGTGTTGGATAAATGCTCGATATAAGGATCTTCCAATATATTGTGATCATTATTACCATATTGTCTAAGATTCCACTTTCTGTAATTAAGGTTCAAGGGAAAAACAAGAACATAGATTCCACTAACAGTAGAACAAATAATAAATGATTAGAAAAAGGGCCTGAAGATGAAGCTATAAGGAACAAAAAGAAAGATACAATCAGAAACTGAAGTCCATTATTGTACATCATACTCAGACGATAGTATTAAACTCCAAAATCATCAAGCAACCCAATAAGACTCCTTTATATGCCTCACAAGATAGTGCAATAAATACCCCAAAGGATAATGAAATTATAGATGTTATTCAATCATTGGAAAGAGATTATATCCTGGACTATAAGTTTTGAGGCTTCTACTCCTAACAAAGATAGTATTAGAAGCTTGCAAGTTACTCCTACATACAAGAACAATGATTGTGACACTGAATTCCAAAAAGTCTTGAATAAAAAATTAAAATATGCTAGAGGAATGAAGAAAACTAAAAACATGGCAATAAAATCCCTTCAATTTTTAGAGACAACTAAGTTAACCAAGCCTAATTCTAGATGATGAAGTTCTTAAACTAGAACTTGAAAGGTATCAACAATAAGTCTACAATTAGAATACTCAAGTTCATCATTTCTAAAGATCATATCAACCTGGTTGCAATTCAGGAACCTCTTACCAGTGGTGATAACATGCTTTCTATCTCAGGTAAGATTGATTTTGAACATTATACTGGTAATTCTTTTAATAAAATATAGTTTTTCTGAAGAAAAAAAAGAGTTTTCTAGTTAAATTAATTTTAAACCACACTTAATACTTTTATATGGAAATCATTGATAATAATCTTAACCTTAACTTTCTACTAACGATTGTGTATGCAAAGTGCCAACGTTATAACATGAGAGATCTCTGGACTTCTCTGAGAAATATTTTAACAACAACTAATAACATGGACTGGATTACTATGGGGGATTTCAACTCAATTTCTTCCTCATACGAGCATATTAATTGATTAACTTACTCAATGGAAAACAGTAAAGATTTCAATGAGATGATAAATGAGTGTAACCTTGAAGATGCAAGTTACTTTGGTTCTAAATATACATGGAATAAGAATTCTAAATGAGAAAGAATATATATGGTTTTAGTTAAATCTACATGGTCTAAACATTGAAAGGAAATGAAAGTGATGCATATGGCCTAAACATGTTCTCATCATAGTCCATTATGCATCACTATTAGTAATGATAAAACTACTAACTAAAAAAGTTTCAAATTTTTAGACATGTTAACACTAGACTCTGATTGTATTCCTTTTGTGAAATATAACTAGAATATGCACATTTCTGGTTACCCTCTCTTTATTTTTTGGCAGAAACTAAATAGGCTTAAACATGCTATAAATTATTGGAATAAATCCCACTTTGGTAAAATATTTGACAAGGTTCAAGATGCTGAAATTCAGATTAAATGCATGGAGATTCAGCATCAGGATGTAAACAATAATGAGTCCAAAGTTATGCTTTCCAAGGCCAATGTTGGGATTCTCTTAACTCTATAAATGAAAGAGACTTATTGGTTCTAGAAGTGCTATACAACTTGGTTGAATGATGGTGACAAGAACACAAAGATTTTTCACAGTTTTGTTAACAAAAAAAGAAAGAAGAACATCATCAATACCATTAAGGAATGAGATTAATGGATAACTGACAATAATCGTATTGGTCAATTTGTTGATACATTTTTTAAAAACCTTCTCACCGAACCTCCATATTCTAGGAATGATGAGGAAAAGAACCTCATGAACAACATTATCTTTAATAACATTCCTAAGATAATCAATGTCACATATAATAATAATAATAATAATAATAATAATAATATGTTTTCCATTCATAATGAGCTTGAGATACATGGAATCATTACTAACCTTAAATCTTCAAGTACTGCAGGCATGGGTGACTTCAATGGATGCTCTTACAAGACTTGTTGGCAGATAATTAAGGAAGATCTTTGCTTGGCTATGGCTGACTTCATCAAGGGACAAAAAATTCCTAAATGTATTATGGCAACAAGTATTTGTTTAATCCGTAAATCCTCCAACCTTACTAATTGGAATGACTTTAGGTATATTAGCCTTTGTAGTATGCTCAACAGAATTATGTTCAAGATTTTCAACAATATATTAATCTTGATTCTCCCTAAATTTATCTCTAGAGTTCAAGGGGATTATGATCCTAATACCTTTGTTCATGATAATGTGTGAATTTCTAAAGATTTTATATATGATCTCAACAAGAATAAGAAAGCTAGTAACATCATGATTCAAGTTGATATGTCAAAAGCTCTTGATAAGCTTTCACACAGTTTTATCTATAAAGTTCTTGATTCCTTTGGATTTTCTATTAATTTGTCAAACTAATTAATAACTTAATTAGCTTTGTTTATGTGTATATACTGATTAATGGGAATGTGTTTGATTTCTTTAAAACTAAAAAAGGTTTTAGACAATGGGACTCTTTGTCCCTCAGTCTCTTCATTCTCGTCGAGGAGGTTCTTATAAGGGGTATATATAAGCTTTTTAAAGATAATAAAGCAATGCAATTATATTCAAGAAATAACTTATTAATCCCTAGCTTATTGTTTGCTGATGATATCTTGATATTTACTAACAAGTTATATGCTTCTATTGAGAATCTAGGCAAGTTTTTGTAGATTTATCAGAATGTGTCTGAGCAAATGATATACAACCAAAATACTAAAATCATCATTCCTTCAAGAGTCAGTAACACTAGAATATCTACCATTACCAACCTATCAGGGTTCAGATCAAGCACTCTTCCAACTGATTATCTAGGCATTACATTAAATAACAACAATAAAGCCAACAATTTTGTCAACATCATCAACAAAATTCATTTGAAGATAAAAGAGTGGAAAGACAAGAATTTATCATTTGGTGGGAGGTTAACTGTCATTAACTCGGTCTTGATGGCTATACCTAGCTATTGGGCTCAAAGTTGTTCTATTACTAAATAAATTGTTTATACGATTGAAAAAAACAATCAACAAATTTTTGTAGGGTTCTTCTTCTACTGAAAACAGTATGCACTGGACTTCCTAAACTGTCTTTTGTACCCCTTCAATAAATGAGGTCTTAATATCCGGAACATATCTTATTTAAAGGATATTTTCGATTGTAAACCGTGGTTGAATTTCTGGAAAAACAAAAAAGCTTATGGGCATATCTGATGCATAGTATTTACTGCAGGACTCTTCATCCACTGCAGACTTTTTTACACTGGAGCTGGCTCTAATACATAGAACAGACTAACTAAGATAAAAAAGCTAGTTGAGCCTAACATAATGTGGAACTTGGGCAAAGGAAATATTGATTTTTGGATTGAAAATTGGTATGGTCAGCCATCTCATATTGTTTTCAATGATAATTGTGACAACTCTGGTTACATGCATCAATTGGTCAAAAACTTCTGGAGGGATGCCATGCTTAGAATCTTCTTAAACAAAAACTATTGAGAAAATTCGAGAGACTTATATTCTCAACAATCAGGAAGACTCAATTCCTTGGAAACTTTCCAAAGACACCAATTTTAACACAAGACTTACCTGGAGCCACCTGAGAAGCAAGTATAACAAATCAGACCTGTTTGGTATGATGTGGAACTCGGTAATCCCTAAAAAAATATTTCCTTGCATGGAAGCTTCTTCATAATTTCATTCATGTTGACACAATCATGCACAAAGAACATTTTAGTATTTTTCCAAATGCCAATTTTGTTGCAACATTGAATCGCCTAAGCATCTCTTTTTAACTGTAAATGTGTGTGGGGTTTATGTTGCTATTACGTTGACTTCTTTAAAATCAGAATTGAGAAGTTTATGACTATAGCTCACATACTTAGAGCTTGGTTCTGGTCTACTACTCAAATTATTCATGTTAGAACCATATTGCCTGTAATTATTCTGTGGACAATATGCAAAGCTAGAAAGAATAGCAAATTCAACAATAAGGAGCATCGTACTAATTATAATATCAGGTACATTGACAATATAATTTTATGTCTTGATCATTCTAATAGTCTTAAGTCCAAGCATTGGAAGAAATATTTTAAGGTTGTTAAAGATCTGGGTTGCATTGGTTACATAGCTGAAAGCAGAAAGCCCAGCTACCAAAAGGGGTGCCCTCCCAGTTCTGATTATATTAAAGTTAATACGGATGTTTCCCGCCAATGGAATGGAAATTCGAGTGGTGGCATATTGATCAAAGATCATAATGGAGAAATCGTTCGTGAAGCTACTTATCTTTATGCAAAGATGACTCCGATTACGACAGAATTTTGGCCTCTGTTAGATGGTTTGCTGCTCTGCAAAAGGAATGGATGGAAAAACATTATAAGCGAAATTGATTCATTCATCTTAGTTAACATGATTTTGAACGGTATATATTCTTGGCCTTAAACCAAACTTTGCATTGCTATAGAAGATTGTTTACCTCAACTATGTATATATCTCACATTTCAAGGTTCCAAAACAAAGCAGCTGATTAGGTAGCTAAATGAACCTTTAAATGTAAGATGAAAACTGACATTTTCAATATTCATACACCAAATCCTTTAAAAGCGATCACCTTCTTATAAAGTTTAAACATAAATTACTTTAACATGGAAGACTAACTTAGTTTTAATTATGATTAGTGAAGTACCTTCTTTGATTCGTGAAGTTCCTTTCTCTGATCGATAGCAAGATTTGCTTGACAATTACCCATATCATTTTTCTTTTTTTCCTGGTTAGGATTTCAAGAGAGGACGAAGGAAGTCGAAGAAGACACTAAGGTTTTTTCGAGGTTGGAACTCTTGAGTTTCATTGACGACAAGCTGAAGATTATGATGTTTTTGATTAGTTCAAAATTGATTCTTTCTCTGTTCTTGGAGTTTGGCGCTGAATCTATAAAATTTTAGGACATTACCTTTGTTTGAGTTTAGCCTATTAAACTTTTGTAAGCCTCGTTTGTAAATATATGTAAATTTCTTAAGAGAATTAAATTGGACATAATATACTTATATAGTAAAAAATTTACACAATAATATTTTTGTCCAAAACAACTATTCAATATTACGATTGGACATTTAGGATTCTGAAAATTAACTATTTGTTTTAAATATTTTATTTTATATTATACTAGTTATCAAATATTTATTAGCCATCTATCAGTAACATAGTTGGGGATAAAACATCTAATAGTAATCTAGGAATTGACATAATTTGATTCGTAAGCCAAAAACAAATTTGCATCGAGTCTGTAATTTAAATCAAGACAATAATATTAAACCGCAGTAATTAATCGACAAAAATGAGATGTTTATAATTATTATTTTAAGAATATGTGGCTGCCCATAGTCATATCAAAGAAATACTACAATTCATCTATATATCGCCAATATATCCTCGGAATCTCTCTTGGGATACCTAAACACCAGAATAACATCAATAATTATACTAAGTTTTTATCTTTCCCTCAAGAATATAAAGCATTTACATTTCACCCCCAATGTTACAACATGAATTTCGCCTCCCAATTAGAACCTCAACTCAGCAAATATGTTGTCAAGAACAATTTACTTATATGAGATTTTACCACCTGAAGTCTTACTCTGGCTTCAAAGAGCCACTAATCTGAGGATCACTCTGGTAATAAACAACATCTCCGGTGTCTGGAACAAAGTGGTCTCTTTTCAAGCTTTTTAACAAAACATCGATAAGGTGAAACGGCAGAGGCTTAGATTTAGCAGGCTCCTTGTAGTATTTTCCAAATATCGGCTTAGCAGCCTGAGTCTACACAGTCATGAGATGAAATCATAAGACTTTAAACAACGAGAAAACGAAGTACTTAGAGTATAAAAAAACAATACATTTTTCAAAAAGAAACCTTATGATATCGTTAACCGAAAAAAAAACAAATTATTTAATGTTTTTGCTTTTATTAATCTTTCTTTGCTTTACTCTTTAGTGTTTATGTGTTACTTCACTATTAAAATCTGCCTAATAGTGAATGTAGATTATGTATATTATCGTAAAAAGGATCAAAACCAAAAAAAAAAGGCATCCTAAAGGACCTATTCCATATATGTTAGGCCTAGAGGACCACAACAATATATAGCCCAAACCTGCAAAAACATAAATGGATTTTAGCCAAGATAAGATAAAGAAACTTACTGCCTCTACTAAATGGTAATGAGGGATTTGAGGAAAAAGATGGTGTATAACATGGGTTCCGATATCATGATGGATGTTGTTGATTAACCCGTAATCACGATCAATTGTTGTTAACCCTCCTCGCAAGTAACTCCATTCCTGCCCGATTCGACTTAACAAATTAGTCTATGAAATAAAGAACTAAACTTGTACATCAAATTGGAATATAGATCTTTTACAGTCTTTCTTTTCGATTGAGTTTGTATCTAGAAGAATTGAAAGGAAAGACAAATTGGTGTCAAATAAATAAATGTTTTTCCTAATCATTATATTCTGACACTAGTTCTTTTAGAACCTGATAGCAAAAAAGTTCTAAAATATCAACTGACATTTAACTAAGTTACCTCTCCTCGATACCAAGGAAGTTTATCTTCATGTCCATGGTGATGCAAATATGTAACGAAATCCAGCCACATAACATAAACCTATTGACAAAATCAAAGCTAAAGTTAGAATATTTTCAATGAGAAAGAAAACCAAAAAAAAGGAGAGTTATGAATTGTTTACCCAATATGGAACTACATAAAGCTTGAGGATTTGAGTTGGTCCCATAACAAAGGACAAGCCAATAAGCAAGCCAACCATTGCTGTCCAACAGATAGTAGAGGTAATAACATCTTTCTTCTCACTTGGGACAAATAAGTCACTGTCTGGGTGATAGTGAGAACCAGTTTTGCCTGGACTTCTATCCCACTGCCCACAAAAACATAAATAACCTTCGTTATATGTTTAATTTGTTCGGTTTGATAAAAAAATTGGGTAACTAAGGGTCTGTTGGGTGCCATTAAGCTTTTTGGCTTTTTAGTATAAGGATAAACTTGCTTTGTTGGTCTGACTATTTCAGTTTTAAGCTAGATTTCTTAATCCAATAAAAACGTTTAGCTTTTTTATATTTTTTTACATTTTTCTTTACGGAGTTCCTTTACCAGCTTCCTTATACAAGTTTTCATCAAAAAACGCATTTTTTTTAGTTCTAATTTGGACTATAACATGATTTTTAATCTTAAAGAATTAGTTTTTTTCTTATGCACGAAAAACTTATTCGAAAAAATAAACATTTTGCCCTTGCTTATTTAGATCAAGCTTTCTTGATTATAAGCTGGGCACCAAAACGAACTACAAATAATCGCAGAAGTTCAAACAAATGCGATTGAACGGTCAGAAACCCGCCAGAAACGGAAGATTTGATTCGGTTGTGGACAAAGTTTAGCAACAGCCATGAATGTATACTATATTAAAGATTTGAAGATATGATAAAATGCAAAACATAATTTTAACATATAAAATATATATAATTTTTATTTAAAACTCAACAATTTCGGTAATCTTTTATTCTCAAGAACAAAAATTTATAAAACTAAAGTAGTCTTTTCTGTCACACATCTAAACAGGCGAAAAAGGTTCCATTTTCGATTTTAGTTCCTTATACTTAACTATGAACTCTTTCCTCTCGAACTTCTTATGATGGAAACAGAACCGTATACATCGAATTAGTGATTCTCTAAATTTACATTCTACTACTTTTCCTACAAAACAAATTATAGAATGTGTAAAAACAGTTACCAGATAGAAAGGGTAAGCAAGCATGGGAAAGGGAGCTTTGAAACGAAAAGTTAATTGGATTTTATCCAAGCTCCTGAATAATTTTTCGGACATCTGAAAGGGAAGATAATATAAGAAATAAATTAACGGTTAGGACTCGAAAAATCAACAGAGAAAGCCAGAAGAATAAAGAAAAAAGAAAAAACGGGAACAATTAACCAACCGGGTGCCATGATTCATCGTTCTCAACATGACCATGGTTTTGGTGATGAGTTCTGTGGCTAATTCTCCTATAATATGAAACACAAACATATTTATAAGTCTAAGTCCAAATACAGAAGAAAACAACTTAGACTACTAGAAAATAGTTCCAATTTGTTAAAAATATGACTAACTATTTTCTTTCTCTATCTCAATTGAAAGCAAAAGAAGACATCAATTTGAATATGATAGTACTCAAAATATCCCTCATTCTATATGATTACTGTCTCAAAATAACCAACAGAATAATGTTTATAAAAAAAGCTCAAAGATTCATACCATCCATTATAAGGCACAAGGATTGAAGAATGTAAAAGATGCCCAACCACGCTATTTAGCTTATGATTGTTAGAGAAACTTCCATGTCCACTACGAAATCCAAATCAAAATCCATTATTTATTATTCATTATTCAGCTTAGAATTCATTAAAAAAAAGCACTTGATACGAAGATTACCAGTCGTGTCCAAGAACAAACAGAGCCCAAAACATAGTTCCTTGTGCGACCCAATACAGAGGCCAAACAGCCCAGCTATTAGCCGCAGCAGCCGCCGCAGCTAACCCTAAAACAATAACAACATCTCTCACTACATAGCTCATAGACCTCCATGGATTCTTAACCCAACAATGTTTCGGTATCGCAGCTCTAATATCGGCTAGCTTGAAAGGCGGTGGTGAGCCGGGGTCGAATTCTGCTACTTCGTCTTCCTCTTCAGGTGTTGTAGAGGCGATTTGAAACGGAGCACTTACTCTAAGCCCTAATTTTCTTTCTCTAAACTTGATTAAAGAGAGTTTTGTTAGATCCGGTGTGGCTCTGTTGTTTGTGTGCGAAATTGTGAGCTTGTGTGATGTGATTGAGGTTCTTGGTGCGCGGAAAATATGAGGAAGAGGGTTTAGGGCATATTGTGATAAGACCCAGCTCGCCATTGGACCTAGTTTAGAGCTTTGGACAGAGAATTTGAATTCTATGTGGCTCCGAGTCTTCCAATGGCTTTAGATAGAGAATGAAGAAGTAACTATGTGAAGGAGAATAAAAGGAAGCCGAGATAGAGCACGAAACTAAAATAAAATTAATTATTACTTTTAAGTGGTGGGTTAACACGCATTCAATATTAACTTTTTCTGGAATAATACCATAATTAATTAGGTAAATACCATAATTAATTAGGTAAATGACATTTCTTTTGTGCAGTTGTAATAATGAGAGAGATTATATTTTTGTAGACGTCTTTATTTTTTTTGTTTCATATCAGTTTTTTTTGTTAATATACCATAATTAAATAGGTAAGTGACATTTCTTTTGTGCAATTGTAATAATAAGAGAGATTACATTTTCTAAGACGTTCTTATCCTTTTGTTCTATATCAGTTATTTTGTTAATACACCATAATTAATTAGGTAAGTGACATTTTTTTTCAATTGTAATAATAAGAGAGATTATATTTTCTAAGATCCTCCTTATCCTTTTGTTCCATATTAGTTCTTTTGTTAATATACCATAATTAATTAGGTAAGTGAGGATAATTAAAAAATATATATTATATTATTATTTTCAGCTAAAAGTAATTTATAACTATTAAATAATATTTATAGGTTTTATATTATCAAAGTTATTTATTTTGGAATTTCAACTAAAAATATAAGAAAACGTTTTCGAAATATTTTAAAATATTAATTTAAAAATAAATGTTAATTTAAAAATTTAATCAAAATCAACTTTTAAATAATTTTAAAATTCCGTTTTTTTAAATCTGTTTTTTTTTAAATTAAACATTGTAAAAATTCAGTTAAATTTTCATTTTTTAAACAAATTAATTTTTTAAACATCTTTATTTAAACATTTTTTATTTAAAAAGTTGAATGTTCATTATTTTTGTTTCTTTATTTGAAATTAAGGTTTTGTTTTGTAAAACAAATATGGTTAATAGTGTTTTTCAAATCAAATTTGAAAAATAAATAATGGTTAGAATATAAATAAACACTCTACAAAATTTAAGAGGTGATTTTAATTTTAATTTTAAATTATAGAAATGATTATTTTATAATTACTATTTTCCATATCAATTCATTTATTTATTAGTATTAGAACTTCATTTTGGAAATTCTATTTTCTTTGTTCGCATGATTAATATCTTTCTTTATTTATTTATTAGTATTAGAACTTCATTTTGGAATATTTTAAACTTTAATTTGATTTATTGTCTAAATCAAAACTTAGACGCTTAACGATTAAGCAGAAGGGGTAATCTTGTCAACGAAATAAAATATAGATATATCAAACTAAATAAAAATTAGCAAAAGGTATGCTAATAAATGGTTACTAACCCGTGTCGTGGGAACGAATTAACCAAACCCTTAATATTTCTATCGGAAACCTATTAGAATGTAGTAGTATCTTAAGGTATAGCCTTTTAGGATTCGATTTCATATATCTTTATGGTATTATTATGGCTGTCGAACGATAACTGAGTTTAAATTTTTACCAAATTTAATTGCTTATCAAAAATCTATTTTATTTAGAGAAAAGTATCGGTAAATACATGTTCAAGTATGTACTTATTCGGTAATATCTAAATTTTGGATAGTGTTATTTAGAACCTTCACATAAATTTTGGACAAAATTACTTCCGACTATATATATATATCCATTTTTAGCTTCAAACACATTTTTTCCTTTCCCATCACCCTAAACCAACTCAAACACGTCTAATTTTTTAGAAACTATCAGAAAAGAAAATGTTCGACTTACAGCCTCTCTCTCCAACCAGAAACCCTTTGAGCCTCTCTCCAAATCAATCGTTCGTCGAACCCTCACCGGAATTGTACCGGTCACTCCATTGTACTCCGTCAAGCAAGTAACCACCTTCTGTTGGAGAAGTTGCCGTCAAGTGGTCGCCGGCCCGTGAAACTACAATGTTGCAGTAACCAGGTAAGCATTCTCGTGGAAAATGTATTTTTTTTTACGTTTTTGATGACTTCGAACCACTTGTTATTGTTATTTCACGATCGACGTTGTTTTTTTTTTACCGGAATCAAGTATTTAGTAATGACAGTTGGTTTGTTAGTTTCTGGGTTTATCGTCGAACCCATGGTATTAGGTTGCATGTAATTTTAATACTTTCCTGAGAATTGTGATGTATGTTACATATGCATTAGGTAGTTGATTGTTGATTTTGGTGTTGTTTCGATATTTCCTAGATCCTTGCAACGTGCATGTAAAAAATAGAACAGTTAGCAGCCTGTACATGTGTGTTGTAGTACAGTTCGCATCTTCATCACGTAAGATGCAAACAATTCGCAGCTTCATCTTTGTTTATAGTTCATAGCAATTTCTAGCTTGATTGAATATGTGCATCATACAGTTCGCAGCTTGTCATGCGAGTTGTGAAAAAATCCAACTGATAAATAGGCAGTTTGCAGCTTATCACGCAAGGTGTGTGACACTCCAACTGATTTATGTTTGTGCAGGAAGTATGACAACAAAACCAAGCTTTTACAGGTCAGGATTGGCGAGCCTTCTCAAACTGTTGAAAGAGAACCGTATTACCCGTGCACATATCAAAGTTACAAGAAACACACCCGTCTACACGCTTTTGAAAACAGCTTTCGACATCCATAATGTGGCAGAGCTGCCGAAGAAGAAATTATATTCGATCATTCAGTATGTTGCGGAGAGGTTCTCCGTCGATGAAGACGCCTTTCTTATTGGCTCAAAGTTTGTGAAGCTAATGGCAGACAATGTGAAGGTCATATTCGGGATGAAACATGGCATAAAGGAAATGTCGTTAACAAAATCTGGAGCATTTCACAACAAATACGTAAACGGTAAAGATGACAAATCGAGGACGATGAAGAAATACTTCATGGGTAAAATGTCCAGGAAGATAGGACCGACAAATACTAAAATAACAACGAACGCCATTTTAAAGGTACTTGTAAAATAAACTTCATCTTATAAAGCAGGATGATGTACTTTACTAACATAGAATGTTGTCGTGGGTTTTACAGGCAGGTATAGAAAGAGCCATAAACGAAGGGGGGAGCATGAGTTGGAAGATGTTGCACGGCCGTTGATACTGTTTTTGTGCTCAACCCTATTCTACTCCGTATCTTGAGATATCCTGGGTTGGAGTACGCTTTATTTTGTTGAAGATCTCAGCAAAATAAACAATTACGACTGGTCCGGATCAATAGTGTTCAAGCTTCTCTAGTTTATAAGGAGTTGCTTAGCTATCAAAAAACCCGATAGAGTCGTCGACTGCGTCGCCCTTCTAATTGTAAAATTGATTTATTCAGTATAAATATTAGTTATGTACAGAGCATCTTGATGATAACACTTGTCCCGATGTAGCCCTTCATCATGGAGCACTCAACAATCTGGCTAGAGGTAGTAACGTCGACCTTGATCCCAAGGGTTTTCAAATGGTTGGGATTAGATTGCCAAACATCTAACGTGTCGCTGCTTGTTAGAATACCAATTTGAAATATGATCAGGTATGATCTATATAGGTATTGAATTTGGGTTGTAAACAATTCGCAACCTATCCTGAGTTTTGTTTAGTATTCTATTAAACTAAGGTATCAAACAATTCGCAACCTACCCTGAGTTCTGTTTGGTAATTTATTAAATTAAGGTATCAAACAATTTGCAGCTTATGATTTGCAAACAATGCCCAGGAAAACCTGAGGGATGTTAGAAACCTAATAGGTGATAGTGTTGCAAACAATTCGCATGATATCATGTGAGTTGTTTGCAACTCCAAGCTGATAGAGTTCCAAACAACTATCAAGATGTCATACGAACTGTTTGCAAAAAATAGTCAGTCTATATCCTGATATTTTCCAAACAAACCGCATGCAACTATTTACTTTTATGTTCCTCCATTGGTATATTTTTGAAGGTCCACTATGTCTTACTGAGGCTGAAAGCGAAGCTTTTGGAGGAGCAGTAGATAGTGGAGATGCAGATGTTGAATCGATTTCACCAGAAGAAAGATCAAAGAAAAAGAAGAAAAGCACAGCCCCGAAACTAAGGAAATAAGCATCACGGAAACAAAAAGAACCAAATCATGTGATATCACTCAGACCCCAACGTCGATCGGCACATCCAGACAAGAGCCTGAGGACGAGAGCACCACTAGTATGAGTGACACAATTGGTAATTTTTTCCTCAAACGCAGAGCGGCTATTCCAAAGAAGTCTGCAACTATAGGGGAATCAAAGGGTTTGAAGACATACACCGATAAGAACAAGTACAAGAGGAAGATAGAAAAACAGGCAAAAGAAGTAAGTATGAAATTGAGCCTTACATAATCGCTTTAATCAGCACGTAATATGTTATAATACGTCTGCTATTACTTTTTCAGATTGAAAAATTAAAATTGAAGATAGCGGAGCTTGAAGCACAACAACTCCACAATGCTCTCTCCCAACCAATTTGCCAGATTGGAAGCCCTGCAATTGAGAAGGCACCTGGACTACCAGCATTGCCATCTGATGTGGTGTCCACTGAATTGCAGGCATCTGTGCCAGCTGAAAATCAGGATAAGGACCCAAATAAGGACGGGCAAATGTAGGATGTTGAAAAATATTATGGAGTACTACCGGAAGAGAAAGATGATGATGAGAACCATTCACCTATACCGGTACCATCTGGTAAGATATAGGAAGAGTTGTTGGTATCCACAGAGACGGACACCACGAAGAGACAGACAGACAAGTATCTTCCTACACAGGAGGCAGCGACAGTTCTGAGTCCTCCAACGGAGAAAAAAAGGCACGAGTATCTTCCGAATGACCAACAACTCGTACTTCACGTAGTAGAGAAGGTAGGCTGCAAACAAAACAGAACCAAGGAGGTAGAAGCTTGTGAGAAGGAAATGGCAGCAGAAAAATCTGGACGTACAGACCTAGATAGCCATGAAGATGTAAGTGGATCAAAAGTACACTAAGATTCAAATATCTTATTTATTGTTGTGATGAAATTATTTCTATAATAATTTCTATTGTTGTATACATATTCAAACAAAATCAGTGTATGTATTTAAAACAGTCATGGGTTTTATCGTTGTATACATATTCAAACAAATCGAATTAGGATAACTTTCAAACAAATTTAATGACTATTGTGTAGTACTGTCCAAACAATTCTCAGGATATCTTGAGACTTGTTATATATTATATTGAGTTGGGTATCACACAGATCGCATGTTGGCATACGAGTTGTTTGATATTCTGATCTAAAACAACTCCTAGGTTAGCATGCGATTTGTTTGACCTTCTGCTCTCAAACAATTCTCAGGTCAGTATGCGACTTGTTTGCAACTTAGACTGCAGTAAGCTTAACCCCTCCACCTTTTCATTTTGAATTTTAGATGAAACAGCAGGCCGACAGACAACAGCAACAACAGAAACGAGAAGAAAAACAACACCCACAAGAAGAGCAAGAACAACAACAACACATAACTGTGGCAAAGAGAGAAAGGCTAACACAAGACGTAGCTTGGAGAGAGTAAGACTCTATTAATCCTTGTGAGAAGCTGGAACTACTTAACTAGTTATAAGCATCGTTAGAAAACCAAAACTGAGGCGGAGATGTACCTCAAAGACCAACAGTGGCCTGCTAAGCCAACGCCAAATTGTAGTACCAGTATTGAATCAACCGCAAGCTCCAGTTTCGAACGATAACACAGTATGTTTACCTGATTATTCTATTAATGGTATTTACACTCAAGTTTCACAGACATTTTAAAATGAAATTGACAATGTATATTAAGATGGCGTAATACAACGGTCTTTGGAGAATATGTCGGAGGATGACATACATGATTTTTACTGACACGATCCAGAGATTATACCGAACCAGTCAACGACATTGGTTGTTGCTGACCCTGTGGTAAGAGCTATTTTAAATAATTTTACAGCATATCATGAGACTTGTGTGGATGTATTTTACGATTTACAAACAAATATCAGGATAGCCTGCGAATTGTTTGGGGAAGTTAATATTATAATGTCTAACATATTCTTATAATTTTCGTTATTTTATAAGCTCAAGTCAAGTAAAGAGATAAATGAGCCTACTTTTAATCTACTGACACCAACACAGCATCCAGAGGTAGAGGAAAAAATAATTATAACTGAACGTCAACCACCAAAAGTAACATTCACCGACTGGCCAAAGAAAACACAGATAACTAACCGTATCGATGGCGCAGAATACCACAAAATACAGATAATTAAAGCCAGTGAGTATGACATCTTGATCCAGTAGTATGGAATTTACCATCGTCCAAATTTGCCTACGGAATTAGTGTGCAAACGAGGGATGGTCTGGCGCTACCTTTCGAACTGGAGTTGGACATAAAGGTATCGAATTGTCAACCAACTCTATTTTTAATGTTTCAAATAAGTCTCGTATATTTAACGTAAATAAAAAACTCGTTTCATAGGTTGTGGATGCTTGGATTCGAAATATGCTCATAGAAGTAAATTTCAATGTTCCATGCAAAGTTGTTCCATGAGTGTATTATGACTGCGTAATGATTTCGGGCATGACTACGGTAAGTTTAGCTATGGTAAATTTCAAAGTTCCTCACATGTTCTATTTATAATGTACTCTTCCTTGAATGCAGCATAATATGGAATTAGGGTCGGAAGTAACAAATTTAGTCGACACAATTTTTAGCAAAGCGCCTAAAAACCCCAACCTCATCATCATTCAAATATGCAGCAAGACAAAGGACCGGGTAAACCATTGGACGTTTCTCGTTATTGATGTAGACGGCAGGTCGGCAACAAACTACAACCCACTGCTGCCTAAAATCAAACCGACGGACCGCACAATAAAGATACCTAATCAACTGGTAAAACTCATAACTGCTACAATTACTTTTAAACACATTTTAAAAATAATGATCAGGATATCATGCGAACTGTGACCAAGTCAGCTGTATTTAAATGCAAACAATTCACATGTTGACTTGAGAATTGTTGGCAACTAGAAGTCTTGATATTTGTTTGAAAATGTAATGCGTTTGAGTTTCATTCAATTCGCAGCATATCCTAATAGAATTCACAATATAGACAGCGAATTGTTTGACATCCACATTTTGGGTTGGTTTGCCAAACAATTCGCAATATAAGCTGCGAATTGTTTGACATCCACAGTATAAGTATTTGTGCTGATTTCTGACACGAATTATTATAACCAGAATAAGTATTTACTGGAATGATACCTACCTACTACAAGGACATAGTGGAAGGTGAGAAATTACAGAAAAATTCCACAACAAAAACCTCGCACCATTGACTGTGGTATTTTCGTCTGCCAATACGCTAGAGATATTATCCAACATGGATGTGTGCAGGACACTTACGATAAAGATATGGTTTCGGACTTCAGAGCGGAAATGTTTTATTTTTTCCTAAATGATGATGACACCAACTCGTACTTGAAGTAATATAGTTTTTCTGTATGACATTATGCTTTTTTTTGTACATATATTCCTTGTAATTTTTTGGTGTATATAGAGTTATTTTGTTTCAGAAATGTGCAATGTATGAGATTTTTGAACTAACATTAGAGAACAGTTGGTATTTGAACAATTCACATCATTCTCTGGTATATATAGAAAGACAGGATTCTTATCAAACAATTCGCATGCTAACCTGATATATAAAGATTAGTTGGTATTCAACACAATGCCCATCATTCCCTTATATATATAAAGACAGGATTCTCACTAAACAATTCGCATGCTAACCTGATATATGCTTAGAAAACTACCACATCAACAACTACAAACTGGGAAATTACCACTAAACAGTTCGCATCTTATCTTGATATAAATTAAATAATTCAAAATCATCGTTGAAGAATACAAACAGGCTATGACATCTGCCTTGGTAAAAGTTAAGTGCATTGAGCATAAAAAAAGTAATCTAATCACCACAGCCCATTAATTGTTGATTGGACAAAGAGGCTATGTAATGATTAATATAGCAACACCACCTCATAAGCTCAGACTCCCTCCATGCCTATATATAACACAAGTAAGCAGAGGCTAATTTAAAAACAAACTCTATATTTAAAAAAAAAACACCTCTGGTTCTCTTCAAATTCCAAACATCATGTCATTTTCCACCACCACCACCTCTGGTGCTCTAGGTGACTCCTGGTCATCCATAACCACCAACTGGAGCTCAAACTTAATCTCTCTAGCGATACCACCAAGCAGCCCAGTCTCTGTCATGGATTTTGACATTGAGGACTACTTTTCAACTGACTCTGAACCAGTGGAATTGGTTCCACTGGTTGCTGCTGAACCTCAGCCAGCAGAGGTTCCAAACAAGAAACGGAAGAGAGAGGACGATGCTGGTCCATCAAGGATAAAATTTTAAGCATAATGGACGTAGATAACGAGGAAGAAGAGCACAATGGAAAGGTTGATCATTAGCATGGTGAAGAATCCTCTAGTAATGACTTATAGTGTCTATTTTTCTTTTTTGGAATGCAACTAACAAACACTAAAAGGTTGTAGTGATTGTTTGAAACTTCGTTAGTACATGAAGCCTGTAAACTTTTTTTTTGGAATTCATTTTTTGTATAAACTTTTAATCATATGTGAATATGTTATACTATGTGTGAATGTGAAAGAATACCCACAATTCGCACCGTATTACTACTTGCAAATAACTCCCGTTTTAACCTGAGATGTTGTTTATCAGTACTACTCCTATAGAAACAATTTGCATGCGGACCTGAGAATTGTAATACTTTATAGTTCCATACAATTCGCAGCATATCATGAGATTTGTAAGCAACTAAAAGTCCTGCCATTTGTATGAAAATACAATTTGCAGCATATCATGCGCTTTGTAAGCAACCAAAAGTCCTGATATTTGTTTGAAAATACAATTCGCAGCATATTATGAGATTCGTAAGCACCTAAAAAGTCCTGATATTTGTTTGAAAATACAATTCGCAGCATATCATGCGAATTGTAAGAAACTAAAAGTCATGATATTTGTTTGAAAATGCAATACTTTGGAGTTCCACACAATTTGCAGCATATACTGTGATTCGTACGAAACTAAAAGTCCTGATATTTGTTTGAAAATGCATTACGTTGGATTTCCATACAATTTCAGCATATACAATTAGTTGTTGGAAACACTTTTGGATTTGTTTGCCAAACAATTCTCAGTAGGCTGAGATGCAAACAAACCGCATTCTGGTGGAGTTTCACACAACTCGCATGAAAACCTGAGAGATGTTTGCAATATGATATCAAGAAACTCAAACACTTAAAATTTCTTTACTGTAATACAAACAAAAAAAATATGTGTAAATGAACAAACAATTGTAAAAATGATTAGTTTGTTGTCCACAACAATAACAGTATTACAAATCAAAGTGGCCAACGAGAATTATCCACAACACGAATTGTGTTTAAACTGGAACATCACAAGTCCTCCTGTTATGGCCTGATTTTGAACAACGGCCACACCTCAACTGCTTGGTTGAGGTTTCTCCTCTAGATGGGATTCGATTTTTCTTAGGCCTTCCGGAGCGTCTTTTAACGTTTAGAGGTAAAATTTCAACAAACGAATGATCGTTAGTGTTGGACCCTTCCCCGAAATTCGTTATAGCTGGTATGCTGAAAGAGTAACTTTCCCTGTAATTCTTGGTGTGTCTACTGTATTGAAGCTAAAGCGTGAAGACATGGAAAACATTTTTGTTGCCATGATCCGCAAGAACATTTAAAATCCAACAGATTAACAACAGCCACATGATTTGAAAAGACTTTGAACATGGCGGTAGACGGCTTACGTACTACCCAAGTTCGGCACATGTCAACATTTTGCTTTAGCTTATTCTCATACTCGGGGACCAAATTAGTACTCCAGCTTAACCCCTCTTTGTATCTTCGTGAAACTTGAATCATAAGAAAGACTCTAATCCAATCTATAAACTCAACAATGGGAATGCCGCAATATTTTTTGATCTGATTGTTAAAAGATTCTGCCGCAGTAGAAGCCATAGAGCCGCATCATTTCCCTTTAACGTAAGCATGCGCACACTTTTCCCGGGGTAAATTAGCAAGAAAATCACTCATTTTGTCACCACCTTCACATAGAAAATCTGTTAGTATATCCTTAAAAAGCTCTCGACTGGGAGCATAAGCAAGGCGATAGAAGAAATTCAACATCCTTTTTTATAGTCCCTGTTAGTATGTTCCAATTTTGCTTTCAAATTCTGCATGAGATAGAAATAACAGTATGTATGATAGCAGTTTGGATACAAGAAAGAAACATCATTAACGATACCAGAATGACGGTCTAAAACAAATGTGGTTTCAAACACCCTAAAAACCACACCCAATTGTCACAATCTTCAATGCTAACTATACCAAGAGCAACAGGAAATAGTACTGAAAAAATGCAACTCAAATGAACAATACCATACCACTCAAGGATGTAAAAAATGTAAACAATTCGCATGCTTTCCTGAGAGTTGTTTTCAAACATAGACTGCGAATTGAGTACAACCATAGGTTGCGAATTGTTCACAGTTTTATGGTTATACTGCCCAATTCGCATCTTCCTTTGCGAATTGTCTGTAAATCAAGTTACTACTCAATTCGCATCCTCGCATGCGATTTGTTCTCAAATATCAGGATTTCATGAGAGTTGTGTGCTACTATAGGATGCGAATTGTTGACAAAATTTCAAACAAAACGTCATAATCATTCAGATTACATGCCCCTACCCTTTTGATTTTAGTTTTTTCCTTATGATAAACTCGACACATATACCAAAGTCAGAGTAATCTAGGGGACCATATAAACCTTCATTTATAAGTCTATCCCTCTTAACTTTGGATATGTGACCTAACCAATTGTGTCATAGTTTAGAGGATCTTTCAGACTTAGTAATTTTGTTTGGTATATGTTGTGCAACCATAAAATATAAAGATTATAATAGTATGTAATAAATGAAAATTAACATCTTTTATCAAACATCTGTTCCTAACAATCACATTATTTAAAGAAAGTATAAAACAATTATTTCCCATTAGACATGAATAACCTTGCAAATCCAAAAACTTGAAAGGAAACAAAGTTTCTTGGAAAATTAGGAAATACATTACATTATCAATAAAGAAAACAGACTAGTATAAAGTTTCAAATGTGAATCGCGTATAACTAAAACATGACAAGAGCTTTCATCTGTAGTAAAAAAAATCTTCCATCCTCACTTAGCATCCCACTCTTTGACGTACCACGCAAAGAAATAAACATAAGTTGTTGCAGCTGGACCAACACACCAAATATTTATTTTCACATAAATAATATTAATTTTTGAAACAACCAAAATGGTGATAGGTTCTTAACATGAAGACTGATGTTTCTCATAATCCTTCTTTAAATGTTATTTTTCATTACCGAAAAAGCATCAACCAAACGTCGAGTCCTCATGCTTTCTCTTCTTAATGGACCTTGATCGGTCTTTTACCATATGTATTCCTCTTACTCCCACGTCCTTTGAAAATATTGCTACATGAACCTTAGGCAATACCACTTTAAGTCTTTCTTCCTCTTGTGCAGTGTCAGAAATCAACTCAATGATATTGAATTTATCTTGCATGTAATTATAGGTGGACTGGAAATACTTAAACCGTTTTGAGAACGACTGAAATGTGAATGCTACCACAAATTGCTCATGAAGATCTACCTTGATTATTTTTAACTTTTAACAAATCACACACATTATAAAGAATATTCTCACAAATTTTAACTATACCGGTGTACTTCTTGGTAGAGAACTTGTTTATAAGATGTTGCATCTCTACCTTTTTATTCTTAGCAAATGTTTTTTCTACCTCCGCGAGAAATATCGTGGTGGTGGTAACATTCTTAAGGACAACCCCTCAGAGTGATACTGGTATGCCCTGCAACTTTAGGCCTATGAATAACTTATTTGACTTCTCCCACTTTTCATATTCCTTATATACTTCCAGTGTACTTTTCGGACAAAGGTTAGTTGGTCAAATGGGTCAGGGCATAGTCGTAGTCATGCACAGACGAGTATCGTAGCATGTCTTCTTTTTATAGTAGAAAATACGAATAACCTAACATGGGTGAACGATTCTCCAATAGATTGTAACCAATGCTCACTATAAATAGAACACAGAACACATAATATTTTTTTTTAGAAACTTGACATATAACTAAAAAAATATGCATGAACATGGCAAATACATGTAAAACATAAAATAATCTAATAATAGATATCATAGAGCAATCGTACTAACATGCATTCTATGAGTTTGGGAAAAATACCATGTTCATTATTTTAATTTACTAAGTACCAGTGAAACCCTTCGGAGGGTTGCTTTCACTTATGTAAATTAAAATAACCTTAATTTAATTTTTATAAGTACTAGTGAAACCTTCTGGAGGACTGATTTTACCTACTTAAAATTAAATATTATGCAAGAATGAAATAAAATCTCCTAAGTACCGCTGAAACCTTTCGAACAACTGATTTTACCTACTTAAAATTAAAGACAACACAAAAACTATTTTCATTGATTTTCTCCGGTTCATGATTAATTAAAACTCAAATGTTAACCTTCCGTATGGCCTTTTATTTGAATTTAAATTAACCCCCAAACCCGTCGAAGCATATGACCCTTAAGGAGATTAATTTAATATTCTGGATGACCAATTAAATTAATTCTTTAATTTAACCTATCGGTCTACAAAACCTTAATCATGCATCAACCATTTACACATTTAAACATATAATATTCAATTAAAAAAATAAGTATAGAACATCTAACATGCCAAATACATCATATTTGTGAAATAAATCAATTAATACATTTTAAATTAATTTGGAAAAAAAATCGATTTTTGACCTGCTGCTGTCACTAGGTAATCCGTCCATCCATCAATTATTGCTGCAATTATTTGTGTCGCTGGGCGCACGCCCAACTGGTAGTACTAGCTGCTGCTATTAGACGATGCCTAACCAACAACTATAGCTGATGTCACTAAGCGTTTCCCCAACCACTAGTCATCAACTCTTGTCATCGTTACAATATTGGGTTTGCAAATCATCGTGGCTCATGGTTTTCACCATTGCATTTGTAGTCCGATGGTCATGATGAACATCACTGGATATCTTTTGATTAGCTTAAACATCAGAGGTTAAGTTATCGATGAGTTGTTGTCCTATTAGTTTTTATTGATACATCAAAATAAGGTTGGTTTGATGCTGATTTTGATAAAATCAAAATTTTCAGCAAACCCTAAATCAATCAAACAATTCAAAATATAAAAAAACAATAATTTAATCAAACTTCCTGAAAAAAAAACATAAACATGTTTTTAACCTGATTGAATCACAAAACATGTTTTTTGATAGGGTCCGATTCTGTTGGAAGCCAATAAGGTAAACTGGTTTGGATTTTTCTTTGAGGGAAATATGAACTTATAATAAAAACAATACTAAGTAAGATATGTGTCTAGTATAGTAAGGTGACTGGATACTTCACTTAATATTGGGCCTCCAAGCCCATCAAGATGACCCGAGTATATTAACCGACCTGGTTGACCCATATATCTTTGTAGTGAAAAAATAGAGCCAAAACACTATTTAATGAGTTGGTTGATTTTTTATCTCTACTAATAAGAGCAAACACCTTAATTATCTCTCTACCTTTTACCCAAAAATTAATACTTAACCGTCAAAATTACTGTCAATACCGTTGAACCATGAAAAATTACCACAAATTCAACCAACACATAAACCTAATGACATGGATTCTTTACAGTAATAAATAAACATGATACATATACATGTTGTTCTATTATTCTAATAATTGTATAGACTTTAATACAAATTAATGAATCACTCATCAAAAAACATAATATTTGTTTTGTGATTTCCTATTGAATAAACGAAAGAAGAAACAAAGAAACTTACTGGTTTGTCTGCTATCCATTATCTTGTTGCTTCTTAAATCCACAACAAATGTTTGATCTTCTAGAATATTTGAAGAAGAATTGGAAACAGAAAGAGAGAAATAATGATACTGATCTTCCAATCCCTTCAGGTAGCAACTATCATCAGTTTTAGGTATGGGCTAAAGAGATTTAAAAAACCTAAACCCTTTATTTATAGACTTTACAACTTGAAGTCTAAAATTATAAATGTCAATCTGTTGTGCTACCTCGTGACCGGGGATCATAACCATCAATTTACACTCGTGTTTTACTACCTCGTGACTAGGAACTATAACCCAGTAAAATGATAAATCAATTTACATCCTATATTATTAGTTCAAAGTTAAGTGTTGAGACTTTGGTCATCTTCTTTAGAATGTCCAAATTCAACCAGGTTACCATCTTTGGGTCCATATATTTTCACCCATAAGTCCAATTCAGTTGATTACATAATTTAATAAACTCGATTACTTTTAATTTAGACTACCTTAAAACAATAACAGTATATTTATTTTAAAATATTCAAACACAATTGTTGGACTTAATATTTTATTTATATAAATACATATTTTTTAAAATTTTACTCAATGTTGATTAATTTATCATTAAAAATATTTGTTCGAATTTTTTTAAATGATTTTCTACTCTAATCTTTATGAATATTTTTTCAAATTTTATTATATCTTTTTTAATTTCCATTTTTTTATAATAACCCAAATTATTTAATAATGAAATACATCTTGATTTTTCTTTAATTAGCATGAAATGAGTCAGGCGAGCCGAACTGTATGAAGTCTGACATATTTTTATAATATAATTTGATAAAAAAAGAAAGTTAAAATTATTATATAGTTTGCAAATAAACCCAAAAAATAAAAATATATATGATTTATCATTCCAGATCAAATTAAAAAAATAAAAACCAAATAGACTTTCAATTTTTGACATCTCCTCTAATAATAAATCCAAATGGTTGATGGAAGGCTATTTATATTGAAACGTGGGCTATTTATGGTCTTGGGTTGGTTCGTGGGATTGCTGTTAATTGCATCTTATTTGACTTGTAAAAAGCAACTGAATGCTTTGTTGGTCATACTTTTCTTTTTCCCCCCGAGTAACGCTGGTGGTTGTAATTTCATTTAGTTCTGGGTACGAAAAATTTAGGACTCCGCGTTGAATTCAAATGATTTGGTATCTGATTATATTTTAAAAACCGAAACAGATAAAGATTCATCAGAGCGGATAGATAATCGAATTGATAACAAAGATATCGGATTCCGATAAATAAAATTGATAAACCAATAAAATAATCGATAAAACCGATATAGAATAAACGGATATAATTTTGAAACCAAATCGATATTTAAAATTGTTAAAACTGATTCGTTGTTTTTTAAATTTATTTTGTATGCACTATATTACGAAAATTATAAGGTAAATATTAATTAAAATAATATAAAAATAATTTCTAAACTCATTATTTTTCATATCATTTATTTACGTAAAAAAATAAAAATATATATAGGTGATCAGAACTTACTTTAGAATTTGGCCTTATACAAGTTATTATCGTTTGATTTCCTCAATCAACATTGCTCAAATTTTAAAAAACATGCGTAACATAGATATAAAAAGAACATTCATAAAATCCACAATACTTTTTGATAGTTTTAGATATATTCAGGGCTGATTATCGAATATCGTGTATAGTGGAAGGTTTTGGCTAAATCGGGGTCCAATAAGATAACTAGCCCCAAAATTTTGACCAATTTAGAAGCTTACCAAAAATACCATTTTATTCATATCGGGACAGATCTTCTCAACCGACGGGGAAGCTCCCCGACGGGTGAAGCCTTCTCATCCGGCGGGTGAGACCTTCTCACTCGTCGAGCGACCTATATTCACTCCGGCGGAGAGCTTCCCCGCCGGTTGAGAAGGTCCCAATGGGCGGATGAAAAAACGGGCTCAAGGGCAAAATGGTAAAAAATTAAAAACACTATATTTTTTGGGATGGTTACCATTTTTTGGGCCCTAATTTAGCCAAAGCCATAATGGAATTGTGTGAGGAGAATAAATACAAAGTTTAGAATAAGTACAAAGTTTTAGAGGGAGAAAGTAGTCAAATTAAAGTACCAATGATTAGAAAATACAATTTTCTCCAAAAAAAAAGGATCTTTCCTTATATAGTGTGAGTGGTGGGCTCCACTGCCACATGCTATGTTTAATTAATTACATATTGCTCTCATATATACACGTGTTTCTTATATCTCCCAATATTTACAAATAAACCATTATGTGCTTTTATAATATTAATTAAGCCCCATAATAATCTTGACATTTTAAGCCCTTATCAATAGCCCTTAGTTTTGCGGAGAATCGAGCAAAAACTACTTGATTGCTGGGCCTTATGGTTAAGAATTTGCGTCAGTCATTCTTCAGGTTTTGTTTACCTTGTCGTCATTCACCGTAAAATACCGACGCTGTGATTTGTCGTCCTTTCCTTACAGGGTCGGCAAACTAAACTGTCGATATTTAACAACAGTTTGTTAGTGATCAAACTACCGATCTGTTATATTCCGACGCGTTGATTTTAATAATAATTGTAATCAAACTCTTTGGCGCAAATTAACAGGTCTTGAGTCAAGCTATTTTTTCCGGAAGCCCATTTTCTTTACTCATAGAAAAGGTTTTCCTATTTGTCCACGTGTCACTCATTAGTTTGTCGTCTGTATTTTCAATTTTCGCCTGTTTAACTACCCAATGCGTGTATCATGATGCTAGCCCCCTAGGTTTGCTGCAGTTGCCAGGGTGGACACGTGTCTTGTGATGATTAGATTATACTTTTACTAACGATTTGGTTAAGCGACTCTTGATCTTCCTGATGCTCTTTTAGATTGTGCTTCTCCATGGAATGAACCGTTACCATGCTTATTCGCCTATAAATAGTTTCACTTCTTCATTTTCACATTTTACCTGAGTTCTAGAGAGATAAACACTTTGCTATTTTCCACTTCTTAGAGAGAGAATCTCTGATATTGTTTATGAGAAGACCCACATCTCATAAGAAACCTAAGAAAAAGTCTGACCCTCATGAGAAACCAGTTTTTGGCTTGATCGATTATCTCAGTATCACCGAAAGGGCTGACGAATACCAAGTCGCTGAATTAATTCACAAAGGTCCCATATCCCCATTGAGTTCAAAACCGATGATTTTTCCAAAACCTAAAAATCCGGACCACTTTTTTCAAAAGTGAGCCCCTCGACTGTCCCGAAGGTTTCCTTGTCAACCAAAAAGCTCGACGCTGCTACTCGCTCTACTCCTTCGAGAACCAGAAATCCCAATGCTGCCACTCCTCCTATACCTTCACGACTTAGAGATCCTATTGACTGACCAAACAAAACTCATTTCTTAACTATGGGCGATTCTAGCTCTTCGTCTACCACCCCTGAATATGTCGAGCTAACTCCGACCATTATGGGACGTTGAAACAGTCATAATACTGCAACCACTCATAAATGGGTGGTTCAATAAGATAAAGAAAGGAGGAAGCGTGAAGAAGCTACTTCTAAAAAGGACGAGGTCCCAGTACGTGGTCATACTCGAGTTACCAGTAGCTCGAGCATTGTTCATGCGACCCCATCTACCAAGGGATTGGCATCTGCTGATAAAACCTTGCCCAAGAAGGTCAAAAGTGACGAAGCCAAAAAATCAACTAAGTCTTCAAAAGTTTTGTGCCGACGAGGGTCGAAGACAAGACTGTCGAGAAGCCAATTCATTAGTCTTCAACGAAGGCATTTGTGTCGACGAGGGTCAAAGACAAGATTACCAAACCAACGGCACCGGAAATGCCAGAGGCTCAAACTACTCCTGCGGTCGGCGAGGCTTATAAAGAACCCTTACCCCCTGAGGTTGCTGATGCCGTAAATGGCTACCACATTACCCTGCCCAAAGATCATGTTATGTTTTTTTTCTTCGAGAAATAGATGTACTACCCTCCCGACGAAGAAGCCGATTTAAAGAAGATCTGGGGATCCCTCACTGTGTGAACATTCGATTTTCGAAGCTAAGTGAAACTCTATTGTCAGTGGAATCGCGAGAATTCTTCACTGAGCTTTTCAACTGGGGTCTGCGACTTCCTCTTGATCCCAAACTTGTCAAATATTTCGAGATCTTCAGAATCCGCCCGACCCAATTCACTCCTAATGCTTAGTACACTTTAATGTTCACCATTATGGCCTCACGATTGGCCGAAGTCTCGATATCCATGGAGGAGTATATAGGCATATATGTATTGTCGAAGTCTCCTAAGCAACCCTTCTTATACTCTTCGCTTGGCAATCTAAAAAATATAGTGAACAATTTATTGGAAGCTAACAGGTCGTGGAAGTATCGATTTTTCTTCGTCAGCGGTGCCTGGGAAAACGGCCGACCATACAACAAAGCGAACTCGAGGCGCCTAACTTACAAATGGAATCCTGAAGGTTTATCTCGTTTTTTTTACCCGACCTTTTTCTTTCAGCTTGCAAGGTAACTATTCAAGAGTTGAGAAAACCTCACCTTAAGAAAGCCTCAAACATCTTTGCTAAACTTCGAGCCTTCGCTAGAAAGAACTAGGGTCAACAATTTCGCCGATGCTTCAAAAGCACCAACCTTATCAACAAAAAACTTTGGCTATGTTCCAACGATATTCTAAGTATCAATCAATTGGACATTCCTCCTGACGCTGCCGAAATCGTGAGAAGACTAGATTCCCCAGATTCTGAAGTGTTCTTTCTCAAGAGAGATCGGGCGCCTAGCCAACGGGTGAAGTCAGACGAGTTTTGCGATCGAGAAAATGAGCAAGAGATTGCCGATGGTATCATCGTTGACAAACCCCGAGAAGTATTAACCTCAGAGTGTGAAACCACTATCGTCCTTAGTGACTCAATCGTAAGCGGGGATAAATATTCTGTAGTCGGCCAAGGACCAAAGAAAGGACATGGTGAAAAAAGAAAGAAAATTGTCGCAACTGACGAGGGGAATCACTCTTCAGCCAAACAATCCAAGGAAAAATCGTTGTAGATGAAGTGCGTAGTGACCCAGCCACGAAATAGATCACCATTCCCGCCATGTTTGAACAATTTGGCGGTACAAAGTCTACCACGCGTGCTGAAGTCTCTTTAAGAGAAAAAGGCTCGGAGGAAATATATTCCGCGGGAAACACTAAGGTATCAGACCGTTCGCGTGAACTTGCTGTGGTGGCCCATCAAGACCGTACTCATTGTCAAGAGAATTTAATGCACTATGATCATAAAACCTTGCCTGCTCGCCCTCAGAGATCGATCTTTTTTCCCTTCAAGATTCGAACATCCTAGAAACTTCTCTGCACAACATGCTTGCTCCCATAGCCCCAAAAGAAAGAGAAGTGTTGAAACTTTGAAGAGAACTTGCAGAACTTAAAAAGAGCATCTCATCCAAGGCCCACGAGTCATAGAACTTAATTGACCTTGCCAATGCTCGAGCCGAAGCATCCGAAGCCAAGATCTAGGATTTTGATGTAAAAGAAAAAGATTAGAAATAATCTGTTTCTTAGGCCAACGAAGATCGTACCAAGGCCATCGAAGAATTAGCTGCCCAGAAATTTCTGAACGGTTACCTTCGTTAGAGATCGAAAAAAATGGTTGAATCACTTCACGACCGTCAACTAGTCATCGACTAAAGTAAGGAAGAGAATCGTATTTTTGCTGCTAAGTATAAGAAAGTTATTGAAGAAGAGCTTGCCGACACAAGGGACAGTTATGTTTTAAACTTCCACGAGCAATTTCCTCAGCTACCGTTAGGGTCGATGTGGCTAGACGTCCCAGAAGAAGACAGTCCAGAAGGTGTTGATTGTGTAGACCCTGTTGTTGAATATATTGAATCATCCGAAAACCCTTCTGATTCTTAAATCCTGTTGTTTATCGTATGTTATTTTTTGTCCAATTGAAAGTTAAGACTTGATTGTTTTTTTATGTTTTAACTTCTGTTCGCGTTTTGTACTCTCTTCTCAATGTCCTACCATTTTTGTAATCGAAAGTGATCCGTTTTCGAAGCAAAAAACAAATGGAGTCTTTGTATCATATGCTATGTTCAAATTTGTGGATCAACCTTAGTTGAAAAACCCTTAATAGGTTCGATTTTGTCGATCAACTTTAACGTTGAAATACCTTGTAACAGGTTCGATTTTGTCGATCAATTTCAAAGTTGAAAAACCCACCCTTAAAAAGGTTCGAAGTTGTTGATAAAATTTAGAGTTGAAAAACCTTTAGAAAGGTTCAAACTTGTTGATTAACTCTAGAGTTGAATAACCCTCTAAAAGGTCCAAATATGTTGATCAACCTTAAAGTTGAAAAACCTTTATAAAAAGGTTCGAATATGTTGATCAAACTTAAAGTTGAAAAACCCTTATAAAAAGGTTCGAATATGTAATAACAAAAAACTTATTTCAAGGCTTTAACGATTTACTAAACAGGTCGGTTTCTATAAACACCTCATCAGAACCTCCTCGCGCCACCAGGGTAGGAAAGAGTATGTCCCCAACCAAAATTTTCTTACAATGAGGTAAAAGAAAAGAACGTAAAATTATCAATCAGTATAGATACAATTTAAGGTGATCAATGTTCGAAGGAAGCCGTAGAGGTCGGCCAAACTTGTCCTTCAATCGGTACGTCCCTCGTTTTACTTTCTCTGTCACCTGATACGGGTCTTCCCAATTGGGTGCCAACTTCCCAGATGCTTGTCTTTGGTGTGAAGGAATACCTTTTGCAATACTTTTCCCCCAACCTTGAAGTCTATTTTTTGAACTTTCGTGGATCACTTTTTCTCAATCAGATCCAATGCCAAATCTCGGCTTTCATCGTTAGCGCCTTCCTAATAATGAGTGACTCTGAAGGATGGGAACATTATCTCCGCGGGAATGACTGCATCCATGCCACATACCAGTGCGTAGGGCGATTCTCGAGTTGCGGTCCGGGGTGTGGTTCAATATGCCCATAGTACCTCTTGCAAAAAATCCGGCAATTTTCCCGCTTTTCCTTCCACAATTATAAGCCCACTGATGATCGTCTTGTTCGTTACTTCAGCCTGTCCATTAGCTTGAGGATGGAAAAAGCCAAGAAACACTGCTGTATCTTGTGATTCGAACAAAATTCCCTCATATCACTGCTCTCAAATTTAGGGCCATTATCCATAGTTATCTTCTGAGGGACCCCATACCGACAAAAAATGTTCGACCATATGAACTTTACTACATCTTTAGTTTTGGTTCTTGATATTGGTTCCGCCTTGACCCATTTTGAGAAATAGTCCACTATGACCACAATAGTTTGCCTTCCTCCGGTTACTAACGAAAGTGGGCCTATTAGATCTATCCCCCATCTGTCAAATGGTAGAACTTCTTAGATTGACTCGAGGGGGATTGCTGGGGTGTGGATTGAATCAACGAACATCTGGCAAGTGTCGCACTTTTTAATTAATTCCTTAGCGTTGGCTGGTATTGTGGGCCAGTAGAATCCTGATAACAGAACTCTTCTAATTAATGTCTTAGAAACTCAATGTGTCGATCCTTTACTTGTCGTGCAGCCCGGATAACAGCATCTGCGACTCCTCTTGTCCCAAACACCTCAATAGAGGTCTACTTGTCGATTTTTTATAAAGTATATTCCCCAATAACGCAAAACCTTGCGCCTTATATCGAACACTTTTTGCCAATCTCTTGTTATCGAGAAATACTTCTACTGCCAAGAACTTTATAATGTTACTCCTCTAGTAAGCGCTTAAAGCTGTTGAACTTTGACATGCCAGCTCTGGTTGGTTTTATAGCTGTTTCCATTTCAAAATAGAAGGATACTCTTAAGTCAGAATCCACGGGTATTCTTCAATATACGCTATAGTTTCCAACAAAACGGAAATTGTATTATCCTCCATGCGGACATGCTCGTAAGTAATCTTTTCGAAAGATGAAGCCAAAATTCTTAAAGCTGCTAAATATTGCACCATCTGTTCTTTTCTCGCCTCAGATGATCCCGTTACATGATAAATCAATAGTTGCGAATCAGTTAGTAGTCGAACGTTCATGGCTCCGCAAATCCGTGCTAACCTTAAGCCTACTAATGCTGCCTCATACGCAACTTCATTGTTCGAAGCTTTAAAACCAAAACGAATCACCTGATACATTGCAATCCCCGAAGGTGTAAAAATCTGGACGCCGCCCCCGCAACCGTTAATACTTGACCCACCGTCGGTTCTGACTATTCACTCATCTGAATCCTTTTCTGGCTCAACTATTATCTTATTTGGTCTATTGGAATGAAACTCCACTAAACAATCTTCTAGAGTTTGCCATTTAATAGTCATCCTTGGTTTGAAATAAATATCAAATTCACCTAGTTCTACCGACCACTTGGACATAAGCCCCAAAATACCAGGTCGTTGTAGCAAACTTTTTAAAGGGAAAGCGGTTCGAACCATAATGTAATGGCCATAAAAATATGGTCGCATTTTTCTAGCAGTCGTCACTAGAGCTAGTGCTAAGTTCTGAAGTTACAAATATCTCTTTTCAGCATCGAACAAAATTTTACTTACATAGTAAATAGGTTTAGGGACCCAATCCTCTTCTCGAACTAACGATGCGCTTACCGCATGATCCGAAACCACTATGTATAGAAACAAAATCTCTCGGGGTAATGGTTTTGTCAATAACGTTGACGATGACAAATAACTTTTTATTTTGAAGAAAGCCTCGATACACTTAGGTGTCCAATTAAAACTCTTAACATTTCTAAAAAATTGGAAGAAAGGTGCACATTTATCAGATGATCGTGAGATGAATCTGTTGAGGGCCACAAGTCGTCTTGTTAAGATCTGTACTTCTTTAATGTTCTGTGGGGGTGGCATGTTATTCAAAGCCTTTAACTGGACGGGGTCTGCTTCTATTCCTTTCTCGTTTATCACGAACCCTAAGAATTTTCAGGACCGAACTTCAAAGGAGTATTTCTCTGGATTCAACTTGAGGTTTACTTTACCGAGATTCTTGAACGTTTCCTCAAGGTCTGAAAAATGGTTTTCATCAGTAACACTTTTGACCAATATATCATCGATGTAGACCTCAACATTTTGTCTGATCTTCCCTTCAAAAACTTTATTAACCAGCCTATGGAAAATAGCCCCCGCATTTTTCAGGCCGAAAGGCATAACTTTACAACAGTACAATCCTCTCCCTATGATGAACGTGGTACTTTTATGATCTCTCGGGTCTAATTTTATCTGATTGTACCCTGCATAGGCATCCATAAATCATAACAACTTGTTCCCTAACGTCGAATCTACCAGCTGGTCGATCCTTGGCATGGGAAATGGGTCTTTGGAACAAGCTCTATTAAGGTCCATAAAGTCTACGCACATTCTCAATTTCTCGCTCTTCTTTTTTACTAACACCGGATTTGCTGTCCACCGCGGATATTGGGACTCCCTGATATGTCCTACCTTAGTCAACCTTTCAATCTCTGAAATAATCGCCTCCGTCTTTTCTTGGGAAAAAGCTCGATATTTTTGAGTTATGGGCCGAATATTTGGATTTATAGACAATGGATGATAAATAAAAAATTTAGGAACCCCTGTAACATCCTTTGAGCACCAAGAAAACAAATATAACTTATGTCTAAGGAAGGAAATCAACTTGCTCTGAAAAAGGTGGGCAAATTTACACCGATCTTTAAAACTTTGCCTTTAGAAAATTCATAAATTTCACAATTCTCGTCGGTAAGCAATAATCCTGAGGTCTCCCTAGGATCATTTGCAGGCTCCGATCCAGGGGCCGACCCCACTAATTGCTACTCTTTTGCATCAACCATATTTTTATTTGATTGTGTCGCTAACGTTGCTGGGTAACATTCTCTTGGTGTCTTTTGACTGCTTCTAACTATGCCAACATTATTTCCGATAACATATTTCACGCACTGGTGAATCGTGGAGGTTACAGCGTGCATCATTGACAGTCAAGATCCACCGAAGATTGTGTTATGCGACGTAGGGGCATCTACCACGAATAGAACCGTTACTTCATTCTTAAAAGGTTCTCGTCCCAACTGGACCGCACCTTCAAATTCGCCGACCACTTCCGGTGATGCTCCCGTGAAACCAACAATAGTCCGATCTGATTTAACGATTACTTACGGCTTTTTAAACTTTGAAAAAGTTGATAAGAAAATGATATTTGTTGAACTTCCAATATCCACCAATATCCTCCGAACTTTTTCACCAGCGATCGCCGCTACGATTACGACTGCATCTTCATGAGGTCCAGCAATACCTCTCATATCATCATCGTCGAAACATAGGATGGGAGACGGGTTATGGTACAAATGTGGCGAAGTTCTTGCCTCTAACTACGTAGCCAGAATGACCACATGTATTGTCCGAGAAGAATTGGTGATCCCTGCCATTGAATCGCCACAAAAAAAGTCAAAGATTTAAAAAACTTGCACATATCACTCACCTTTTCTCATGTTGCAGGAACTACTTCTTCAATCACCCAAATCACATTTCTGTCTTTGTCCGGGTCCAAGTATTCAGTTGAGAAGTCGAACAGGTTAGTGACCTCAGAAATTCTCAGAGCAGTTTCCTGCTTTGGTACTCTTACTATTTGTATGGACATCCTACTTTGTTGAGCTTGTTTTTTCACATATTCTAACAATTTCCCATTTTCAATTAGCACATGCACTTCTTTCTTTAACGCGATCCAATCCTTGGTATCGTGGCCTAAATCCTCATGATACTGACAATATTGGTTATTTCTGCTATCGCGAAGAGTCCTGATCAGAAAAAGCTTCCAAAAGTGCACGCTTTTCTTTGATTTGTCAAAAATAGTTTCAACGCATTCAGTCAAATTGGCATAGTTGGCAGGTCGAACCTATTTGTTTAATATAAGTCGGTACAAATTTCCTTGGTAGTTGTTTCATACTCTCTGCGTCTGAGTCCCCGAAACTTTCCCATTCGACTATTGTGTTGCTGGTACCACAATAGTTATTGGTTGTGGTTAGGAAACCGGAGCTGTCTTTTGCATATTTTGCTGATATGATACCAAAGTAGCTTGCCCAGTTTGCTAGATTTGCACTGCCAATTCTGACGCTTCAGTCTCTTCAATTAGGATCTGCTTTTCTACTTGAGCTAACAATGAAGAAAAATTAAAAGCTTGTTTTTTCGTTACAGCTTGTTTCATTGGACCAGGAAACAAACCCAACATATAACCTGTTAAAGCCATGCTCTCATCGCAATAATCGAGATCGGTTTTTGCATCTACAAATCGTCGAGTGTAGTCCCTCAAACTTTCCCCGACCCTTTTTCAACAATTCACGATTGTGTCACCATTGGCTCATAAAATTTTGCTTCCTACAAACTACTGTCTGAACATCAGCCAAACATGCCAAAGTTTTTTATACATCCCTGAGGGAACCGATTATACCATTTTGACGCTCGATCCTTAAACGTCATTAAAAATACTTGACAGATTAACTTATTATCATTTTCAAAACTCAACATGAAGTTCTTGAATGCTTCCAAATTTACATCAGGGTCTTTCTTTCTATCGTATTTTTCCAGCTTTGAAATATCAAATCGCTTCAGGAGATTTCCCGACAGAATCTCATCTGAGAGAGGAGATGACCTCCAGTTATGTCCAAATCCAAAGGCTCCGCTACCTAAACCTTCTACATAGGTTGCATATAGCCCATCTTCAAGTGGTTTAGCGAATTGGCTCCCGATCCTATACCCATAGGTTTGGCTCCCTGATGGAAACTGAAACTGCGGGACATTTTGCTGCTCTCTGTTAACTATTATCACACATTCATTTTCTATGAAAATGGGAGTTACTTTGTAAAGTTATCCCCTTGAGGTTCGGTTATTTTTTCTCGATGTGACTTACGTCTTCGAATTTCTCGCTCTCTAATCATTATTTTATCCTTCTTCAAGCATCAGACCTCCCGATCTGGAGAAGATGACTCATACATGTCTTCCTCGGTTGAGTACTCAAATCCGTGCTTGGCGCGCAACCCAGAACATTTTCTCGAAACGTCGTCGTGATTTTGCACTCGAGCTCTGCCTTTATAAAAATCAGCCTCATCCTGATTAATTGCACGATTATCCTATTTTTCATCTTCGCACGATTGTTCTCCTTGGCTATCTAGTCGATACTTCTTTTCAGCCGAGGCCGTCTTTTTCTCATCGTTAAGCATAACGATGTCGTCTAATAGCTGCTGTCTGGTCATGACGAGGGTCGAACGTTTGACTCGAACTTGGTTACCCTGATAATCATCATCATATTGCTCCTCCGAGTGTCGATCCTCTGACTAGGAAATTTTTGTATTAGAGCCTCTCCCCTATGTCTTTCCCTTTATAACCTCCGTATCCATTCTTCAATTTATAAGTTTTTACTTGGGTCGAGATTTTGGAGAACCTGATCTCTAGGTATCATTCATTCCCACAGACGACGCTAATGATGGTTTTAGATTTATTCGGGGCTGATTATCGAATATCATGTATAGTGGAATTATGTCAGGAGAATAAGTACAAGGTTTTAGAGAGAGAAAGTAGTCAAATTAAAGTACCAATGATTAGAAGTATCATTTTCCCAAAAAGGGGATCTTTTCCCAAAAAGAGGATCTTTCCTTATATCGTGTTAGTGGTAGGCTCCACTGTCACATGCTATGTTTAACTAATTACATATTGACCCTCATATATACACTTGTTTCTTATATGTTCTAATATTTACAAATAGGCTCTTATGTGCTTTTATAATATTAATTAAGCCCCATAATAATCTTGACATTTTATGTCCTTATCATTTTTAACTTTATATTCAATCCTATTAGCGATGGTATTATCTTCTACGAGAAGTATTTAGGTATTTTATGGATTTAAAACTCCAAAGAAGATAAAAAAAATTATGCACTACAAATATCCTACAATTTGGGAGCTCATTCCGTCAAGATGAAAACAAGAACAATATAATAATAGTGATTCGTAAACAATCTGTTGAATGAAATCCGAATTTTTTCTACATGTTGTCAAAATTCATTTATTCTTTTTTTTCTAACGTCAATTTCAACACATAATGGAACGACACCGCATATGTTTAAAGTGTTGTTATCCACTCTAAAAAAATCCTCAATAACATTACACATCAATATGAGTATCGTATGGTTGAGATATCTCAATGAAAGACCCAAAAATATAATCTAAACTAACATACGAGTAGGATCTTTATAGAGTTTAGTCAAAATTTAGTTTACTAAGGTTCGGAAGCAAGTCCCAATATGATAATTATTCAGATCAATGAATTTTATATAATAAGAAAAGTTTAAAGAATTACTATTGAGTTTCATCCCTGATAAAAATCATTGCATAATAATATAAATGATAATGCTATAATATAAATGATAATGCTATAATATGTGGATATTGAGAATTTATATCAATTATACTCAGATTGGCTGGTTCTAAGAGATTTCTCTCATTTTCCCCTAAGTAATTATATTAGATTACTTTTTCTCTCAAAAAACTTTCCATTATCTTTAAAAATATTTATTTTCTCTCTTTTATCCCTTCTTTAAATCTAGACTGTTTTTTATATTATTCATAAGATTTTATTCCCGTATTAATAGCGTCCTCTATGTGAAGTAGAGAAAACCCGAGAGAAAGAGATGTTATTTTCAAAGGGATTGGGGAATCCCAAATATGTTATTTTATTCCCTCAGTATACTATTTATTTATGCATCATAAACTAATATTAAATATAGATTAGCAAAATTTTGAAAGGGATTGGAGAATCCCAAAAATGTTTGAGAATCTAAAATTTCATAAGCAAAAAACTTCACTCGAGACGATAATCATGGCGAGCAGATATAACGTTGGGGAGATTCAAGTTTTTTTTTATAGATTTTTATTTTTACAAAGAATCAAGTAATCTATCAAATAGTTTATTATTATTAAATTGAAGGAAAAAATTGATTGAATACCATCAAATCTATATGCTAATAATATCTCACATGGTGCATTATTATTTTGATGGAGTAAAGTGGTGTAGTAATATATTAAAGTTGAATTAGTGATACTTATATATCATATATATATATATATGTGAAAGTAATCATGTGAAGATATTTTACAGAATCTATGTGATGGATTTGTTTAAACTATGATATGCTTATATTTGGTAAATATAAATAAACAATGACTTAATATATGTTTGATCATATTTTGTTCATGTTGGTCACATGTTGTAATATCATGTTTGAAACTTAATAGTGTTTTAACGATATAATAGCTATTATATTAGCTAATTGTGGTGACGTGTATGTTTATTTGATCGATTATGGTTGATTGACGAAACCGTTTGCGGTGCATTGCAAGAAATTTGTAGTAATGAACTATATTGTCCATGATGCTAGAGTGAGTAATAGTGTAATACTATAAGTATTTTTGATGAAGTAGTACTTTTAAATTTAGCTATAATATTGTAATGATACATACTCCAGATTGTGGATTACACGATGTGTGAAAATGTGTTATGATATTTTTTATATGTTTTCATATTCTTTTTGTGCGTGATTATGATTTTATACTCACCGATTCTATTTTTAAGTTTAGAAAATCTTTGTGTGTAATAAATGCAATTGTTGAAACATCACTGTGTTGAGCTTCATTTGTTTTGTAAGTGAACTTGTTTGGACATTAATTGTGTAATAAGAGCAGTTGGGAAACATAAGAAGTGGATGGGTTAAATGATATACCTCTAAGAACTTATGTGTAAATATTAAAAGAGTGGGGTGAGAAATACACCTTAATGGTGGTAATTATGTAATTTTTCTACCCATCTCATGTACTATATAAAGAACATTGCCTTTTTGGGAAACGGGCCACTGATTAGTCAATTATTGCTACATTTATTCCTTTTGTCATTTTATCTCTCTACAAAGCACTAATTTAATTATTACAGTCACTTCATACAAAAATTTCTTAATCAGACCCTCTCAAACAAACATTTTTGCTTCTGAACTTACCTAATAATTTTCTGAGTTCATCAGTGGTGCTGTTTGTGGGAACCTGAGTGGTACCCGGAATTAACATTCCAAAACCTTGAAAACAATATTAAGAAAATAGAAACAGAAGTTCGTGGAGAGACTGAGATTAATCCGACCAGAGATCTGATTGGTGCTGAATCTGGTGACCATCTGATGAAAAACAAGTCACAAATGAAAGAAACAACCCAAACCGATATGCAGAAGTGATTCTAGAAGAGTCAGTCTTGGTTGCCAGGCATAAAGAATTGTTGGAGGACATCGAAAGACTAAATGCGGAGAAAGAAGAAATAATAAGCTCTAGAAAAGTCAGATCGGAATTCCGACAAGAGAGAGTCGTGGCTGATCAGATTTAAGATTTTATTCAACTTGAAGAAAGGCATCAGAGGAGAAGTCATCTTACTTCCAAAAGGCGAGCTAGATCGGAACAAAGATACGAGCCGTCAGAATCTAGTGAGTATACCTCTCTGAGCTCAGATGAATTATCATCCTCAGATACCGATTCCAGGTAATAAGAAGATCGGAGGAAAAAAGATTCAAAGATGCGTAAGAACTCTCATCGAACCAATCGGAGAAAGAAGGAGTCAAGGAAGAAAGGTGATAATGGGAAAATAATGTTGTATTCCGAGGAGCACGAGGCAACCTCAATCCGACAATTATAATTAAGATTACCGAGTTAGTAATCAATTTACTTTTCCGACCGTGGAAATAATCTATATTACAACCAATGAAGGTCCCGGGAGGGGGGGGGGGAGTGCTTGCAAAGTTGGACATAATTGGAGGCTATCTCCACTCTCTCTGAATATCTTGTTTGGAATTCTGCCCAAGTGGTTCGATATTTCTAAGTTGGAAAAGTTCGACGGGACTTAAGATCCAGACAATCACATTGAGCAGTTCAAGAACTTTATGATCAATTATGATGATGACGATAAGATTTTGTGCAGGGCATTCTCCCAAACCTTCAAGAACGCTGCATCCAAATGGTATAATCGTTTATCTCAGGGATGTATTAAAAACTTTGAAATGTTTTCGATTATGTTACGACAAACATTTCGTTGGAAGAAAGAAATTCCATGCAAATGGGGATACCATCATCTACTGTAGACAGTAAGTCGGAGAAAGCTTAAAAGAGTACACAAAACGTTTTATTCAGGTTAAGACAGATATGAAGTTTTGTGAAGACAAGGTGGCACTTGCTACTTTCCGAATGGGTCTGCTTCCGAGGGTAATGAAAGACAATACCGCGGACACACATTAATGACATTCAGAGTTTTGTTGGATCAGATAGAGAAGCGGATTTTAGTTGAAGAAAGTAGAGCCTCTGAGATAGAATCGATGTCTCAATTCTATTAGGATCCGACCTTGATTAGAGCTAGTAAACCAACGGTAAATGTCCGACCGCAAGTTTCACAAAAAACTATAATTGTCCGACCATGAGCACCAGTTCAAGCAACAAATCAAAATCCTCAACGGGCAATACATAATCAACGGGAAATAGATATTGTCAATTTCATGAAGATATCGGGCACGATACGAAAGATGGCATGATATTGAAGAAAGAAGTCCAGTATTTGGTAGAGAATGAAAATTTAATCGATTTTGTGAAAAAGAATTCCACGGTTGTACCAAAGCAAGAAGCTGTTCTTAACCAAAGCAAGAACCCACCAACAATCTTGCGATCTGACCGGACGATAGTGGAATTTATTGGAGCAACTACTGATGTAGTCAGAGAATTTGAAGGAATAGTAGAGTTGGACGGAGGGCCATTCAAGAAGATAGCCACAGTATTGTTTGTAGTGGTGGATGCTCCCACATCACAACGCTATCTTTGGAAGGTGTTGGTTGTCTAAGATGCATGTTGTGTCGTCCAGTGTTCATCAGTGTTTGAAGTATGTGGTAGGTAGCAATGTAGGAACAATAAGAAGCAGCCAAAAGATGGAAATGGAATATTATAGAGTTGCGCTGGCCCCCAAGCAGGTGAAAGGGGCAGAACCGAAAAAAGAATAACAATCAGAGGGGCCTCCCACGGATTCCAACCGTATTGATGATCTGAGGGAGTTCCCTGGGTTCATGGTCCCTGTTGATGATTTTGAGGATCACGTCTTTTGCCCCGGTAAAAGTCTCAAGATTGGTACAAGGTTATCCCAGAAGGTAAAAGAAAGTTTACTCACATTTCTAACTACAAAATTACACTTGTTTACTTGGTGCATAAAAGATGTAACAGGGGTCCCAGTAGATGTCATATATCACAAGTTAGCAATACAGAATAGTGTTCGTCCGATTATACAGAAGAGAAAATCCGTTTCTCAAGAGAAAACTGAAGCGATAATGGTAGAGGTGGACCGTTTGACAAAAATGGGCCACACACGCGAGTCACGGTACCCTGTGTGGACTGCTAATCTAGTCTTTGTAAAGAAGAAAATTGGCAAGTGGCGAATGTGTGTGGACTTTACCGATTTTAAACAGGACATGCCCAAAGATCTTTTCTATGTCCCTAGAATTGATCAGTTGGTCGACTTGATGCCCGTAAATCGTTTGCTATCGTTTATGGATGCTTATGCTGGGTAAAATCAAATCCAGATGGACCAAAGGGTCCAAGAGAGCACAACTTTTGTTACTGGAAGGGGTCTGCACTGCTGCAAGGTGATGCCATTCGGATTAAAGAATGTTGGGGCAACATATTAGCGCTTAGTGAACAAAGATTTTGAGAGTAAGGTTGGAAGAAATGTTGAGGTATGCATCGATGACATGCTAGTTAAGAGCCTCAAAGATGAGAATCATCTAGTTGACTTGGAAGAAACTTTTTTTCAATTTGACCAAGATAAATTTAAAGTTGAATCCAGAAAAGTGCACGTTCGGGGTAAGATCCAAAAAATTCTTAGGTTACATAGTCAGGGAACAAGGCATTAAAGTCGATCCAGTACAACTAAATGCTCTCTTTACTATGGACCCACCAATAACAATCAAAGAGGTACAAATCCCGACTGAAAGGTTGGAGACATTAAACAGATTTATATCAAGGTCCTCGGATAAGTGCGCCCCTTTCTTCCAGGAACTGAGAAAAGCAAATTACTTCGACCGGACTTAAGAATTTTCGGATGCTTTTAATCACATTAAACAATACATTTCTTCCCCGGAACTCTTGATAAAGCCATATCCGGGGGAGAAGTTGTTCATTTATCTGGCAGTGTCAGATTTCGCGGTAAGCGGAGTCTTAATCCGAGAAGAGTCAAACACTCCGAGCCCAGTCTATTATTTGAGTAAAAGTCTTCTAGATGCATCAAAACGGTACCTAAAGTTAGAAAAACTAGCACTCACATTGGTAACATCTGCACAAAAAATGAGGCCCTACTTTCAAGCTCATTAAATTGTGGCACAAATATCTTTTCCATTGAAGAAAATGCTACAAAGGCCGGATGTATCGGGAAGAAGGAAAAAGTGGTCGGTAGAACTTGGAGACTTTGATATTGAATTTGAACCGCGAACCTCTATCAAAGCACAAACGCTACATGACTTCTTAGTTGAATTCCACTCCAATCGGAATGAAATGGATATTGATAAATAAGAATCTGGCTCAGAGTGGGTATTCCGAACTGACGGAGGATCAAGCTCATCTAGGTGTGGTGCAAGAGTATAGTTGACATCTCCAGAAGGAATTGCGATGTATCAAGCTATCCGACTCGGGTTCAAAGCGTCAAACAACAAAGCAAAGTATGAAGCAGTTTTGGTTGGCCTAATACTTGCAAATATTCGTGGAGCGAAAATAGTCAAGTGGATAAGTGATTCACAACTCCTAGTGAACCATGCTTTTGGGCGATCATAGGCAATAAAAGATCATTTAGTAAAATACCTAGGGGTTTTGAAGGCCTTAACCTTGAATTTCGAGGATTTCAGATTTGAACATGTTCATAGGGCTGTGAATTGAGTGGCCGATTCCTTGGCCAGAACATCTTACTAAAAGGAGTACCCATGGATAGTCGTCCAAGAAAATCCATCAATTGTTAACGGATCTGAGTCGGTTGAAGAAGGTATCGAGGCCTTCCAAATCTCTACAACTATAAAAGTGAGATACAAGAGTTCTTACTCCATGACATATTGCCAATTGATAAAGTAACGACTAAAAGAATACGATTCAAGGCATATGAATACGTGGTACTCGAAGATTTATTGTATAATAAATCTTTTAGCCAACCTTTTACTTTGTTGTTTAGGGAAGGACGAGTCACAATTGATACTTTTGGAGCTGTATGATAGGGAAGGGTCAGCATACTGCGGTTACAAGACATTGGTACGAAGAGTACTCATGGCTGGTTATTATTGGCCGACCATCTCGTCAGACGCAAATGAGTTAGTACAGAAATGCGACACTTGCCAACAATTTGCTAACTCGATCCATACACCCGGTGTTCCCCTCGAATCAATATCAGAGTATTTTCCATTTGACCGATGGGGTATCGATCTAGTCGGACCACTCCCGATGGCTTAAGGATATCGTCAAACGATAATTGTTGCGGTGGATTACTTCTCCAAGTGGGTAGAGGCTGAGTCGTTAGAAGGAAAAAGAGCGAAGGATGTATCAGGTTTATCATCTCCAACATTTGTTGTCGCTCTGCGTACCAAGGAAAATTACAATGGATAATGCCCCGCAGTTTGATAACAATGAGATGAAAGCTTTTTGTGCATCCAAATGAATACAACAATGCTTCTCAGAACCTTTCCACCCTCAAGCGAATGGCCAGGTCGAAGTAATTAATTGGACAGTCTTAGATGGGCTAAGGAAAAATCTAGAGGGTAAGGTTGGAAAGTGGCCAGATTACCTACAAGAAGTTTTATGGGAATACATGACCACTCTTCGGGTTGAAATGCACGAGTCTCCCTTCGAACTTGTTTATAAAATAGATGCGATGGTACCATCTGAAACAATGTTCCCATCGTACAGGTTAAGCGAATATTCTGAGGAAACAAATGATAAAAGAAATCGTACCGAGTTGGATCTAATAGAAGAAAATAGAAGAAAGGTGCAGTTAAACTCTTTAAACTACCACACTTTAATGAGGACCCGATATGCATCAAAATTCAGAAGAAGAGAATTCAAAGTGGGGACAAAGTTTTAAGGAAAGTATTTATTCATACAAAAGAAAAGAGGCTGGGAAAGTTAGCTCCAAATTGGTAGGGTCCTTACATCGTAAGCAAAAAGATAAAAGTCGGGGACGTACAAATTAAAAAATAAAGAAGGAAGAGATCTCCCCTACCTTTGGAACATTGAGCACCTCAAATTTTACTTAGAGTAAACGTGTAAATATGTAAATATTTTCTTTACCATTTTATGTAAGTATCGGTGGCATACTCTTTCCTACCCTAGTGGCGCAAGAAAGTTTTAATGAGATGCCTTAATAGCCGACTCAAATATAAAATTCAATTGCCTTCTTAATTCGTAGAAAGTTCATCTTTTTGAACTCAAAACATACTCCAAAAAAGTTTGGACAAGAAAGTTCATCTTTTTGAACTCAAAACATACTCCAAAAAAGGTTGGACAAGAAAGTTCATCTTTTTGAACTCAAAACATACTCCAAAAAAGTTTGGAGATGAAAGTTCATCCTTATGAACTCAAAACACACTCCAAAGAAGTTTGGACAAGAATTCATCTTTTTGAGTCCAAAACACACTCCAAAGAAGTTTGGACAAGAATTCATCTTTTTGAATCATAAGATAATAAGCATTAGTTATGAGCATAAAAAGTATTCACATGAAAAATTTCTTAAGCAAGTGACAAAATGAGTCAGGTAATGAATGTTTTAGGTTAAAAATTCCTCAGAGTTTTTTTGAGCCATTTTTTTACTAAGGAACTTTTTGTCCGATAAGAATTGTTTTCGGGTAATCATGTTAACAAAAAGGATTGTTTGAATAAGGAATAAGTTTGAAAAGTACTTCATCATAAGACCTCACAACAGGAGGTTAATTTTACATAACAAAAGGTTTTAACAGGTTGTGGATACAAACAATTAACAAAATAACGATAGAAACATTCAACGTTTGCTGGTTGGATGCAGAGTTTTCCTTGCTGTATTTCGGGAAACTAGATTCCGAGGACAAACTTTCTGAGTCATCGCTAAAGTCCAAGTCTTCCATGGAAATTCCCGCAGGGCGAAACCTTTCAATAACTCGTAACCAAAGGCTGCCTAGATTCAGGTTTGGAAACTTCTCATGCATCTCCAAAACCATATCGAACCTTATATTAACATCTTTTTCTTCGAGGCGAGCGACAATATCGGTTGCGTATGCATTGAGTCGTTCCTTCTGCTTAGCTGCAAAATCCTTCTTCAGTGATTCGTTCTTTGATGACAGCTTCTCAATATCCTCAACAAATTTTTGAAAATAGACATTAGTCTTTGCACAAGACTCGTTGAGGTCATCAACCAAAGTGTCACGTTTGATGTCTCTGGTAATAACTCGTTCCCGTTCGTCGTCAAACTTTTTCCCCTTCTCGAAAAGTGCAATCTCCAGGGAAGTAATTTTAGTCAAACGATCAGCAAAAGTCTCATTCTCCTTGGAAATTTCATCTTCGACCTGTTTCAGTTGGGACGATATTTCTATTTTCGTGGCAAGCTCATCTGTCAAGTCTTTTACCTTTTGCTTCAATTCAGCCGCCTCGGAGGTTAATATTTTTACCTCAGATCTTCTTTGAAGGACTTCACTCTTGTAGCGATCCTTGCGGTTGGCTTTCCATTCGAGGAGAGTAGTAGCACGGAGCAATTTGTTCAGCTCATTTGCAACAAAATCGTTCTCATTTTCTGAAGACAGGGGAGGGGTATGCTCCTTCCTCAAATTTCTCTTCTTGCGGTTGTCTTTTCTAGAAGAACAAATTCCCCCCGGAGTCCAAGTCGACTATGAAAACTTTCTTTACGGGAGGCAAGCCCGAACCATTGGTATTATCACTTTCTCCTTCACTTTCAACCACCGTATTTTGCTTCTCTTCAGTAGTAAGTCTTTTTGGTCTCACAGCCGCAACTCTACCATGTGGTCTCACCTTAATAGAGTTATCAACATCTTTCAGTTCCTCTTCCTGAACATTGGTTAGGGGATTGGTCTGGGGGCCCACTGGGTCTTCTTGCTGAACTTCTGGTAGCCTTTCCTTATGAGTTTCATTCTGGTGAGCTCCATGGGATCCAACTCCTTGCTCTTCGGGGGTGTCACTCCTCGACTTTGCATCCTCCTCCGTTCCCTCACCACCTTCCTCGGGCTTTTCTGCATCTTGGTGACTCAGAGCCCGAGCTCGGGTCAGAAGGTAAATGGTGTTGTCCAAGCACTCGAGGCGTTTAAGGATGGTATCATTTGGAGGTGGCACCATAAGATCGGACATTGACCTTTTCTCGCCAAGGTCATACCTCAAAAGGTTGCTTTTTATAAAGTTCATCGGTAGAAAACTTTAATGGAACTTATGATCCCAATGCTCACCTTCCTAGACGCTCAAATTCACAAAAATGTCCTTGGTAGCTTTGGCATACCGTTTAAAGGGTTTGTCAATTCCCTTCACAACTGTTAGAAATAAGTGTGTTAGGACTATCCAACCTTAACCAATAAAATAGAAAAATGTGTCAGAATACGTACCCTCCCCGGACCATTTCAAAGTTAACCGATGGGGAAGGTCATCGGAATTCTTAAAGCCAGTTTCTCATAATCCGGAGATGAAGACAAACTGTTTTTTTCCATTTCTTATCATCCTCTTAGAAATATTTTATGACCTTGAACTGCCTTGCAAAACCAAGAGAGTAAAAAGGGTAATGAGAATTCTTAGCCACACCTGAGATGCATATAAGTTGCTCCATGGAAAAGGCTATTTTGGCGCTAGCTTGAGAAGGGAAAAGTCCGATAAGATTGAAGTATTCAACCATAGCAGGATCAAGGGGTAGACGAAGGCCCCAGTTCGTGAGCTCGGATATAAAAGATCAGCTCATCATTCCGAACTGACAGTGGAGTCTCTCCGACGGTGGGAAACCGAATCGTGATGTTCTCGGGAATTCCCCATCGATCTCTCAGCTTTACTTCTTTAGTTGGATGGAATTATTTATACTTCACTCTATACAGGGAAAGAAGATGCTTGGATTCAATATCGCAAAGATTATCACCTAAAACATCATCTATGTTTGAGGGCATGTCTGTAATGTGTTTCCTTTTCTTTTTGTTTTTCTTCACCAAAGAATTTTTCCCACTCTGAGGTGATGGATCATTGTTAATTTCTGGAGGAGGAGAGGAAACATCTTAGCTTGGGGCGGATAGTCCGAGGGGAGGGATCGTAGCAGGAACGACTTGGAAATATTGTGCATCAATCACTACCATGCCAGGTTGCTCTTGACCGCTGTGAGGCTCATCAAGTAAATATATCTCTTGGAGTTCAGGGATGGACTTCAAAACCTGTTCTAACCGAACATCCCTTGTTGAAGACTTCCTGGGACTCACTTCCGCAGTCGTTTGTGGTGACCCATACAGAGTCACTTGAGGAGTTGCAGCAGAAGAGGAGATCTTCACTCGAATATATTTTAAGGGTGGGTCGGGGGACCTTTTCCTTTTAATACGTTCCCAAACATTTGTATTAGTCGGTTTTCCTATTTCATCACCCATGGTTATGAAGGGAGAAGTCTTGAAAGGAAGATCAGACGGCGAGGGTTCAACCTTGTTATCACTAAAACAAGCTCCACCGGGGGATGAGTAGCAATGTTAAAGGATCGTTCTCGGATATGCGACCAGTTGTCGCGAAAGTTTGATTCCCATATTTCTGCAGGTGTGGGATTCCCTCTTCCACAAGAAGATCTGAGAGCAGAAATTTGATTTGAGATATTAAACTACCTCCAAAGTTTATACCGTTCAAGATTGATAAACTCCTCAAGCATGAAAGAGCAAAGAGGAAATTTGGGGTTGAATTGTTCTCTCTTTAAGATAGACGTTCTCGACTCAAAGTTAGACAGAGATCAAAGAGTGTAACTCTATATTCAGAGAAGGAAACGAGTATTTATAGTAAAAGGGAACAAAAGGCGAAATTTTAAAGGAGTTTTGAAAACTCTTCCCCTATCACATACCGCTTTAAACGATGTGCTGGCAAGCTAGGGTAGGAATGCGACTTGTGGCCAAAAGTGACCTCATCATCAAAACAATCTCTGACTCTATAGCGGTTAGACAGAGGCACGCGAGTTGAAATCAAATGATGACTTAGGTGAGGTCATCACGACCAAGGGTGAAGTCATCGCTTTTAAGGAATTTTGAACCAAATGATTTGAAGATCAACATCTAAACAATTTATATGTGAGGCATAAACAACAAAACCATCCGATTCGAGGAGGCCATAAAATCCGAGCAAGTTCAAAGATTAATGCAGTCCTCACTGAGATATCTTCGTGAGGATTGGGGGCTACTGATATGGAGACAATGGCGGATCTAGGAATAAAATTTAAGTTATGCCCGAAGATGTTATGGAAAATTTCATTAAAATATAAATATTCGAGTATTGCATAATAAAAATATGTAAATATTCTAGTTACAATTCAAAATGGAAATATATTCTAGTCCAAAAGTAAATGCATTCTTCTCTTACTCATGCTTTGAAAGCGTTGGATAATATTTAGATCATCAACCGTAGAAAACACTTCTTTCTCCACAAATGTCACTGAACAATCATTAAGCCGTGAATCGTGAATTGACAATTTTATTTCTCAACTCATTCTTCACCAATTTTATACGAGAAAATACTCGCTCAAAACTTGCTGTAGCAACCGGTAAGGACAAAACTCGCTTCAAAAGTCTGTACACAAATCCAAATATCTAGTGTTGTTTTGTACAAATAAAAGTCTTACATAGATCTGAGATAATTTTCTTATAGAAAAGAAATCTAGGGTTTGAAAATTCCCAATTTTTTTGGTGATTTGTTGAATCAAAATTGAAGTAAAACCAAATGGAAAATTTTATTGCTTTGTTGAATGAAAATCGAAGTAAACTTCAACTAAGGAAAAATCTTACAATTTAGCAGGTGGGCAAGATATTACATCAACCATCTGCAAATCTTGTGTTCATTAATCATTAACCTGCAATGAAATATGCAATCAATTTGGAATGAATGATTAACAACCATGCATGTCATGTAATTTTATTATAGAAAGGAAAAGGGTTTGAAAATCCCCAATTTTTTCACTGATTTGTTGAATCAAAGTTAAAGTAAGTTTGAAAATCATCAATTTTTCAATGATTTGTTGAATCAAAGTTGAAGTAAAATCCAATATCAAATTTTACTTCTTTGTAAATCGAAGTAAACTCCAATGGAAAATTCATTAACTGAATCAAGTTAATATTTTATTTCTATAGTTTTATGTTGCTTTTATTTGAGAGAAGTTGGGAAAGAGACAGGTACGATTAGGGGAAAATAGAGTAAAATAGAAAGTAAAAGAATGTAAAGAAGTGAAATAAAAGAATTTAAAGAAGTGGAGCTTTTATTTGAGAGAAGTTGGAAAATATAGTAAAAATAAAAAGTAAAAGAATATAAAAAAGAAGCGAAATAAAAAAGTGAAATAAAAGAATTTAAAGAAAAATTAAAAGTAAAAGAATATAAAAAAGAAGTGAAATAAAAAAGTGAAATAAAAGAATTTAAAGAAAAATAAAAAGTAAAAGAATATAAAGAAGAAGTGAAATAAAAAAGTGAAATAAAAGAATTTAAAGAAAAATAGAAAGTAAAAGAATATAAAGAAGTGAAATAAAATAATTTAAAAGAAGTGGGTATCCAATAGGTGTTGAACCAAAGACCTCAAGTATACTACTTGAGAAGTTAACCACTATAGTAAACTTATTTTTCAGATTTCTGGGTTGTCCCGGGCATACCTATCTCCCCCCTAAATCCGCCCCTGTATGGAGAGAAACATATAGGTAACAACTAGGTTCATTATGCCAAATACAACTCTTATCTTTGTATATTTAGTGACTAAGGACCAAAGTAAAGCAAATATAATAAGTATAAAGGTTAAATGATATACCCCAAGAACTTATGTATAAATAGTAAAATCGTGGGGTGAGAAATCCACCTTAATGGTGGTAATTATGTAATTTTAGTACCCACCTCATGTACTAGATAAAGGATATTCCCTTTTTCGGAAAATGGCCAATGATTAGTCAATTATTGCTACATTTATTCCTTTTGTCTTTTTCTCTCTCTACAAAGCACTCATTTAATTGTTATAGTCACTTCATACAAACATTTTTTAATCAGACCCTCTCAAACGAACATATCCGCTTATGAACTTACCTAATGATTTTCTGAGTTCATTATACATAATATGATTTTGTTCTATATTATTATAGAATATATACAATTTATTTACGAAACTACGCATAAATAATTTATGCCTTTAGTATTCGAATATTAGAAGTAAGAAAAGGTAGAAGTTTCATTAAATAATTTGTAAAAGCAACAATTTGTTTACATGATGTTAGAATAATTCTTCATAATGTGGCAGCAATATTGAGTTTTAGCTTAAGTATTTGTTTATACGTGTATCAATGTAATTAAATATATTGGTTAAGAGAAATAAACTATTTTGTTATTTTCAGTTCTATACCTAAAAAATTATAGTGTTACAATAATCAGTTACTTGATCTTACGGACTGTGTCTTAGGTTTGTTCGATGTTTGTTTTTTTGTAAAATAGTGATAGTTATACATAAAAATATAAGTAATGGAGAAGTGAAGACAATTACTAAAAGTATTTTTAATTGAATATTTTATAGTTAAAAGAAAGATTTGATGTAAAGTTTAAATATAAAAGATTAATTGTGCAATTTATAGCAAATATGCATGTCTTAAGAATTGAAGTGGGGTGAAGTATCCATTGCTTCTAATTAATCTTGTTATTTTAACAATATACACCTATAAATATGGGGGTTAACCTTGAAAATAAGATTGATTGAAATTTGGCTTATTGTCTCTCTTTTATTACTTTCTCTCTTTGGAAACTTGAACTATATATTTTCTCTCTAAAATTCTCCCAATTACACTTTTGACTCTATTTTATTTCTAAAAGAGAATCGATATTTATCATTGGCAAACATAGTGGGATCACGTTTGGTGCATAGATATCAAATCTAAAACCTTTATAAAAGGTTACGATTGAGATAAGAGGAATCCCAAAATCATATTTGATCTAACGATTTTAGTGGACAATAAGGTGCTCGAATCAAGACTAGTAAGAGAATAGAGTCGAGATGAGATTCGATGGAATGATCAACACGAATAATATAATGTTGAAGATTAGAAGAATTAACTATTAGAAAGAATAATTGATTTGAATGATCAGCTTGATCAAAGGAAGCAATAGCTTCATTCTGGTAGAGTACGATCCGAGATGCCATGAAAAAATGAAAATAAAGAGATGGAAGATCCATCCGATGAGTCTCAAAATCCCGATCGAGTACGGAGTGATCGATGAAAAATACAGTTTCAGTCAGACAAACGATATCATTCCTCAAGGAAGGAGAATAAGGATAAACATCGATACATTCCAACTAGAGCAAATGGATCTTATGAGTCAAATTCCGAAGATTTCTATCAATACCATGAGAAATGAAATCCAAACAGACAAGAGCAAGACTGGCATACTTCAAGGAGGGAGGATAACCGTCCTCGAAAATACCGAAGAGAGTACAAATCCAAGAAAGATGATAAGACTGGATTGTAATAGAAATCCATTATTCTAAAATTATACCTCTAATCTCTATGTTAATCTTGCATATCAATATTTTTATACAATGATGGGAACAACTGGGGAATATCAATATATGCAAGGAGTATATTGGAGAACCTCTGCGTTTTCAAATATATTAGTTTGTAAGAGTTTTATGTTTTTTGGTCATGATAACTTTGGCAAATTTATTTAGAAGTCATATTAATTTCAAATAACTTTGATTAGGATCCAAATATCGCAACGAGTTTATTTCGCATGGACATCGCCCATGGAAAACATAGATGGATCCGTGAACCGATTTTATTATTTTAGTTTTTTATTGGTTCTAACAGTTTTACTGGTTCAGTTCCGAGTCAGTTTTATCGCTTCAGTTTTTTATTGGTTTGAGTTTAAGATGGAACTGCAAACCAGACCATTAAGTTTTGGTCCGGTTCCTATCAGTTCGATTCCAGTCTGATTTCCCAGAACCATTAATAGCCCTAGTTAGTGCTAACCAAATCTCATTTTGGTTCATTTTATCGGTTGTAGAAAATAAATACGGTAAGTCACAAACAAAACCTAAATATTAGTAATATCAATTTTAGCTCATCTTTTCAAAAACAATTTATCCAAATTGTTCCATCCGATCCCCAAACAAACCCTACAAATCCTAAAATAAGTTTGTTTCGCATGGCTACAAATCCTAAAATAAGTTTGTTTCGAGTGTTCAGTTTGTTCAGTTAGCACATCTAGTGAAGAATAAAATTCATCCCATAGAGAAACCCCAATCCCACATTGCTAAGAAGGAACATAAATGAGTGTATATAAGTGTGGACCCACCTCAACTAGCTAGAGGCCTTTTGGGAGTACACCAAAAAAACAAACCCGTGCGCGCCTCCGAACGCAAAGTAGAAAATATCTTGCTAGTCCGTGAGGTCCGTCACACACTCGCACACCTAATTCTAACATGGTATCCGAGCCATATAAGGCGTAACCGCCGAAGTTCCAACAAAATACTGGGATAAAGTTTAATTGGGAAAGGGATGAAGTTTAACTTCATCCTGTAGAAGAACCTCAATCTCACATTGCTAAGAAGGAACATAAAAGAGTGTATATAAGACTAGCTAGAGGCCTTTTGGGAATACACCCAAAAAGAAAATCCGTGTGCGCCTCTAAACGCAAAATGGACAATATCTTGCTAGTCCGTGAGGTTCGTCATACACTCGCACACCTAATTCTAACAAATCTTCCAAGATGGTAAATGAAATTAGAAATATCAACATCAATTATATTGGGTTGAAACACATAATCTCAACTAATGCAATAATGATAATCTAAAGATTTGTGGAAAACATTTCTGTCTTCATGTATCCCAAGTTTAACTTAATTTTGAGTCTATGTTTGGAATGAACCAATTTGCATTCTAGTTGTTTCCTCATGGTCTCGTAGAAATGAGATCATATGGTGTCTCTAGCTAAATAGATGTTTAAGAAAAATTTAGTATGGCTCAAAATGATAAACTTTTTTCAAGATCTATGAACTTCAAAGTTTAAGTTATATAGATAGTGTTATATTGATGCCCAAATTTGTGGATAAAAAAACTGAAAAATAGATACCGATTAGGGTTAGGCCGTGTGTCTCTTGTTATCAAAGTTGGAGTCAGTTATGTCTTCCACGGTCCAATCGGTACATTGTGAAACTATTTTAAGAAAAAACTTAATATTTTATCTCTTGACCATTTATACATTTTATTGATGTTAGCGTAAACCTCTTTTTAGGAGGTCCAAAATATGTCTATTTTGTAATCCATAAGCTGCAGACTTTAGTGAGTGTTTTTATGGTTGTGAATTGGTTGACCTTAAAGCATTGGGTCATCAATTTACGTGGTATAATAAATTGATGGACGATCTCGTATCGTATTAAAATTGAACATATATTTGTTAGTAATTCTTGGGATGATACATTGTCTATAACTACAACTTATTTTCGCGACGATCCTCTAACCATAACACTGTAACATTTAATTTGGGAACTTTGAAATCCGTTACAGAAAGTTATTTAATTTTTTTAACAGTGAAAATTATTGATAATATGGGTATTGTATATTCAGATTATGTATATAAGTATGGAGAATCCAATCTTAATACTAGTATGATACTGTCCATTTAGGCATAAAAGTCCGCAAAGCTTTGTTTTTTTGTTCATTTCCAAAAGGCCTCACACTAGTTGAGATCAGATGCTAAAAAAAGGTCTTTTGGTCCATTTTTATAAGGTCTTAGACCATTGATCCTTCTCATCTTTAACCGACGTGGACTTTGGTCGAACCTTAACAACTCATCTTCTCGAATAAAATATCACTTTAGCCACCTCTCAACTGACTTCCATCAACCCACTCTAACAGGTTGCAGACTACCCGAACCATAGTGCACTATAAATACAGTTGCTCACCTCCTATTAGACCATATTATCTTGTTCTTTATCATCACTCTAATCAAAGAGCACGACCTGATGAACCACATGAACTTCAATCTAGGAATCCTTAGAACAGATTATTCACCTTAAGTGAGGCTGCTGATTCATCATGTTCGACTTCTGAGAATTTCACACATTCAGTTTTACATCTAGACCTAAAGATCTAATACCATTTGTTGAGAATATATGCACCACATACCCCACTTTAGTATATAAGTATGAAGAATATGAACTAAACACTAGTACGATATTGTCCTTTTTAGACCAGAAGACCTATATAACATTGATCTTTCTCATGTTTAACATATATGAGATTTTGACCGCGGTAACAAAAATCACACCCCAATTTTATCACCATAGCCTAATTGTTGAGGATATTAAAGTTAGTACATAATATATCATGCTTAGTAGAATCAAAAAGTTTTTAATAAGTAGCAAAAATCACGTGAGACTTTGCTTATATTTGAAGATGTGTAACAAAACATTTCCCATAAAAATTAAAGGACCAACAATTTCGAATAGAAACATTTGACCCCTCATGATTGTGTAAAATATAACAAAATGTTACAAATGTAAAAATCAAACATGCGCTGTTTATCATAGATAACCGTAAAATTTCTAGATCTCGTAGGTTGAATGACATTTTTTTAGAAAATCTTACGGTACCATTGTCAAAAAGTCCGTGCGAAAAGATTGACCTTTTTACTTGAATGATAGTCTTGATTGTAATTGGGATGACATCCTAATTGATTTGGTCCCTAAAAAGACATCCTCAACTAAAGTTTCCCGTTTGTTTATTAATTTTATTAAATTACTATGAAATTATCACAAAATGGCTCAAGCACATAACATATGCGAATGAAAGATTTAAATGAACACAGGATTTAACGTGGTTCAAAAATTGTCTACGTCCACAGGCGCCGCCAGAGAAAAGAGTTTCAGTATGATAGAAAAGGTTACAGATTTCAGATTGTGTTTTGTGTAGCCCTAGTAGTCTATTTACAGGGAATTAATAGACTTACGAGACAATGGGCCTAATGGGCTCATATACTCTTTTAGGAAAATCATCCATTGTATTACAATTTGTCAATGACACAAAACTGTACCGCCGAACACGGTACACTGTCAAGGCATTATTCGACTCATTTATAACAAATCTTCCCATTGAGGCGAATATCATTTCTTCACTATCAACAAAGAAACTTCTCTTCTCCTTACTCACCAAATGCCCTTAAGGAATTCACTCTATACTGCGAACACCAATCCAGTTTAGGCACTCTCTAAAATTTCGAAATGATACTGCTCTGGTCATTATATCTGCTGGATTATCGTGTGTAGACACTTTCTTCACATAAACAATTCCCTTTAATATTATATCACGAATAAAATGATACATGACATCTATGTGCTTTTTACGCTCATGGTACATCTGGTTCCTTGTAAGGTGTATAACGTTTTGACTGTCACAAAACACTTCTGTAGTAGTCCTATCCAATCCCAAATCTTCCACCAAACCTTGCAACCATATTGCCTCTTTAACTGCTTCTGTTACCGTCATGTACTCTGCCTCTATTGTAGAAAAAGCTACAGTAGCTTGCAACTGTGCTTTCCAACTGATCGCACTCCCAGCTAGAGTAAATATATATCCTGTCAGAGATCTTCTTTTATCCATATTACCTGCAAAATCAGAATCAACAAACCCAACCAATGATCCTGCAACATCATTCAACGATTCACCAATATCGGTCTTGTTAAAAGTTAAGCCAACGTTCACAGTATTTTTAACATACCAAAGTATCAATTTCACTCTCTGCCAGTGTTCTTTCCCAGGACATCCCATGTACCAACTAACTACACTAACCGTATGTGAAATATCAAGTCGTGTGCATACCATAGCATACATGATACTACCAACTGCACTTGCATATGGAACCTTCGATATTTGTTCCAACACTTCATTGAAGTCGATTCCTTCCCTTTGAGTAAAACCCTTTGAGACCAGTCTTGCTTTGAATCGAGATGCCTCATCCCCTGGATTACCTTCCTTTTTCTTGAACACCCATTTACTGCCTACTATCTTCTATCCTTTAAGCAAGTCAACAAGCTTCCATGTTTGATTCTTATGAAGATATTCAATCTCTTCCCCCATATCACATATCCATCGGTCTCCCTCTGAACTCGCTATAGTTTCCCTGTAGCTACTAGGTTCCTGCATCTTAACTTCTTCTGCAACTGACAGAGCATATGCAACTAGATTCATATACCTTTTTGGAAGTCTAATATCTCTTATTTCTCTGCCAAATGCTATGCTATAAGGTTGTTGTTTTGATTTAGGCGCATCATTTGTCACTATCATCCGATGCTGACGCTTCACCTCCTGATTCTGGATCCACCTCAGAACCACTTGAATTATTGGACCTGCTAGGAATTGATTCTACTTCAAGCTCCACCTGTTTACTCACAACCGATCCTGATTTGAACATTTCTCCTACTTCCTTCTGACTGTCTATCGAAGCAAACTCATTAAAAGTAATGTCCCTACTGATGAGAAAACCTGGAGACTTTGGAGAGGTACACTATAACCTATATCCCTTCACTCCAGTATCATATCCTAGAAATATGCACCTCTTTGCCCTCGGCTCAAGCTTACCATCTCTCACATGAGCATACGCAGGACAATCGAACACCCTCAAATGTTCATAATCAGCCGACGATCCATACCAAATCTCAAAAGGAGTTTTACAATTAATAGCCATTGATCGAAACCGATTCACCAAGTAACACGCTGTATTTATAGCTTCAGCCCAAAAATCCTTTCCCACACCGGAATGCGAGAGTATACTTCGTTCCTTGTCACAAAGTGTTATGTTCATTCTTTCTGCGACTCCATTCTGTTGTGGTGTTCTTGAACAAGTGTGATGGCGCACTATTCTCTCAACTTTTCAGAACTCGTTAAACTCACGATTGCAATATTTTAACCCATTATCTATCCTAAGACGTTTGATTTTTCTTCATGTCTGCTTCTCAATCATCGTCTTCCATTTGACAAAGGTTGAATATGCCTCATCTTTTGTTTTCAGAAAGTAAATCCACACCATCCTTGAATAATCATCAATCAAACTCATGTGGTATTTGGCTCCGTTCTTGGATGGAATTCTGTTTGGACCCCAAAGATCTGAGTGAATGTAGTCCACTGTCCCTTTAGTCTTTCTTACAGCCGATTTGCTGAATTTGACTCTAGTTTGTTTACCAAACACATAGTGCTCACAAAATCCCAATGATTCTGCTTTATATACTTTCAACAAATCTCTCTTTCCCAAAAAAGTTAATCCTCTGTCACTCATGTGACCAAGATGCCAATTCCACAACTTATTTTGATCCTGCCTACTTTAGCTATTACTCCCTGATGATGCAGCATCGCCCATAACAACACTCCCCTGGAGAATGTAAAGACCTTTTTGCAAATTTCCTTTCATGCATACCATTGAGCCTTTTGTCACTTTGATTACACCATCTTCTGCACAGTACTTGTAACCCCGAGAGTCTAGAGTCCCAAGAGAAATCATGTTTCTCTTTAATACAGGAACATGCCAACACGTCAAGATTCAAACAACCCCGTCAAACATTATGATTCTGACGTTACCAATACCACCAACAGTCAACAATGATTGTTCCCTAAATAGACAGTTCCCTGCATTGGCTTGTAAGTATCGAACCACTGCTTGAACTGACACATGTGATATGTAGCGCCAGTATCGAGTACCCAAGATTTTTGCCCAAAGTTTGAACTCACGGACAATATATCTCATCTACAACTGTTTTCACTATCGTCGGAATTGTTCACATATTCTACAATGTTTGCTGCATCCTTTTGATTTCCCTTCTTACCATTCAGTTTCGGATAATCTCTCCTATAATGACCCTGCTCACCGCATTAACAGTTTGAGTGCTTTACCTTGACTTGGACCTCCAGTTCTTCCTTCTTAAAGAACTCGCTTTGCTTCCAGATCTTCCCCTAGTCATAAGACCTTCCCCTTCAGCTTGATTGTCTGGCTACAACTGTCTCATCTCATTCGATTTCAGTGCACCTTTGACATCTGCTAGCGATAAATTATCCTTAACATACATAATACTATTTACGAAGTTTTCATAGGGAGTTGGTAACAATCTCAATACAAACAAAACTTGATCCTCATCCTCAATATTGATATCTATGTTCTCTAAGTCCATTATAATTGATTTAAAATTATCTAAGTGCTCTCTTATGGACGTACCTTCTTTCAATCTGAAATCATACAAACGTTTCTTCAAGCATAATCGGTTTACTACTGATTTCCCTAAGTAAAGATCTCCTAGTTTCTTCCATGCGCATGCATCAGTCTTCTCATCACTAATCTCGCGAAGCACATTGTCTTTCACACTCAATAAAATCCAGCACAAAGCCCTTTCTTGAAGATCTTGTTTCTCCTCTTCTTTCATCTCTTCTGATAACTTATTCTCCACAGCCTTCCACAGCCCTTGCAGTACCAATGAAGATTTTAGTTTAATCTTCAACAACACAAAGCTGGATCCCCCATCAAATTTTTAATCACGTATTTTGTTGCTGTAGACGCCATTGTGAAATCCTAATTGCAAAAGCCCTAATTTCAGCACGTGGCTCTGATACCAATTTTGTTATTAAATTACTATGCAATTATCACAAAATGGCTCAAGCACAGAGCATATGCGAAGGAAAGATTTAAATGAACACATTATTTAATGTGGTTCGACAATTGTCTACTTCCACGGGTGCCGCTAGAGAAAAGAGTTTCACTATGTTAAAAAACGTTACAAATTTCAGATTGTGTTTTGTGTAGTCCTAGTAGTCTATTTATAGGGAATTAATAGACTTACTAGACGGTGGGCCTAATGGGCTCATATACTCTTTTAGAAAAATCATCCATTGTATTACAACTTGTCAATGACACAAAACTGTACCGCCGAACACGGTACGCTGTCAAAGCAGTATTCGACTCATTCATAACAACTAATGGCATGTTCCAATATAATTTATAAATTTATATTTAAAGCATAGGCTAATACGATTAAGGATAGGCTACCTACCTTTGTGTATGGTTGTAAATTATTAGATAATATCGTTTGATTCCAAGATCTTATGCGAGTATATCAAATTAACATAAAATGATTTAGATTTGCGTTTTAGAATTCATCTCTTGTGAAGCCTATGATAATCTTAGATGGTATATCATTTTAGACATTCGGGTTACCATAAATTTGTTCTAACATATGATATTATTGATGATTCAATATTTTTATTATTTCCAAAGTCGCTGAGAACACCATCTTCTTATCCAAACACGAGAGTAACGTTGCAATTAAAGATTTTAGGATCCAAAATTGGACGGCTGTCCTCAAATTCATCTAGAATATTGTAAGCGAGATCAACTTCTCGCTTTGGTACAACTAGATGAAAATGGAAAAGATAATAACGGCTAAAAAGCACCCGTAGTCGCTCATGTTTACCACTTGTATCAACTTGGTCCCCTTCCTTCAGCCATGCATAGAACTCATCCCCATCCTTTTTTAATTTGAACTTTTAGTCCCCTTGCCCATGTGAAGCCTGAGAGCTTGACACGTGGCATCAATTTTTGTTGCAAGAATGGTCCCCCATTTTTTTTTGCCAAAAATGCCCCTTAGCATTCCAAGTAAGCTGTCATGTCACACTTACCATTTACCTTTAAATTTTACCATTTACCTAAAAAACTTACCATTTACCCACTAACCTATAAACAGACCGGGTCGAACCCTAATTTAATTAACCAAACCCGAAACCCAATATAACCTAGCCCAACCCACTACAATATAAGCCAACCCGACCCGTTTACACTAATCAGACCCCAATTTACACAAATCAAACCCCAATTTACCCAAAACAGACCTAATTTACCAATCCCAATTCTACAGGTCATTTCCTTTTAAGAACTCATCTTTCTTTCGTCGTCTTCTTCGATTATCTTCCACGTGAACAAAAGTTTCATTTTTTAATTTAAGAGACCGAAAAGAATACACTTTGCGACTGGAGTTTTTTTCTGAAATTAACATTGTAGTGGAAGAAGCTAATTTTTTGTTCCACTACGGAGGGAAGGACATATTTTAAAGTAAAGAATGAGATTATCCTAAGCATCAAACAGGTTTATCATGAATCAGGTTTATCATCAAACAGGTTTACAAGCTAATTTGTAATTAATATTACAAATTAAAACTGAAACTTTGTTTAGGTGGAAGGAGAATGGAAGAAGATGACGAAAGAAAAATGGGTTCTTGAAAGGAAATGGCATGTAACATTCCAATTGGTAAATTAAGTCAGATCTGGGTAAATTGGGGTTTGATTTGTGTAAATTGGGGTCTGATTAGTGTAAACGGGTAGGGTTGGGTTATATTGTAGTGGGCTGGACTAGGTTATATTGAGTTTCGGATTGGATTAATTAAATTAGGGTTCGATTTGGTCCGTTTATAAGTTAGTGGGTAAATGGTAAAATTTTTAAATAAATGGTAAAATTTGAAGGTAAATGATAAATGTGACATAAGGAACTACGGGTGTTTTTTACCCAATAATAACTCATGAAAAGTAAGTATGTGGGAGACCTCTCTCCTTTTGTTTTTTTTGGAAAAAATAGTCGCTTTCGTTACTCTTCGATTTTAATTGAAAATGAGAACTGACCTTGGTCTCTATAAGATAGATCTGTCAATAATCATAATTATAATGGGTGGCATTTAGGGCTGCTATAGTTCCGGTTTGGTTTAGGTTTTGACGGAATTGGGAAGGTTAAGGTTATCGGTGTGGATTGGATTGTTTTAAATCGGGTGGGCGGCTAAGTTTCAGTTTTTATTCGATCCGTTTTGGTTTTGGTTCCGGTCCGATTCCGTTTTGATCTGGTATCCGTTTGGTTTTGGTTACATCGGTCCAGTTTAATTTTTTTTAAATTTAATTATAATTTGATTTCCAAATTTTTACATTAATCTTTTCATTATCTAATGATTTTGATTACCTAATAAATTGTTATTGCATTTGTTGGTTTAATTTTTTATCCCGTTATATCGATTTATCGGTTCGGTCTCTATCGGTTATCGGTTTTAACGTTTTGGTTTGTTTTATCAATTTCAATTTTAAAAATAAAAACGCAAACCGAACCGTTAAGATTCTTTCCTGGTTCTCGGTTTCTAAAAAACAGTTGACAGCTCCGGTGGCATTCGCGAGTTAAAACACTATTGTTCCACTCCCACACCTATATCTCTACGGATGATAACACGTAGAGGATACCAAATTTAAGTGATAAGTAATAAGTATTTTTATTATCAAAGATGCTTATCAGTTCCTCCAGGATAAAAGGAACAATGTAAGATGGATTGATTTGGTTTGGTCGAAATAATATATTTGTCAACATGGTTTCCTTTTTTGTTAGCTAGTTATGGAAACCTATCAACTTGTGATAAACATTTTACTTGGGATCTAGCAGTGTAAACCTTATGTGTTTTGTTCAGGGAAATTATAAAATCAATTAATAACATATTTGTGTAATGTAGTTTTGCCTCCAACATATGAGAGGCTTCCAGAAATAAGCTGAGGCCAGATATGTTGGGTATAAATGGACAATATGTGTTGAAGCATTGCGCTTGACAATCTTTGGGCCAGTGTATCTATGAAGATTATGCATAAGTACGAAATGTAAAATCGTTTTGACGGGTCATATCCTTTTGGTTGGCGGTTCCTCGCCATAATTTTTCCAACATTCAATTTAAATTATTGGATACTTATAAGTGGTTGTCTTTTTTGGTTTCAACAATGGTTACCCACTGGTGCTAGTACTTGCTTTGTATTATTTTTTCTCTTTTAGCATTGGTCGTTTCCTTTAGCAGGCATGTGTTGCAGGTTAATATGGCGCAACCGGAACATGACATGCATATTGCTTACGAACCTTCTCTCATCTCTTGTATGTTGGTACTTAAACCTCGTAATTATTTATTTGAAACCGATTAGTATTAGCATTATTTTTCCGACTTTGTACTTATGAATATGGATCGATTCAGACAATCTTTTTATGTAATCCGTGGTAATTGGAGTATTCCCGTGAATTTGTAAAATGTTTCATTCTTTATTTAATACTTTCAATTGCTACGATGGTTAAAATAATCATTCCAACTATTTTTTTAGTTTTTTATATTCATTAAATTCATTAAAATTCAAAATTTTATTTTTTGATATTTATATTTTTATTAATTTTGAATTTGTTTCTAAAAATTAAACGAAATATAAATATTTTTAAAAAAACATAAAAATATTTGTTGATAAGACTATATTCTACAAATAATATATACTCTTTAAAATGATGGGATAAGCTTATACACAAGAGTAACAAAAGAGTAAGTGACATGTAATACGAGATGACCAAAAGACATGGTGGATACATTAGGGACGAGGATGGTGAAAACTATATGACACGTGCTATACCGAACGAGCAAGATGATGACCAACAAGATAATGTGAGGAAACTAAATGATGAAGCAAAGACATACAACTTGAAGGTGACAAGCGACAAAAGATGAGGATCATGGAGCAGGCAATATGATCCAACCAAATGATAAAACCAATACGCATGTGACGAAGATGATGAGCAATACGAGACGAGAGTCATAACGTGGACACAATACGATCATATAAAGCATTCGAACAATTATGATAGAGTATATAAAATATTCGAACAATTATAATATAGCATATAAAACATTCGAACAATTATGTTATGTGCATTTATTACAAAATATGACCAATATTGAAGGTCTTTTAACATGTTCAAACGTAAAATAAATAATTATTAAACAGAGAGATAGAAAAATAATATGAATGATATGATAATGCTCAGAGAAAGAGAGAATCAAAATTGAACATAAAAAATTATTATATCTGATTTTAATTTTTTTTTATATTTTACTTTTATCGTCTTGGTTTTACGTTTGAGAAAGGTAAAGAATGAGGTAAAATATGATGGTGAAACACTGAATATGAAGGCTTCCGTACTCCAAGAGTTTCCCCTAGTAAGAAAAATATTTGAGGGCAAGCTCTCATAGAAATTTGATCCATATCATATGGATACTTACGGTAGTTAAAGGGACCCAGAACACCATCTAGAACAGTTCATAAATATGATGATGTCATTCAATCCAGACTGGTCTAACAAACTTTAAAAGCTTGTGGAGTCATTTCATAAATCGGTTTATAGGAAACAAATAGCAAAATAAGGACAATGCCTCCATTATAAATATGCCTCACAGAAAACGAAAGCACTAAAGAGCTAAGTTTAGAGATTTGTTCACAAAATGAACATTTTGTCTACATAAGAAGATCAAGAGGATGTGGCATCATGCCAGATAGAGTTAGATATGTAAGGAACCATATAAGATGACCGTTTTTTATTTCACGTTGACACTATAGGGGGGGGGGGGTAATCGCAAAATCAGACCAATTTATCAGAGTTGAAGACTCTAAGAAGGGAGCCTCCACTTACCTAATACCTCAAGAATCAAAGATATCGTCATCAAATAAGAGGAGAAGTGACGAGGCCATACCTAAAGAGCCCATACGAGCTCCAGTAAATTTGCTAAAGATCTCGTATTATAATAATCCAATGCGACAATTTATACCCTTGACCGATAATATCACCGTCATATATGAAAAAAACCAAATGCGTAGTAAAATTTTAGCCCCCTCGTCACATGCTAACCCTTACTAACAAAATATCTCGCAAGTAATTTTGTGCATACCGTAACGATCACGACTATTCGAATATTGAGTGCTGACAACCGTGGGAAGAGATTCGGAGGTTAATCGACATTGTTGAGCTCGTTTAATCTATCACACGTAAGAAAGCAGAACACCATAAAGATAATATTATCGTGGGTCTAGTTGATGAATGATCATATCAAAGGCGAGACGACAAAGAAAAACAACAGTGGTTACACATTATTTCTAATGAAGACACACTATTAGGGCCAATGCTACACTCCTGAAAAAATGAAAAAGATTTAGAGGTTCACTTGTTGGACGAGTCCTCATACCACTGTTATTAAAAACCAATAGCCGACGTATCGTTTTATTATGATGATTTGAAGGGTATTTCCACCCCTACCAAAGACGTTTTGATCATTAATTTGGATAAATCTGGGGTCATGATCACCCCACAATTTGGTAGAGAATGATAGCTATACACACGTGATTTTTTAAATTAGTTACAAAAGAATGAATGGGGTACCCCCATACAAACTGACATATATACAATTAGCTACTTGTGATTCTTGTGAAGGAAAGTTATCTAGTTGTGTTGTGAAGTTGAAATATCAGTGATTGTTGGTTATATAAGTACTAATAAAATGGTGAAAACAATCTTCATGATAGTCGATGCACCCATCTCGTATAAAATGACTTTTGGACGATCTTGCTTAAACAATATCGAGGGCACGGCCTCTTCTTTTTGCCAATGCTTAAAGTACCTAATTAAAAACGTAAATGGAATAATCATAGGCAGTTAGAGGATCACCGTGATTTGTTATGTGATCTCTTTAGATCCCATGATTTATGCCCAATAACAATTGAAATAATATGGGGAATGGGAGAACTGTCAGCTTGAAGCTAAGGTGGACGATCCTAGAGATGAGAGCATGTTCGATGAACCCTCTAGAAGAATATTCAAGGAGACATTATCTAGTTGGAAGGTAGTTTAGTTTGGAAACGAACTAGTTATAAGTTATAAGTATAGATTGGTGAAGTTATTGCGGAAGAACTCAAATGTTTTTCCTTGGAGCGCTAGTAGTCGATCGAGGGTTAGTTTTTTTGTCATCTACCACAAGCTATCGATTGATACAAGGCTCATACCAATTCGTAAAAACTGAGGGGTTTGTTGTTTGGAGAAATTTGAAGCCATCACCAAATAGGTCAAAAAGTTGATTAAAAGTGGACACATTCGAGAAGCGAGATACCCAACCTGAGTCGCTAATCCCCTACTATTGAAAAATATGAATTGATAGTAAAGAATGTGCGTATATTTTAGTACCTCAGTAAGGCTTGTCCTAAAGACACTTTCCCTGTTCGAAATCGATTAATAGAGAAACGTAGCTTATGGTAATACACTTTTATCCTTTATGGATGTCTAATTAAGATGTAACCATATCCGGATTCACATGCATAACGAGGAGCACATTCCTTTTTAGCAAAAAAAGGTTTTATGTTGCTACAAAGTAATGCATTTTGGTTTGAAAAATAAAAGATCGGCCTATTAGAGGCTTGTGAATAAAATGTTTGATAAATAACTGGGCAAATATGTAGAGGTGTACATCGATAGTATAATTGTGAAAAGAGACACCAATGATCGATAAATCAAATTTTTATCCGGTATATTTTTGAGACTATGAAAGTTTAATCTCAAGCTAAACCCTCTGAAATATTTGTTTGGAGTTCAAAGCATAAAAGTTTTGGGATACATCGTCACCAAAAATGGGATGAAAGCAGAACTTGAGTAATTCTAAACATTGTTAACCATGAAGCTATAAAAATTGTCAAGGATATTCAGAGATACATGTGTCATCTCATAGATTTATCATGGTTCATATCTAAAGCATCCGGAAAAATCCATCCGTTTTAAGTCCTTATTAAATAAAGAAGTTTAGTTGGAACAAACAATGAGAGAAAATCGTTTCCACTCGCAAAGAATACATGATTTCTATAGAAATTCTATGAGCTCCACTACAAAGGAAGTATTTATATTTTTATTTATTTATCTCTGACCATGCTATGAACATCATTTCAGTTTGGGAACACGATGGGGCATAATGACCGATTTATTATGCTAGAAAAGGTTTAATAGACGCCGACAAATTATATTTAAACTTTGAAAAATTAGCAGTGGGACTAGTTGTAGCAGCAGGAAATATGATACCGTATTTTCAGAGTCATACCATCATCCTCTATACTTCTTTTTCTTTAAAGAATATTCTACAAAAATGAAATTACAAGATGACTCACGCAGTGGTCAGTAGATCTAAGAGAGTATGGGACCAACCTCGTAAAGCGATCAAATGGCAAGCAGTGGCCAACTTTATAAACAAATTTGTATGCGATATAATTAATAGCACAACAAACATGAAATGAGACGTGTGATTAGGTTATATCCTACACATATTATACACTTCTTAAAATGACGAGGTAAGTTTATACAATATACTAAAAAATGGTAAATTAGAGGTAATAGGAGGCGACCAAAGGACAAGGTGAATACCTAAGATACAAGGATGATGATAAAGATATGATGAGGGTCATACAAAACAAAGATAACTAGGGCTAAGAAGACAATATGAAGAAACTAAAGGATGAAGCGAATATACTCAAGATGGTGGAGATAAAAAATACAAAATGAGGGCCATAACGAGTACACAAGAAGGGCATATAAAGCATTTAAACAATCATGATGGAGTAACACATGTTGTCGTTTTATAATTTACCAAGAAACAAGTTTATACATTTATTACAGATATGACCAACATTAAACACCTTTTAACACGGCCAAACGTGTAAATTTTGAGAGATAAATTATTATGTAAACAATATAAATGATGTTATAACACTTAGTGTACGAGGGAATCAAACTGAACAAAAAATATTATTATATCAAATTGTAAATTTTTTCTCAATTTTACTTTCATCATCTTAAATGTACGACGGAAATCTTATAATATGTATGTCCACTTATTTGAAAAAACAAATAATTTACTTATAAAGTACAATGAAATACATCATACAAGATTATTACATATGCAGACATTTAAATAAAAATAATATATATAACATTTATATTCATTAGAGGAAATAATCAATGACAATGACTACTTGAATCATATTGCTCCATCTAATCGAATAATATATGTTCGTTTTTCGTAAACTTCCGTCTAAAAATAAATAAATCAAACTAGGAATTTATTACTAAGTTGCATCAAATAAGATACATAAATATGTTTTATAATGATTAAATAAATATATAAAGATACCCTTATGTATAAAATAAAATAACTAAAATCTTATTTCAAACTCATTTGGTACAATAATAAGCATTTAGAGTTTGTCACATAAGATGTAAAAACGTGAAACTAAGTGAATTTTTTGTAAACACATCGACAATATACATACAGGAAATAATAATAGTAATGTAATGAAACTAAGTGAGTTTTTGTAAACATATCAACAATATACATAGACGAAATAATAAATGGTAATGTGATGACACTAAGCTGTAGGTGGTGGCGAGTGACATGACAATCAATATTGATATTCTTGGCTAGGTCATTAAAAAGATTGTTTGTCAAATCTAAATAAAACTATAATTATCACAATATAATAGAGTATAATGACTAAAATAAATTTTTATTTCAGAAACTAGTAAATGTCACCAAATATTTTCATAAGTATTCAAGACCATTGCACGATAAGACCGAGAATGATAAGTTTTTGCTTGTTCTTCCATAAAATAAGAGAGTCAATGAGAACAACACATAATCTAATTGTAGAATTTTTTATTCGTAAGATCATCAACCCAATATCCATCAGAGTAAGATTGTGTCTATAACGAAAACGTGGAAGTAAAAAATATACTTTATGAAATCAAGTACCTTGAAGATACCGCTAAATTGGAAAATGTCATCCTAATAAAAAGTATCCGTGGGTAATGATAAACTGACTAACCCCATTAACATCATGCATAATGAATAGATGAGTCATAGTAAGAGAAACCAAATTACCTATAATTATACTATAGACTTTGGAATTCACCAAGGGGGTGCTATTTCATAGAGAGTGGCAAGCCTTAGTCTTATAAGAGTATAAATAATTATTTTATCAGTGAGACGAGCACGCTCAATAATTCAATAATGTACTTTGATTAAGATAAGAAATAGCCTTTTAGAGAATAAGAAATCTCAATTTCCAAAAAATAATGTATCATACCTAAGTTTTCATGGAAAATAAATTGAGAATTCAGACTTCAAAGATTCAATATCATCATAATAATCACTAGTAATTATCATGTGATGAACATATAAAGATAACATAATACGATATGTTGTATGTTTTCTAAATAATGTCAAATCATCATGACTAAGTATGAAGCTATTATCACGATAGAAATCTTCTCGAACCAAGCACGTGATGCTTATTTGAGATCATAATTTTTTTTGACAGGTTTCCAATTACACCATGCTAATAAGAAATAATATGAGTATGTATTGTATAAAATCATTCACGAAGAGCACCGTTCAAGAAGATACTCTTGACACACATCTCAAATATTCACCATTAATAAACGGATGCAAATGGAGAAATATTTCTTTATAATCCATGACATACTCTTCATAATATACTATAATATTTTTTGAGGCTTGTATCGTTTAAGAGATCCATAAAAGGTTATTTTAATCTAGTACACCCAAGAAGAACTAATGGTATATTTCCTATTTGACAACAGAATAAAATCATATGTATGAGTATGATGTAGAGTAATAAGCTCCTCAATCATGGAATCATGCCAAAAGGGATGGTAAACCCCATCTCTATGAGATATAAGCTTAAAAATAGGATGAACAAAGGCGATAAAAGAAACAAGTATAATAAGAGAAGTACTCAAAATCGGATAGTTTAGTAGACTTACGAATATGAATGGAATAATGCAAAAAGGATCACCGCAACATATTTTGACAATTTGATAGTCATATGAGCATGAACATAATATGAGGATGCTTCATGGACCAAATTATCAAATAAATTATCATCAGATTTGGTATCAAAATGATCAACATGAAAAAGTATATGATTATTGATATGATATGAACTAAGATAAATAAAATTGTTCTTAAAAATCATAACATGATGTGAGATTTTTATCTTTTCACTAACTAGATCAAAACAAAATTATTCATTTTGACTCATTATATAACCTAAAAAGACATATATGAAGAACCTATAACACAAATAATTACGTTGCAGATGTGGTCAAATATTAAAATAAGTACAATAAAAAACATACAATGATGAATAATCAGGTGAATGACTATACAAGTTTACAAAAGGATATAAACATGACTTATGACATAGTGAAATTTTGTTGATTACATAGTTAGCGGTAAGTACGATATCCCCTCTTAATATACTATGAACCATAGCTAACAACAAGAATGAGTGAGTTCTTATGTACGAGATAACGATGTTTCGTTTGGGAAACACCATTTGCTTAAGGGATGTATGAAAAAGAAGTTCAATATATAGTACTATGAAAATCACATAACTAAGAATTTCTTTTATAGAAGCCTATTCACCTAAATCACACCGAAAACGTTTATTGACAAATAAGTGTTAGGTTTTGATAAGAGCTCAAAAGTTAATGAATATGGTAAGAAAATTAGACTTGTATTTCATAAGATAAACCCAAGGATATCAAGTGAAATAATCAATAAACAAAGAATAATATGTGAACCCTCTTTGGTGGACATTATAGATGATCCTCATAATAAAATTGCGCAAGATTAAAATTAAGTTGAAAAATACAAGGGTGCAAATTTAGCCAATTTATAACCATTAAATGAGAAATATTATGTTTGTCTAAGTGAACTAAAAATCATGTAGAATAAAAAAACTTTAAATGAGATGCATAAACATGAGAGAATGAGTATATCAAAGATAAAAAAATCAGAAAACCAATTACTAAAATAAAAGGATGAAAAATTCAATATTGGAAAGAAAGGTAAAAACACCACAGGTCCGTCATGTTTCCCACTTGTAATAAGTTCATCCTTTTCCTTTGTGGCTCTAATAAAGTGGTCCCCTGTGTTTCAAAAAGTGGAACAAAATGGTCCTTATTGACCTCAGTCCAAAATTTCTACAATTAATGCCCTTTGACCAACCACATCAGCGATCTACGCGGGACACTAATGTGGCAGCAGTAAAAAAAGTTAAAAAATGTTTTACTTTTATCCCAACCATTTAACCCTAATTCTACCCATAACCCGACCCAACCAACCAAAAAAACCCAATAGAACCATCTACCTTATTTTAATGCAGCCCAATAACCCTAAATCCCTAACTTCTAACCCGATTACTAACCCTAAATCTCATCTCCCTCCACTCTCTCATCTACCCTAATTTCAATAGAAACGAAACTTTAATAGAGGTATATAAAAGTAAAAGATATCTAATGTTTATTAATGATTAAATTTTGAAGCACCAACAAATTCCCGTCATTCTATAATAATAGGTAAAGATCCAATCCCACACATTACAAAAGAAAAGAACCTAATTCGATGAAGATTTTATTCAATATGAACTAGAAATCAAGCATCCAATCCCACGTAGATCACTGATGTGGCTGGTCAAAGGGCATTAATGGTAGAAATTTTGGACTGAGGTCAATAAGGGCCGTTTTGCTCCACTTTTTGAAAGATATGAGACCACTTTATTACAGCCCCAAAGGAAAAAAACGAACTTGTTACAAGTGGGAAACATGAGGGATCTATGGTGTTTTTTACCCGAGGAAAGAATATATGATACTTTGAGTTCATTTAAAAACGTAGAGTCTTCCTTGCTTAAAACTTGTCATAATCACATAATGCAATTTGGATCTTGAATACAATTAAATATAAGTAAAGAGAACTAAGAGACTTTGATCATACAATTGGCCAACGTATATGAGATTTAAAGTTGGACTATAAATATGGTACATATATGTGAAAGAGATAAAAGAGATGTCCAAACATACCTAATTTTTGCAAATGATATTAAAGCACTATGGGTGACCATAACAAACAAATATATTGAATAAAATTAATAAACATAAAATAAACAATATTATTTGATATATTTAAGTCTAACAACCATAAATGAGATGATAGACCTTTATGATTGAAATCTAACGAGGTACGCTATTTTTAATCAATGAATGGTTTAACTACTTATACATATATGCGTTATAAAAAAAACTGTTGCATTAGGTTGTTCTTCTCGACGAAGGATATATAGTTTAAATTCTACAAATTTTCAGACTCTTTGCAAGCAAACTAATCCCAGGAAGTCTACATGACTTAATAAAACTCTCGGGGTACTCATATCATTATGTTAAAGTGCGTGGATATTTATTTACAACCAATATTGTTTAGAACAATTATATTATGTATACAATATGGTTTGATGATCTAAAAATTAGTTACCCCAATCATACTTAGCCAACTAAATACCAATGAAGTGAGTAACAACTTTTTTGATCTACCTCCTAATTATTAACCAAGACCGTATCGTTAGTTGCCTCATATTCTGTAGGTTTAACCTACGCACTTGTAACATAAATCAACATATATGTTTCATGCAACTTTGTTTTTGATAAAATAATTCCAATACATGTATTTGTTTTTCATCCAACTAAACATTTATTGACTGAACTGAATCATCTTTACGACTAGCCATGATAAAAGTATATATACAAAATCTCCAAATTCGAAACTTCAAATCAAAAAATTCAAAATCCTCAAATAACCAAATCAACCTAGAGATACAAAATCTCTAAATACTCAAATCTTGAGATTCAAATCATACAAACTTACGAAATAACCAAATCAAAAGATAATAAATAAAATCCATAAATAGTTTATTAAAACAAACTTGGCAAAAGTAAATTAAAAAATAAAATAAAAATTAATGTGTGATATCATAAGGTTTTATGTATAAATTACAAGTTCTAAATTAGGGATAAAAATGTATAAAAGCCTTTAAATACATTAAAAAATAAGTGTTCTAAATTCTAAAGAATATAAAATAAAAATATAATTTAATATCAAATGATATAACTCTATATGTTTATATACGTATAATAAAAATTAAATAAATAATCACAAACACGCGTCCCTTAGAAAATTAATGGTTAAACTTGTGGCATGTTTATATATATTTAACTTTTAAAGGATATATTACAAAGTGAAGCATGATAATATTGTATATTATTTTACAATTCTATTCCATTATATAAGAGATTTTACTTTTTTTTATTCTAGTTACAATGTAACAATTTCAGTTAGTTACAATGTATAAGGCTTGTGTCTTCTTTGGTAAAACGTGAAGCAGCCTTATATATTGTAAGTACCTGTAGTGATTAAACTCACATAAGTAACGTCTAGTGATCGCCGCTCATCAGACGAGCTAGTTCAGTTGGTATCAAGAAACCAAAGTCACAGGATACTAAAATCCAAGTATTGTTAGCTTGATGAGATTTGAATTTTCTGTGCATTGCATTCAGCTAGTTAGATTAAGAAGCTGACTATATGAAAGTAGAATACTCACTAGGAAAATCAGTCGAAGTAATTGTAAGCCCAATAAATATAGTTTTGAGTTTTGAAATACCAGACTTACCTCTAGTATTCATAGGATGAATATTGTCAACAAGTTAATTTTTTATATGAGAACTAGATAGTTGCATATAAGATATAAACGATGGTAGTATCGAGGGAGTAGAAAACGTATGATCAATATGAAGTCTGAGAGACTTTGGGAAAACATCTAATTTAGTGTAGGAAATAACTGGAGAGAAAGTTAAAGTTAGTGTCTGAGTGTTTAAAGTTTTGTAAGATTGATTGCTAATCTGCTGCGAATATTGTAATGTAGAAAAAAGTGAAGAATCACAATGATAAGACTGATCAAACTGTGGTAGTGTGTTTGTCAATGCAGTATGACAAGAACCAAGTAATTCTATGTAATTAGTAGTTATAGTCACACTGCATTGCATGAGTCACAAACTATAGAATCAAGACTAGGAAAACGAGAAATCCAATTTGAATTGAAACTGAATCTAGACTAATGATTTTGAGAAATTTGAAAAAATTATTTGGCACATGACATTCAAGTTCCCTAAACACTACATGTCTGAAAATATAGATTTTTCTAGTGGGTACTAAACAGAGAGATAAAGATAGTGGAGGAGATTGATCCAAAAGTTTAACGCCAATCTCAACTATATGTCTATACTTTCTCTATTCCTTACCATTTTGGGAAAAAGAATATGGACATTAATGTGTCAATTGTATACCAAACTGAACACAAAAGCTTGGTACTCACCACCACCATCTGTCTTTAACATTTTACTTTCCCTTTCAAAACTTGTCACAGTCATTCTTTGAAACTAAAAATATTTTCTAGGTATCACTTTTGTTTTTAAAGGATAAATCCATGAAAATCTTGAAAAATCATGTTGAAACAAAATATAATACTTGAAATCATTTTGGTTGAATTTGGAGCGGGTCTCCACAAGTCTGTGTGAATTAGGTTTGAGATATTTTTTACATGAGAAGTAGATGTAAGATAGAGCAGTATGTGAGACTTCGCAAATTGATAATAGTGAGAGAATGTAGACATTTCATTAACATAAAAAGAAACACTATACTGCTTTAAGATTATGAATAAAACTTGAAAGAATGGATAAACTAATTTCATGTGCCAATCCTCTACTTTTTGACACAAAATACATATTATTTAGGACTATCTTGGAAACTATAATACTAGGACTATAGTCTTGAAACTTAGGTGTCTTCTCAATGCAATATCGTCCTCATTTAGATCTCTTTATTTATAGAGTCCTTTTTGTGTCTAAATCCTTAACAAAACAACATTTTTAAAAAAGAAACATAAATAAAGTTTGTGGAGGTTAATCAAGAAATTAAAAGCAAGTTTCTAGAGATGGTGGTAACATGTACGATGTTCTTGATTACGGAGAGGTTGAGCTTGATGTCCTTGGAAAATGATGTCTTTGATTTTTGTATAAAATATTGGTATTTGATACCTTCAGGTTTGACTAAGGTGTTTGACTCCCATTTCATCAAAAACTTTTGAAGTTTACCATAATAAATAATGGTTACTTAATAAATAATGGTTAATGATGATGTTCAATAAATAATTGTTATATTTTTTTTATCTTGCCTTTCTTAGGGAGTCTAAACACTTTCTCTCAAATAAAAGGTATTGGGACAAAATCTCTTTGGCAAACTTAGACACATACACAATTGAGCATTGGTACAAGAAATTCCACAATCTTTTAAACTACAAAAAAACAATTGTTGGTCAGGTTTCTATCTCATGGAAGTCTCACCCACAAACATGGATAGTCCTAACAAAGAAACCCCACTAAAATCAACTATTTTGAGGTATAGCTTATTAATTATATTGAAAATTACAAATAAATAGAGAATTGTGGAAAACGAAACCTATAAAGATAAGACTATATCTTATAGATCGTATGTATTCCTTTTAATGGCGAGGTAAGTAAGGTTAACAAAAGAATAAGTTGCAGGTACTAAATAGGATCATGAAGATTGTATGGATCAAGAAGAGGGTTATGAAACGGAAGAAAGTGAACGTTATGTGAATTGATGTAACATAATGATTATAAATAGAAGAGGGTTATGAAGATTGTATGGCTTCAGACGAGGATTATAAAGTAGAATACAAAAAAGTTGATAAAGAGAAGCACAAAAAGGGCTAACAAAGAAGACGTGAACTGAAGGTCGTAAAGAAGCTACCAGATGAGGATCATGAAGAAGTACGAGTCTAGGATAAAGAAAGCAGAAGACGCGCGCGTAAAGAGAATATTTGAATTGTTATGATGGAAAAACACACGACATTACTGATAAGGATATAAATAATTCGAGAATTAATAACAAGTTTTGAATGGTTAAAAACCTACAAATAATGTATAAGTAAGGATTTATGTAAGGTAGAAACTTGAGGACTAAAGATGTAATATATAATAAATATGGTTTTGTTTAGTAATATAATTGGAAGAAAGGTCTTGTTACTCGAGTGTGTGTCTGATATATGGACCTAGAACTCCTATAAATAGGTGTACTTTATCTGGAAAAAGGGATGAATCGTAACACTTTGACTTTAACACTTATCATTTTCTATATCTAATATTCTTTTACCAATTTCTCTCTGTAGCTATTCAATCTACTATACTAAGAATTAATTTAGTCCAAATAAAATCTCTTTGCTTCTAATTATTCTTTGAGTGATCAGTGACAGCCATATTGGGAGGTACACTTGGTACATTTGAATCAGTGTGATTGATGGATCCCGTGTGAGTAGATCCAACAATGTTCGTAGAAAGAGAGGTAGTAGAGACAGGCCTGAGAAAAATAGAAACTAAAATTGATACACAATTGGAAGATCAGTATAGCCAGTTTGCTTTAAAGATTGGAGGAATCAATTATTAAAGTATATAGTTGAGATAAATGACAAGTTGGTTCAGAGGGAACAATCTATTTTGCTTAAACTGGAAAGAATCCGCTCCAATTTTCAAAGGGTGAATAAAGGAGTAAATTTGGTGGTTCATGCATATGAGATCAAAAAAATGATCTTAAAGGAAAAGGTGGTTGTTGGGAAGTTTAGTTTAAGAGAGATCAAAGTTATCGTTCTTCTAATAAGGAAAGAAAAAATAAGTATAGTTATATTCCTTAGAAGTCTAGTGAATCTCCCGAGAGAATTGGGTGATAAACACTATTCAAATAGGCGGGTCAAACGAAATCAAGGATACCGAAGTGAGCAAACTCTAAGAAATAATATCAACATCTACTTGAAAACCCAAATTTGGAGTATAATGTGAGTAATCCGTTCACAAACCCTTCAGACAAGGACTTTACGTGATTAAATACGAAGGTATATGGGGTCATTATAGACAAGGATTAGATTATATGACGTCTCATTTGTCAGCATAAATGAGGTCTATAGCACTTACGAAGCATTTTGATATTACAAAAATGGAAAAGTTTAATGTGACACAGGATCCTGATGATCACATTGATTAGCTCAAGAACTATACGATTAATTTTGACGGTGATGATAAATTGGTGTGTTGCACTTTCTCAGAGAGTTTTAAAGGCACTGCATTGAAGTGGTATAACAGGATTCTGAACGAATCCTTAACCAATTTTGGGTTTTTTATACAATTTTACGAAGGAAGTTTGTTGGAACTAAGGAGATATGTGCTAATGAGGATACCATACAAGAGAAGCTAGGTAAGACCCAAATGTAATCCAAATGTAAGACCCATCATCCAAAACAAAGATTTTTTTCTCTTAAAAAATTAGAGGCAATTATAAAAGAGGTAGACCGACTTTAAAATGTAGGCCATACAAGAGAAGCTAGGTATCTAGTGTAGACAACAAATCCAGTACTTGTAAAGAAAAATAAAAATATATGAAGGAGTGTGTTGATTCACGGATTTAAATCAAGCATATAAAAAAGAAACGTTTCCCGTTCCACAAATAGATTAACTTGTTGATTCAACTTTGGGTAATAAACATTTCTTATTCATGGACGCTTCTAATGGGGTAACCAGATCCAGATGAATCTGAGGGATCAGAAAAACACTATGTTTATCACTGATAAAGGTTTGCATTTTTATAGAGTAATGAATTTTTGTCTGAAAATGGCGGGGTTACTTGTCAAAGGTCAGTGTAAATAAAAATTCTACCCAAATTGGACGTAATATGAAGGTTTACATAGATGATATGGTGGTTAAAAATTCCTAACAATAACGATCATTTTTATGATTTGGAAGAAATATTTTCTCAACTAAGCATCATTAAATCCTGAGAAGTTTACTTTCGGAGTATGTTCGCGAAAGGTTTTGGGTTACATAGTGAGTGAGAAGGGGATCAAAGAGGATTCAGAGCAGTTGAAGGCCTTAATAACTATGAAGCCTCATTGGACGATTAAGTAATTAAAAACCCTAATCAGAAGATTGAAATCTTTAAACATATTTATCTTCTTATTTTATTGGACACTAGAATATGACGAGGTGTTTTCCAAAATCAAAGCACATTTATCCTCTCCAGAATTTTTGACTAAGCCTATTATATGACTTGGTCTGCTAGATTCATAGAAAATGTACTTGAAGTTGGAGAAATTGTATTTGGCCTTCTTTGTAGTTGGTCACAAGATGCGTCTTTATTTTCAAGCTCATTCGATCATAGTTAGAATTTCATTCTCTTTACAAAATCTATTGTAAAATCCTGATATTTAAGAGAGGAGGATGAAGTGGTCTATAGAGTTAGGAGACTATGATATTGATCTTATACTAAGGACGGAGATCAAAGCCCAAGCTTTAATGGATTTCCTTGTTGAATTTCATTCAGAAAGGCCAAATTTTGAGGGAATTAACACACACATGGGAAGGAATGGTTAGTTCAAATTGATGGGGGATCAAGTATTTTGGGATTAGGAGCAGGAGTTCAGTTAGTGGCTCCGATGGGGGAAACAATGTACCAGGCTATACGATTTAGATTGAAGACATTAAATAATAAAGTGGAATATGAAACAACTTTTGTTGGATTAGGAATTTCAAGAATATGTAGGGCTAAAAAAGTTTATTTGGAAAGTTATCCGCAGTTACTGGTGAACCATGTCTCAGGATTTTCTGAAGCAATTAAATACCAACTTAAAAAATATTTGAGAATAAAAGGTTTGGTTGTAATGCTTGAAAGTGTCACATTTGAACATATCCCTCGAGGACAAGATTTTATTTTTCATTTATTGGCAATAATTTTATATTTTGAAGAAAAATATTTGAATTTTGACAGAAGATAGTCCATCAATTAGAATGAAATTCGAGAAGTGTCAATATTCTGAAGAGGTTTTCGCGGTTGCAGAAGAAGAAGAACAAAATTAACGATTCTACTTGAAATAATGTTTCACTAAAGGAACATTACCAATTGATAAGAAGTTAGCTCAATGGTTAAAATTTAAGGCACACAGATATACAGTTCACGTGGATATTTTATACAAAAATGTATTAAGTATTCCATTGTTACGCTGTTTAGAATGGGATGAGTCCTAAATTATTCTGTCTGAGTTGTACGATGGGGGAAGGTTTTGCTCATTATGGATATAATAATTTGACGAGGAGAGTATTACTGCTAGGATATTATTACACTATAATGATGTTCGACACCAAAAACTTGGTCAAGACCTATGATACTTGTCAAAGAGTTTCCAACACAATATATGTGCCAGTGGTACCATTGGATTCTATTTCTGAATCACTATCATTTATTAAATGGGGGATAGATTTGGTAGGACCCCTTCCAATTACTTCTAGGGAATTCCGACAATCATTGTTACCGTTTATTATTTTTCTAAGTAGGACGAATCTGAGACTCTATCTGGGATAAGAGCAAAGGATGCAATCAGGTATATTTGTCTAACATTTGTTGTAGGCTCGGAGTTCCTCGAATGATTACTACTCATAATGGACCATAGTTTAACAATAAAGATATGAACAGTTGTTATACAATTTAAATTAATTCAATAAATAGATTCAAATATGCACTTAAAAATCTTCTCCAATTCAAAAGTAGTCTCTCCTTTATTGATCGTCTCCACTAACAGAAAAGTTTAGCAACTCTTTGTCATCAAAACTTGAAAAATTCATAGAAGATGCTACAAGCCAATGTTCACCAACAACAAAAAGAGGTCGTGTAATAACATTCAAAAACAAAAATTGTCAACCCATCTCCATGATATATAAGGTTATACGCCAAATAATCTTCATCTGCATGCTTGGAAATATTATAGGCCGAATAATCTCAATCTCAATGCATGAAAATTCCATATGCCGAATAGTCTCCATCTTCATGTTTGAAAAGGCTGTAGGGTAAATAATCCCCATCTTCATATTCGAAAAGGGTATAGGCCAAATAATCTCCATCTCCATGCTCGACAGGGCTATATGCCGAATAATCTCCATACACGTGGTAGAAAAGGTTATACGCTAAATTGATCTCCCTTTCTATAATAAAAAAATATTTTAATCCAAACAATCTCTATCTCCGTGATAAAAAGGAAAAGGTTGTAAGCCAAATGACCTCAATCACCCCGATAAAAATAGCTACATGCCAAGTAACATGCATCTCTATGATTGATAAGGCTATAAGTCAAGCAATCTCCGTCTCCGTGATTAAAAATGCTATAAGCATAATGATTTTCATCACTACGATAGAATGAGCTAACCATCCAAGTAATCTCCATCTTCATGCTATAGAACTACTATAAGACAAATAATCTTCATTTCAATATAAGAGAAAAGTCCATAAGCCAAAATTTCTCCATCTCCACGATACAAAAGATTTAAGAAAAAATATATCCATGTTATACACCAAGTGATCTCCATCTTCATCTCTTATTTTCTCCTTTTTATATGTTTATTGCATACATCTCTCATTCCTTACAAAAGTGTAAAAGGTTTATAGACCATGCCAACGGGATACGCGAAGAGCCATACTTTTCCTGGAAAAATTGAGTTTAATAATACAAATGGGCTGATTGGCCACACCCACTTAGGATATGTAAGGGGCCGCCCTGTGCCCAATACCTTGTATTGGAATTAATATGTGAAATTACATACGAACCAAGTTGGAGACGTCTTTGCTAATCATTCGGCTAGGAAAATAAAGCCTTAAGACTTTTCAAAGTCTAGCTGGCATAATTTCTTCGACATGATCAACGACACCTCTGTAGAAAAGATAAATAAACACAGAGCTACGAATATTGACCAAATAAAAATAAAAACCAAGCTTCATCAAATGTAAAGAAGAGCAAGAATATTACACTATCTAGATATTATATGCGACCATTACTACACTCTAACTCAAGGACTAGGGGGACTCTATTGGAATATACTATGTATATAATATCCGAATAAATATACAATATATTTGTAGTATAATTACACAGTATATTTATTATTTAAATTATGTAACTGATAGCAATAAAAGTTGGAAGGAAAATGTAAAATATGATCTATTTAAGTTAATTTAATATATAATCTATTGTTTTACTTTTCAAACGCACTCCTGTAATTTCTTACTTGTTTTGGAGACCCAAACAAAGTTCTCAAAACTTTGAACAATTCTTTCACGATAACAAACCTCTAAATTGTAAGTTTGTTGTTATGCGACCCATCTGCCAATCCACTTCCACTATCTTTTTACACCAGAAAACTTTATCAAAGCTAGACTTTGGATTCTACCCGATATAACCATGAATGTCGATGGTAAATCAATGATTCACAAAATCGGGAAACTATTTACAACTGAAAATACTCTTGTCATACTCCACCAACTAGTACAAACCAAAAATCAATATAGAGTCAGTATAATTTTTCCAAAAAAGAAGATGATGAATGACCTAGATAACACCAATTCGATCAATGCTTCCCCAAGTAAAACTATCAAAAATGGGAAATTATCACCACTGGCTGAAATCATGTATCCAAGAATGATGTCCTCAACCAAATCGTTTTAAGTACCTTCTCTTTTCAATGAAATGATAATCTTGACCAAAATGAAGATATAGATCCCTTTTTGGATAACGAAACCTTACGGAAAAACTCAAAGTAATCAATAATACCACTAGCTCTACTTACATTAATATTAGTTGCACTAACTCCTCCAATACCCGTGCAACAAAAATAATATTGGAAATTTTTTATCCCTCCCTCTGGAAAATCTAGCCAACAAACAGAACAAAGAAAAACAGGGATTGCAGATGTGGATCCTCCTTTGATCCAAAGTCAGAACAAAGTTACTGGGAAATTATAAACTAAGTACCAAATTAATTTTCATATATATTGAAAACCAAAATTTATTGTATCTCCAGCTTTTAATTATATCTCGTTAACTTAACACTTGATGACGACACCTCCATAAACTGATAGAGCAAAAACTGTCCAAGCATATCAAACGATGAATATACGTGAAACTGAGCTCTTTGCTATACATATCCGAGATGAACTTAAAAAAATGCATCAATACAACAATCGGTATCAAAGGAACGAAGCCAACCCGAGGGGTATCGATGTCCAAACAAGATAACTGATAGCATATCAGGGAATGGCAGCACGGGCGACAACGCTAAGGAGAAATCCAAAGGACATTGAAGCCATCTTATAAGAAATGATAAAGTAGATTCCTTACCGAGCAGAGGACACCGAGCGTAAGTAATGTGAGGCATAACAAAGCTCGACAACGAACGATGCATAATTATTATGATGAATATGGTATCTTAGTTCTATTAATAAATAAGTCATAAAACGATCAATTTCACTTAAATTATTGTTGAATGGAAATAATTTAATGGATAGTGACTGGAGTAATGACCTAAATTATAGGGCCATTATAAGGGACAAGAACCGCAACAAGATGTGCAACCACATACTCCGAAGAAGTCTCGGGAGAACGAGGATGGGCAATACGATTAGGTCTGACCAAGAATGTCTGCTTATATCCTTAAGGAGTCTTTGTTCGTGGAGAAGATACTCGAAGTCCAACTCCGTTCGTTAAAAAGTTATGCAAAGATTTTTATCCATACTATGAATGCTTTGTTAGATTTAGATGAGAATATGGTTGTCCCCTCCCTTAAGAGAGGCCTCGATCGACGAGGGGAGTTTTATATTGATCTAATCAAATTTCTGGTGGAGAAGATGAGATATTTATTAACCCGAGCAGATCATTTCATCAGAGTAGATGATGCCATAAAAGGAGATTCACTAGATATAAATACCTTTGATTGAGGACTGTATGACATGAAAAAGATAGATGATGGGCCTTCTCATGAAGGCACTCATCATCCAACATATTATGAGAATTTTCCCAGGCGTTTCACCCTATTAATCGAGACAATCTCGGTAATTTATGATCGAACGAATGGAAGAAAGATTTACCAGCCCCGTCGAGTTCTGAGCGCACCTGGACACATGCAATCAAGCAGACACTTCTACTCCTACCATAATGACCACAGTGACCCGACTGATGATTGTTGGCAACTCAGAGAGGCATTTAAAAATTTAATAGATAACGGTGAGCTCTTTAGTTTGTTAAACATCAAGATCGTCAATGCCAACTGGAGAAGATGGAAGAAAGCCGACCGTTCAATGAAGAGAATAATTATGAAGATAAGCATGTAATTACATGAAAAAAACAACAGTGGTTGTTTACCATCACAAGAGGGAATTTTGAGGTAGCTTGCAACTCAAAATCTAACAAAAGAGCAAGAATCAATCATGAAGTACATACGATCAAAGCTTCATCTTACCATAATTATCGAGTTCTTGTCACCGAACTTACATATAATTATGATGGTCTATGTGAAGTCACCATACCACACAAGGATGCATTAATAGTGGATTTGGACATTGGAGGAGCAATAGTTACTATGTTATTAGTCGACGAAGGCAGCTCGGCTAATATTATCTTCAAAGCAAGTTGTGATCATATGCAAGAAATTCTAGCCTATAAACCCAACCAACATACTATGGTACGATATAAAGGCAAGGTGTCTCAATGTGTGGGGGAGGTCGAGCTTATGGTCCGAGCAGGCTATGAGGCCTAAGAAGGAACTTAAGACGATATCCATGACCTCTGATGCCCCCAAGTCTTACCATACGATCATTGGGATACCATGGTTACATCAGATGGAGGCCACCCCTTGCACTTTCAGACAATGCATCAAATACTAGTGGGAAATATAGTCGGAATCATAAGAGGCAGTCAACAAACTGCTCGAACATGTTATGAAATTACAGTTGATCCAACAAAGGCTTTCTGATACCAATTAACTGGTGAAGGGGTGTGCGGAGAAGATAGCGTATCACTACCATTGGCCAATCCTGTAGATGACCCTAGAAAAACTAACCACCCCGACGAAGATCCTATAAATTTGGTTGAGGAAGAAAATGTTACTTGAATCCCACTTTTAAAAATTTGTTCCTTGACCTGTTAGGAATAAATTTGGATATTTTTGTTTCGGATGCTAGTGATGTGTAAGGGGTAGATCTATCTATAATTTGTCACGAACTAGCAACTGATGTATATGACATGCCTATGAGCCAAAAGCGACTTTCATTTTCTATTAAGAAACATGAGGCTATAATTTCTGAGGTAGATATGATATCTCGGCTTGTACATATACGAAAAGCTTGGTGTCCAGTCTGGGTTGCAAACCCAGTGTAAGTGAAAACAAGGTGGGACAATGGCACATGTTCGTCAATTTCACGGATTGGAATATGACATGTCCCAAAGATGTTTTCCTTCGGCCCCGTTTTGATCAGTTGGTAGATTCGGTATCGGGCTGAGAGTTCTTTTTATTCATAGATGCATACTCAGGCTACAAACAGATACTCCTCCACCCATCCGACGAGGAGGACACAATATTACAAACCGAGCGCGGTCTATATTGCTACACTACGATGTTGTTTGGCTTAAAGAATGCACGTTCGACATTCCAACATCATGTGAATCATATTTTCAAAGAACACTTAAGAAATTTTATGGAGGTGTATATCGATGATATGATCGTTAAAACATACTCGACGGATAAGCATCTCGAAATACTCCAAACCGATCAACCTTCCACACCAATTTAACATAAAGCTCAAAAGCTATTAAATTATTTTTTGGAGTACGTACTCGTAATTTCTAGGATACATAGTCACTAAAAAGGGTCTCAAAATTGAACCAAACCAATTATAAGTAGTCATTAAGATGGCAGCACTAAAGAACATCAAGAATGTCCAATGTCTAACGACTACCCTGGTAACTTTGTCCCGTTTAATATCAAGAGCGTCGAACAAAAACCACCTTTTTTTTGAAGTCCTATGAGGTTCTAAAAAATTTACATGGATCAAGGAGTGCAATACAATGTTTGAGGCATTGAAGAAATATTTCACATTACCGAAAATACTATATGCCCCGGTGGCAGATGAGCCGTTGTTTTTACACTTATCTGTTTTGCGTATCTCAGTTAGTGCAGTGTTGGTAAGGGAATTAGAGGGTGTCCCGTGACACATTTAATACACCAGTAAAACGTTAGTCAATTTAGAGACTCGGTACCTCAATAAGGAGAAGCTTGCATTCGAACTAATAATAGTCGTCCGGAAGATGCGCCATTACTTTCAAGGACACACAATCACTATCCGCACGTCCTTTCCCTTAAAACCGTGTTACAGAAACCCGATGCATCTGGCGGATTGACTAAGTGGAGTATTAACTTATCAGAGTATGATATCAAGTTTGAACCTCGTACTGCAATCACGGGAAAAATCATCGCTGATTTCCTTACCGAATCCTCATCACTCGTGATGCATCTTCTTAAGACGAACCATCATATGAGACGGAACATATAGAATGGATAGTCAAAACCGATGATACATCGAGTACCTCAAGAGGAAGTGCTGACATCGTCTTAAAACTATCTAAAGCAGAGGAACTTTATCGAGCAATCCGTTTGAACTTCTTAGTGACCAACAATGCAGCGGAATATGAGGCAGTGATTTGTGGAATGAAGCTAACATTAATATGTGGGCTCAAATTTTTCGCATCCATTTTGACTTCTACCAACAGGATAACGATACATATGATGCAAAAAATAAGAGATTTGTGGATAACTGACAGTATTCAAGAAATATGAATTTAAGTGTGAAAAAGTGATATATGACCAGGTGCCCTGCCTTGATAACACTGCAGCCGATGCCTTGGCCATAACCACATCATTAGGAGAACATCCGCTTATCCTTATGCAGCAACTTCCAACTATAGAAACAATTAATCAGAGCGACACTAACTGCACGATCGAGGACACCGGATATTTGAAGCAAACTTATTTGTTATACGTCCAATCAGGCACACTATCGACGGATAAAATTGCTGCTACGGCACTCCAGCTATGGGCAGCCAAATACTGCATTTTAGACGCTGTATTATGTCATAAACATGCAACATTACCACTTCTATGCTGCCTCGGTCAAACCAAAGCTACCTTAGTTCTTCATGATCTCCATGCTGGAGACATTGTGCCACATTGTGCATATTGCAGCCTTAATCTTTGGTTTCTTGTAGTAGGATATTACTGGGCATAATTGGCTAATGTTGTCGAACAACTTGTTTAACAGTTCCATCAATGTCAGGTGTCCACCAACAACGGTCGTCTTCCAAGTTAGCCAATGAAGGCAGTTGCAATTCTTTTCCCTTTCTATAAATGAAGCATCGATCTAGTCGGTCCATTCCATATGGTAACTTGGAAGCGTCAAATTTTTGTCGTACAAGTGGAAAGTTTTTCTAATGGGAAAAATCAAAACTCTATCCCACACTCGAACCTATGAAATTTATAATTTTATTCACCATGTAATTTTAACTTGGGTTGGAATTCCTCGAATCTTGATGACAGACAATGGCCCTCAGTTCTAAAATATTATGGTCACAACATTTTGCAGATGTTATAGGATCAATAAGAAATTATATACCTCTTACTACGCTCAGGCGAACGAGCAGGTAAAAGTCACCAACAGAACCGTGTTGGATGGAATCAAAAAGAAGTTTGAGGGAACTAAGGTAAAAATGACAAGACAAACTAATGAAGGTTTTATGGGCCTACAAAACTACCCCATGAACTACAACATGCGAAACCCCATTCCCAGTTTTTTATGGTAGCGAAGACATTGTGCAATCGTAATTTATTATCCCAGAAATTCAACTTTAACCACTCGTCCACTAGACATTATTTTTTTCATCCACTTTATCCAAGAACTCATCACATTGTACCTATTCCTTATGATAGTGAACCTTTTTTTCAAACTCAATTCCCTCATTCAGTTGATGATTTTCTAATTTCTTTATGGTCAAATTTGAGGATCTAAAGAGGCTTCCTCTGATAATCCAAACAAAATTTCCAACCATATAGTTAAGACACTACTGAAACGATAAAGTATTCAATTCTATTTTATGTAACCCTTGTTGGCCCTAATTCAATTATACAGACTAAAAACATCACTTATTATAAATAGAGTTCTCGCAGATTTTTTCACTATTACCATACCCAATAGTCACCGAAAGTTTAATTTCTATGACACAACTAGAAGATTTTCCTTTGTAACTCACTAATTTCCTATTAGTCGGGTTTTATGGTGGAATTTCAATCATCTTACTTTAACTTTTCTTGAAAAAATTGTTAGCCGAGCTATCATTATCAATCAAAGCACGAGTAACCATACCTCCTGAAATATCCAAGCTAATAATAAGAGCATCCTCATGATGGGTGACAACCCCTCTCAAATCATCATTAGGAAAAGATAGATCAATGACAGGCTTCCTATAATGATGATTTGATGACTCGTTAACTAAATGCATATCTAAATATTTCTTGTGCATTTTTTTATAACTTGAACTCGCTCTAGACAAAGTGTCGTCACCTAAGATAGTCTACAACCATTACTTCATCATATCAATCCTCTTTCCTTCCAATTACTCATCTTGTCTTGATTTATTATTATTTCCTCATTATTATCCTCACTTTTCATTCTAACAAATTCAATCAACTCTCCATTATCTATAAACCTCTGCACCTAATTCGGTGATTGAAAATAATCATAAGTCAAATGAACATAATTATTATGATAGGCACAACAATATACTTGAGGAGCTAACATTTGACGAGGTGGTCTAAAATTGGCTAACTCTATCATGTTACAAAAAATAATAACGACATTCTCGGTTAATGGTGCAAATCTTCGGGTCGGATTATCATGATAAGAGAACCTCGATCTATTGAAACGAATTTTTATGATATCAGCATGCTTCACTTCATAAACATTTTTCATATTAGACACCAAATCTTTCGAACCCTGAACCTTTGAATAACCCACAAATCTAATTTTTAAGTCCCCACCCCTAGTAAAGTTATCTAAAATCGTTAAAATATATCATATACTATCAATAAGAAATATTGCAACATCTTCATATAATTTTCCCTCGAGAATTAAACCTCTTTCAAATGCAAACACATCTACATTTTTTTTGTTTCAAGAGCATTCATCTCACACACGAACCTTTGAACATAAAATTTCGACGTTTCATATGTCATCTAGTGTAAATTCATTATGGAATATCTTTTCTTATAAGTCTAATCACCAATGAAATAGTATTTGAAAGCATGCCAAACTCCCTTCAAATTCAAAATTGTCTCTTTATGAATAAAATTAAAGTAAATCCAACACATAAAAAACTATGCACAATAAAATATCATCAACATTAAATCATATTAACATATTCTTGAATGACTCCAAATGAAGATGAGGATCACCTGAATTGTCAGATGTTTCAATCCTATATGGATCAAATTTTCTTGGAAGCTTTTCCTCTAGAATTTAATAGACGAATGATATTCATAACAAATATAGTCCATAATATTTGGCATTTTCTCATTATGCAGTATTACTTTCTTTCTTTTAATATCAATACTACTTGATTATTTCATTGCCTTTTATCTTTAATATCATCCATCTTCTTTTCTTCATCCTTCTCCTCACGTCTAAATCTTACTTCTATTTCTATAACTCTTTCAGTGCAACTTATATCATAAATTTACTTACTCTCTGATTTATTTTACCCTTCGATATAACTTCCTCCGTCGAAATTTGTAACGCTCATGTCAATTTCTCAAATATTGCTTTCGCTTGTTAATATCGTTCAACTTGTAACTGATTAAATTTAATATGTTCCTGCTTCAATTCCTCAATCTGAGCATCTTTGAACACTAGAATTTCACACTCGTTATAATCCTCCATATGGGCGTCATCATATCTTTAAATATTATCCTTCCTTTCTTTTATTTCATGTTGTCTTCTTAATCCTTCAACATATAGCCTTCATCATATCCTTGAATATGAACCTTGTTTTAACCTCTCTACATACGGTCTTCGTCATGTTTATTGTATCTTATTTATTTATTAACTTTCTTTACATGGTGTAATAAGGAACATATTCTATCAATGAAATATAGCCTTATAACCTACCATACATGGTGCAAGGTACTTTATGTCACTAATATATGACTATTCGAGGGAAGTATGGGTTCTAATTTTTAAGATCAAAGATGAAGCATTTATTGTCTCTATAAACTAAGAGAATTTTATAGATAATCAAATTGTGAAAGTACATAGAATGCTTCATTTTGATAATATCTTGGAATAGGTAAACAAAGAGTTCACTGGCTATTGTGAAATATTTGGAATTGTTAGACATCAAATTGTACGTGGGATTCCTTAACATAATGGACTTGTTGAGAGAATGAATCATACCTTACTGTAACAGGTTAGAAGTATGATTCATACAAAATTCAATCTATGGACCATAAGTTTTATTGTACTTAAGAGGCATAGATTGGAGAAAAACCTAAGTTATAATATTTGAGAGTGTTCAGATGTGCATCATACACATATGTGAAACATCTGGTAGCTTCAACTTGGACGTCATAAGGAACATGGACATTGTTTTTAATATTGAGGGTGTGACTTAACCTAGTATTATCATGAAGAAAACTCTAGGTATGGTTCCGTCTTGGTGTCAAACATGATATTTATGAACTAGCAAATGATAGAGCAGAAAGACCAAGCAATCAATAATAGAGGTACGGTTTTAGAGATATAATTGGTTATGATTTATCTTCATTGAACCTAAACTATATTATGATGCTATCAAGATCATTAATAAGGAAAAGTTTCTTAAAATATGGAAGAATAACTAAGATCTCTTAAAAAGATGAACACTTGGATTTTTCTAAAGTAACCGAAAGTTGAGAAGCTGGTTGGAATTAAATGGGTATTTATAAGGAATCAAGGTATTAAGTTACTCATATACAAAGCTAGGGTCACGGCTAAGGCTTTACGCAAAAGAACAATGTCAATTTCAATAAAATATTCTTGTCGGCTGTGAAACAAATCTCTATTAGGATTCTATTGTCAGAAATTGTTATATTTTATCTTGAACTAGATCAAATAAATGTTACCGCTTCTTTCTTGCATAATGAGCTAGAAAAGACAATTTACACGTGTCAACCAAAGGGGTTTGAAGAATGGAAATAAGGTTATATATAGTCGTTGAAAATACCCCTCTTTGAGCTAAAACGGTCGTTGAGGTAGTTGACTAGAAGATTGATTCTTTTATAAGACCTATTAAATATGTCTATAGTTGTTGAAAAACTTAAATCTATTGAATTAGAGAAACACACGTGGAGAGACAAGTCTTATTTCTTTTATATGTGGATAACATAGTAATAACTTGTAGAAATAGTAAGATGATTGAAGTGTTAGAGACTCAATTGAAAGAAGAGTTTAAGATGAAAGATATGAGAGATATTAAGATGATAGTTGGTTTTCAGATCAAGAGGAAAAACTGGAAGAGGTATCTATTCTTATCTCAATTAGAATATATACGAAAGATCAGAAAGAAGTTCTTAATGTCTCAAGTTAAATTAGTTGGAATACTATTTTGTTCTCAATATAAAAATAATTCACTCAAGAACCAACCAAAGCATCAAGTGGTGTGTGCATTGGCATGCACTCTAGAGGCTCATGAGATACTTGAATGGATCGACCATTTTATATACTTAGAATGATACATGTGATATAATATTGAAAGGGTATGTAAACTTCGATTACGCAGGCTGCCTTAACACAGGGAATTCTACTTGGGGTTATTTGTTTATTAGTCTTGGAGGAGTATTTAGTTGGAATTCTTATAAACATAGGGTTGGAGCATTGCCTTTATGTAAGCCGAGTATATGGTACTATAGAAGGCATAAATAAATCTATTTTCTTGAAGGGATTGTTGAGTGAACACATTAGTGTGGAGTAAGATGTGGTTTTGTTTAATAACAATACTAGTATTGTTTATTCAAAGAAAAATAAAATTTCCATGAGAAAACTAAACTTACAGATATTAAGTTGCACTTCATTAGAGACAATTGGAGAATGAGAAAGTTAATGTGGTTAAGTTTGTTAGTGAATAAAACCATTTCGATGTTTTACCAAGGTTTTGTTGATTTTAAATCTCATGAACTGCATGAGACAGGTGCAAATCTGGGATGGAGGTGAGTTGGTCTCCAAAGTGTATTATATGGATGCAATAAATAATGGATTTCCTCTAAGACTGGATGAAGAATTGATAAGTGTATGCTAGAAGTATGTCGTCACATCGGTATTGTTGAAAGGTTATATGGTGTAAAAATCTACCATTACATATATATGTAAAAACTGTTAAAATTTTTTAGCACTTGACCAATGAATTAATTATTGAGACATTTACTCATCCTTCGAACTAATACAAGCTGCAGAATATTATAGAGTATTGGCTCTAAGGAAATATATTTGTTGTCAACGCAGGACTGGTCAAAGCAGGCAGGTCAAAACAACCTGGTAAAATCAGGATAATCAAAACAAATTGATCAGAAGCCTCACTCTGATCTGAAGCGTAGTGTATAATAGCATCACTAGGCTGAATCATAATATTATATTTACTATGTATTCTATGTTAAATATGGTTTATATATTAATTGGCTTTAATCTATAGCGTTTGATAAATAATTAAGCGTTTCTCTAAAACTATAAATAAAAAAGATACTGTAATTTACAATGTCATGTGATGCGGATGTAACTGTAGAAAAACAATTACACGAGAAGATTTTTTGTAAGAGAATGAAATATCTCTAAGTTCTTTTGGGGAACAAGTAAGGTGAGAGATAAAGACTAATAAAAGGGTTCTTTAAGTCATGTTATTTTTTGTTACAAATATTGATTGAGTCCTTTGTGCTTCAATGGTTTTTTTGTAACCAGCTTATATAGAAAAAGAGTGTCTACTTCATGCGGGTGTAGGATTTCTTCCAAAACCGAACAAGGTTAAATATCATCTTGTGTACTTGGTTTCAGTAGCCATTTTATTTATTTATTTTTCGTCTTGTATAGGGAAATTAGATTGTTTTCTTAATCATATATTGGTTCATACCACGATCGCTAGGTGTATTAGTCTAACCCCCAATGGTTGAATGTGTTTTTTGCTCGTCCACCTATTGCAAGAGTTTTTAGTCCTGAAAATAAAGATTTAGTTTTGATATTTGATCTTTGGTATTTGGTATTTGATATTTGGTACTTCCTAATTGCTATTTTAGTTTGGGTTTACGTTTTGATTTGGTATTTGGCTTCGGTTTTTGTATTGGTTTTGGTTTTAATTTTTACATTTACATTTTTATTTAGATGTGGATTTTTCATTTTATGTTTTGGATTTTGATATTCAGAATTAAAATTTGGAATTTTTATTATGAAATTTTTATTTTTTATTAGATATTAAAATTAAGATTGAAGAGTTGATATTTGAGATTCAGATTTAATATTTGATTGAAGAAGATGAGGTGGTAGAAGTAATGTGAAGAGGAAAATATGAAACGTAAGAATACGTAAAGAACATGTGAATAAAAATTTGTTTGAAATATATGATGAATTTGATGTTTCTTTATTGTGTGAAAGATCTCTGAAGAATGTCGTTTAAAGATCATTTGAGGATTGAAAACAACTTCCGGATTTTATCACGAAGGTTAAGTCGACATCTCATTTTCGTTTCTTTATATGACAAACTCTCAATGCTTATTAGTGTTGTATTTTAAATTTGAAGGATGATATTAGATGTATTAGGTCTGTTTTCTCATATCATAACTCTATATATAATGGTTTAAGCTCTTTGTAGATATACAATTTCAATTAATAAAAACACTAACATTGTTTATGTTTCTCTATTTTTCATATTAATTATCTTTTTATCCTATTAAAGTCCTAGATATTTGAAATATTATTAATACTTGAAAATATTAATAACCAAAAACTAAACCTGCAACACATAACCCGTGAATCTTAGAGTTTGTATTTTATTGCATCTAAGTTTAGCGCACAACTCATATGATGAGAGGACGTGTAGATTTGAAAAATAATCCAAAAATAAAACTATATGACAAACACTATAGTTTTGGTATGGGACTGATAGGTCATGTTACAACAACGATGGACTAAAGTGTATCCCGACACTTAAGCCCATCATGCAATACATTTATCGAAATAAGACTGTGTATAAACATCTAATTATCAAAACATACAACGTGAAAGCCGAAATCATAAACCATAAAATACTTTAAAACATTCTTCAAATAAAAGATAAAAATTATCTGGAATCAAACTATCATGCTCCATACAACATTATATCTTCTAATTTACTACAAATAAAAATTGAATCGAAAATCTAAGATTCTAAATGAGATTGCTAATAAGTATATTGACATTTTGGTACCATTATGTGAACAAATTATTTTCAATAGTTGTTAGTAGCTATAAAATCCAATATAGATGAGGTATTTTAATATGAGATCATCTTCTGATTAACATGCCGATTCCTAGATTTGTTTAATAAAATTTAGATACGAACTTGAAAATAATAAAAAAAAATTATGTGTTATTTTATTTGTTTAAAAAAATATTAAATTATATATAAGTATCAAAAGCATGTCATAAATTTAGCATCAATTTATTTATCTACAAAGATACAATCTTGACTTTTTTAGAGATAGAAATACATAATTATAACTTACGAGATAAATTAGAAAACTATGGACTAAATCCGCAGATCCTTGATTTAGATAATAATAACCATAACTAGAACTAAAATCTAACAAAAACACCTATCTAATTTGAGATTTAGTGAAAAAATACAAAATAGCACAACACTGATGGAGAAATTCAGAGCTCGAAAACGACGATGAAAGACAAAAGCACGATGATGAAAGACAAAAGCACGATGTTGGAATAATACAAAATGTAATTCACAGTGCCGGTGAAGCAAGATTGCGATAGAAAAAATATGATACAATTTAATTCAGAAGAAAGTCATAATAGCTTACACATTACGGATTCCGACATTGTAAAACAAAACAATGTAAAAAAATATAAAACAAAAGCCAAAATAAATAACAAGAGACAAAATCTAAAAAAACAAAAAAAAGGATGAAAAAATAACATTGAAATAAGTGACTATAAAAAATACCATACAAAGAAAAACGACATTTCAAATTTTGAAAGATTTACAAAATACTCTATCTTAGGTTTTTTTTTAGAAAAACAATGGCGAGGTTTAGAGTTTTGGAATGCCATTTTTTCACATATGAGTTTTTTTTCTTTTATATTAACAAATAAACAATTATTAATATTTATCGATTCATATCGGACCGGACATCTAAGCTTTTGGTTTTAATTTTCGTAATCAGATCGTTGTTTTCGGTTCAAAACAGAGTAGTTTGGTCCAGTTTAAATTTTAAAAATTAAAAATTAATTTTTTTAATTGGTCCTTAACTAATAATTTTGACATTATGATGGATGAAAAAATTACCAAAAAATATGCTTTAATTGTTTTATCGCTTTAATTCCGTATAAATTTTATATGTTCAGTTATGTATCGTTTTTATCGGTTTATAAATTTTATCGGTTTAATTTTATTTATGTGTTTGCTTTTAAAGTAGATTTGGAAATCAAATCATTAAAATTTACTCATGCTCTTATCGATTTGATCGTATTTTAAAAAAACCATAAACCGACTTTACCAAAACTCTAAACTGTTATTTTCGCTGGACTATCCATTTTGGATATAGTTAGTCACTTACGCATGTTTATTAAATAGACTATCTTTATCAAAATTAGAAAGTTAAAATACTAATTTTATCGAAAATGAATAGTTGATGAACTATCTGCAAAAAATAATAATCAACACACGTAGAAACTAATTTTCTCCAAAATAAATAGTTCAAAAACTACCAAAAAAGTTTTAAAATTTGTAAAATTATATGTTACTAAATTCGATAGTCCAAAAAATGATTTATCGTTTAAAACTTAAAATATGTAATTTAAAATATGTAATTTAAGTAGGTTGAGAAAGTGAAAAAAACTTAAAATATATAATTCAAATAGGTTGGGAAAGTGAAAACCTGATAAATTATAATAAAATATCACCCTATTGTTACTTTGATTTTAATGTTTTTAAAAGTATGTAAACTACAAATGTGATATGTATTTATATTCATTTGATCAAATCATCAATGACCCAACTAGTGAAACTTCACCCGTCCATTTCGTTTACCGACTTTGGTTTTGTCCACTTAAAAGTTCCACAGCTAAATTTTTAGCCGGCTTATATGTATATCTATCTTAATGGAAAGTGGAAAAGATACCTTATGTTACACAATGAAGGAACCATAGAGGATAGACTCGTATTGATTTGTGCATCAACTTACTCTATTACTTTATTAATTGATACATAGTGAAGGTGTCATCATGAATAATACGTGTCCTTACGAAAATAAAAGACTTTGCATGCATAGGCATGCCTGGCTAATTTAGTTGGGTGCCACATGGTGTCAAACGTTTCGAATGGTAATAACCGTCTAACATTAGAATCGCGACGTTTCGAATGGTAATAACCGTCTAACATTAGAATCGCGATTTACGGTTCGGACGGTTCACTGTTTATGCGGTTATGGTGATTTTCGCGGTTTGTGGTTTTTGTGGTTTGCAGTTCTAATAAACTAGTTTCGCAGTTTATCCATGAGAAAATCCATTTAGACATCCTTTATCAAAATATTTATAATATTACTTAAAATTAATTTGTAGGTGTTAATTGAATCTAATTTTAATAACTGAGATATGTATAATATAAACGAGTTAATTATACTATTTAATGTATTTTAATTTAAATACTATATCATTTTAATCGAAATTTTATAATCAAACAATTACATTCTAAAAATAATAATTGTAATATGATATTGTAATATGATTTTGATATGTTTGATTATTATATATTTAAGATATTTAACTTAATATATAGATCTATTTGTATTTTGATTACATTTTTTAATATTATTGAAAATATTTTTACGATCAATAATTTGATTGTCTTAAACAAGATATCATAAACAATATAATTGTAAAATGATTTGTATATTGTTTGAACATACTAGATATTTAAGATATTTTATTTAATGATTTGTATTCTGATTTAAATTATTAGGTGATTCTTTAGATCTTTCAAGCTTGAAGTGTTTATGTTTAGATGATTTAAATAGTATATTGTATTTTAGAAATATTCAATGGCCCGAATTTACAGTCCGGGCGTCCGATAATTACGTCCAAATGCCCCAGACAATTTTTTTTTACGAATTTTTTAAATTGTTTTTGATGGGTCTCCCCTATAAATGGGAAGCCCCAACTCCAAACTCACAAACTCACATACTCCTCTCTACATCTCTCTAAATCTCTCTACTTGTTTAAAATATTCTAGAAAACTCAAATTTCTTATGTTATATATTGTAGTTCTACTTTCAGAATTGTTTGATTTTTTTTTCTGCAAATTATTTCTATTTGATAAAAACACTTAAATAATGTTGGGATAACATTATAATAGCTCAATTAAGAGCTTCATATAATTTATGAAGTTATTTACTTGTTATAGTTATTTAAATTAGTTCTTTTAATTCTAATTTTATTAGTTGTTATTAGTTGTTATTAGTTGTTATTAGTTGATATTAGTCTAAATTTAGTTTTTATTATTTGCGATATTAATTAGTTTCGATTAGTATTTTATTTCATATATAAAAAAAACGTTTTAAGTTTTAAAATGCCTCTAAAATGTAGACTTACTAATGCTCACTCACTCGCTAATTTTCACTTGTTATGAATGATGTTTGTGATAGTTTTTTACTATTTTGTATTTTAATTTGAAAATATTCGTACGACTCCTGGCCCGCAACAGTATAAGCAGTGACGGCTAAATAAACCAAAAAAAACTATTTACCTTTTATTATAATAACAACAATTGTATTATGAAAATAATTATAAGATCTGATTTTGGTTTAAAAAATAATAACAAACACTTGTAATATTTATAACCAAATCACAAAGTAATCAAAATGTAATATTAAAATTATAACCATATAACTTGTAATCTTTTACCATGATAAAATATGATTTTGGTTTAAAAAAGAATAAATAACATTTGTAATATTTATAACCAAATCACAATAATAATATTCAAAATATAATATTAAAATTATAACAAATATAACTTGTAATATTTTACCATGATAAGATCTGATTTTGATTTAAAAAACAATAACAAACACTTGTAATATTTATAACCAAATCACAATAGTAATCAAAATGTAATATTAAAATTATAACCAAAAAACTAGTAATATTTTAACATGATAAGATATAGTTTTGGTTTGTAACATAATATCAACACTACTAATATTGGATCCCAAAACATAATAATAATAATATTCAAAATGTAATAATAACATAAGTAATATTTAAAATTTTAGATTATATAATAATTACAACACTTAAAATATTAATAACCAAAACAAATTAATTCTAACCAAAATGTAATAGTAATTTTATAATCATATACAATATCTCAATATTTTTTTAAATATAACTTAAGATATGATTTTAGTTATAAAATAATTAAAACACTTATAATATTTACAAATAAACCACGGTTAGCGGTTCTAACGGTTTGCAGTCCTGACGGTTTGCGGTTCTAGCGGTTTACTCCTTATGCAGTTCTAATGGGCCAGTTTCACAGTTTACCCGCCGGTTTACAAACAGTTGTCCAGCTTTTAACCGCGGTTCCAGAACCATTAGACACCTCTAGCCAATAGCATATGCAAATACAGTAGCCGATTCATTTGACTTGACTTAGACGTTATTGACCCTAAAGAGAATATACAACGAGAGCCCCTGTATTTTATTCATGGCCGTCTATTTGTATGTTTTCATGTAACCGAGCATTTTTTTATAGTTTTTTTTTATATTTTTTTGGGATAGATATGATCGAGTGGAATTAATTTTATTTTTTTTATAAAAAGCAAAAAGATTTTGTCATTTCATCATTTACATTCTATAGTTTTTTAATATTTTTTACTCTTTTTTACTAGATTAGCTGAAAATTTTAAAAAATTGGGAAGACTTTTTGTTAGTGATTTTCAGCATTTATAAAGTTTTGTTTTGTTTTTTTTCAAGTTCAAATGAAAAAATTGGCAATTTTTTTTATAGCTATCATCTTTTGAAAAAAACAAATTTTCATCAAATTGAGATTTCTATTTATCACAATCTTTTTTAACTGGATTATATAATTCGTATGCTTTACTTCTTTCACTATAACCAATGAAGATGTATTTTTGTCAATTGTCATCCAACTTGCTTCTCACTACATCCCAAATATGAGAGTAGACAACACTACCAAATATTCCCAAAGGATGAACACTAAGCTTTGTAAATATTACATTTAATGTGGCATGCGATTCTCCAAACTTTTTGTTAATGATCTGTTAATAATATAAACTGCGTAGAAAACAACTTCAACCGAATACCTCTTGATAACGTCTTATTCTTAAGAAAACATCTAGCCATCTTCATTATTGTTATGTTCTTTTATCTCATACTGAATGTAACTGTCTCTATATTATTTCTCAAATTGTTTTGAAAAATATCACCTCCACGATATATCTGTAAGGTGTTAATTGAAGATATAAAATAATTATTATATCCAAAAGATGGAACTGTCATTATACCAAAAATAATGAATAAGTTGCAATTGTCTTTTTACTTTCCACGATGATCGAGACGAAAAAGAAATCTTATGGTGCTTTCCAAACCGACAAACTTCACATACATCATCGAGATAACAAATTTTTGGTGAACCCATGATCATTATCTTTCTCGAAAGCATATCTAGATTCTATAATTCAAATATCCATATCGATCATGTTATAACTTTGTAACCGTTTCATGAGAACTAATCAAGCATGACATATTCTGATTTTGAATAGTGAGTGAGAAAAACTTATTTTGTTTCACTGCAACTTTAGAAACAACCCCAATATTCAATGATAAGTGACATCACATGTCATGAAAATGAATAGAATAGTCCTTCTTAAGTGGATGCCCAACATTAAGCAAATTATTTTTATCAGGAACAAAATAAAGATCATACATTTTTCTCAATCTCATCTTGTTTTGTTTTTAATTCTAATTCACCAACACCACTAATTTTATAAGCTTTTCTATCTTTTACTTCTCCACAATCTGCTTCAAATAATTTTGAAAATAGTTTTTTGCTACCAGTTATGTATTTGCTGGAACCACTTTCTATGCACCAGACATCATCAGTTTCTTCACCATGTGTCACAAGCAATAAGGTTTCTTGATTATTTTACAACATATTAGCTTCATCTTTTTCTTCTTCTTTGTACCTAATGTAAAAATATAATCTAGGGTATTTTTGGTAGTTGGTCGAAAAAATATTTAATATTTTCTAGAAGGTCATGAGATAATAGACTAGCTTATTTTTTAGCGTATTTAATTCTCTGTCCACCTCATTAATGACGTCTATAGGGTATTTATAGTGTATTTTTGGGTCATGCGTTGGGTCATGGCTTAAAACCTTAATATCCCATTAATGTAAACACTTTTTATGGAGGCATACAACTAAGTCATAATATATACAGCTGAGTTAAAAGGTATAAAATATCTTCTTTATTTTAGGTCTAAAATACCTTTCGAATCATTCTCACACCTTTAAAGAGTCACTTCCAAAAATATCTGACCCTATCATACGACCCCCTTAGTGTTCTCAAAGATTTATTTGGAGGAGCAATAAATGATTATTCGAATCAAATTAATCTTAAATTTCCAAATCATTATTTTCATTCTTTTCTCTTAAGAAATGAACACATTCGAACCTATTTCAAAGTTAAAAAAGTTACTATTTTGCCAATTGTTCAATGGACCTCGAATTTGTTGATTCCTAGGTGAATTAAACCAATCAATGAGCAATGTTAACACTTCCCTAATGACATTTTCGCTTCCCTATAGATTTTCTTAGTGGTTGTGCCTTCACCTTGTTTTTAGGGTACTTAAGAATGTTAAAACCTCATTAGTATGGCTCTCAAGTACTTTTTCTATCTCTATAAAAACTACCTCCTCATTTTATTGTTTTACATACCTTTAGAAATAGAAAATTCATTACATAAGAAAGAAAAAATCAAAGGTTTTGGTGTTTGTATGGTTATTGCTAGAACTGCTCTAATAAAATGCGGTTAGTTGAACTTATCCGAGTTAGATGAAGAGAAAAAGAAAGCTAGAATCGTTGTAGACTACCTGTCTCTCACCTCCAGTTTTCATTACTCAAGTTATTGATTACAGAGGTGTTTATCCTTACACCCGCAACATTCCCTCAAACCCTTCTACAACTACTTAATATTTTACTTCACACAAGGGATCCTAAAGGCTACCACAATCTCAAAGGGCCACAATTCACAACATTTAAGGCTATGTGATCACATTCAGAGAATTTCACCACATTCAAAGTGACTAGATAATAAAAAGGCAAAGCTAAATCTGATATGAAACCATTAATATTGACTAATTCTCCATCTCCACCAAACCCAATTAAACACCAATCTGTTATAGAAGATGATGACAGCATCTAGTCTATCGGACCATACGGATCGGGACCGAGACTAATGGAAGAAGTTATCAAAGATCTTAGTTAAGATTCTCCCCTTGAGACATCTGGTCAAATAGGGGAAATTATGTAAATTATTAAAGTTACAGAAGTTATCTGAGCAAGCCTTAGTTTTTTGAGCAAGCCTTAGGCTATCGATTGTTGTTTAATATACAGTTTCATTATTAGACTCCTTGAAACCAAAGCGGATGTCTTGATATATTGAATCCCCAAATGGGGAAATTAAAAAAAATTCTACCCCATATCCCACCATGTTGGATCCACCATCTATCGAACCATCCATTCTTTTTCTCGTTTAATGGTAGGGGTTTCCACATAAGGCCGATCTGAATAGAGTTCAACTAAGAAATCTACTACAGCTTGTGCCTTGATTGTTGTTCGAGGGGAAAAATGAATATCATAGTACTCCAATTCGACAGACCACTTTTTCATTCGGCCCGATATATCTGGATTTTGCAGAATACATTTTAATAGAAAATAAGTTCAAACCGTAAAAAAGTGTGCTTGAAACTCGGACCTTATTTTTCTGGCTGATATTATCAAAGCTAGACCTAACTAATCTAACTTTAGATATTTTTTTACATATTTGACAAATTATTACTAATGTAATATACCGAACAAAGGTAATTACTAACCTCCCGAACAAATACTGCACTTACAATGTGATCTCAGACAGCCAAGTATACGTAAAGTCTTTCTTCTTCTACCGGTGTAAACAAATTTTTGGGACAAGATAAATGCTTCTTTATTTTGATAAATATTTTGACATATTTTGGAGACAAATTAAATTCTTTTTTCATTTTTAATACTTGAAAGAACTGTGCATATTTATTTGATGATCTTGACACAAATTAATTCAAGACTGCCAATTTTCTACTTAACATTTGGAATTATTTTGTGGATATAAGGGGTCTATGGTTATAACGCATCTAACTGAGCTGGATCTACTCGAATCCCTTTTTCACTAATGATATAGCATAACAAAAATTGGGATCGTATACCAAAAGTACACTTCTCTAGATTTAGCTTTAGATTAATGGCTTCGAAGTCTTAGAAAGTTTATTTGAGATCAGAAAAACAATCTTCATCATTTACACTATTCACCATCATATCATCAATATATACCTCTACATTTATGCCAATCTGGCTAGCAAATTCCTTGTTCATTAAACGTTTATAAGTAGTCCCAACATTCTTTAAACTAAAATGCATCACTTTGTAACAATATACCCCCAATTGGTAATTAACATAGTATGATTTTGATCTTTCATATCCATTTGGATCTTGTTGTAACTAACAAAAGCATCCACGAAGGATAATAATTTTTTCCAGAGGTGGAATCTACCAACTCGTCTATCTGAGGGATCATAAATGGATCTTTAGGACAAGCTTTATTGAGATCGATAAAATCATTACACATTTGATATTTACCTCGTTTATTCTTTACCACCATTGGGTTTGTTGTCCATAATGGGTATTGATATTCCATTATATGACCTATTTTTGTTAATTGATCCACTTCTTTATAAATTGCTTCAGATTTCTATTTTGGAAAATTCATTTATTCTTTGAATTACATGGCATGCGTTTGATCATACTTATAAATTGTGACAAATAACACTAATTGGTACACCTGTTACATCTTTAGTACACCAGGACAATACATGTTAATTCTTGGACAAAAATATCACCAAATCTTCTTTTAAATTCATTGGTAACTTAGACCTAACCCTAAAATTTTTCACATTAACCAATCTATGAATTTTCAACTTTCCAATGGGAATAATTGCACCAAGAGTCTCCCTCTATATGGTCATAATCTGAAGAGGACTCTAGTAATTGCTATTCTTGTTTAACAGCTATAGAGTCAAGATATTGTAGGGCAAGTGTAGTAACGTAACACTTTCTTGCTACTTTCTGACTACTCTGCACTACTCTGACTTGGCCTTCAATAGCATATTTCATGTATTAATGAACAATTGATGCAATGACATGCATCATTGAAAGCAAAAACCTTCCCAAAATATCATTATAAGAGGTGGGAAATTTACCACCACAAACAACACCCTGATAGTTTTCTTAAAAGGCTATTTGCCAAGACATATCGCTCTTTCAAATGTTGAATAACAGGTAGGTTCTTCATTTTCTATAAGAATATAGAATTAATATGTTAGATGAGCTCTCTATATTGATGCGGCCTAATAATATTTCTCAGATCGTCTTCATCAAAATCTATAAATAGTGTAGGGTCTTGATACAAATGAATTAACATTTTTCCTTCTTATTGATCATCTAAACTACCAATGTGACTCTTTCTAGAACATAGCAAAGGTGTCATCATCGTATCTCTCTTGAATATTGTTAATGATTCGAATGATTGACATAACCTAGAAAACCTTCCACTACCTTCATTGATCATATTCACAAGACTTCGGTCCAGATCTAGATCTAAATATTCTGAATCGACATTGAACTTCTCCATAATCACCATAACGTGTTATGCTTTAGGAGCTTCTATAGTTAGCATTCAAATAATGGGAAAAGAAGCTTGCTCTATGCTAGTGTTAGGCCCAAATCTATTCACCCATTGGGGTTTGACAAAAGTTTTCAATTTCCTATTTCCAATGAACATCTCAATTTTTTGTTTTTAAGTTATACAATATTTTGAATCATGTCCCGTATCTTTATGATATCTACAAAAATGATTATTTTGGTTTTCTCTTAGGTTTTGGACATGCAAAAGCCTTCGGAATTGTACATGACTTTTGGCCATATCGTAAATTATTGCCACATGTTTATTTAGTTTGGCAAAATACCTAGGTTGAACCCATTTGTTTCTTCTTGGTCTGGATTGTTGAGATTGATTTAACGTGGACCGACTAGATACCTGAGCTGACTCTTCCAAACGATTATTGGAAGAAACCTAAGATTGACCATCAGCTTGTGGATGTGATTCGATCGCGAGAGGTTTACTCTGTCGAGGTTTCCTTAACAATTTAGTTTCTTGTACAATAATTTTCTTTCCGGCTTGGTTTAACAAACCACCCCAAGTCTATACACTTTTTACTAATCGTATCCGCCAAATATCTGGACAACAACCCTTGCCTAAGAGATGATATAGCCACCCGTTTGGAGAAATCATCCAAACCATTTTTGGTATTACAAATCAACTAACGTATTCTTTTAAACTTTAATTAGCAAGTTGGTAACAATGAATTAGGATATCTCAATTTTGGTGTGGATTATTTTTTACTAAGGGTAATTCAGTCAGGTGTTTTATGGTGTTTCAAAGGTATTTAATGTTTAAGTGTTTTGTAGTAAGAGATTTGAGCTGCCTGGTTATATTAAAATGTTCATTACCCTCATTAATGAAAGTGGTTGGGTATTTATACCCTTAATTATGGACCACATGGGCTTTCGGGTCAAACTTATGAAACTGGGTCCAGTTCAAAAATCCATTAGTTTATTAAGCAGATTAGCAATTAGCTTAGTCAAAAGGTGATTAGTTTTTAGTACTTTTGTCCAGTTCTGATGGTTCAATGGGTGGCTTTTGTCCGAATTGCCCCTTTCCGGTTTCTACAGTGAGTGGTGAGAATTTTTGGACTCATCAGTAGCCCCTTTTTTTGGTTTTGTCAAAGGCCTTTGGTAAGACCTCACAAATCTCCCTTGAGTACTAGTTACATTCTCCGGACTGTTCAAGTGCTCTGCCTAGGATTTATCCTGACTGAAAACTTCTCAGAAGTTCAAATGTTTTGTTATGGATCATGGGACACATGTCATCTCCTGATTTGCCTCACCAACCGTTTTTCTTCTAGAACAGAGCTCCCACTAATCCTAAAAAGTAACCTCTTCATTTAATGCCCATGACGTCAGCGCTGCCTTCATTCATTACTTTTGTCTTTCGTATTCTCCTAGGTTTTTGGCATCTTTTTGTCTCATTAATATATATTACTTAATTTTTCACTGTTTTACCATCTTCATTACTCTATCATTCCTTTATCTCAAAGCTTTCAGCTCTCTTCTTAAAATCATTTTGGTGTGAGTTTATGTTCACAGAAAGAAACGCACTGGTAAAAGGCGGTGGTTTAATCTCTCGGAGTTAGAAAAAGCACAAAGAGTTGAGCGAGAAAGGTGCATTGTTGCAGGTCTTCCAGTTTCTCCAATCGACAAGTCTGAAACGCCATCTTCAAAGCCTGATCGAGGTTCATCTTCTGCTAGAAGCTCCAAACCCAAAAGGTTATTTCAACCAAGTCTTTCACCCATTGTATCAGGCTCCTCGGTTCAGGAGTCACAGCCTACCGTGGAACGGGAAAAAGCTGTTACAAGCACAACGAGACCCTCTCCATTCATAGCTATGGGATCATATGCTAAAAATTCCCCAGAAAAACTGACACTTCGTCGAAGAGGCCGCTTAGTAAAAGGTTAGGCTGTTGTTCCACAGTCTAAGTCTCCAAAATCAGGGCCCCCTAAGTCTGGGGCCAAGGACAAAGCTACAGGGTCAGAGGCATCCATCAAAGTCCTTAAGGATAATTCATCTAGTCCGGAGGCTACTGGAACAAGCCTTCGAAATGAACCCTCCGGTTCTGAGCCCCAGCCGGACACCATACCACAAAGAGAAAGCGATGCTCACCCGTCCGGACAACTCACTGAACCAACCACCAGCACTCCTCCACCAAAGACAACTGACAATCCTTCCATGGTGATGGAAGAGGTGATGGAGGACAGCGTTGAAGAAGCCCCTTTGAGACTGATGTCTCCGGGCAGACATGAGAAGCTTCCACTGACAAGAAGGGCAAGGGTAAAGAGAAGTTGTGTTTAAAACATCCGGACCTGTCGGAGTCCCTTGAAGGCAGAGTGGGACCTTGCTTCCACAAGATGAGCGTAAAGTATGTGCTAGCCATGCAGAACATTAACTACGCCTCCATTCATACTGCTGAATTAAGCCGGATTCAGACGAAGTAGAGGATCCCAGAATCTGTCAAAGTGAGGATACCGGTCGATCCGGAGACGCCAATAGACTGCAAGCTGAGTGAGATAGTTTTTCACACAGAATTGTTCAACTGGGGGCTCAGACTTCCCTTGGACCCAGTTATCGTCAGATATTTTCATCTGATAAAGCTCTGTCCAAGCCAATTGTGTCCCAATGCTTGGTACACCTTCATGGCTTGCATCATGGCGTCCAGGCTCTCCAGAATCCCGCTTCTGATGGAGAAATTTGCTGTTATGAACAGCCTTTGCAAGAATCACATCATCCCCTTCTACCATTACAATATGGGTGACAATTTTAAAGTGGTGGATGATCTGCTCAAACCGGAGAAGAATTGGAAGACCCAATTCTTGTTCATTAGTGGTGCTTGGGAAAATAGGAGGAAGATTAAAGCTGGTGTAAACCCAAGCATGGTCACCAGCAGATGGAAAAGCACGGGTAAATATTTCATAATGTTTGTTTTTTTTCCTTATAAAAAGTTTGTTTACTTAAATGCTCTTCTTCTTCTTTGGGTAGTGCTGCCGAAGGAGTTCTCCGACTACTTGGAGGAGGGGCAGACAACTTTTGCCAAGCTGAATGCTTGGGCTGCTGACAAATAGGGAAATCGCTTCCACAGTTGTTTTACCGCTGGCAACCTGGTGAGGTCCCACCTCTGGAACACAACCGGCCGGAGAGAATTGTCTTGGGAAGAATTGACCACACCACCTCCTCCGGGTTTCATCCTACAGAGGACAGAGGAGAAGGATGGGAAGCTGGCTTTGTGGGGCAGAGCTAAATCCCCAAGTAAGATGAAGGGCAAGAAAGGCATGAAAAATCCAGATGCAGTTGAGGTCAATCAAGGTGGTGTTGAGGAGATCGTCCCACCAAACCAGGAGGTGCAGGACCAAGGGGGAATTGATGCTGCTCTACTTCAAGGGGTGGAAGATGAGAGTACCAACGAGGCAGTTGGACTTCCAAAACCCTCAAAGGCTCCCAAAAAAGACAAAAAACGGGGAGCAGATGATGGAGATATGGAAGCCAAGAAGAAGAAAATCTCCAAGGGGGATGAAGTACCTCTCCCGCCTCTAGAGTCTCTTCCTCCGGTCGACCAACAGACCCAACACAGGCAGAGGAAATCCCAAGTGATTTTCACACCGGAGAGGGTACCGGAGGGGATATTAACATTGATGGAGTAGACATCAGTGGTCTTCAAGGGATTGGCCTTTACTTTGGAGACCTCGAGAAAGACGATTTTGCTGGCCCTTACCTCCCTCCAAGCTCTTCGAACATGGTTACTTTCAATGGTAACTCTTTTTCTATTTCAGGGGAGAATGACATGGTGACCCGCTCCTTGTTGAGAAATATTCAACCGGTGCTCAACTTGGAGAGACAAGTGCGAAGTCAATCTACCCTCATCAACACACTCAACGCAAACAAAGAGAGCTTATCCAACAATCTCCTTAATGCCAACCAAAATGTTAGGCATTAAGGAGAGAGATCGAGGAGTTGAAGAATGGGAAAGAGGACTTGGATACCAAGCTGGCCACTTCGGAGGGGGTTAACAGAGAACTTCAAACTAAGTGTTCTAGCTTGGAGAAGGATCTCTCCACTTCGAAGGAGGAGGTGAAGGCTAAGGACAATGTCATCCAAACCCTAACCAGTGACAAAATTTCGCTCAAAGATGCTATGTCTAGAGTTAACCAGGAGAAAGATGATTTGATAAAGAAGCATGAGAAGACAATCCAAGCCAAGATTGATGCATACACTAACAAGGTGATAGATTCCCAAGAGGAAAAGTATGCTGAAGTCAAATAAGACATGGTCTTGCTCTTTCATCAAATATTTCTGAAGAGGACACTCAGAGATTTCTGGCGATTTGTGGAATACGAAGACCTCCCTCACCACACTATGGCCAATGGTGATAAGCATAAATATTCCAGTGGTTATGATGATACTACTGATGAAGAAGAAGGGATCAGAGAGAGCCCTAACGAGGAACCCAAAGACCCCAAGAAGGCCTTGCCGGACATTTTTTCCTTACACAATTCTTGCATTATTTTATAGTTACCCAATTACGATGGCTAATGTTTAAATAGCCCTCAGTTATTTTACAAGTATTTTAAAGTGAGGGTGTTTAAATTCTCCGATGATGAATGTTTAAATGGTCATCACTCTACCAAAACAATCCGGTTTGTCAGTGATACTTTAAAAAGTTTCAAAGAAGCTATCAATCAAACCACTATGAATTTTTCAAAAAGGCATCAAATTTCATTAAAAATCCCGGACACCTCATTAAAACCTCCCCGCGCCACCAGGGTAGGAAAGAGTATGCCCCCTAATATTTACATGGACTTTAAACTAGTAAATATTTACATAATTTTCATTCTAGATACAACCGGAGGTGTTCAATGTTCCAAGGGTGATTCAAGATCCTTCCATCTTTATCTTGAAGCCTGTATGTCACAGGCTTAAGATTTTCACTCACCACATAGGGTCCTTCACAAGTTGGAGCTAGCTTGCCGAACTTCTTCTCCTTAGTATGTAGGAAGACTTTTCTCAACACTTAACTCTGGAAGCAAACCTGCTTCTCATTAATCCCTGATAGTGGGTGGCTCTAAGATGAGCCTTAACTCTCTTTTCTTCTATTAAATCGAGTTGACTTCTGATTGCCACTTCATTAGCCTGTTCGAAAAAATCATGGACTCTAAATGAAGGAAGAGTTGCCTCTATAGGAGTTATTGCATCCATACCATATACAAAGGCAAATGGGGATTCTTGTGTAGCAGCCCCTTCTAGATTATTTTTAAGACCGGACAGGATGGTCCTGTTAGCTACTTCAACTTGACCATTCGCCTCTGGGTGGAAAGGAGAAGAGAAGAAATATTGAATGCCTCTAGAGGAACATAAATTCTCCATATCCTTGTTATCGAATTGTGGCCCATTGTCTGTGGTTATCTTTTGTGGAACTCCAAATCTGCAGTAAATATTAGATAAGATAAATTTTATAACAATTTCTGAAGTAGTTCCTGCCAATGGGACTGCTTCTATCTATTTTGAGAAATAATTGATGACAACAATGACAGTTCTGCACCCTCGGGACGCCATAGATAGAGGTCCCACCAGATCGAGACCCCAACGAGCAAAAGGTATTGGCTCAGAAATTGACTCTAAAAGGACAGATGGGATGTGAATTTCATTACTGTATCTTTGGCATGGATCACATTTCTTCATCAATTCCTTGGCATCTTTTATTATAGAGGGCCAGTAGTATCCGGCCAACAAGACTCTTCTAGTTAAAGCTCTATAACTACAGTGCGCTGATCCCTCACCATCATGTAGTTCAGACAGCACTATTTGGGACTCTTTAATCCCCAAAACATCGCAAGAGAGGTCTACTAAAAGACTTCTTGTAAATAACATCTCTTAGGATTACAAATCCACGAGCCTTATACTTCACTTTCCTTGCTACTACTTTTTCGGGAGGAAAGATGCCATCTGAGTTGTATTGAAAAAGAAGATACCTCCAGTCTTGAGGTTGACTCACTTGTATGTTTAAACTTTCCTCCCCCTCCTTGCTCTGATTAAGTTGAATGGATGGGCACTCTTGCACGTGAATCCATGGGTAGGACTCAAAATATGTTATGGTTGCCAATGAGTCTACTAACATATTTTCTGTTTGGGGTATGTGCTCATAGGTGATGTCTTTGAAGTTAAGTGCCACTTATTTAAGAATGAACAAATATTTAATCAGCTGCTCTTTTTTGGCCTCAGATTGAACTTGTGCATGATGGATAAGAAGCTGAGAATCGCTTTTTTCAGCATTTATCAAGCTTTTACTGATGTAGTACACCGGACGAGGATAATTATCCACCTCCCTGACTAGCACTTCACTTATGGCACAATCAGAGACTGCTAAATATATGTACAATGTCTCTCCATCAACAGGTTTAAACAAGGTTTTAGGGGAGGATAAGTGTGTTTTAATTTCATCGAAAGCCTGGTCGCACTGTGGAGACCAGTTAAATTCTTTTGCACTTTTTAAAGTTTGAAAAAACGGGGCACATCTATCTGAAGACCTTGAGATAAAACGGTTTAGAGCAGCTAACCTCCCTGTCAATCTTTGTACTTCTTTAATATTCCGAGGAGGCTCCATCTGCAATAAAGCACTAAGCTGGTCTGGATCAGTCTGTATCCCTTTCTCACTTATCACATACCCCAAAAACTTCCCGGACTGTACTAAAAAACACACTTCTTTGGATTCAACTTTAAATTTACTTTTACCAAGTTGGCAAAAGTTTCTTGCAGATCTGCCAAGTGTAGTTCTTCTTCCACACTCTTTATCATCATGTCATCAATGTAGACTTCCATGTTTCTTCTAATCTAATTAGCGAAAGCTTTGTTCACCAACCTTTGATAAGTAGCCCCAACATTCTTTAACCCAACAGGCATCACCTTATAACAATGAAGGCCCCTATCAGTAATAAAAGTAGTGTGTTCTTGATCATTCAGATCCACTTGAATCTGATTATACCCGGAGAAGGCATCCATAAAGGACAACAACTTGTTCCCAGATGTGGAGTCCACTAACTGATCGATCCGAGGGACCGTATATAGGTCTTTTGGGCAAGCCCTATTAAGGTCTTTTGGGCAAGCCCTATTAAGGTCTGTAAAGTCGATGCACATTCGCCACTTCCCATTTTTCTTTTTTACTAATACCGGATTGGCTGTCCATAAAGGGTACTGAGATTCCTTTATGTGCCCCATCTTAGTAAGTCGATCAACCTCTTGAACTATGACATCAACTTTCTCCTTAGAAAAAGCTCTCTTCTTTTGTACATAAGGTGCTATATCTCTTCGGATGGATAGTTGATGTGATATAATATCTGTTGGCACTCTGGTTACATCAGCATTGCACCAAGCAAAAACATGCTGATGGTCTGTTAAAAAAGATAGCATTTTACTCTTCAGTTCTGATGTCATCTTAGATCCGATCTTGACGTTTCTTCCTTCAGCTAGAGAGTGAGTTTCAACCTCTTTAATTGGTATTAAAACACCAGGGGTTTCTCTGGGGTCATCAATTTCACCCTCTCCCCTAGAGGGCCCCTTCAACTGCTAATCATCACTGATCCGAACTGCACCCAAAGTTCGAGGGGCCAGTGCCGTTGCATAACACTCTCTTGCTATATTTTGACTATTTCGGATAACTCTCACTTGTCTTTGCACAACGTATTTTAAACATTGGTGGGCTGTTGAAGCATCAACATGCATCCTGGAGAGCCAAGATCTTCCCAAAATGGAATTGTAACATGTAGGACAATCCACCACAATGAAAAGTACTCTAACCATCTTCTTAAAAGGTCCCTTGCCCAACAAAACCTCCTCCTCAAACTCCCCGATCACGTCCGCTGAGCTTCCAGTGAAACCCACAATTGACCTGTTCGAACGTTGAATCACTGTTGGATTCTTCATTTGTTTATAGGAAGTTAAAAAGAGGATATTGGCTGAACTACCGGTGCGCACTAAAATTCGTCTAATGTCATTGCCCCCAATGTATGCTCCTATTACCACAACATCTTCATGGGGACCAGCTATGTCCCTCAAATCATCTTCATAAAAAACAATAAAGGGAAAAGGAATTTGTGATTGATAGGAAGTCATGCCTCCTTCTAGTTGAGTAGCCAGGGTATGAACATGCCTCTTCCTCGAAGAAGCAGTCGATGCAGTCAATGTGTCCCCCCCCCCCCCCAAATATGGTAAGTGACTCAAAAAAACTGATGAGCCCGGAAACCGTCTTGCTGTGTTCTGTGATAACGCCCACCTTATTCCGGGTTGGATCAGGATCCAAATACTCTGACTCCACATCGAATCTTTCAATTATCACCATAGCCCCATCCGGAGCCGATGTCCCTGTGTTGTTTATTGGGCCAATCCGATGAGCATTATCAGACCTATTTCCACTTCTTCTTTAAACATAAGCACCCAACTTTCCTCTTTCAATCAAATTTTGCACCTCTTGCTTCAAAGCGATGTAATCTTCTGTGTTATGACCAATATCACGATGATATTGGCAGAAACAATTATTACGACTTTCGTTGGGAGACTGAAGCGCAGCTGGCTTCCTGAAATGTACTTCGTATTTTGTTTTGTCATGGATAGTTGCCACATTCTCTTTCAACTCGGCAAACCCCTCCGGTTGAACCCAAGGCCCTCGCTTATTTCTAGATTGTTGGCTCTGAGCTCGTGCTGGGTGGGATTCAGCCTTGGCCCTACTGGGACCCTGTCCGGCTTCCTTAGCCTTGTACCCGGACTGACTCTGGTTCTGGTTTGGTGCAGCTGGGGCCGATCTCACCTGCCTATGCACCCTGGTCTTTTTCATTTCATCTACATTAATTTGTTTCCCCACTTGATTCAGTAAACCTTCCCACGTCATGGCCTTCTTTCTTGTTACTGAATCAACCAAATTACCAGGGTTCAAACCCTGCCTTAGAGAAGCTATTGCTACTTGGTCAAAGCAATCACCTAATCCATTCGTGGTGTTCAAAAAGCGATTTATATATTCTGTCAAGGATTCATTTGGTTATTGGGCACAATAGATAATAGTGTCTCCATTTCCCTTCACTTCCTTACCTCCGACGAACTGCTTCCGGAAGGCCAACCAAAAAGTATCAAAATTTCTGATGCAGCCCTGTGGCAGACTATTATACCACTTTAGAGCACTCCCCATAAAAGACTGGGAGAACGCTCTACAAAGCAACTTATCATCATCGTCAAAATTCATCATAAAGTTTTTGAATTGTTCCAGATGATTATCAGGATCTTTAATCCCATCGTATTTTTCCATCTCTGTGTTGTCAAACCTCTTAGGAAGGTTTCCGGACAGTATCGTAGAAGACAATGGATATTGTCTCCAATTACGGCCATGACTAAACACAGTATCCTTATTGGGAGTTGCAAAGATACCTGGTTCATCATGAAAGGCGAAATGATCCATCAACAGTCGGTCTACATATCTCCGGCCATGGCTGTGACCATGAGATGACCCTTTTCCTAGATGCCTTTTCAACCTTCCATGCATGTCCCTCTTTCTTGAATATTTTTTTACCAACTTATGCTTCTTTTTAGAACGGCCTTCATCGGTGCTGGAAGACATGGACTCTTCAACTCCATCTTCGTTCGAGGAGCTACTAGAAGATTTTGAATCTGAATCTGGGCTCTCCACCGGTTTAGACCGGTGAGACTTCTTTGAGCTAGCATGAGTCTTTTTAGTACTTATATGGGTCTTTGCTGATGGGTCATGCTCCATTGGATTGTCAGTGTGGTGAACGGCTGACACTTTTAGTTTTTCTTTTAAGCCCATCTCTACCCTTTTAGCAACCCTCAAGGCTTCTATCTCAGCTTTCAATCTATCTCGCTCTTCAATCGTGTATTCATCATTTTCTCCCACCACTTCTGCCAAAGTTGGTGGTACCGTCTGCTCGTCAGGATTTATCCGAACTGGTTTTTCTTTATGGTTTCGAATGCTAAATTCAGGCACCTTCTCGTCCTACTGTGGTCGCTAATTTGGTGTGGATTATTTTTTACTGAGGGTAATTTGGTCAGGTGTTTTATGGTGTTTCAAAAGTATTTAACGTTTAAGTGTTTTGTAGTGAGAGAATTTAGCTACCTGGTTGTATTAAAATGTTCATTACCCTCATTAATGAAAGTGGTTGGGTATTTATACCCTTAATTGTGGGCCACATGGGCTTTCAGGTCAAACTTATGGAACCGGGTCGAGTTCAAAAACCCATTAGTTTATTAAGCAGAATAGCAATTAGCTTAGTCAAAAGGTGATTAGTTTTTAGTACTTTTGTCCGGTTCAGATGGTTCAGTGGGTGGCTTTTGTCCGAATTGCCCCTGTCCGGTTTCTACAGTGAGTGGTGAGACATCTGTCGATGATAAAGAACTCTTGATGGATTACAAAGTCTTAAAATCGTCTTTAGTTTGAGGTTCTTTTCTAGAAAGTTGGTGGGATAGGTGAACTATCCTTCGAATATTGCTTCAGAAAACTAGGGGATTATCATTTGATATGATTAAAATCTACAGTTTGTCTATGTATCTCGCAATTGAGTTATATCCTCACGCTTATCATTCTCAGTTTAATCTTTGGACTTTTTTCTATGAGGGTGGTCCCGATTCTAATGTTGTCGCCAATCGAATAAGGTAAAAATATGATTAAGGGTATTCTTTGAAGTTGGTCGAGAAAATATTTAATATTTTGTGTAAGGTCGTGAGATAATAGAGTAACTTATTTATTAGCGTAATTAATTATTTCCGCCTCATTAATGAGGTCTTTTTGAGTATTTACAGTGTGTTTTTGGGCCATGTGTTGGGCACGGCTTAAAACGTTAAAATCCCATTAATGTAAACACTATTTTATGAGGCATAGAACTGAGTCAGAAGATATACAGCTGAGTAAAAATGTAAAACATGTTTTCTTTATTTTATGTCTAAAATACGTTTCCAATTATTCTGATACGTTGATACGTTTGAGAAGACGCTTCCAAAAATATCCGACTCTATCATACACTAACAAGCACTCGCCATATGAGCAGTTTTGTGACAATTAAAATACTCAAAATACCCTTTTTGTGAACTTCTAAAATTCTAATTTTGAGTTATTTATTTGCATCCATTTTCATAATGACCCCTTCCATAAGTATTGGAGCCTCTTACTCTTTTATTTCCACGTCCACCTCCTCTTTGTGAACTTCAAAAATTCTAAGTTTTGTTTGCTTTGTTCCATTATTTTGCATAATGACCATGATCTTTTTCTCTTTTAATTTTGGAACTTATTTCTTTTTATTTGAAGATAAGTTTGACTCTAGTGTTTGATCTAATGTTACTTCATTTTTCTTCTTATTTAATCTTTCTTCTTGAGCTTTCAATGAGCCCGTTAATTCATCAATAGTGATGATGCTTAAATCATCAGATTCTTAAATTAGAACCACAATATAGTACAATATTGAATCTAAAAAGTGAAGATTTTTCTCAATTACCTTAACATCATCTAAAGTTTCCCCATTTATTTTCAATTGGTTGACAATGAAAAAATCGTCCGTGAAAAATAATCAGAAACAAATTCAAACTCTTTTTTTTACAGATTCTCAAATTCTCCTCTAAGAGTTTGTAATTGAATTATTTTTACCTTTTTTTTTATCTCATTTGAATGATTTTTCCCAAAAAAATCCATGTTTCATTTCTTGAAGTGGCACAAACGATTTTTTTCCAAAATGTTTCAAACGATTAGAATCTTATATATATTCAACACAAGGCTTTCTAATTTTTTTTGTTGATTTTTGTAGATCCTCATTCGAGTTTGTTGTACACTTTGATTAATTTAAACAAAAAATTAATTGTTAATCTTGACCGAACAAGCTCTGATACAAATTTGTAAGATATAAGAAAATATTTTGAAAAAATAAATAATGGATGAAAATAAATAAAAATTAATTTTTTTTTTCATACATCTTTTATATTTATATTAATATATTATTTTGTCCTAATACCGAACAATGTCAATGAACTAAAAATTAATATTCCCACGTCCATAATATATTATTCAATATTACTAAAAATATCCTTTTAATTAAATAATATTCTCATATTAATAATATATTATTCAAGATCTTTATCGATTCATTCAACTAATGCTATAAATTAATGAACTGATATAATTTGAACTTCACCCGTCCATTTCGTTGAGCGACTTTGGTTTTGTCCACTTGAAAGTTACTTCCTTAATTTGTAGTTGGTTTGTATATATCTATCAATTATCTTATTGGAAAGGCTAAAAAGCATGGTTAATCCTTCATGTTTACCATTTATATTATCATAGTGTCTTTCGTTCATTTCTACATAAAACTCATCCTTTTCATTTTAAGCATTTGCACGATTAGTCTTTCCGCATATTATGTAGGACCGTATACAAAATTTGGGATTTGGAGACCAAAAGTGATACAAAACTTCAAAATTTAAGTGACACATGTCAGTTTTTAAATGGTTTATATGTGCGGGGGACTATATTTGCAAATTTTTAAAACGAAGAGGATGAGTTTTATGCCGAAATGAACGAAAGGGACTATGTCGATACAAGTGGTAAACATAGAGGACTAACCGTGTCTTTACCTTATTGGAAATGAACAGCGAAGGAATCATGAATGATACGTGTCATTACTAGAATGAAAGACTTTGCATGCATAAGCAAGACTGGATACCTTACACCGGTGCCACGCCGATGGAACTTACTTCAATATCACCCGTTTCAATATCAATCGATGGAGTTAGGGGTGTCTAATGGTTCTGGAACCGCGGGTAAAAACTGGAGAACTATTAGTAAACCGGCGGGTAACCTGCGAAACTGGCCCGTTAGAACTACAACCCGCCAAAACTGCAAAACGGCAGAACTGTTTAACAGTTAGAACCGCATAAGCAGCAACCCGCAAGAACTGCAAACCGCCAGACCTGTTTAAATATTATAAGTGTTTTAATTATTTTAGAACCAAAATCATATCTTAAGTTATATTTAAAAAATATTGAGATATTGTATATGATTATAAGATTATTATTACATTTTGGTTAGTATTAATTTGTTTTGGTTATTACTATTTTAAGTGTTGTAATTATTATATAAACCAAAATTTTAAATATACTTATGTTATTATTACATTTTGAATATTATTATTATTATTATTATTATGTTTTGGGATCCAATATTAGTAGTGTTGATATTATGTTACAAACCAAAACTATATCTTATCATGTTAAAATATTACAAATTTTATGGTTATAATTTTAATATTACATTTTGATTACTAGTGTGATTTGGTTATAAATATTACAAGTGTTTGTTATTATTTTTTAAACCAAAATCGGATCTTATAAGTATTTCATAATACAATTGTTGTTATTATAATGAAAGTTAAATAGTTATTTATTTATTTATTTAGTCGTTCACAGTTTATACTCTTGCGGGCCAGGAGTTGTACAAATGTTTTCAAATTAAAATACAAAATAGTAAAAAACTATTACAAACATCATTCATCTCAGCTTCGTCTTCTTTGTAAGTAAAATCTTCGTCTTCGTCCTCACTTTATTCACCTTCAGCTTCGTTTTCTTCCATAATTTCATGTTCAAGTGTATCTTCATAATCATCCGGATAATCTTCGAAGATGTCGTCTACATTCACTTCGTCTCTAAACTCTGTCTTGCATCATTTTATCCGCCGCTGTCCAATCCTTGACTGCCACAAGCATTCCAAGTGCTTTGCCTGTCAATCTTGTTCTCTTAGTCGTGTATTGCAACCTCCCTTGGCTGAAAGCACACTCACTTGCAACTGTAGACATGGGTATTGCATAAATCTCTTTAACAAACCTGCAAAGAATATGATACTCTTCAGATTTGGTACCCCACCATCTTATGATATCTTCAATACCACGGTCGAGAAAATTCGTAAAATCAAACCTAGTGCTCAAATATATAGACAGCTCATTATCAGATTGAAGGGTTTCTGTAAATTCATTGCTTCGTAACATTGCCATTTGAACATAGTTAGTAAAAAATCTCTCTCTACCCTTATTTTTACTACTCCTTACATTTATAGTTGTATTTAATCTATATCTTTCAGCATACTTATCATACATATTATGCATACATTCATATACGCTGACAATATACCCTTCAAGGTCAACTGGATCCTTCGATGGACTAATTACAGTAAACTGTACGGATCGATAAAAGCATATAACTAGCCATTCAAATTGATATTTTCGTGAAAAAGGATCCAAAATGCAGCAATTGAAGAAGTCATAGGGATTTGATGAAAATACTTTGTGAACTTTAATTCCATATGGGGCACCATGTCTACGCATAAAATTTTTGATCTAAATTCATTCATATGCATGGCAAGATTAGAACTCCATCTAGTTTCGACATCTAATATAAGATTCTTATATTGTTTCCCATTTTCAATAACAAGTGTTTTAAAAGCTCTTTTTTTAGCAGCGAAGGTCGTGCAAAATAGGATCCCATTTTCAATAGGAGCAATATAATCATCCAAAACCCTCCTTATTCCATCTTTCGCAATTAATTGAAGTACGTGGCATAAACATCTGGTGTAAAACAATTTAGGAAAAATGGGAGTGAAATATTGTCTAAGCAATTTTATAGCACTCAAATTAGAAGATGCATTATCGAACGAAATAGACATAATCTTTGTGAAGGAAAACTTGTTAATTCAACCATATTCCGAAGTCTGGTTGAAAATCTGATGTATCTAACTTCGAAAAGGCCTGACATTATGTATGTTGTTAGTTTAATAAGTATATTAATGGAAAAACTTTATTCTAATCACTCGGAGGCTTCCAAAAGTATATTGCGATATGTGAAGGGAAACATTGACTATGGAATTCTTTATGAAGCTAATACAGAATTTAATCTCGTCCGTTATACATATAGTGATTTAGCAGGAAGCATTGATGATAACAAAAGGACTTATGGGTATGTGTTTCATCTTGGTAGCGGTGCATTTTCATAGAGCTCAAAGAAACAATCAGTTGTAGCGCTTTCGACTACAGAAGCATAATATATTGTTGCATCTAATGCAGGATGTCAATTGATTTGGTTGCGCGGAATTTCGGAAAGTCTAAAAAGAAAGCAGGTCCAGTTAACCATTTTATTCTGTGACAATAATTCTACTATTTTAGTCACAAAGGATTCGGTTCTTCATGAAAGAACAAAACACATCTGGATTCGATATCATTTTTCAAGGGAACTCGTGAATAATGGTGATGTTCAATTTGAGTATTGCAAGACTGAAGATCAATTGATTGATATCTTCACAAAGCCACAAATTGCACAAGTCTTCAAAATGAATGTTGAAAGTTTGGAACCAAGAGCAAGCTAAATTTAAAGAAGACATTGCTAGGACAATAATTAATTAAACTTGAAATGTATTAATTAATTAATTAACTTAATTAATTAATTATTTGGTCAAAATATATAAAAATATTAATGTATTTTAGTATAATAAAAATATTCAATTATAATAAATTATTGAGTTGAAAATATATTATTCAATTTAAGAAAAATATGTTTAGATTTGATTTTATATTTTCAACAATATATTATATTAGTAAAATATATTATTCAATCACTAAAACAGTAAACAGTATGATATACTATACTACTATATATTTTTGTAACTAACCCCATTGGGGCGGTGAAAACCTTTACGCCGATGCCAGAACTCATGTTTGAAACCGTGACACTATGAAGAGTTCATATTCAATCTCGAAGGTTCAAATCTGATACCACTTCTTATGATTCATACAACACAAACCCTAAACTGAAAAATATATAATCCCTGTAAAGGTTGAGTTCATCCATAGTAGCCTAATTATTAGGTTTTGTTATTCTTTTATTTTTGTGCTCCTTTATTTTCTTGTTGCTTTTTTTTTCCTTCTGTATATTATAACTCTAATGAAGGATTTTCTAAGAGTGACGTGATATGTGTTGGATTTAATTTATTGAAGATATGAATCTGGCAATCCGGTCTTCATATTCCAACCAATAAAAATCCAATTTTTTTATTATTCATGTTGTGGAAGATTGAACACATTATGTTTTACATTATTCTTTTATATATGAATGTAGTTAAGGTTTTAATTTAAACCTAATTATAATCATAGATTCATTTAGATTACATCGAGGGTGGGCTTCCAATCGGAGACCGAGAAGCCAGATGTAAACCATGTCGTTTCAAAACCCGAAATACGTCTAGGTGAATTTGGTGTTTTTTTAGTAGTAATGAGCCAAAACATGGTCGATTAGAATCTTCAGATCTGATTCATCCAAATCGTTATACGACTGTATTCCCTGTAGCTCGTTGTCGCAGTGTTGCAGTCCAATGAACCACTCATCCACAAAGCTATGGAATTTTGGATTGCTCCGTCCGACGCCATTGTTGGTTAGGACTAAGAGATAGCGATTTTTTTTTTTTTTTTTTGGAGGGAACCCGCATCCGCTACTTAGAGTGTAATGAGTGCGCACAAGGTAAACCCTCAGTCTAACGTAAACCACATAAGGTGACAGGCTCAGCCGAGAAAGTGTATGTATAGGAACTCGAACTCATGACCTTTTAATCATAAGAATGCCATACTCAACCAACTCGGCTACCCCTTGAAGGCAGAGATAGCGATTTGTATTGCATAGAAAGAGAGGAAATAGATAGTGATAGAGATGACAAATTATTCAGCTGCATGTCCTTAATTTATAGTAAATCCGTAAGAGGGTAAAAGACCAAAAAAGAACGGTGGGAAAGAAAAATTATACCACTTTAGAAATCAATTAAAATATTATAACTATAATATTAGAAATCAATTAATATATTTTAAATGAAGACTATAACATTATCAACTAATTAATATATTTTATACGATAAGCTACGAATATAGCATTAGGGACTAGTACCTAAAAATAAGATGTTATTAATAAATACGTGAACCATAACCTTTTATAAATATATCTTAATTATAAATAAAAAAATTCAAATATTTAATATTTTTGTTCATATAAAATATAATTAATTTTTTTATTCTCAATACAATACAAATATATCTCATATTACCCATTTCTCTAACCGCCTCAAAATTCAGATTTTAATCTTTTAATCTGAAGTTTTTATCTATCCAAAACAAAAGCTTCAAAATTGATTTTAACACTAATCTCAACCTCTCACACCTTTTCAAACCTAGAGATATTTCGGAAATCAACCTCTCACCTATCTCTAAACCGAAATATCAAACGGAAAGCAACGAGATGATTTTCTTCTTCGGTACGTAAATTATATAGTGTACGATTGGTTAATTGACTGTTTGTTAGGTTTAATACAGAATATACATTTGTATTATGATTTTCTACTGAATTAGGGTTTGAGAGTATGAATAACTCTCTATCTTTTACATTTGATTTGTCGCATTTTAGTAATTTGGTTCGAATTTATGGTCATCAGTCCTATTGTTTGTTGATTTGAGTGTTCATTTCGGATTACTGGGTAGTTCATTAAGTTCAAAGGTTATAAATAACCACGTCTCGCATCTTCCATGTGTGGAAATCCCACGTCTCTTGATTGATGTAATTCTACATGGCATGCATTTGTTGGTATATCTTGCATGTTTGTTATGTGTCGTATTGCATCGTTAAAATGTAGACTTTTTCGCACATGTTCATTATGTCTAGTCTCGCATATCTCTCATCTTGCACATGTGCACTATGTTAGGTCTCGTATCTGTCACACGTTCACTATGTCAGGTGTCGCATATAGTACATATTCATTATATATTGTCTAGCATCTTCCATCTACAAGAATGCATGGTCTAGCTAGTTATTCCTTGAATCTTACGTTACACTTTCTTATAAATAAAATGGCTATAAAAAAATTTAATTTCAGAACTGGTCTATTCAACATTATAAATATCACGAAAGGGAAAGATATTAAAAATGAACAAATATAAGCTGCAAAAGAGACACCATTAAAAATGAAGATTGTACATAATTTATTCAAGAAAAAATGGAAAATGAAGAAGTATTGTGACGTAATCATCAAAATCATCAAGAAATACAAAGTCAAAGAGAATGATTTCAGATTGGATTCCAAACATGTTAGAGTCGCCTCCAAATATGTGAGGACTATATTTGGTTTGAAGTACGGTTATAAACAAATACCTTTAAATGCCAAAGGAGGATTCAAAATTAGATATACAAATGAAGAGAAGAATAATGAAGGATCGTCAAAACATACTTCCTTGACTAAAATTCAAGAAAAACTCAATATTAGATACACAAAAGGAAAAGGTATGATTTTATCATTGGTGATGCATTAGTAGTTGCATTGGTATTTTATGTTGTAGTTGTAAATAAGCTATGTATCACATATATTTGTAAATAAGCTAGGTATCACATCTGGTTGTAAATAAGCTTGATATGCCATGATGTAGTTTTATTAGTCTCATATTTAGTGTTTGATATAGTCTCTCATGTATTTAACACTTATTGATTATCGCTGTGTTGTATTTTATATGATAGAGTATAAATATTTACTATTAGTAGAGGGATCAAGCTGTAAATGATGTGGTTATCTTGTTGATCCTCTATCTAGGCTCTACATTGTTCTATTCAGAATCATGGGATGTGTTGGGTAAAAAAACTATCGTTTATGTTAAATACCTTGAAAGAAATAAACAACTACGACTGGTCTCGAGGAATCAGTGAGAAGTTACTTGAGTCATTTCTTACTTGTTTACGAAATAAACCTAATATAGTTAGTGGATGTGTTTATCTTTTAACGGTTAGTATATTTTTCTATAATTAAACTTAAAAAAATAGTTATAATCCTTCTAATACGCTTTTTTTCGTGTAGTCATTCATAATGGAGCACACAACTATTGCAAAAGATGAATTTAAGAAAAACATGATTCCAAGATGCTACAAAGGATTGATATAAAAAAATAAATAGACTTGGATTTGATTGAAAAGATGAAGACTATTAAAAATGAAAAGGTATATGTTATAAGACTAATGTTACACAAGTATCAGATATATGATCTATATATCATCTAGCCACTTCACATTATATAGATCTCGTATTTTGCATGTATTGTTTACCTACTCTCGCGTCTTTGTTGTAATATTTACACGGTCTCACAACTTTATTGTAATATTTGTGTTGTCTTTCATCTTTTATTGTAATGCTTATCTGATCTCACATATTTTATATAACGTTGTGTGGTATCGCATCTTTAATGTAATGTCTACCTTGTCTTGCACTTCTATGTAATGTTTATATTTTGCCGCATGTCTCACATCTATATGCATTGCTTTGTATATATCTTCAAATTAACATGTTTAGTTTTTTATAGGTTTGGGAACAATTGTGGAAATACAAGCATTTGGTCGGGATGAAATTATTAGGCATGATATAAAAGATGATCAACTTGGAAACCGAGATCTTGTACCAAATACAACGACTCGTGTGCAAAATAATATGAGATTATATCCATTGCAAATAAACCACTAGAAGAGAAAGCAAAAAAAAAGGCTTAATAAATTAGGGTTCTTTAGAGATGACAATGAAAATGAGGCCAATGACGAAGATGATACCACCCTTGGCAAATTCATCATTAAAAAGGAACACTCCAACCAAATCCAAGAACACTAAACCACCGCCAAGAAGAATACTTCAACCAAATTTAAGAAAACTTTAACAGTCTTCAAGAGGAATTCTCTTTTTGAGTTACTCTAATGTAAGGTACGTATGTTTATATACAATTTCTCATTTGAGTAAAAATTTATATCAGTACGTCTGAATAGAGAAAGGAATTTGGTGGAAAGAGAAAAAAGAATTATAAGTATATATTTAGATATTCATGTTGAATGTTCCATCGGTGTCTTATCTGACATATCGTATTTTTCATCAATGATAGTCTCCCATCTAACTATTCAAGTAGTATAAATCGTGTCTACTCTTGAATGTTTCAACATCGTTAGTCTCATATCTAGTTATTAAATCAGTATTAAAAATTATGCCACTCTTGCATGTTCCATTAATGTTAGTCTCCATTCAAACTATAAAATCAGTATGAACATGTCTCGCATGATTAACATGTCTCGTGTATTTATATAAAATGTCTCAAATCTTTATATAACATGTCTCGCATTTGGCTTGCATGTTACATCAATGTTGTCTCACGTCTAACTATTTACTTAGTATTAAATCATCCATAGTCTAGTATATTTGTATTATAACCTGCATATATTTAAAGCACGTATTTCAGAGGATGATGTAAGGTTTGAGGCAATAAAAATCACTGAAAAATAACATGTCGTAATGACACAAACTACCCACAAAGATTCAGAATTTGTTAAACAAATTGATGATATTTTTTACATTGTTACTTTGGATGCTACTACTATTGCTTTTCTAGATGGTACTCATGTTGTTGAATTTGTTGTAAATGAGACATATACAATAATATTAGTAGAAGTGCATCCAACCAATACAGACTAGCATGTAATCTATATAAATGTTTTGCACCTCAGTCTCATTTTATACATATCTTGCATCACAATTAACATTTGTCTCACACCTTGAAAAAATGTAAATAACAACTTCAAGAAAACAATAACTGATGAATCTATGGTCCAACACAGTTTAAGAATTCTACACAATAGTTGGACGAAATAGATTGCATAATAAAAATCAAAACAAATGTTTTGGTTGACGTCAATGAATACCACAAAATTGCTAAGATAAAAAACAAAGAAAACTACGAAAATCTAATTGTATGGTATATCCTAACACGATATTCAACAATATTAACGAATATGTATGAAAGTGAGCTAATGGTGCTAGCAAACAAAGACTAACTACACCATAAGGTAAAGACTATCTCTCAATATCATATTCAGTAGTATCTCACATGTAAAAATAGACATGTCTTGCATATTTGTATAACATGTCTCACACTTGTGTAACACGTGTTGCACTTATGCCGCACTTGTTAATTGTTATAACATATCTTGCACTTATCTTGCGCTTGTTTTGCATTTTTCTATTTATATAACATGTCTTGTATACTCGTATATCATGGCTCACATTTGTTATAACACGTCTCACATATTTATATATCATGTCTCGTACTTTCCCTTTTTTGGTAGGTTATTAACGCTCGTTTTTTTAAAAAATCTTGTATAAGGGGATGTTAATTTATCGTAGCATAGGTTTTAATGAGAAATTATCAACTACCAACCACATGATAGTGCTTTCGGCTCATGTATTAGTAAATATATATTCTTGTTTTTAATCATTTGTCTTTATCCAAACTTCACTCATCAATAAGGATAACATTAAAAAAATGATTTGCGATGTATTATTCAATATACGAGACAACACTATTATATGTTGATTCTCATTTGCACGCAACAAAAAGATACGATAAACCATTGGTCATTACTTATTATGGACTTCGGAAGGTGAGAATCAACAAAATACAACCCGGTTTTGCCTGATATTAAATATAGAAGAGATAACACAAAACAATTTGTAATCCCACTATTAGGTGTTACAGGCTAAAAACTATGTCAAGTCAGTGGTATTTGACACATGTTACAAGTACTGTAACATTCTCTCACATTGTAGCATTGCCTATTCTCGTAACTCGTATGCTATTATTATCTTATTTTACATCTATTTATTAGTTTTCTTATTTTAACTTTGTTTGAAGGCACACTACCTGATGAAAAAATTCATAGAATAAAGACATAAATCAAGGATAATTGCATGCACATATATCCTAAAATAATAAATTAAAGCAACCGATTGCGACGTCCTGGTTTGCAAATACATAAAAGATTTTATCGAGAATTATTTTATTTATGAGAAATAGGATGATAACATGTGTAGGTGCATGAGAGTATGAATGTTTTATTGTTTCTTCAATGATAACCAAATAAAAAAATTATGGAATTAAATACAAGATTACTTTGTTAAGTTATTTTTTTAAACTAAGAACTATAGTATTTTGTAAATATGCACAATATAATATACTTGATACACTTCTCTTTCATTTACAACTAGCTTTTATCACACATACTAATATTTAATATGTCTCGAACCTGTTATGCGTCGTTTCTTGCACTTATCCATACCGCTTATCTATATCCCGCACTAATCTATATCAGTACAACATATCTCACACTATTCTATAACCATAAAGTTTGTCTCACACTTGGCCATGACCTTAATATTGAATGTATCTCACACCTGTTACTAGTTATGTCTCGCATTTTACGCATCTCACATGTCTTGAATGTGTCTTATAACTCTTACTATTATGGTATCGTATCTCACCATAATACTAAAAAGGGTATCACACTTCACCGGTACCCTAATATTAAATGTGTACTAGTTCTGTTTCTTACTTACATATACTCTCTTACAAAATATATCACAGTCATCTATATCCCTAGATCATGTCTCGAAATTTCCCATAACCACACATTTGGTCTTGTACATCGTCGTACACCTAACGACGGGCTCGTATCTCACCATAATTCTAAAATTGGTCTCATGCCTTGCAGGTACCTATAAGCCTAGTCTCACATTTAATTGTAACATATATCACATGAATGAAAAAAAAATATAACTTGTTTTGCATTAATAAAAATAGTAACAAACACATTATAAGATGAAAATTACAGCATTCCAAAAGTCTTAAAATAAAGGTGAAACTAAAACACTTTTTCTAGAAGAGTGTTGATTATGTCCGACTTATAAAAAATGGCTAGACTTTATATTTTGGGTTGCTATTTATGTCATAAATTTAATATGTTTCTTCGTGCACCTTCCAACTCATCTTTTCAAGTTATGAGACATAATTTTCACCTTCACCAAAATTAGTTAAAGGTTGTATGCCAAATGAGTAAGTTGACCAATAATAGCTGACGTTATAAAATGGCTCAACATATCTTATTTTATTGCTCTTCTTGAATCTTATGTATTAAAAAAAATCATGAGAACATGGAAATCAATCTTGTTGTCAAGGACCACAAGAACATTTGAAATCTAGTAAATCAACAATCACAATAGGCTCTAAAAACTCTATATATCGTTATCGAATACTTAAGAAGTAGCCATAAACGACCTTCTTCAACATTCACATTAAGATGATTTTTATAATCCAGAGATAATATACTACTCCAACATAGCCGATCTACATAATATTGATACGAAAAATCGCAAGTGTAAAATTTTCGTTGTAGTTTTAGAGTATTTAAGACTCTAAATATCGAACCTAGGTGAGGAATTGTTTTTTGGCTAGATCTAAAATAAAAAATCTACTTAATAAAATAAAATAAATGGTAAGTAATTAAAATTTAATTAAAAAAATAAAAATAAAATAAGATAAAAACTAAGAACAAATAATAAAATTTAGATTTGAATATCAAAAGTTGATGTTTAATAAACAAAATAAAAACACTTCAAAATTGAAAGAGACTTATATTAACAACTGTATAGTTAATTAATTATTTATAAACAATTTGTATGGTTCTAATCTAATTTATATAATTTAAATTAAACTTATGTTTTTTAAAATCATATTCTCTTCCATGGTGTTACGATTATCTTTCGATCTCTTGTCCTCTACCTTCTACAATTGGGTCATAAAACCCAAGAATCTAGTTCAAATTTCAATAGGTCATGACTGTATCCTACTATTCATTTAGCCTAGTGGCATTGATATAGTTCAGATGTAGACTTTACCTCTCGGTCTCAATCATAAGTCTATTATCGGGAAATTAAACACGTAAGTAGTTCCAAGCGTTAAGATTAATATCAATGCTAAAGGATATAAATAAAATAAAAATAAAAATCACACAGCTATTGTATTTACAGATATTTTCTAATCCTAAACACATAGGATTAGCTCATGGTTATCTTCTTTGAGATATAGAAATTAAAAAGAAATAGAAAATAAAAGAAGAATCAAAGTAAAAGTAGAGCTTGTTTCTATTTTCTTTCCTCTGTGACTGTCTAGATCTTATGTGTTAGAATTTTTTATTTATAAGAAGAGTTATTGGATTTGTATTTAATTATAATCTGTTAAAAATAAAACAGGTCCAGAATATAATTATAGTATTTATTAAATAAAACAAAATAATTAATATATTCTTTTAAATTTAATAATATAATATTATAATTTATTATAGAAGACCAATATTTTATTTTCCTAAAAATAAATTCATAATCTTTATCAAATAAAATAAAAGAATTATATTATTCTTTTAAATTAAAAAATAAAGATATTATAATTTATTTTTAGGAAATTAAAATATTGAGATCGTGATATTCGATTAATTTTTTATTTGTTTTCTTTCTTTCGTTTATTCTTTCTTTAATTATCTTCAAGTTGTTGTCTTTTATGTTCTTTTTTATTATAGCCTCTATTTATAATCTTAACTCCTTTTTTTTTTCTTTTAGTCCCATTGCACTAATTAATAAAAAATGACCAAATGAGAGTATTTTTATTCGTAATTAATTAAAAATAACAATTCAATTAGTATAAAATTAATATAAAATCAATTAAAATTTATTTTCATCGAACATCGTCCATTATGACTCATAATTAAGACTATGATTTTGCAAACTAGTTGCACAATAGGTAGACTACATAAATTTGTAATCTAATGGTTATATATTTGGTGGAACAAGATCTCATACAACATATCGTTATCCTATAACAAATGATTGGGATTATTGTCCCGAGGTAAATTATCCAGAAATTTAGTAACTTTAGGACAACCCTCACCAATTTCAAAAATTCATTATCCATGTCTATCATTGGAGCCTTAAAATTTGGGTTTGTATGATTCAAAACATACTTCAAATTCCCAACAATATGAAAAATACAATATGCATGATAAAAATTTGGAAATAAGACAAAAAGAATATTAAGGATACTTATATGATGATCCAAAATAAATGAGATTTAACGTTCCAAAAAATAATATTGATATCTCTCTAGAAACCAGGCTCAACAGTTATCACCATCATAATTAACAATACCTAATGCAATAGGAAAAATAAATGATTTTTAAAAAGTGATATCATATATCTAGCGTCTCACATCTCGCGTCTATCTTTATATATAGATTTCACAATTACGTTTTATCATGTCTTGCATGATTGGTATAGTATATCTCGCATTTTTGATATACAAGGTCTCATTATCTTACATGTAGCATAAATGAGATACTATAGATTGGTTTGCATGGAGAATCCATGAGATACTAAGGTTTTGCATCTTACATGCATATTACATGCTCGACTCGCATATCACATGTATATTATACTATGCATCGCATCTAGCCTATACAAAATCATGATGTCTCGTATCTCATGTATAAAAAATATTAACTAATCTCTCAGATAACACGAGAAAATTCTCCTAGTCTAGGTCTTAAAAACGCATAATATTAAAAATAGAATTGCATAAAAAACAAAGTGAAATAATGAAACTGAAAATTATTACCACATTTTCCTATAATAGGAAGAAATACTCCTCTATGATTTCATGTAAAAAAAGTTTCATCGGTAGATAGAAGTGGAAGACGAGAATATAAATGTTGAAGACAAGACCCCATAAGTGGTTTTCCATAGTATATTTCATTACATAGTAACTCGGAATATCAAGCCTTTTTAATATGTTGAAGTATCATATATTTAAATTAAATGAACTAGTGATATCGCCATAAAATTATCTTCTAAATTACTCTAAAGCATTCCATGAGAGGCAATAAGGGATATCGAAACCACAGTCTTACTTAACAAACAATTATACACACTTTATTGTCATGGAATATTTTGGTCTAATAGAATCTAGAATCTCTTTAACAATCAAATCGGATATCAAATATTTCCTACTTTATTTTCAAAAAATAGTATCATAGATATACAACTCAACAAGCTGTTTGATGATCGTGAGGCTAGTAGAGTGTCCATTGATGCTTAAAGTCTCAATTTACATCCATTAGAGACTTTATTTTTCCAATAACCAATTATTTTAGATCTATGATTATGCATATATTTGAAATGATAATCATGTTCTCAAGCATAACGACGTAAATCTAACCTTAGAATTGTAACACATTAATAGAAACCTTTCCCAACACCTATCTTCGTATAAATCCAACCAATAGTACCAAGTTGTTGTTTTATGACCAAAATAACTTAAACCATAACTACTTCCCCTCTAATTAATTAATTTATTAATTATTTATTTGAAGCTTCAAATAAACTAAAGCTAGATTCTTGACGTGTTTCTTTATCAACCACACCTACTGCTTATTGTGATATATAAAACACAACACTTTTCAAATGCTTAACTTCAAGCACTGCTAACAAACTCATAAATTGGTAACATTCATAAATAATTTTTTTTATCATCGCAAAAGTAGGTTATATTTTAATTACCTTTAACTACACATATCATTTACTTTCAACATACCTTAAAATATATTGAAAGTCTTCAAACTCGCTAAGAGAAATTATTGTAGTTTGACCATTATGTTTACAAATACACACCCAATTTCACAAAGACTTCTTACATGCATCACAGAGTTAAAAAATAATTAGTAGCAAGTATACCATTTAAAAAAAAGAAAGATGGTCTCGCATCTCTTAACGAAAAGTAAATCGGTCTCACAATACAACTTTAGCATACTGCTTGGTCTCGTGTCTCACATCAGTTGCAAAATGAATGATCATGCATGTCTCATGAACATAATACGAGTATAACACTTCACATATCATGCCTTTTTGGTCTCGTATTTGTTATAAAGTACCTATAATCTTTCATCCATCACCAAGATACCAAACATATCTCGCATCTCAAATTTGACCACATAGTAGGTCTCATATCTATGATGCATGCGTATATCTCTCACCTCTCACATAATACTTGTTGTAGAAGTCTAGCGTCTAATATACCTAACCTATATCTCGTAAGACTCACGTCTAATATATGTCTTGTATATTCCTAATACCTACAACTGTAAAATCAACTTTCCAAATATTTCAGATCCTCATAATAACTCATAGAAAAAATACGAAAAACCCTGAGTTCCTAAAAGAATAAAAAGCTAAAAACTTAATTTGATCGAGATACTTGAAACTTATGTAAAGCTAGGACATGTATCTCTTAGTTTTTTCAAAACTGATCTTTGTAAGGTTGTTCTTTTAAGATTTCTCATGTTATCTGGTAAATTATTTTAATTTTCAAATGATAAAAATAAAAATATCATGGTAAGATTCAAGATTGTGTGTCTTTAGTGAAGTTATTATTCGTTTGTGATATGAATTAAGGCTTGAGGATACAGTATTTGGTAGTGCCAAATCAGTCAAAGTTATGCAGGTATCTAATCTATTTTTAAACAATAAATGAATTGGTTATTTAGGTAAGTTTGTTTATAAGCTATGTTTGTTTTTAATAATTGAATTTTATTTTTAATTTTACTAATGGTTTATAAAAATAAATAAGTTAACCATAAAATATGGCTATACATAAAAATACTCATTTCAAATTTAGTCGTTTTATTATTGCTAAAAAACAACTCACCATAAATTAAGAAAATACACACACAAAATGACTAATTACATATGCAAATACATTTTTATAATTTGGTACTTTACTTATTGCTAAAATAACTCGTTATAAGTTAAGAGAATAAATAGAAAATGATCAGCTACATATAAAATTACTTTTTTCAAATTTGGTGGTGGTTTAATTATTAATAAAAAATTGTTTGTCATAAATTAAGAGAATAAACAAAAAACAACGAACTACATAGTTGTATATTTCTTTCAAATTTGGTTAAATTATTACTAAAAATATCTTTTTATAAACTAACGCAATATACAAAAAAATGACAAACAATATATGAATATACTTCTTTCAAATTTGATGGTTTAATTATTTCTAAAAGTAAATTCTCATAAATACAGAGAATAAAATAAAAACTACGAGCTAAATATTGAAATATTTGGTGGTTTAACTATTTACGAAATATAACTCGTCGTAAATTGAGATAATAAACAAAAAAAATGATGAGCTACATATGCAAATACTTGTTTCAAAGTTGGTTGTTTAATTATTGATAAAAAATAGCTCGTCGTATATTGAGAGAATAAAAAAAAAATCAAGAGCTACATATTGAAATACTTCTTTTAAATTTGATGGTTTAATTATTGGTAAAAATAGTTCGTAAACATAAAAACTAAAAAATAATGACGTCATTTGAAAATACATCTCTCAAATTTAGTCGTTTGATTATTGTAAAAAAAAATAGCTCGTTATAGATCGAGAGGTAAAACAAAATAAAAACGATTATATTTGCTAAAACTATTGTTAAAAATAGCTCGTCATAATTGTAAGAATAAATAAAGTACAACCAATAACATATCGGAATATTTCTTTCAAAACTTGTGATTTATTTATTATAAAAAATAATAATTCCTCATAATTTGTAACATTAAACAAAAAGTGACTAGTTACGTATGGAAATATTTTTTCACAATAAGGGGTTATAAAAAAATTAAATATGTATTTTATTTGATCCCATTAAAAAGAGCGTATAACCTCATACTTCAAGTAAATAATCTGAATTTAATAAATAAATGGATTCATAACAAAGATATGCTAATTTGAGTTATATTGCAAGTCCAAAACATAAAATTTAATCATTCTTCTTTAGGTGGGAAATATATTTGGTACGTTCATTGCCAATGAAACCCAGACGAATGAAATTTTTAATCGTGGTTGTGATTTACTTCACAAAATATGTATAGAAAACATCATTAATGAAGACGCAGCGTTTAAAAAAATGTTTATGAATTTTTGTAAAATAATATTTCGAGCAGGTTTGTGATACGCGATGAGGTCATAGATGCCCATAGCAGCACAATAATTAATGTGATGAAAATATTATTACTCGACATACTTAGCAAGAGCGAGCCAAGCGATCTAACTAAGTCTGAAGCCGAGCAAAGTAGATGTAAATAAGATAAAGAAGGACTAGAGGTAAGATGCAAGCTTCAACTAGAACTCGCTCAGATTAAAACATAGATATGTAGCAGGGGCAAGACGAGCAGACCATTCAAAACCAAGAAAAAAACCGAACATATTCCATACCGCGCAGAATTGAGAAGACCGAGCACGTGTGAGTACAGCAGAAGAAACAAAAAAGGCCTGCTCGGGGACGGTGGAAACCAACAATATTAACAGTCAAGCGCAATAATTGATTACCCACGAAGATCATAAGTCCCATAATAATGACAAAAAAATTAGAACCATGAGTAACAATTGTGATCTACGCGCAATATATATGAGTCTACATAAGTCCCATAACCAATGAAGGTTTTTCAAGAAATAAAAGAGAAAAATTCTTAACAATTAACACCTGGTTCAGACTATCTATTTAAGTTCATTTAAAAAGCTATCATGAAGCATATAACTAATTAATATATAACTAATATATGTTAAAACATCACTGGGATATTCAATGTTTGAAACTATATAATTCTCTAATGTTAGCGAGATCGTTGTACTCTTTTTACTCTTGGTGGCGCCGGTGGATTTTTTAACGAGACACCATTAAGGCTATTATTAATAAAAACAATTGTCATTTAAAAAAAAGTATTGAGTCGTCTAGTAATTGTTTGTTATTCAGAAAATTTTGACGACCTAAAGATCTAAAAAAATTGATAAGTATATTAAAAAATTATGAGTAAAATAAAGTTAAAATAATTCCATTATAAATATAAGAAAACTAAAACTAAAGCGCGGAAATGACTATAATTTAAGCCAATATTTGAAAATAATAAGAGGCCACTGACCTATTTACCACGAACATGACTATTTTCCACACTTCATGTGGTATGTAATAACCCATATTATGGCTTCACCATTGTCTCAAACGTGAACATGGCTATAAGCCACTCCCCATTGTGGTGATTTCCTATATTGTGGCCTGACTATTGTATCAAATGTGAACATGGCTATAAGTTACACCTCCGAAAATACATAATTGCTTATATTGTAGCTGGACCACTATGTAAACCACGAGTATAGAAATAAACCAATCGTGGAAGGCCATGGAATTTCTCAATTGTGGATTTACTACTATGACAAATAACGAAAAAAAAATAAAAATTGGCTAACCAATACTGTCGAGCTAAACAGGACGAACTTAATATAATAAGTACATGACAAATAATATACAAAAGGTTAATAACGATATCAAATGCTTAAACTATAAGGGTATAAGTATAATCATTAAAATAGAAAGACATAAGTAATAATATCATAAAGTACGAGGTAAGTTTAATTGAAAGTTTTTGCAACATAAAAATATCAAATTTAAATTACACAAAATGAAGTAATTTATACAAATCAAACGTCAAAATATTATTAGCTCTCTGAAAAAGTAAATAAGTGAAACCAATTAATATTTTGTGCAAATGGTAGGTTTGTTCTGAGCATTAGTATAAATGTTTTCGTATTGGGAAGTTATTCCATCAGATTTTATGTGATAGGGTCCTCCACACCATCTAGAGTAGTAGCATCATCATCTTTTATATTTCCAGAAAAGTATTCATCCTCCTCTGAAGAATCATCATATGGGACATTAGCTTTGTTATTGGCATGAGTGCCTAAATGAACACTAAAGTTATCTTTTCATATTCTTAGTGTCAAATTTTCACGATATTAGGAGAATACAAAAATAACGTATTTTGAGGATTTTAATTTTGCTTCACGAGATGCATTATCTATCTCATTCTCAAACTTTCTTGATATTTATTTAATGCTATGATATCTTGGAATTCAGGTACTCCACGTTGGTTACAACCTTATGCAATTATTTTTCCTTCTAACCAAGACGTCATAAGTCGTGCTCAACTTAGTACATTCACCTTTTGCTTCTTATAGATATGATAATTTAAGAAACTATACTATGTCTGAAAGTGGTGGGGCATTTAACCCATGTATTTAGAGTTTCAACGTCGTGAGATGACATTAACGTACCAGGAAGAAAATAAAATTTGGAGTAACTTGAAACTCAATACATTAAAATGTTACTTCGGGTATAGGGAATTTTGATATAAGTTTATCTAAATAAATAAAATACCTCATTCCTCTTGGCATTGAAAGATACTGATGACCACCTGACCATCTCTGTGTATGATATTTTAGAATGAAATGTAGATGGACAATTGTTTTTTGCAATTGATATAGTAGGGGAATATCTTTTAGATTTATTTTATGTAATTCTTTTTAGAGGGTTCTTTGAAAAAATGGTGATAAGGTCAGATTTCTTTGTCACATTGGATGTATTTTTCTATTCTTAGAAAGGTTTATGAGGATAATTATGTTTCCTTTTACCGAATTTCTTCCCTTTCTTTCACAAGATATGGTCTTCATTGACATCGTCATGTTTTTTAAGTGATTCCTTATACGTCTTGAAGAGTTAACCCAACTAGGTCTTTAAAATCTATTCTGCGCAAAAAATGTTTTACTAAGCTCATTTTAAGTGGCCTCTGCGCCAATTTTTTATTCTATTTTTTTATGTTAGCAAATATCCTCATGCCTTTAAATAACCAAACACAAGATAACACAAGATTGAGTATTGTGAATAAAAAAATGATGATTCGCATTACAACAATCAAATATAATAAATGATTTAGTTAGACGAGAAGTAGTTGACAATTGAAATAAAAGTAAGAATTAATAAAAAAATAAAAAATTGACAAATAAATCTTTATTATAATATCTAAAATTGTGTTCCCTATTTTATATGTTTGCATCCAATGTTTTTTAATTTGACTAGATTATTGTTCAGACTCCAAAGAACTACTTACAAAAAAATAAGATTGACCTCTATTAATGGTTTGAATATGGAAGCTTAACTACCCGTTCAAATCGACCTAGAGAAAATGAGTAAAAATCATTCGTTTTTATTTTTTATTTTTGCAATGAAGTATGATATCTTTTGTGTTCATTGATATCTCAAGGATGTTAGAAGCTAATACAATGTTAATTAAATTCGTTCAACCATTTGGTATGAGTTGAGAGAGAAACATTCAGATGTATTTAAAAAATTCAGATATCAATGGGTAGACTCGAAATCTTGGACCCTAATTCAAAATGTTATGGGAAAAATAAACTTAGTCATCTTTTTGTGACGACGAAGTTCTCCAATTTTTTTAAGTGTAATACAAACAGACTCATATATGCCCTATTCATAACGAATGTCTCTTTCTTCAAGTTTATCCAGATATATAATAGGATGGGACAGTGGAGGGAAAAAATTATATAAAAAACATCCTCAACAACATCTTTAAGATTAATTCTTGAAAAAAATTGAATTATAGGTTAGTTAAAAGACTTTATTTTGGTAGCTACCTATTTTGTTTTTAATTTAAGCCAAGATTACTAGAATTTAAAATGACAAAGGACCTTCTTATTCGGTTATTTTGAGAGTCGTATTGGTATATACTATCAGATATCATTTTTGGACGAAAGAATTCTAAAGAATCATAACTCTTACCACCCGCTATGAAGAAATGCATATAGGTAAAAAGTGTAAGAACTAAAGAGTTTTACCTTTACTTTAAGAAAGATGATCAAGATGGCCAAAGTTTACAAAAAAAAAACAACAATGCAAGTTATTTTCACAATTAATTAATTGTAGAAAGAGAAATTTTTAAAGATAGAAAGTTTATAAAAAGTGTTATGGAAGGTTTGAGAACTTTATATAGGCAATGAATATAAATAAAAACTATTAGATGAAGTAACAGAGGAAGGATTCAAAATTGGTGATCATAGAAAATTATGTTGGAAGATAAAGAGTTTTTATTTTTGTTTATTTTTTATAGAATAGGAATATGATTGTTTTACGAGGTTAGTAACTTTTATATTTCAAGGTCAATAATCTCTATTTTCAAACGACGTTAATCTCATTAAGTAGTATTTATATATAAAATTATACATAAGGACTATGGGAGCCCTAATAATGTAATTTCAGTATGACTTTTATTATTAGAACTCGTAAATAGTTCAAAGATATCCATACCCTAAATTTGGCACTAGGAATCTAATTATTTTATGTAGAAATAATAATACAAATAGGAGATATGAAAGACTTAATATTTTCCACATCTCTTATATGCTCATATGAATTTGGAGTAGAAGCTTTTATTGGTTCCTGCTTAGTAAAGAGCAGTGCTAGTTATAGATCTTTTATTTGGTTTGAGAGCTGGCGTAGATTTATTCTTTAAATGAAATATAAACACTTGAAGAATTTGTGAAGAACCGATTTAAGATAAAAGAGAGAATATACATATTTGTTTTAGTCAACGATGGAACTGTAAAGTGTTTGTTATAAACGAAATTAGGGTTTTGATTTATATAAAAAAATTAGTTACTATATAAATATAACCCACTTAATTGTATTAATAAAATAATATTTTTCCTAAAAATAAAATTAATTTCCTTTTACTTAATCGTTTATTACTTATTTATTTTCTCAATTAATTATTCAAATAAAATAATTTACTTAATATTCGTCATGGCCTCTTAGGCAATAGAAACCATAACATTTATTTAAATTTAAGCTCAATACTTAATTTTTGAATTAAAAGACCCTACATCTAGGTAAAATTTAGACCAACCAGTATCCATATTTTATTTATAACCCTATAAGACTAAATTATTATTATTATTAATTTTATTATTATTACTATTATTATTATTTGTTGGTCCAATGTTTCAATGGATTATAATAACCGGATTTTAACACTACATGCTTGAATACCCTGAATTATACATGAGGAGACTTTACAATTTATTATTTTCTTAAATTTATGCCCTTATTCAAAAGGGAAGCGTCACTAATCAAGATATAGTAATATTAATAATGGATACTCAGCTATAAGGTCATGTTATAGGAAAACCTAAAGTGATGGATCTAGATTATGTATTAAAGAAAATGATATGAGAATGATGGATGAAGGAATCATAACATAAGCTATAAAGTATTTTATATACATATAATGGGAACAAGCTAGCATAGCAGCTAAGTGTCATGGAGACCCAAGGATAAAGCCGTAACAAACCAAATATAAGCTTATGAAAATAAACATAAATAGAAAGTTACTTATAATGTAATATAAACTTGCCCTAAAATATCTTGACTCTATAGCTGTTAAACAAGAATAGCAATTACTAAAGTGCTAGTGGATTATGACCATATAGATGATCTGAGGGAGAATTTTGGTGCAATTATTCTCATTGAGTAGTTAGAAATTCATAGATTGATCATTGTGAAAAATGCTAGGGTTGGCTCTAAGTTAACATTGAAGTTAAAATAAGATTTGTTGATATTTGTATCCAAGCATTAACATGTGTTGTCATGGTGTACTAAAGATATAAAGGTGTACCAGCCAGTATTATATGTAACAATTTATAAGTATGATCAAATGCAGGCCCTGTAATTCAAACAAGAAGATAATTTTCTTAAAATAGAATTCTGAAGAAATTTATAAATGAGTGGATCAGTTAACAAAAGTAGGTCATATAAGGGAATCTCAATACCCATTATGGACAACACACCCAATGGTGGTACAGAAGAAAAATGGAAAATATCAAATGTGTAATGATTTTACCGTTCTCAATAAGGCTTGTCGTAAAGATCTATTTATGGTGCCTCGGATAGACGAGTTGGCAGATTCCACCTCTGGAAACAAATTATTATATTTTGGGGATGCTTTTGCTGGTTACAACAAGATCCAAATGGATCTGAATGATCAAAAGCATACTAAGTTAATTATTGATTGGGTTACATTGTTACAAGGTGATGCATTTTAGTTTAAAGAATGATGGGGCTACTTATCAATGTTTAGTGAACAAGGCATTTGCTAGCCATATTGGCCTAAATGTAGAGGTATATATTTATGATATGATGGTGAAAAGTGTAAAGGAGGAAGATTATGTGTCTGATCTCAAATAAACTTTCTACAACTTTGAAGCCGTTAATTTAAAATTGAATCCAGAGAAGTGTACTTTTGGTATGTGATCCCACATTTTTTAGGTTATATCATGAGTAAAAAAGGTATTAAAGTAGATCTAGAACAGTGAGATGCGTTATTAACCATAGACCTCTTAGATTCAGAAAAGAATTCCAAATGTTAAGTGGAAGATTGGCAGCCTTGAATCAATTTGTGTGAAGATCATTAGATAAATGTGCTGAGTTCTTTCAAGTAAATAAAAAATGAATTTACTTGGTCTCAAAACTATGTCAAAAAATTTATCAGAATAAAAAAGTATTTATCTTGTCCCAAAAATTGTTTAAACCAGTAGAAGGAGAAAGAATTTACGTATACTTGGCTGTCTCGGATCACGTTGTAAGTGCAGTATTTGTTCGGGAGATTAGTAATTACCTTCATCTGATATATTACATTAGTAAGAATTTGTTAAATATGTAAAAAAGATATCTAAAGTTAGAAAAGTTAGCTTTAGCCTTGATAATATCAGCCAGAAAAATGAGGCCTGAGTTTCAAGCACACTCTATTACGGTTTGAATTTATTTTCTATTAAAAAGTATTCTGCAAAGTCCAGATATATCGGATCGAATGAAAAAATGGTCTATCAAATTGGAGGATTATGATATTGATTTTTCCCCTCAAACAACAATAAAGGCACAAGCTGTAGCAGATTTCTTAGTTGAACTCTATTCTGATTGGCCTTATGTGGAAATCTCTACCATTAAACTAGAAAAAAGAATAGATAGTTTGGATAGATGGTGGATCCAACATGTTGGGATATGGGGTAGAAATTTATTTAATTTTCCCATTTGGGGATTCAATATATCAAGACATCCGCTTTGGTTTCAAGGATTCTAATAATGAAACTAAATATGAAGCAGCAATCGCTGGCCTAAGGCTTGCTCAGATAACTTCTGTGACTTTAATAACTCACATAATTTTCCTTATTTGACTAGATATCTCAAAGGGAGAATATTAACTAAGATATTAGATAACTTCTTCCATGACTTTCGGTTCCGATCCGGATGGTCTGATAGACTATATGCTAGCATCATATTCTGTAACAAATTGGTGTTTATTTAGGTTTGGTGGAGAGGGAGAATTAGTCAATATTAATGGTTTCATAACAGATTTATCTTTACATTTTTATTACCTAGTCACTCTGAATAAGGCGAAATTCTCTGAATCTGATAACATAGCATTAAATATTGTGCATTGTGGCCCTTTGAGATTGTGGTGGCCTTGAAGATCCCTTGTGTGAAGTAAAATTTTAAGAAGTTGTAAAAGGGTCTGAGGGAATGTTACGAGTGTAAGGATAAACACCATTGTAATCGATGACTTGACTAATGAAAACTAGAGGTGAAGAGATAGGTAGTCCAACCACGATTCTAGCTTTCTTTATCTCTTCATCAAACTCGGGTAAGTTCAACTAACCGCTTTTTATTAGAGCGGTTCTAGTAATAAACATACAAACACCAATGAGTAGTTGAGAGCCCTACTAATGACGTTTTAGCATTCTTGAGTAACCTAAAAATAAGGTGAAGTCACTGCCACTAAGAAAATCTATAGGGAAGTGAAAATGTCACTAGGGAAATGTAAACGTTGCTCATTGATTGGCTTAATTTACCTAGGAATGAACAAATTCGAGGTCCAATGAACAGTTGACACGTGTCAGAAAATACGAGTGATAAAAATGGAAACTTTTTCAGCTTTGAAATAGGTTCGAATGTGCTCATTACTTAAGAGAAAAAGATGAAAACAACGATTTGGAAATTTAAGATTAATTTGATTCAAATAATCATTTATTGCTCCTCCAAATAAATCTTTGAGATCACTAAGGGGGCTGTATGATAGGGTCATATATTTTTGGAAGTGACTCCTCAAAGGTGTGCGAATGATTCGAAAGGTATTTTAGACCTAAAATAAAAAAGATATTTTTTACCTTTTGACTCAGGTGTATGTAGTCTGACTTAGCTTAAAAGAGTGTTCACATTAATGGGATGCTAAAATTTTAAGGCATGACCTAACCCATGACCCAAAAGACACTATAAATACCATATAGACGTGATTAATGAGGTGTAGAGAGAATTAAATACGTTAATAAATAAGCTAGTCTATTATCTCATGACCTTCCACAAAATATTAAATATGTTTTCGACAAACTACCAAAAATACCCTAAATCATATATTTACATTAGGTAAAAGGAAGAAGAAAAAGACGAAGCTAATATGTTAAAAAATAATCAAGAAACGTTATTAGTTGTGACACATTGTGGAGAAATTGATGATGCCTGGTATATAGAAAGTGGTTCTAGCAAATACATAACTGGTAGCAAAAAACTATTTTCAAAATTATTTGAAGTTGATTGTGGAGAAGTAAAAATGAGAGATGGAAAAGCTTATAAACTTAGTGGTGTTGGTGAATTAGAATTCAAAACAAAACAAGGTGAGATTGAGAAAAATGTATGATCTTTATTTTGTTTTTCACCTTAAAAATAATTTGCTTAATGTTGGGCATCTAATTAAGAAGGGCTATTCTATTCATTTTCGTGACATGGCATGGCATGTCACGTATCATTGAATATTGAAGTTGTTTCTAAAGTTGATATGATACGAAATAATCTTTTTTCACTCATTCGAAATCCGAAGATGTCCTGCTTGATTAGTTCTTATGAAGCAGTTGCAAAGTTATGACATGATCGATATGGACAATTGAATTATAGAATCTAGAGATGCTTTCAAGAAATATTATGATCATGAGTTTACCAAAAATTAGTTGTCTCGATGATGTATGCGAAGCTCGTCAGTTTTGAGAGCACCATAAGATTTCGTTTTCTTCTCAATCATCGTGGAAAGTAAAAAGATCATTGCCGCTTATTCATTCAAATCTTTGTGGTCCAATGACAATTCCATCTTATGGATGTAATAGTTATTTTATATCTTAACTTTACAGCTTACAGACATATCGTAGAGGTGAATATTTGGTAGTGTTGTCTACTCTCATATTTGGATTGTAGTGAGAAGCAAGTTGGATGACAAGTGAGAAAAACACATCGTCATTGGTTATAACGAAAGAAGTAAAAAATACGAATTATATAATCCAGTTAAAAGAAGATAGTGATAAATAGAGATCTCCAACTTGATGAAAATTTGTTTTTTTCAAAAGATGACGGCTAATAAAGAAATTTTGCCAATTTTTTTTCATTTGAACTTGAAAGAAAAAAGAAAATAGAACTTTGTAAATGCTTAAATCACTAACAAAAAACCCTCCTGACTTTTTAAATTTATCATCTAATCAAATAAAAAAATAAAAAATATTAAAAAAAACTATAGACTAAGAATGATCAAATGGTGAATTTTTTTTCTTTTATAAAAAATAATAATTCAATTCCACTTGATCATATCTATCCAAAAGAATATAAAAAAACACTATAAAAAAATGCCCGACTACATGAAAACATACGAATGGACGGCCATAAATAAAATTTAGGGCTACATGGATATTCTCCATCCATATGGTCGAGTCAAATAAAAAGGCTACTGTATTTGCATATCATGTTGGCCGAAAAACTCGTGATTGAACTGCTTGATGTTGAAGTAAGTGCCAATCATGTACAATGCAAAGTCTTTTGTTCTCGTAAAGACACGTATTATTCATGATGACACCTTTTTTTTTGGTATAAAAAGCTTTAAATTAATAATAAAATGTTGTACATGAGTTCGGGAGACTAGTGCCTCATTACAGTGCTTTAATCCTGGTTGGATTAAGCATGCTTCTAGAATTATGATTAAATTACATTTGTGCTATTGGCGAGGTTTGGCGGGTAGCAGGCTAACCGGTGAACCTGGCTTTTGTTCCTTTGAAACGATATCGGAGATCGGATAGTACATGATGGGCTAAGCTTGTGAAGGGGGATTGTTTATTATTGAAGATTCTGTCGTTCCTTTCCCTCCAAATGTAGTAGACTGTGGCGCAGAATGCCGTTTTCCAATGGGCTTTGTCGTTCGCTGTGTTGTTCCAAGTGCATGCTTGCTCGAGCCACCTGGGCCAGGAGGGAGGGGTAAATGGGAAAAGTAGCTTTTGAGCTAGTGATTCCCATATTGCGCTGGAGTATTGGCATTGGGCCAAAAGATGATCTGGGGTTTCGTTCGAGGTTTCACATAAGACACAGGTCGGGGGGGAGTCCAATCCCCACGAGATGAGTTTATCTCGAGTAGTGAGCTTGTTTTGAATGGCAAGCCAAGTGATGAAAGAATGTCGGGGGATTGCATATTTGTGCCAGACTAGCGAAAACCAAGGGATCTTGTTCCTGTTTGGTCTGAGGCAGCTGTAGGTGCTACTTATGGAGAAGGTTATGCGATGTTTGTTGGGAAGCCATAAGAATGAGTCTTTTGCCAGGGAGGGGGGGGGGAGGTTTTGAATGGCTGATACTATTTCCGATAGGGAGGGGTTGAGATTTCTGCTGGGAGATCTGGCTTGGGGGGGCCATCTCCATCGGCCGCTTTGGATGAGGTCTTTTACCGTTGTTAAGTTTCTGAGGCGAGAGAGGGATTGGATAGAGGGTCCGTATCGGTTAATTAGAGAGGTGGGGAAAAGCCACGGGTCATGCCAAATGGAGGTATCTTCTCCATTGCCGATTTCGACTCTGTAGAGTTTGGCTGCTACTGGACGGAGGTTGAGGATCTTTCGCCAGCTCCAGCTCTCATTAGGGGGTATGGGTAGTGTCCAGAAACATTTGTTTTTTATTTTTTCCGTTAGGATCCATTTTGTCCAGAGGGAGTTCTCATTTTTTGTGAGAATGGACCAGAGGAGTTTAAGGGTGGCCGCCTGATTCCAGATTTTTAGGTCTGGTATCCCAAGGCCACCCTCTTCTTTGGACACGACAATCCTTTTCCAGGCTATTTTTGATCCTGTTATCTTCATTTCTGAGCCAGACCAGAGGAATCTACGTAAGAGTTGTGAGAGCTCTTTGAGGACTCTGATTGGGAGGATGAAGATTGAGGACCAGTATACTTGGGTAGAGAAGAGGACAGAGGTAATCAGCTGAAGACGACCAGCGTAAGAGAGTTGCTTCGAAGTCCAGGAGTTGATTCGATTTGTGATTTTGAGGAAAAGGGGTCTGCAGTCGTTATAAGTGAGACGAGAAGTGATGAGAGGGACTCCTAGATAACGGACTGGTAGCGATCCTTCAGTGAAATTGAGAAGGGAGAAGATTTCTCTTTTGATGCCAGGGGAGGTCCCTGAGAAGAAGACTTGACTTTTGGCTGGGTTCAGTTGAAGTCCGGATAGAGATTCAAATTCATGAAGGCCTTCCAGGATGAGGTTTATGGACGGAGAGTTTGCTCTGCTGAGGATAAGGAGGTCATCTGCGAAGCAAAGGTTGATGATACGGAGCCTTTGGCATTTCCAATGAAAACCGAAAGATGGTTGTCTACTTTTTTCCTGGAGGATGCTGGAGAGTACCTGCATTACCATAACAAAAATATACGGGGAAAGGGGGTCTCCTTGCCTGAGGCCTTTGGCGCCCGGGAAGTAAGTGGAAGTCTTGCCGTTTATACAGACGGCATAAGCGGGGGTGGTGATGCATTGGATGATCCAATTTATCATGTCAATAGGGAAGTTCATGGCAAGAAGAATGTCAAGCACAAGCTCCCATCTGACATTATCGAAGGCTTTTCTAAGGTCTATTTTTAGGGCACATCTGGGTCCTTTACGGTTTGCGTGATAACCGTGCAGGAGGTTTTGGGAGAGGAGGATGTTGTCCACAATTGATCTTCCAGGGATGAAGGCGGATTGGGAAGGGTCTATAAGGGTTGGGAGAGAAGGTTTGATGCGATTAGCAATGATTTTGGAAATGGTTTTGTAAATCACGTTGCAGCATGCAATTGGTCTAAAGTCTGATGGTTGAGTAGGGGAGTCCGTTTTGGGGATGAGGGCTATAAGGGACTTGTTCCAGTTGGGGTCCATTTTCCCTTTAGAGAAGAAGGATTTGATGCCCTCGCAGACATCATGGCCTACTGTTGTCCAGCAGGTTTTAAAGAAATCTGCGCTGAAACCGTCGGGGCCCGGAGCCTTATCACTGTTAATCGCGAAGAGGGCATGTTTTATTTCCTCATTTGAGATAGGCTTGATCATGTCTGGGATAATGTCCAGGGGGACCGTGGTTTTGATAAGATTTCGGATTCGGTTCGGGCCAGGGTAGTCTTTCGAGCTAGGAGATCCTAATTGGTTTAGGAAGAAGTTGTTGAAGGTGGAAGCGATGGTACGGGGGTTAGACGTTAAGGTGCCATCTTCTTTCATGAGGGAGAGAATCTTGTTCCGTGCTCTGCGAGCTCGAATGCTGTTGTGGAAGAACCTGGAATTTTTGTCCCCAAGCTTAAGCCAGGTTTCTCTGGATTTCTGCTTGAGGAAAGATTCCTCCGCTCTGCTGTAGAAGATGTAGGAATCCGAGGCCTCCTTTTCAAGGGAGATTAGCTGCTGGTTTGAGGGGGAGCTAAAAATGTTTTCTTGGGCTTGGGCAAGGAAAGTTCTGGCTTTCTCCACACGGTCACTTATGTCACTAAAGGCGGTTTTGTTTAGCGAGGTCAGGGAGGGGGCAAGCCGAGCGAGCTTGGTGACTAGATTCTCCATTGGATTCTGATGGGTGGGGGGGGGGTCCAGCTGTTGAGGACCAGGTCTTGGAAGCTCGGATGGAGTTTCCACATGTTGAAATATTTGAAGGGGTGGGGGGTGGCTGTGAAAGGGGTCGAAAGGTGAATGATCATCGGGGTGTGGTCTGAGGTAAGGGGGACGTCATAATGGGCAAAAGAGTTCGGAAAAAAATCGTCCCAATTGGCATTAATCAAGGCTCGATCGATTCTAGAGGAAATTGGGTTAGACTCTTGCTTCAACATCACACAATTCAATCAATAGTCCAGTGAAAACCAACGACTTTTAAAAGTCCAGAGACTATGTCACCAAAATGGATAGTTCATAAACTATCAGCGGACTTTTAAAAGTACATGGACTATCTGTCACTAAATTCAATAGTCCAAAGATAATTTATTGTTCAAATCTGATATTTTACAAACCACACAATACAACAGATAGCTCAAAATCACGTGGTAGAGCATACAGCCCACCAAATCGATAAGAACATGAGTTTTGGTATAAGTCTGTTAATGATTTTTAAAATACGATCAAATCGATAAGACATTTGTAAATTTTGTTGATTTGGTTTGCAACTCTATTTTAAAAATAAACACGGATACAAAATTAAAACGATAAACTTTATAAACCGATAAAAACGATGCAGAACTGAATAGATAAAATTTATAAGGAATTAATGCGATAAAACAGTTAAAAGCATATTTTTTGGTAATTCTTTTATACATGATAATGCCAAAATTATTAGTTAAGAACCAATTAAAACAGTTAAAAAATAATTTTTAAAGTTTATAAGAAATCTTGGAATTGGTAATATTTATCATCGATTTTAGCTATTAAGGTAACCATATGCATGCTAATCGGAAGATGATCTCATATTAAAATTATTTATGTATGTTGGATTTTATAGCTACAACACAACTATTGAAAATAGTTCTTCCACAATGGTACCAAAATCACAATATACTTGATTAGCAATCTTATTTAGAATCTTAGATTTTCGATTGCATTTTTAATTGTAATAAATTAGAAGATATAATTTCGTATGAGGCATGATAGTTTGATTTTAGATAAGTTTTATCTTTTATTTGAAGAATGTTTTAAAGTATTTTATGGTCTATGATTTTGGCTCTCACACTGTAAGTTTTGACAATTAGATGTTTATACAGAGTGTTATTTCGATAAATGTATTTCATGATGGCTTAAGTGTCGCTACAAACTTTATTCCATTGTTGTTGTAACATGACCTATCTGTCCAATACCAAAACTATATTGTTTGTCATATAGTTTTATTTTTGGAGTATTTTTAAAAATCTACATGCCCCCTAATCATATAAGTTGTGCGTTGAACTAAGATGCAATAAAATACACACTCTAACATGCATAGGGTTATGTGTTGCAGGTTTAGTTTTTGGTTTATTAATATTTTCAAGTATTCATAGTGTTTCAAATATCTAGGACTTCAATATGATAAAAATATAATTAATATAAAAAATAGAAAAAATACACAATGCTAGTGTTTTTATAAATTGAAATTGTATATCTACAGGCTTAAACCATTACATATAGAGTTATAATATGGGAAAACAAACCTAATACATCTAACACCATCCTTCAAATTCAAAATGCAACAATAATAAGCATTTAGAGTTTGTCACACAAAGAAACGAAAATAAGATGTCGACTAAACCTTCGTGATAAAAAACGAAAGTTGTTTTCAATCCTCAAATGATCTTAAAACGACATTCTTAAAAGATCTTTCACATAAACTTGAAACATCATATTCGTCATATATTTCAAACAATTTTTTATTCACATCATCTTTACGTATTCTTATGTTTGACATTTTTTTCTTCACATTACTTCTACCACCTCATCTTCTTCAATCAAATATTCAATCTAAATCTCAAATTTCAACTCTTTAATCTTAATTTTAATATCAAATAAAAATTAAAAATTTCATAATAAAAATTCCAAATTTTAATTCTCAATATCAAAATCCAAAAATCCAAAACATAAAATGAAAAATACACATCTAAATCAAAACCAAAACCAAAACCAAAACCAATACAAAAAGCAAAGCCAAATACAAAATCAAAAATTAAACCTAAACTTAAATAGCAATTACAAAATACTAAATACCAAATATCAAAACTAAATTGAAATCTCACTCGAAATTTCAAACATATTTCTTCTAACTTGTCTTCCTTCCTTATTTTCAGGACTAAAAACTCTTGTAGTAGCTCGACGAGCAAAAATAACAAATTCAACCGTTGGGGGTTAGACTGGTGCACCTATCGATCGTGGTATGAACCAATATGTGAATAGGAAAACAATCTAGTTTCCCTATACAAGACGAAAAATAAATAAAAGAATGCCTAGTACACACAAGATGATATTTAACCTTGTTCGATTTATGAAGAAATCCTACACCCACAAGACGTGGAAACTCTTTTTCTATATAAGTTGGTTATAAAAAAAACCATTGAAGCACATAGGACTCAATCATTATTTGTAACAAAAAAGAGAGTCAAATAACCTTTTTTAGTCTTTATCTCTCACCTTAGTTGTTCCCCAGAAGGACTTAGAGCTATTTCATTCTCTTAAAAAATATCTTCTAGTGCAATTGTCTTTCCAAAGTTACATCTGCATCACATCACATTGTTAATTACAAAATCTTTTTTTATTTATAGTTTTAGAGAAACACTTAATTATTTATCGAACGCTCTACATTAAAGCTAATTAATATATAAACCATATTTAACATAGAATACCAAGTAAATATAATATTATAATTCTGTCTAGTGATGCTATGATACACTACGCTTCAGATCAGAGTGAGGCTTCTGATCAGTTTGCTTTGATCATCTTGATTCTACAAGGCTGTTTTGACCTAGGGCTGTCAATTTCGGGTTTCAGATCGTGTTCGTGTCGGGTTTGACCAACCCGAAATTTTAGAACCTGTGACACGAACCCGACCCGAACCCGAAATTCGTGTGAGGTTCAAAGACCCGAACCCGACCTGTTAAAAACTTGTTGGACCCGAACCCGACCTGTTTGACACGAAATTGTATCCAACACGAAACACCCGTCTGACACGAACCCGACCTGTTTGACACGAATTTTGGGAAAAGACAAAACTTAATAAATGTAGATGCAAGGGATCGAACCCTGTACCTCCCGCATGCAAAGTGGGCGCTCTACCATTTGAGCTACATCCCCTTTTGAAATTATATTGGTCCACTATATTTATATAAAGTCAAGATACACTTACTTCATTTATTTACACCGACTTTACTATCACCGGTGAAGTTATCTTACCGTAAAATATATGGTGATGATGGGTTTGCCATCTCATCTAAACATGAAAAAAAAAATACATGAGATAAATTAAATAAATTTTAGAAAATATCAAATAACCACTAAGTTGTCACTTCTTATCAAATAACCACTAGAATTGTAAATCAATTCATCCCACAAAACAAGATTGAATGCATTCAATATCTATTGATAAATCTAGCAAACTCACGCGAATCATATAAAAAAACTGTTAAATAATAAATTATTTCCATTTTTTATTCTTAATATTATAATCTATATACACAGAAGATGAAAGATTCAAAACTTTATTAATATACGTGAAAAAAGAATAAAATTCAAAACTTTATAGCAAACATGTGAACCATCATTTATCCTCCCTCATATACTTATTTAAGTATACTATTTATTTAATATATTTTAAATCAAAAATAAAATTATTTCATTAATAAAGTTTTATAAGTATTTTTGGTATTCTAATTTATAAGTCAAATTTTTACAATAATATTATTTTATTAAGTGTTTTCAGTATTTTATTTTACAAGTGTACATGTCTTTTGGGTTTTACATGTCTGTTTCGGGTTTACATGTCTTTTCGGGTTTACGTGTCTTTTTGGGTTTTACAGGTCAGTTTCGGGTTTACAGGTCTTTTCGGGTTTTACAGGTCAGTTTCGGGTTTACAGGTCTTTTCGGGTTTTACAGGTCATTTTCGGGTGACACGAACCCAACCCGAACCCGACCCGTTTTTTTTCGAGTCGGGTTCGTGTCGTGTCTTAATTTCATCGGGTCTGAAATATCGGGTCTCTAACCCTAAAATTTCGGGTCGTGTTCGTGTTGGGTTTACAGGTCGTGTCCAAAATTGACAGCTCTATTTTGACCTGCCTGCTTTGGCCAATCCTGAGTTGACAAAAAAAATATTTCCGTAAAGCCAATATTCTACAGTATTCTATAGCTTGTATTAGTTCTAAAGATGAGCAAACGTCTCAATAACTAATTCATTGGTCAAGTACTAAAGTTTTTCAAAAGTTTTTACATATATATGTAATGGTAGATCCAACATCATATTGTCTTTCAGCAACACCGATGTGACGACTTACTGCTAGCATACACTTATCAATTCTTCATCTACTCTTATAGTAAATCTATTATTTATTGCATGCATATAATAATCTTCGGAAACAAAGTCACCCACATACCAGATTTGAACTTGTATCATGCAGTTCATGAGACTTGAAATTGGAAAAACCTTGGTAAGAACATCGAAATGGGTTTATTCACTAACAATCTTAACCTCATTAACTTTCTCATTCTCTACCTGTCTCTAATGAAGGGCAACTTAAGATCTGCATGTTTAGCTTTCTCATGGAAATTTGATTTTTCTTTAAATAAACAACACTAATATTGTTATTGAACAGAACCACATCATGCTCCACACTGATAAGTTCACTCAACAATCTCTTCAATAAAATAGATTTTTATGGCTCTAGAGTGTATAGTCATTCAAGTATCTCATGGGCCTCTAGAGTGTAGGCCAATGCACATACCACTTGATGATTTGGTTGATTCTTGAGTGACATTATGTTTATATTGAGAACGAATTGGTATTCCAACTAATTTAACTTCAGACATTAAGAACTTCCTTCAGATGTTTTGGATATATTCTTATTGAGATAAGAATAGATACCTCTTCAGTATGTTCCTTTTAATCTGAAAATCAACTATCATCTTAGTGTATTCCATATCTTACATCTTAAACTCTTCTTTCAATTGAGTCTTTAACGCATCAATGATCTTACTTTTTCTACAAGCTATTACTATGTTATCCCATACAAAATCAATAAGACTTTTCTCTCCACGTATGTTTCTTCAATTCAATAGATATAAGTTTTGCAGCAACTATAGACATATTTAATTGATCTAATAAAAGAATTAATCTTCTATTTAACTACCTCGACGAATGTTTTAGCCCAAAGAGGGGTCTTTTCAATTATATCTCTTAAACCATGCCTCTATGATTGATTGTTTGGTCTTTCTGCTATATCATTTGCTAGTTGATAAATAGCATGTTCGATACCAAGACAGGATCATGCCTAAAATGTTCTTAGGTAGAAACATCATTATTTTTACTTTGTAGATCAAATCCATTATTAATTTAATACATCTTCATGACAATACTAGGTTGAGTCTCCATCGCTTTCTTCGACCGTGCACCCTCAATATTAAAAACAATGCCCATGTTCTTTATGACGTCCAAGTTGAAGCTACCACATGTTTCACATGTGTGTATGATGCACATCCGAATACTCTCAAATATTATAGCTTAGGTTTCTCTCCAATATATGCCTCTTAAGGACAATGAAACTTATGGGCCATAGATTGAATTTTGTATAAAGCATACTTCAAACCTGTTGCGGTAAGGTATGATTCATTCTCTCAACAATTCCAGGAATCCTACGTACAATTTGATGTCTAGCAATTCTAAATATGTCACAATAACTAGTGAACTCTTTGTTTACATATTCCAAGGTATTATCAAAATAAACCATCCTATGTATTTTCCCAATTTGATTATCTATAAAATTATCTCAGTTTATAAAGGCAGCATATGCTTCATTTTTTATCTTAAAAAGTAGAACCCATACTTCCCTTGAATAGTCATGAATTAGTGACATAAAGTACCTTGCACCATGTATGGTAGGTTATAATGCTATATTCCAATGATAGAATATGTTCCTTATTACACCATGTAAATAAAGCTAATAAAGAAATAAGATACAGTAAACATGATGAAGGCCGTATGTAGAGAGTTTAAAGAAACGTCTGTATTCAAAGATAGGCTGAAGGCCATATATTGAAGGATTGAGACAACACCATGAAATAAAACAAAAGAAGGATAATAGTTAGAGGTATGATGACGCTGATATGGAGGATCATAACGAGGGTAAAATTAGAAGTTATCACGATGGAAATTCACAATTATGACGAAGGTTGTATAAAAAACTGAGACAAGTACGTGGAAATTTTGTTAGATAGTTATAATCATTTTTTACATGTCATTATATAAGATGTTATCAAGGAAATTTGTTAAAGGGTTATAACAAAATGATACATGTAATTTAGTGAATGGTAAAATATTTGATGTACACTAAATGGAGTACAAAATCTTCATTTTGAGCTTGGTCACATATTATCAATAAGAAAAACATATTACGCAATTTTTACTTTCTTTTTTTATTTAAGTTATTTATTTTGTCTATGTTATTTGAAGATAAATTCCTTTCAACGAATTTAGTATCGTTTGTGAAAAATAATTTATTTTTAAAGATTTTATTGATGTTTACCAATGGAGATAATGTGATCGGGACCTGAAAGAACTTTTCTAGGAGATCGCTCAATTTAAGGTACTCTGGTAGCTAGTATAAGGATAAAAAATTTAAATATGGCTTCTGGTACTTATAATACACCTGGTTTATAGCAAAAAACTCCTAAAGTGACTGGAAAATCAAAATCAATCAACCGACGTAACGTTCAAGGCTGATCACTTTTATGATAGATCAGATGATGTAATAGTTTATGTTCAACGTTTTTTATTTCCTACTATTAAAGGTTTACATCTTAATAGTCAAGGCATACGTATGACTCCTTTTAGTATTTAACTTTTGGACGCTCAGATTGAGGAATTAAAGCAGGAACATATTAAATTTAATCAGTTACAAGTCAAATGAGATTAACTAGCTAAAGCAATATTTGAGAAATTGACAGGAGCGTTATAAATTTTGACGGATGAAGTTATATCAAAGGTTAAAAGGAAGTAGAGAGTAAGTAAATTTATGATATAAGTTGCACTGAAAGAGTTAGACGTGAAGAGAAGGAAGAAGAAAGGCAGATGGATGATAATACAGATATAAGGTAATGAAAATGAAAGTTGCATATATGAAGGATAATCAAGTAGTATTGAGTCCAAGAAGATTAAAGGAAAGAAAGTAATACTGCATAATAAGAAAATGCCAAAACTTATGGACTATATTCTTTATGAATATCCTTCGTCCATTAAATTGTAGAGGAAAAGATTCCAATTTTTTTATCCGTATAGGATTGAAACATATGACAATTTAGGTGATCCTCATCATCATTTGGAGTCATTCAAAAATATGAAGGGAGTTTATTAATAAAGCGATAATTTTGAATTTGAAGGGAGTTTTGCATGCTTTCAAATGTTATCTATTTCTGTTGCTACTATTTTCTCTAACTTTCACACACTCTACAAATGAAATATTAACTTAGAATAATTGTATGAAAAACACTTATTTTATTTGAAGAAATGAATTGCAAAATAATATCTATTTATTTTGCTACTACTAAAAACTTTTATGCCCTCTACAAATGCAACATTTTATTATTATTATATTGTGCTCTTTGATTTGGAAGGGTCTTAGGTTGTTTCCTCCATATTGATGGAGTCTTTTTTGGCCTCAAAACTCTTTATGAGACCGAGGTACTTTGTTAGGGGTTTCTTTATCTCATAATTTCATGTGAGGCTTCGATACGTTGGCAGACACAATTTCCGTACACTTCAAAATTACTTGGAAGATGATAAACTGATGGAGGCTACTAATGACCGTAGAGGTGCTGAACGTATGCTTGTTGCAAGCTTATCGTGCGTAGCCGTAAGCCGCTCCTTACAGAGCCCAAGGGACCATATGAGATCTGGCCTAATCGGCTCTGTTTTGTGCAGATGGTTCATAGAGATTGAGTGAGCTAGATGGTCACTTAGGGTCAAACAACCACATTGACTTCTTAGACTAGTGGGTCATGGTGATGCCCTAGCTTTAAGGGACCTGATGGTCGCGTAAGGCCATACGACAGACTTAAGTAATACGATTAAAGAAAATATATGTTGGAGTCATGCGATATATCTGATTTACATAAAACGACCTTTGATATATTTGAAATTACCACAAATATATTTTTTTAGCTCACCTACCATCCATGGACATGCTAAAAATATTACCACATGTTCCCATTACGATTATTAACTAAAAAACTACTAGAAATAAAATATACTTGTTTAAAGGTATTGGAATTATGTTAATTAATTTATAATTTTGGATTACATTAATTTTTTATTAAAAAATTAATGAACGGTTATTGAATCAGATCAAGTTAGGATTATCGAAATAGAAACGGAATCCAAAATACTAGATATTACGTTAATAGGTAGAGATGGGATTTTGATAGCCATGACTCATAAGATATTTATGGACGGGACACATATATTATCTTAGTGAAACATAAATAGAACATTCTAGCGAATGCACATAATTATTATTGTGGTAACTTGAAACACACCTAGTCTAATGACTCAGAAAACTAACTACTTTAGTAAGAAATCTATTACTTTTGGGAGTGATGAAAGGCTTAGGATTCAACACATAGATAATACTGAGCTAATAACATCATGAAACAAACCTTTAACACTACAAAACATCCTATATGTCCCTAAAATTAATGAAAATCTTATATATGTACATCATCTTATTCTGCATAACCATGTCTACTTAGAATTTCATAAAACATTTTTCCTTGTTAAGGACAAGAACATAGGAAAAGTGCTGCTTATATTGACAACTAAACAAGAGTTATAAAATCTCCAAAGTTGGACACATCACCAGGAACAACAAGTTGAGTGTTAAGGGTTTTATTCAATCTTTAAAGGCTTTTATTATTTTTAGTTGTCTAAGAGTCAGTCTAGGTCTAGTAAATCTGTTTCTGTAAGAGAAGAATGGCACAAGAGACTTGGATAACCTTCAGATAAAGTCTTAGCTACTATGTTGAAACAATGTAACCTATATTTAATACTAAAGAATGAAAATATCTTTTGTAACTCATGTAAATTTGGGAAGTCCAACTCTATACCATTAAGCACGTCTAAGTCTGGTCTAAATATATTCTACATCGGATACACTCAGGCCTTTGGGGACCATTTCCCATTCTCTCTAAAATTGGATTCAAATACTAGATCCTATTTGTGGATGATTACTCAAGATATACTTAGGTATATCTTTTGAAGCAAAAAGGAGAAGCATTAGTTGTGTTTAAAAACTTTAAAGTATTTTTTGAAACCCAGTTTAACAGGAAACTTAAGGCTCTCCAGTCTGACTGGATGGTGCATTCGGGTCTTTTGTATCTATTTCTAGAGAATGTGGCATTCTACTAAAGGCATCTTGTCCTCACACCTCTTTTCAAAATGACAGAGATTAGAGGAAGCACATGCATTTAGTAGAGACAGGTTTTACCCTCTTAGCTCAGTCTAAGGTTCTTTTTAGCTATTGGCCATAATATTTTCTCACTGCCTCCTTTGTAATTAACATACGGTCGATAGTCACATTAGGAGACCTATCACCTTTTGAAAAGCCATTTCTAATCAAACCTAACTACTTTTTTCTTAACACTTTTTGCTGCACTTGGTTTCCCTGTTTGAGACCTTATCAGTCTTAAAAGTTTATGCTTCACTCTACTAAGTGTGTCTTCCTTGGGTATAGTGACACTCAAAAGGGTTATAAGTGTCTAAATTCAATTGGCAGAGTCTAAATTTCTAGAAATGTTGTTCTTAATGAACTAGAATTCCATTTTCTTATTAGTTTTCTAAACTTAAACCAACCTGAGTCTAAGTATTTGGCTACCCTTAATACTGGACTGGTTACACTTGGTCTGCCATACCTAACTTCGATACCTGATTTTAATCCTTCGACGCACACTATCCTTACAAGTACACCAACAACTTGTCCAAACATACAAACAGACCACACTGAACAACATCTACCAACACAGTCAAATGAACATACATCACCAACACAAATAAACAACAATACACAATCTGAGACCATACACTATATAGATAAGTCACCAACACATACCACAGAAGACCACACACACAACCCTCTGTCTTGTTCAAAGAAATATAGAAACAACTAGAAACTCACCAAGCATCCCTAACCAGACATAACATACACTATCACATTCCACACAAACATCCACAAACTCTCATTCCATGATAAAAAAAAGGCCAATAATGGTATCAGTAAACCTTGTCATTCTTATCTAGGTCTTACCACCACTAGAAGATGGGTTGGACAAAGCCTACAAGGTTTATGATTCTATAACTAATCATGTGTGTCGTAACGCTATGCAGGTTGAATCCAATACACTTTTTTAACAAAAAACTTGGTCCTTGGTTCCTTTGGATCATACCATGAATCTAGTTGGCAATAAATGGGTCTACAAGGTCAAATATAACCCTGATGGAACTATTCAATACCATAAGGTCATACTGGTGTTAATTTCAATGAGACTTTCAGTCCAGTAAAGTAAGAGAAGAGAAGTAAAGAAATAGTAAAATACTTAGGGTTCTCTAACCTATGTCAAGATATATCACGGGTCGGTTTGGATAGACCCAGACCCAGAAATCCAAGAAAAATAAAGCAAGACCCCAAGCTCCCTCATTTAAAGAAACAAGCCCATACATTATTAATTACAAGATCCATTACACTTGATTTGAGGAGAGTTTGTTACATAGAAATTAAATATTCTTGACAACTATAATTTGTATTAGGTTATTGCGCCAATCAACATAATTCCCTTGATTTTTGGAGCCTCGTGCCTGTATGTATAGCATGCACAAAATAGAAATAAAAACAAAAACATTAACAATTAAAAGATAAAAAAACACTCTCATATTTTACAGACTTCACTTGGTATCAAAGCTTCCCAGCCACAATACAACCTTAGTGCACAGTTAGCAAGAAACTCAAACGACCACTTCTCTGTTACACAATTTAGAGGATGATTTATACAAGCCAAATGGTAGTTCCTTATGCACGTCCATCCCGCATAGCAAACCAATATACTACCAAGGTTGCAGATAAAACAAATATGTCCATAATCAGTTGAAAAAATTATTTAATGCTTCTCACATCCTAATATGACACCATCTTGGAGAGAATCCTCTCGGTTTTCTATAGTATATTTGAAAATCGAATCGTTTATCAATTAAAACGTTATATTTTTTGTCTACCATACCACACAACTCATTCCTCCATTTTAATGAGATTTATAAATAGCATCAGCAAAATTTTATCATTTGTTAGATTAAAATTTGTAACAAGAGTTCTGAGATTGTTGCTCAGTTGATGGAAGAATGCACCTCTAAGAAACTATGGAATGCAGCTAGCAAGTTATATGGCTGAAATACAAGATCCAGAATCAGCTACAATAAATCTGAATTTCAGAGGACGCACAGTGTTGTGTAGGATAAAGAAGAAAGAAAAGTCAGTGGAGATGGGAAAAGCCGCGTGACGAAGAAGACGACCAAAGTTACTTCACACGATTTCTAGTGCTATTAGATTGGGTTATATTAGATTGGGTTAAGTTGGGTTTTATTAGATTCGGCTGGGATGGGTTAAGTCTATTTAGGTTCCACCTGATCCAACTGTGGTAGTTGTAGTTAAATAGTGAAAGTAAATGGTAAATTGTTAAACTTAATGGTAAATATGACTAGGCTGCTTACTTGGCATCTCAGATGGCATGGGCAGAGGCATTAATGGCCAAAATTATGGAGGACCAAACTTGCAACAAAACTAAGGGACACTTGTCAGTTTCTCAGGCTTCACATGTGCGGGAGGACTAAAATTGCAAATTTCTCAAACGAAAGGATGGGTGAAAGTCAAAAATGAAGAAAATGGACTAGGTTGATACAAAGGGTAAATATAGAGTACTAAAAGTGATTTTTAACCCTCACGCACATGACAAATGGATATTATTTTCTTCCTAAATTATTATTTTTGGTTATTTTTCTAACAAACTAGTTATATTTTATTTTAGCAAATTACTTATACAGACCATTATAAAATTACTTCAAAATGTCAAATAAATAAATGAAACACTATTTTACTCTTCTTCTTTTTTAAAGTTCTGACTAAAAATTATTTTCAATTTTATTGTCTTATGATAGCCAAATGGAAGGGTGTAACAAGAAATCTGTCATCGAAGCAAAAATTATATAAATTTTGAGATAAAATATTTTATTTTTAATATAATTTTTTTAGTTATGGTTAGTTTATAAATTTAAAAAATGTTATTTAGCAAAATTAGATATTTGTAAATTTGAAAAAAAAACGTTATTTATTGCAATTAGATATTAATTTGTAAAACTAGTTAACTAATTGATATTTCCTATCTTATATATTATTCAATAATAAATATTTATTGCAATTAGGTTAATATTCTAACGATATAGTAAAAATATTAATAAGGAGATAATAAATAAAATGATATGAATAAATACTAGAATTTTGTCCAATAACCTATGTATATAATTGATTTTTTTATACTTTTCTTCCATTCAATATGTTCAAATATATTTTAAAAATATTTAAAAGATTCACCTGAAAATATTTAATAAAAATATTATTCATATTTAATAAATAACTTGCTCTATGTTTAATTATCTCTTAAGATACTAAAATTATATTCGGTTGAAAATATTTATGATCAAATGTATATACATGTACAAGGAAGATGTTAAATTAATGGCAGAACTTCCAATTCTAAGTCACAAAATCAAGGAAAACCCAATTCAAGAAACAGAGAAGAAAAGATGATGTCTTTTATATATATATATATATATATACCAGTATTTTTGAAATATACTAAAACTATTTAATCAAAAATAATTATCATCCGATTTATATACTCAAATATAAAATATATCTGAAACATTCAGCTGAAAATATTTTTCTTAAAATGCATATACTAAAAGATCTACTAAATATACTAAAAATTATTTAATTAAAACCATATTTTTTCCTATATATATATATATATATATATATATGCGATAAATACGTAATATAAGCTAATAATATGTATTAAAGATATTTAAAAATATTCAATTTAAAGAAATATACGTAATATAAGCTACAATAGTTATATTATTAAAATTAAATCATTAATATAACAATATTATATATATATATATATATAATATTTTGCGACGTTTATATTATAAAATAAATTATTTATATATTAATACTAAACATAAAAAATATATAAATTTATATTTCATATAGTTTTCGTTAGATGTTAACCAAAAATCATGTGTTAAATCTGAACTAAAAATTAAAGGATGAATGCCAATTACGAATAATTTGTTCATGTTTAAAATTAGAACCGAGAATCAAGGTTGATTGCGAATTGAGAAACATATGTTAAATCCGAGAATCGTGAGTTAAATCTAAAGTGAGAGTCAATGGTTAAATGTGAAATGTGAACCATGTGTTAAATCTAAAGTGCAAATCGTGGGTTAAATTCGAACTGAGAATCCAACGTTAAATACGAACTCATAATCATATATGCAATTCAAACTGGAATCATCATTTAAATGCAAACTGAGAATCACGCATCAAATTCGAATTTGGAATCATGTTTTAAATCTGAATTGAGAACACCCGTGTTAAACACGAAACGAGAATTATTGGTTAAACGTGAATTGTGAATCATTTATTAAATCTCAATTGAGAATGAGATGTTAAATATGAATTGAGAGTCATGTGTTAAATCTGAATTAAGAATCAAAGGTTAAATGTGAATTGAGAATCATGTGTTAAATATAAACTGAGAATAAAGGTTGAATGTGAATCGCGAACAATTGGTTAAATGTGAACCAAAAACCAATGATAGAATGAGAATTATAAATAATGAGTTAAACGTGTATAAAACAAAGTATTAAATCTGTACTAAGAATCAAGGGTTAAATACTGATGTAGGAAAGTCTGCGAACAGACTGGTTTCTCGCCCAGGTATCGGAATTGGGTCAAACACGTACTCACATCGAAGATTTTGACGAGCCCGTCAGATTTCAAAAATGTGACTTTGTCACTAAGTTTGATAGCCAGATTGGACATGTAAAGCCTTCGACGTCCATTTTAAATATTTAAGCGTTAATTTTATTTATTTATTTTATTTTAAAATATTTATGTAATTTCCCTTATTTGGAATTAGGGTTTTGGGTGGTGCTATATAAAGCATCATATATCCTATTTTGTCGTCAGACTTTGATTAATTGAATTTCTGGAATTATTCCTCTGACTCTCCTTATTTTCTAACCGAAGGTTAGAGTTTTATCTACTGTTTTCTTCTTCTTATCTTCCGCCACGCCATCAGTTGGTATCAGAGACTAGCAATTCTTGCTACGCAGATGCAGGAATCATGTTACGCGTACCTCTTGATTTGAAAGCTAGAATAGAGAACGACATCTTCCAGTCTACCTGCACAATTGGACAAAGAATTTGCAAGTTTGTAATTGATTCAGATATCTATGAGAATCTGATTTCAGAGGGGGCTGTTCAGAAACTGGCGTTGAAGACTGAAGCTCTTCCATACCCGTACATACTGTCAGGATTGATAGAGTACATCGAGGTAACAGTTTCTAAACGCTGTCAAATTTCATTTTCCGTTGGTAATTACAAAAATACAACATGGTGTGACGTAGTTCCTATGGACGTTTGCCATCTAGTTTTAGGACGTCAATGGGTTTTTTTTAATATATATTTATCATAGTAGAACAAATCGACACAATTTTGTGAAAGATGGTATCAAGTTTATATGAGTGCCATCTAGAGTATTGTCTTCAAAACCACCACCAGTTAAGAAGTTTCATGCTCAAATTGCACCAACTACCGATCTTAGATGTGATGCTAAAACCGTGTCTGACTCCGTGTATGACAAACCAGTCTATGATAAAAATATTTTTGAAGATGTATTTGGGTCGGTATTTGACAAACCAGTCTACGATGAGTATGATGATGACTGGGATGATGAAGATCTAATTAATATGAAGGAGAAACTTGTAGGTGGAGATATTATCTCAGGCTTCAGTACACCAGACTACATCGCTTCATAAGTTTTATTGAAGAAAGACCGCAAATTATCAGCTTCTATTGTGGAGATGCATCTTTCAGGTATTTTAGGTCATCCTAAAATCAAACCCTTGATTCAGTTTTATGTTGATACATGTTGTCATATTGGAAAAGTGGAACATGATATTTTTGTGTTTGAGATTATGAATAAATTGATAAAAGAAAACAATAGCATCTTAATGGATAAAAGATTAGGTTTTGTAATAGAACCTCGAGGAGTTTTAGGTGATGGTTAGGGAAATAAAAGAAAGAGTAACAAGTTAATCGTAGAAGATTGCAGTGTTTTGAATCTGCTGGCAGAAGTATACTATGAAGAACTTAAGAAGCCATCTACTATTCAACAAAGGGGAGTTGTTCCTTTCAGCAAGGGTTTTGATGCGATACAACAAACACATTCTGAAACTGAAAAGACAACAACTTTTTACACGTGCAAGGGTGATGTTGTGCTTAGTAAATGGGTTGAAAAAGCATACATAGAACGAGTGGTGGAGTATATCTTGTTACTGATGACCACAGTAATGTTGATGACATGGTAAAGAGGGACAAAGCTAAGAAATTACATCTTGACAAGAGCTGCAACACTCAGATTCTCTACTCTTACATCCTTATGCTGATATTAGTTGAAATCAGCGTTGAACACACCAATATTTTTGCAGTTTTGTCAATGTTTAAGCGTTCAGAATTCGAGTTCGAATTCTTCCCAATCGGGGAAGGATGATATAGCGAAGACTGCGAACAGACTGGTTTCTCGCCAATGTATTGGAATTGGGTCAAATAGGTACTCAAATCGAAGATTTCGACGAGCCCGTCAGATTTCAAAAATGTGTCTTTTTCACAAAGTTTGATACCCAAATTTGACCTGTAAAGCCTTCGAAAACCAGTTTTAATATTTTAGCGTTAATTTTATTTATTTATTTATTTAAAAATATTTATGTAATTTCTCTTATTTGGAATTAGGGTTTTGGGTAGCGCTATATAAACAACCATATACCTTATTTTTCCTTCAGACTTTGATTAATTGAATTTTGGGAATTATTTTTTTGAGTCTCCTTATTTCTCTAACCTAAGGTTAGGTTTTATAGTTGATTGTTTCTTCTATCTCCGCTTCGCCAGCAAATACAAACTAAGAATCGTGTGTGAAATCTAAACTGAGAATCATGAATTAGATGTAAATTTAGAATCATTGAGTATATTCACACTGAGAATCATGTGCTATATTTGAACTAAAAATCATATGTTAAATCAAAAAAATATGTTATTAAAACCAATACTGAATCATTTATTTAACCCAAAATGACAATCAATGATTAAATAAATATATGGTAAATAGACACCGAGAAACAAAGGTTAAATGCAAAATGAAAATCATGTGTTAAATATAAATTAAAAATCAATGGTAAAATGTGAAGTAAACATCATGTGTTAAATATGATTTGAGAATCAATGGTAGAATGTGAACAGAAAACAATGGGTTAAATACAAAAATGAGAACCATAAGTTTAATCTAAACTTAGAATCATGGGTTAAATAATAACTAAGAATCATATAGTAAACAAGTATCGCAAATCATATGTTAAATCTGAATCTAGAATCAAGGGTTGAATACAAATTGAGAATCATGTGTTAAAACTGAACTGAGAACCGTGGGTTAAATTTGAACTAAAAATCAAATGTTTAATATGAACTATGAATTATCTGTTAAATCTGAAACGCGAATCATGGGTTAAATTTGAACTAAAAATCATGTGTTAAATGGAAAATGCGAATCGTTTATTAAATCCTAAGTGAGAATTACAAATTGAATCAGAACATTGAATCATGTGTTAAATACGAACTGAGAATCATGTGTTAATTGAAAAATTAGAATCATATATAAAATCCAATATGAGAATTAAGGGTAAAACATAGATCGTAAAAAAATGTATAATTGTGAAATGAGAATCAAATGTTAAAATCAAACTGATAATCATGGTTTAAATACAAACTGAGAATTATGGTTTAAATACAAACTGAGAATCATGGGTTAGATGCAAACTAAAAATTATTTGTTAAATTTGAGCTGAGAATCATGGGTTAAATGCGAATAAAAAACAAGTGTTAAATCTTAAGTAGAAATCAAATGTTTAATGCGAACTGAGAATTACGTGTTATATTTGAACTAATAATTAAGGGTAAGTTACGGATAATAAATAATGTATTATATGTGAACTCCGAATCAAATGTTAAATCCGAATTAAGAATCACGTGTTAATCTTGAATTAAGTATTATGGGTTAAACGTGAATCGTGAATCAAGTGTTAAATCTGAACTAAAAATCAATTATTAAATACAAATTGTGAATCATTGGTTAGACATGAACTATGTTTAATTTTAAAAATCTGAATTAAGAATTTTAGGCTAAATGAGAATCTTGAATCATGTGTTTTATGTGAATCGTTAATCATATATTAAATATCAATTCATAATCATGTGCTAAATTTGAACTAAGAATTATGTGGTAAACCAAAATGAGAATCAAAGATTAAAAGAAATCGTCATTCATGTGTTAAATCTGAACCGAGAATCAAATGTTAAATATGAATCACACACGATGGGTTAAATGCGAATCAAAAACCATTTGTTATATCTAACCTAAGAATCGTGGGTTAAACAAAAATCGTGAGTCGTGTGTTAAATATAAGCTGAGAATCAAGGGTTAAATCCGAAGTGAGTATTATTTGTTAAATATTAATCACAAATCAAGTGTTAAATCTGAATTGAGAATCAAAGGTTAAATATAAACTAAGAATTGTGTATTGAATTCGAACTGAGAATCGTAAGTTCAGCACGAACTAAAAATCATAGGTCAAATCCGAATTGAGAATCATTTGTAAAATTTGAACTACGAACAATGTGTTAAATTGGAACTAAAGATTATGGTTAAACGTGAATCATGTATGTTTTATTAAATTTGAACTCTGAATTAATGGTTAAATCTAAACTAAGAGTTTTATATTAAATCCAATATGAGAATTAAAAGTTAAATATGAATTGATAATCATGTCTTAAAGCCAATCTGAAAATCAAGGGTTTATCGCGAAGCACAAATAATTGGTTAAATGTAACTGTGAATCAATAGTAGAATGTGAATTATGGATAATGAATTAAACATAAATTATGAATCAAGTGTTAATTCATAATGAGAATCACGTCTTAAGAACTACCTAAGAATTGTGTGTGAAATCCAAAGTGGGAATCATAAACTAAATACGAACAAAAAATAATAGGTTAATAATCAAATGTTATACATGAAATGAGAATCATGTGTTAAGTTTGAACTAAGTAATTTAGGTTAAACACGAATCATGAATCGTCAATCATTTATTAAATCTAAACTGAGAATCAATAGTTAAATATGAACTAAGCAAACTGTGGTAAATACAAGCTGAGAAACAAAGGTTAAATGCGAAGTAAGAATCATATGTTAAATCCAAACTAAAAATAAATGATTAAATACGAACTAAGAACCACATGTTAAATCCGAACTGAGAATCAAATGTTAAATATGAATTGAGAATTGTGTATGAAATTTGAACCGAGGATCATGAGTTAAATGCAAACTTGGAATCATAGGTCAAATGTGAATTGAGAATCATTTGTTAGATATGAATTGAGAATCATGTGTTAAATCCGAACTAGGAATTATTGGTTAAATGTGAACTAAGAATCAAGGGTTAAATCCAAACTAAGAGTCATATGTTAAATCCAGAGTGACAATCGAGGGTTAAATGCGAACTAAGAATCATGTGTTAAATTTGTGGTGAGAATCAAAGGTTAAACACGGATCACAAACAATTGGCTAAATATGAACTGAGAATCAAGGATAAAATGTGAATCGTGAATAATGAGTTAAATGCAAATCAAGAATCAAGTGTTAAATCCCTAGTGAGAATCATGGGTCAAATACGAACTAGGAATTGTGTCTGAATCCCGACGTGAGAATCATAAATTGAATGCAAACTACGAATCATATGTTAAAATCAAATTGATACGCATGTGTTATATTTGCACTAAGAATCATGTCTTAAATCCGAATAAATTATTTTCGGTATAAACGCGAATCATGAATTATTTATTAAATCAAAATTGAGAATCAATGGTTAAATGCGAATTTAAAAAAATATGGTAAATAAAAATTAAGAAACAAGGATTAAATATGAAGTGAGAATCACGTGTTAAATATGAACTAAAAATAAATGATTATATACAAACTAAGAACATGTGCTAAATCCAATTTAAGAATTAATGGTAGAATTTGAATCCCAAATAATGGGTTAAATCTAAATTGATAATCATGAATTTAATATAAATTTATATATATGGGTTAAATTCAAACTGAGAATCGTGTGATATATTTGAAGTGATAATCATGTGTTAAATCCAAAAATATGTTAGATTAAATGCGAATCGTGAGTCATTTATTAAATCCAAAACTGAGAATCAATGACTAAATAAATATATGGTAAATAGAAACCGAGAAAACAAAAGTTAAATGCAAAATGAGAATCATGTGTTAAATATAAATTAAAAATCAATGGTTAAATGTGTAGTAAAAATCACGCATTAAATCTATTTTGAGAATTAATGGTAGAATGTGAATCACAAATAATGGGTTAAATAATAACTAAGAATCATAAGTTAAATTACAACTAATAATCATGTAGTAAACGAGTATCGAAAATCATATGTTAAATTTAAACTGGGAATCAATGGTTAAATGTAAATTAAGAATCATATGTTAAATCCGAACTGAGAATCATTGGTTGAATCCGAACTAAGAATCACTGGTTAAATATGAAATGTAAATTATGTGTTAAATCTTAGTTGCGAATCATGGGTTAAATCTAAACTAAAAATCACATGTTAAATACAAAATGAGAATCATCTATTAAATCATGAGAAATATTGGTTGAATCAGAACATTGAATCATGTGTTAAATGTGAATTGAGAATCGTGTCTTAAATGAAAAATTAGAATCATGTATTAATTCTAATATGAGAATTAAGGGTCAAATACAAATCGTGAATAATTTTATAATTGCAAAATAAGAACAAATGTGTTAAAATCAAACTGATAATCATGGTTTAAATACAAAGTGAAAATCATCGGTTAAATGGAAATTGAGAATCGTGGTTTAAACGCAAACTAAGAATTATATATTAAATTTGAAATGAGCATCATGAATCAAGTGTTATATATGAACTAAGAATCAAGTGTTTAGAACAAACTGAGAATTACGTGTTATATTTGAATTAAAAATTAAGGATAAGTTGTGACTCGCGAATAATAAATTATATATGAACTAAGAATCATATGTTAAATTTGAATTAAGAATCATGTGCTCATCCCGAGTTAAATAAAATTTCATAATTTAAATGTTAAATATAAACTGAAAATTAATAATGAAATGTGAATCTTGAATCATTGTTTATACATGAATTATGATTAATTTTTTAAGTCCAAGTTAAGAATTTTAGGTTCAATTATGATTAATTTTTTAAGTCCAAGTTAAGAATTTTGGGTTAAATGGGAGTCTTGAACAATGTGTTTTATGTAAATCGTTAATCACATATTAAATTTCAATTCATAATTATGTTTTAAAGGTACTAATAATTATGTGTTAAACCAAAATGAGAATTAAAGGTTAAAAGAAAATCGTGACTCACGTGTTAAATCCAAACTAAGAATTAAAGGGTAAATGTGAATAACAATTCATGGGTTAAACGTGAATCACCAATTATTTGTTATTTCTAAACTAAAAATCGCGGGTTAAACAAAAATTAAGAGTCATTTGGTAAATTTGATGTCGACTTTTGATTGGTTACTAGAGTATTTTCAAATGCAGCAATAATGATAATTTCATATCTTTTTTATATGGACATAACTATCCTTTTAGAATATTACTATACTTTAAAAAATAGTATCTACCTAAATACCGCAATATTTTATTTAATTGAGTACTAATATATTATTTATCAAACTTAAGTTTTATTAATCATTGTTAAATTATTTTTATTTTTAAGAGTATTTTTCGGTAAATCCTGTAATGTTTTATCTAATTAATATATTTATAGTATTTTATTTTTTATTTTCAAAACAAAATTTAGAAAATATATTTCAATATAATTTTATTGAATTAATTTTAAGTCAGATTTATTTTGAAATTTCTAAATACAAATTGAAAAAATCAGTTTCTATATTATTTTTAAAAATCAGTTCTATATAATATTTTTAAAAATAAATATTTATTTTTTTATATATTCTTTATAAAAAAAACTTGTTTTAAAAAAACAAAAGTTGTTTTTAAATAACTTATATTTTTTAATCGAAAAAAAAAACTGATTTTTTATAAAGAAATAAAATAGTATTTTTTAAATTTCAAAAATGTAGTTTCTAAAATTACTTTAATTTTTGAATTTAAGAAATATATATATATATTAGTTTTAATTCTAAAACAACAGTGTGATTTTCTTTTATCTAAATCAAAGACGGAGTATGTTTTATTAAATAGAAGGGTAATTCTGTCTATAAATTTTACTCTTTATTGTAAGTATAAAAAGTACAATGATTTCACTAAAAAGTAAGTTATTAAATGCCCATTAACCGATGCCCATGGGCACTGGTTAGCCAAACCCTAAATTTCAATTCATAATTATGTTTTAAAGGTACTAATAATTATGTGTTAAACCAAAATGAGAATTAAAGGTTAAAAGAAAATCGTGACTCACGTGTTAAATCCAAACTAAGAATTAAAGGGAAAATGTGAATAACAATTCATGGGTTAAACGTGTATCACCAATTATTTGTTATTTCTAAACTAAAAATCACGGGTTAAACAAAAATTAAGAGTCATTTGGTAAATTTGAACTGAGAATCAAGGGTTGAATCCGAACTGAGTATCATTTGTTAAATGTTAATCACAAATCAAGTGTTAAATCCGAAATGAGAATGAAGGGTTAAATGTGGACAAATAATTGTATATGAAATTCGAACTCATAATCATAAGTTAAATGAAAACTTAGAATCTCAGGTCAAATATGAATTGAGAATCATTTGTTAAATTTGAACTCAGAATCATATGTTAAATCATAACTAAAAATTATGGTGAAACGTGAATTGTGAATCATTTATTAGATATGAACTGTGAATCAATGGTTAAATCTAAAGTGAGAGTCATGTGTTAAATCCAAACTGAGAATTAAAGGTTAAATATGAATTGATAATTATGTATTAAATCCATTCTCAAAATAAAATGTTAATCACGAAGCAACACCAACTGGTTAAATGTAAACGAAGAATCAATAGAATAATATGAATCGTGGATAATGGATTAAATATAAATCATGAATCAAAAGTTAAATACATACTTAAAATCAAGAGTTAAATACGAATTGAGAATCGTGTGCATTCCGAAGTGAGAATCGTGTATGAAATCCGAAGTGAAATATCATAAACTAAATACAAACAAAAAATAATGGGTTAAATTCAAACAAATAATCATGTGTTAAATCTGAACTGAGAATCATGTGTTAAGTTTGAACTAAGTATTTTAGGTTAAGCACGAATCATGAATCGTCAATCATTTATTAAATCTAAACTGAAAATCAATGGTCAAATATAAACTAAGAAACATGTGGTAAATACAAGCTGTAAAATAAGGGTTAAATGCGAAGTGAACGTCATGTGTTAATTCTAAACTAAAAATAAATGATTAAATACGAACTAAGAACCACATGTTAAATCCAAACAGAGAATCAACGGTCAAATATGAAATGAGATTGAGAATTATTTGTTAAATCTAAACTGAGAATTATTGGTAAAATGCGAATCACGAATAATTATTAAATATTAATTAAGAATTAATGGTTAAATATGAGTTGCGAGTCCTGTGTTAATCATACTCGACTTGAATACAATTGGTGTAAAGATAAAGAAAGATGAAAAATCAATCAACCTCTTACGCTCTCTACCAGATGTACGAACATTTTATAGACACCTTTCTCTTTTGGAAATTAATAGTGCCATAAATTTTAAATAACTACTATAGAAGACTGATGAGAAGGGTGAATCTGAATGTCGGACACCCTGCTTCCTTTATATGCTAGGACATGTGAATCAAATTTTCTCTTCTTATTCTCTTTGCTTCTTTATTTCTGACGAAGTAGACTCCAAGCATTTCTTCTCTATTTACTTATATCTAATTTCTTAAACACAATGCCGAAGCCTTTAGTATGTTTAACATATATAAAACAGAAGTAAAAAATCAATTAGACACTAAAATTTAAATCTTATATAGTTTTATAGATGAAGAAAATTGTTAAGAATAAGCTATAGTTTTTGTAAAGAACATGAGAAAATTAATAAATTTTGAACAACATGTTATAACATGTGTGTTCATTCGTTATTCATCCAATAAGAAAGATTAAAGATTACTAGACTAGGAGTCTAATAAGATATTTGAATCAGAAGAGATATATTTTTCAAAATTTAAATTATTTAATAATGATAGGATTCAAAACTGGTATAGAATTGAGGTAAGAACTTCAAAAGAAGCACATTCGATTGATGAGAAACCATGAGAAACTCATAGTAGTAAAAAACAAAAGATAACTCAAAATTTAGGATCGAGTGAGATAGTACTCACATAATACCTTGAAATATAATTTCATATATAAAAATAACATGTGATATCATAAACTGAAAAATAAATTAAATTTTTAGATTATATATTTTCTAACAACATCCCATATTATTTGTATATATATAAAAAAAAAGGAAAATAAGCATGCTTTTATAAAATCAAAATGATAAATATAACAGACATGAATTGAATTAAAAAGGTCCCCACCCCACAATCAACCAACCCATGTTTTTCTAACGTTAAGATTCCATTTCACACGCCACTGCCCGAATTTTCTCTACTACACCACTAAATCAACTAACACTCTTGGAGGCCATTTTACAGGCCACTGACCCAATTTTCCCTACTACACTACTAAATCAGCAACATTCAAGACAAAGCAATCAATCAATACACACAACCTTAGAATTCTTCATAATCCAAAATCCAACCCTTATATTCTACATAGCAGCCCCGTGTCCCTCTTATCCTTACACATAAAACCTGCTCAACAAAATTCCTCACCAGAAGGAGTGCAAGAGTATTTATAAATGTGTCACAACTAGTAGGCTTGATGAATTGGCTGCAGAGCTGTTAATTTGCTTTGCATCGGAAGATTTTGGTAATATATACCGACTTTTAAACTTCTTTTGGGTTTAATTGAATTGGTAGAATAGCTGTTTTTGTTTTTTATTCTTATCGTTCACCGAAAAAGGTGTCTGCTAATGCTCTTTGTTCAGCTTCATTTCTCAACTCCACTAACCAGGGTAGACTTAGGAGGGGAAATTGGCAGCAGAGCCAAAACCAAAGGTTGAAATACCGGCAATCAATTAGTAAATTTTCTGTCAATGCCGGTACGAAAGATATTTTATTCAATCAGCACTCAAGAGCTGCAGTTTAGGCTGGAATACATAAACTTGTTGATGCGCTCGGCCTCAGACTTAGCCCAAAGGAAGGAATGTTGTCTTAGATGAGTAGATAGTCCTAAAGTTGTTAATGATAGTGTTACAATCACGTGCAGTAGTGAGCTACGTGATGCTATGGAAAATGCTGGTGCAACCCTATCTAGAGAGGTTGCAAGTAAAACTACTGATTTTGCTGCTGACGAGAAAACAACTGCATCAGTTCTTGCACCATAAATAATCAAACTAGGACATTTAAGTGTTACATCTGGTGCGAATTTGGTTTAACTGAAGGGGTGAATCGACAAAACTGTGCAAGGACTGATCATGGAACGTGAAAACAAGGCTAGGCCTGTCAAACATCGTGATGATATTTGCAATGTTGCTATCATTTCTATTGGAACCGATGAGCTCATAGGGACAATGATTGCGGATGCAATTGAGAAGGTCGGCCCTGATGGTGTTTTGTCGAGTAAATCTTTGTCCTTGTTTGAGCCAACCATTGAAGTCGAGGAAGGTATGGAGATTGACAGAGGTTGCATCTCACCTCAATTTGTCACCAACCTTGAGAAATTGATTTGTGAATTCGAAAATGCTAGGTTCTTGATCACTGACCAAAAGAATACTGCATTTAAGGACATAATTCTGATATTATAGAAAACTACTGAGTTAAGAGCTCCCTTGATTATTATTACTGAGGATGTTACTGGGGAGGCCCTAGCTACTCTGGTTGTAAACAAATGTCGCATTACCAGGGACTCTACTACCCTAATTACATATGTCGCATCAAAGGATGAATTACAAGCCAAGATAGCACAACTAAAAAAAGAGCTAAACGAAATTGATTCTGTCTATGACAAGGAAAAGCTAGCTGAGAGAATAGCTAAATTGTCCAGGGGCGTTGCCGTTATAAAGTTGGAGGTGCTACGGAGACTGAGCTCAAGGACCGAAAGCTATGAATTGCGGATGACAAGAATGCAACCTCTGCCGCCATTAAAGAAGGATTGTTCCAGGTGGTGGTGCAGTTCTGGTTCGTCTCTCGACATATGCCCCAGCAATTAAGGAAACTATTGGGAATTCGGATGAACGTCTAGGAGTTGATATCGTACATATGGGACTTGTAGATCCAATAGCATTGGTAGCTCAAAATGCAGGAATCGAAGGAGAGGTAGTTGTAGAGAAGATTATGTGTCTTGAATGGGAGATTGGTTACAACGGCATGACGGATGCATACTAATCTTTTGGAAGCTGGTGTTATCAATCCAGCGAAGGTGACTAGATGGGCACTGGTCTTGATCACTCAAGCCATTATGGTGGACAAGCCTAATCCTATGGTATTTGTTGTAGATGCTAAACCTTATTTTGATAGATGCCAAAACCTTATTTATTTTGATAGATGCGAAACCTTCTTTATTTTGCTAGATGAGAAACCTCTTTGTTTTGATAGATGTGAAACATTCTTTATTTTGATAGATGAGAAACCTTCTTTATTTTGATAGATGTTAAACCTTCTTTATTTTGATAGATGCGAAACCGTCTATATTTTGATAGATGTGAAACCTTCTTTATTTTGCTAGATGAGAAACCTCTTTGTTTTGATAGATGCGAACCCTTGTTTATTTTGGTAGATGCGAAACCAGTCACTCGATGCGAAACCATAACTGAGAAACTTGTGTAAAATATTTTTAAAAAAAAATTCGAAACATATCAGGAATGATACTAGTTTTGTTCGTCTTAAAAAAGCAAAACAAATGATATTTTCGGACTCTTTTTCCGATTTACGGTTTAAAAGATACGGACCTTTAAAAATTAAAATTAAAAAAAAAATGAGAATTTTGTTTATAGAAGGGTATTTAAGGTATAAAGTCACTTAAAAGTTTTAGGTATTTATCCGTAATATGTTTGTCGGATGAGTCTTTAATGGTATGTCTCCCTTAATCTTAAATATTAAATCTACAAATAACAAAGTTAAACTAAAATTATATATAGCAAAAATATTTTTTGTTCTATAAAATTATATTTAGCAAAAAACTTTTTGTTACATAAAATTATATTTAGCAAAAACATTTTTGTAACTAAATATGTTGCAACTAGGATTTTTTCAACCATATATCGAGTTATTGCAATTACGATTATATTACAAAGAAAAATAAAATGATTGCAATTACAAAAAATTTACAATAGATAATAAAATTATTGTAATTACACGTTTTTACAGAGAAAAATAAAATTATTGTAATTACAGGGTTTTTGCAGTGAAAAATATATTATTGCAACTCAACATTTTTTATAACGACAAATATATTTTTCGTTTCTAAAAACTTTAAGCGTCCAACCTAATGAGACAAATCTTTTGGAACAAATTTTTCACTGGTAAAAGCTTTTAACAATGAATAATTATGTTTTGCATCACATATTTTTTCATTTCTTATAACAATTTTTTTTCTGGTGCCTATAGTGATCATCGTCTTGTGATTCTGTTTATAACCGTCGTTTTAATCCATAAATGTTTTTATAACCCGTCTTAATCCATACAATTTTCATTTCCCTCTTGTATTTATGATTCTCGTCTTACACCTTTTCCCATAACCTACTTCATGTTCTGCTTTGTAATTATCCCCTTAATCCATATAATCTTTATGATCCTACTTATTATCTGCCACTTACAAGACACCCACTCCACTTGCAAGACTTTTTCACCTCATTGTATTACTGAACAAAAACATATTTATTACATATTACATCTTTAGTCTATTAAGTTTTTACCTTATATAAGTATTTACTTTTACATTATTGAGGTCATAATAATTTATATCATTATTAGTAGCCCCCCTAGTCTTTGCGAAGAATTCTGAAGAATAACTAACATATATTTTTGAACAAGACATCTTTAGAATTTCAGAATGTAAGGGCTAAACCCAGGGTATTCCTCAACCTAACCCTCATCGGATACTTTTTCAAGTAATACCCTTAATCTTATAGGTGTTATAGAAATCATAATTTTTCTTATAACACATTTCAACACTTTCGAAACCATAACAGTCCTATCATATCGACATTACACTTAAAAGATCAACGTGGCCACGTAAATAATGAGGCTTTTCAACTCTTCATCAAAAATTTCCAGTCATTTTACTAACTTGCTACAAATGCTCATCTCTGGCTCAAAATTCTTACCTAAAAAAATTTAGAGATACAAAGAAAAAGTTGTTTCCCATTCTTTCTACCGTTAAGTTAAGCTCCCAATCACTCTTCATCAAAAACCACCACAATTCTTTCATTTCCTTTTGATAATTATTCGATCGCTTTTAAATTTATTTTAATGACTCTCCTCGGTCTCAGTTCTGGATAAATAATGCGTTGGACTGGCTTACAATTGCTCGAATGGTTGTTGAAAGAGAAGTTGTATGAGTACTTTCTAATAAACCAAAAGGATAAAGAACAATCCTCCCCCGAAGGAAGAAACTATGATTATTACAGAATCACAGATGGTTTATTTGAAGAAAATAAAGAAAAATACCCTAAATACTTCTCCGCAATTATAAGATGAATATTCAAACGAGGTGAATAGTCAAGAATCAGTAGCAACTGATGATTCAGAAGTATAAATCGTTAAAGATACTCCTTCACCCAGTTTCCAATGTGAAGCTTCAAAAACTAAAACGAAGAAAAAGAAAAATAAGTTTAAAAAAGTTTTCACTCTCCCAACCAAACTGGCTACAGATCTTGGCAAGAATTTCAAAGATGTACCCCTATAGTACATTGTTACTCTAAGCAACGTACAGTATGAATATTTTGTAAAATCCAATGCGCATGGAGTTCAGAGACAATGGAGAATTCATGATTCCATCTCAATTTTCCGCCCTGCCATTAAAGAAACTCCTCTATCATTTAGAGAAGATGAGCTTATTGTATATCCGGAAATTCTAAATCGGGCTATTTAATTCCCATTAGACCCTGTCATTTTCGAATAATTCAAAATGATAAACTTATGCCTAATTCATACCATTCCTAACTTATGGTTCATATTTTTCTCTTGAATCATGGCCCCAAGACAGTAAAAATAAGCTTCAGACAAAGTAGTTTATAACTAAGACAAATGTTTTAAAAATCCTTGCCTACCATTCTAATACTTTATATTGAGAATGCTTCAGAAATAGTAGATGATGTCCTCGAAGCTGACGAACCATGGAAGCATAAGTTTTTCTTTATAAGTGGGTGCTGGGAAAATAGAAAGAAACTTTTTGTAGATAATCCTCTAAGGCTCTCCTTGAAGTGGAAGAGTACAAGTAAGTTTATTTCCTATCAAAATTACCGAGTTATTATTTTTATATAAGTAATTTTGTTTTTCTTAGAAATACGAAATGCTTCCCAGAACACTCTAATGGTGTCAAAACACTTTCTCCAAGCTTAGGGAATGGGCCTAAAACGGATGGTTCAACGAATTTCATCAATGCTTTGACCCGTTAAACCTGGTCCAAAGCCATTTGTGGAAAATCTCATCAGAAACACCTATGACTTCTGAACATAATATGGAACCTCATAGCCCCTAAGATGTTTTCAAACGAATGGATACCCCAGATGCCAAAGTTATACTTCCTGTTTGAAGCATAGCTTCTAGTCACAAAGTAAATAAAAAAATTGGCGAAGAATCTTTGAAGTGAAACAAAAAGAAATCTAAGTCTAGCCTAAAGAAGAGAAACAAGATAAAAGATGATAAGCTAATAACTCTTCACATTGAAGCGATTGCTCTTGTCACTGATGTGACTGATTTTGAAGCCTCGAACAGAAAAAAGTAGTTTCGAATAAAAATAAGATTTGTAATTTGAAGAACCCCAAAAACCATTCACTGACGAAGTTGTTAGTGTGTCCTCCCTCATTACCACACCTAACTTTGTTAGATATGAGAAAGAAGATCGTTACTACCTTTTATTTGATGTCGAACCTCAGTTTGATACCGAAGTTCTTAGATTTTTTCTCACTTGAGTATCTATAATTTTGTTTGCCCTGTCTATTCAAATAGTGTTTATCACACAAATATCTCCTTATTTAGTAACAATTACCTCTTTCAGGTGTTTGGGGTCTCTAGTCTGAATATGATACTGCAGATTCACTAGACTCAAAAAGAATATACATATAGTTATTTTTTTCCTTTCTAAAAGAACGATATCTTTGATCTCTATAAAACTGAAGTTCACAACCACCGCCTCTTCTCTAAGATCCTCTTCTCGAATCTCATCAGAATAACCCACCAAATTTCTTCATTTGTTCACCCTATGAACCTTAGAGCAGACCCTTCCAGGTTTAACCAAAACAAATTGTTCCATCTGAGCCAATTTGTCATTAGCTCAACTGTTTTCTTTAATAATTGATTCCTTCAATCTTCTAAAGCAAACAGGATATGATGATCTTCCAATTGTGCATAAATTTTAATTTCCATTTTTTCTAGACGTACCTCTACTACCTCTCCCTCTACGAACACTGTTGGTTTTACTCGCATGGGATCCATCTATTACACTGATTCAAATGTAAATTTTCAATGCTTAATAGTTTTCGGTGTGAAGACTATGTACCAAACATACCTCCCACTATGGTTTCCACTGGTCGCTCTAGGAATAATTGGAAGCGAAAGGATTTTATTGGACTAAAATAATTCTTAGGATAACTGATTAGATATCCAGAGAGATAAAGTCGTAAAAGAATATTAAATAAAGAAAATGATAAGTGTTAAAGTCAAAGTGTTATGATTCATCCCCTCGTTCAAGATAATGTATACCTATTTATAGGGGTTTCTAGCTTCATCTAACAGACACACACTCGACTTACATGACCTTTTATCCTATTTTTTTATTACTAAATAAGAACATATTTATTACATATTACATCTTTAGTCCTTAAGTTTCTACCTTGTATAAATCCTTACTTATACAATATTTTTAAGTCTTTTAACAGTTCCAAACTTATTATTAATGCTCGAAATATTTATATCATTATCAGTAATGACATGCGTTGTTCCATCATAACCATTCAAATACTCTATTCACACGCTCGTTTCATACTTTTTTATGACCATGGACTCGTATTCCTTCATGACCCTCAGTTCACGTCTTCTTTGTTGATACTCTTTTTTGTTTTTCTGTACGGACTTTGTTTTATTCTACTTTATAACCCTTGTCTCAAGACATACAATCTTCATAACCCTCTTCAATATATAATCCTTATGTTACATCGATTCATATGATCTTTGCTTTGTTCCGCTTTGTAACCCTCATCTTGATCTATACAATCTTCATTATCCAATTTATTACTTGCAACTTATTCTTTTGTTAACCTTACTTACCTCGCCATTAAAAGGAATATAAAGGATCTATATGATACAGTCTTATCGGTATAGGTTTTGTTTTCTACAGTTCTCCATTTATTTGTTATTTTCCATATAATCAATAAGTTTTATACCTCACAATAGTCGATTTTAGTGGAGTTTTATTTTGTTAGGATTGTGCATGTTGATGGATGCGTCTTCCATGAGATAGAAACCCGAGTCTACCAAATCGATTTTGTACCAATAACTATTATTTGAGAGCAAGTGTTTACACTTTGTAAGCAAGGTAAGATAAAAAAAAAATTAAAACACTAAAATAGAGTTTGCAAACTAAAAAAAGTTATGAAAACTAGCAAAGCTAGTAGTTGGGGAACAAAATGGTATCCAAGTTATGGTTTGGAACCTTTACTCTTGCTATTCTAATTGTTGTGAATTTAACAAATTATTCATCTATATTTTCCTTCTATTCACCGATGCACTCCCAATGAACACAACATTTATCTTCCAATTCTTTCCCAATGATGGAACATCATCATTAACCATTATTTATTAAATAATCATTTTTTGTAAATTGCTTGGTTTGGAAAGTTATTCAAAATCTATAAAAACCTCAAAAGTTTGTGATGAAATGGGAGTCAAACCCTTTAGTCAAAGATGGAGGTATAAAATACCAACTTCGTATAAAAAAAATCAAAGACATCGTTTTCTCATGGACATCAAGCTCGACCTCTACGTCATCAAGAATAACTCACTTTAGGCGAAGGGTATCTGAATTTCCATGATCGAAGTATATGTACTCGGTGCTTTACACATTGGAAAACATGACATGGTCAAGGTTTATGAATATTGTTTCTATGTCTGGATAGAGTGTGTTCATATGTTCATCCTCAGATTGCTGGGTCATGACATGGGTTAAAATATCTGACTCTTTTTTTTATGTGTAAGGGTCAAAGGATCAACCTAAGAGACCAACCTTTTTTTGAGGATCCAACTTGTTTTTTTAATATTTGATTCATGGTATGGCGTACTCCTAGTAAGTTTTGAAATCTCTTGGAATTCCATGCTTCAAGCATAATTTTTTATGAATTGGGAATATATCTTGGATCTTAGGACGTCATAGGTCTGTCAATCTCAGTAAAAATTACCGATAGTATTTATGCATCCTCCTCATTCCCAAAAGAGGGATAATTCATAGGGTCGGCTTTGTTTTCTATTTCATTCTTCACAACCTCACGAATCATAACCTCTAATAAAGTATATCAATTGTTTCCATTATTTATTATAATTAAAGTAATCGAGAGGCTAGATAGAATTGGGTAGTGCCCGGCTAGTTTCTCCGTAAAATTGGACGCTGCGCCATTAGTGTTTCGACCGTACAATAATGTAACTCCGATAATTCTAGTAAAGGAATTTGCAGTGGCTTAGGGAATTCACAAAGGGAAATATTTTAAAAAATGTTTGTGGGTTTAGAAAATATTGTCTCGTCCAATATTTATTAAGTAATCATCTCTTGTTTGTTTTTTCAATTATCCACTAACCATTTATTTAGGATACAATAAGGTCGAGAGACACATCATAACTATCTGCAAGTGCGTGAATAACAAAAATATTTGTATGGACAACGAATTTTAAGCTTTGATTAAGTTGAAAATCATGACTAAAAAATATGATACAGGTAAAAATACAACTTTAAAGCTGAACTATCATACATAAGGAAGCCCTCTTCTGTTAAAAAATGTGGGTTACAATAGTCGAGACCCCTCATTGAAAAATATAAAGGCTCAACGGTAGAGGTCCATCATTTAAAGAAATAAAGGTCGGGCGAAAATATTCCCGTTGAAAATAATAATTTGAGATTCCGAAATAGGACACTCGGCCAAATAGGAAGCAATGGTAACACTATATCAACGTAAATATTTGATCACTGCCTAACAACTGTCATAACTGGAACATTGCATGTTTTCCCTCTTTTTCTCTATTTTATTGTTAAATAATGTTTTGATTAACTTAGATTTATATTTTGCAGGAAAAATATTATTCACACAATAAAAGAAAATTCCGAAAGTGAAGCATTAAAACAATGTTTTAGTTTCTTTTGTAAATCTCACAAAATAATAAAGTACAACCGATATTATAATTATTAATTGGACCATAGTCTAAATTTGGATGGTTATTTTGGTAAATTAAAATCATATAAACTTATAACATTTGGATAAACTCGAAAAATAATGATCAACCGTAAAAAAAAGCTTTGAATAATTGTATGAATAACACTTATTTTATTTCTAGATATGGATTATAAAATGTTATTCAATATAACTTAAAATAATTATATGAAGAAAATTTATTTTATTTAAAGAAATAGATTACGAAATGCTATCTATTTATATTGTTACTACTCTCTTTAACTTTTATGCACTCTACGAATGCAACATTGAATTATTATATTGTGGTATTTGATTTGGAAGGATCCTAGGTTGTTGCCTTCATATTGGTGGTGTCTTTTCTGGTCCTCAAAATGCTTTATGAGACCGAGGTACTTTGTTGGGGGTTTCTTTATCTCATAGTCTCAAGTCAAGCTTTGATACGTTGGCATACACGATTTCCGTACACTTCGAAATAACTTGGGAGTGGATAAACTGATAGAGGCTGCTAATGACCGTAGGGGTGCTGAACGTATGCTCGTTGCAAGCTTATCGTGCGTAGCCGTAAGCCGCTCCTCACAGAGCCCACCGAGGGATCATATGAGATCTGGCCAAGACAGCTCTGTTTTGTGAAGATGGTTCATAGAGATTGAGCGAGCTAGCTGGTCACTTAGGGTCAAATAACCAAATTCACTTCTTAGACTAGGGTAATAGCGATGCCTTGGCTTTAAGGGACCTGCTGGTCGTTTAAGGCCATGCGACAGACTTAAGTAATACGATTAAAAAACTATATATTGCAATCGTGCGATATATCAGATATGCATAAAACGACATTTGATAGATTACGATTATTAACTAAAAAACTACTAGAAATAAAATATAATTGTTTAAAAGTATTGGAATTATGTCGACTAATTTATAATTTTGGATTACACTAATTTTTTATTGAAAAATTAATGAACAGTTATTGAATCACATCAAGTTAGGATTATCGAAATAGAAACGGAATCCACATTACTAGATATTACATTGATAGGTGGATATAGGATTTCGATAGCCACGAGTGTTAAGGGTTCTATTCAATCTCCAAAGGCTTTTATTGTTCTTAGTTGTCTAAGAATCAGTCTAGGTCTAGTAAATCTGTTTCCCTAAGAAAATGATGGCACAAAAAACTTGGATACCCTTCACATAGAGTCTTAGCTACTGTGTTGAAACAATGTAACATATCTTTAATACTAAAGAATGAAAATGTCTTTTGTGACTCGTGTAAATTTAGAAATTCCCATTCTATACCATTAAGCAGGTCTAACTCTGGTCTAAATATGTTCAACATTGGATACACTCAGACCTTTGGGGACCATCCCCCACTCTATCTAAAATTGGCTTCAAATACTACATCCTATTTGTGGATGATTACTCAAGATATACTTGGGTATATCTTTTACAGCAGAAAGAAGAAGCATTAGCTGTGTTTAAAAACTTTATACCTTTTGTTGAAACCCAGTTTAACAGGAAAATTAAGGCTCTTCAATCTGACTGGGATGGTGAATTCATGTAATTTGTATCTATTTCTACAGAATTTGGTATTCTACTAACGACATCTTGTCCTCACACCTCTTTCTAAAATAACATAGATGAGAGGAAGTACATGCATTTAGTTAAGGCAGGTTTTACCCTCTTAGCTCAGTCTAAGGTTCTTTTTAGCTACTTTCTAATTAACATACTATCTACAGTCACATTAGGAGACCCATCACCTTTTCAAAATCTATTTCAAATCAAACCTAAGTACTTTTTTCTGAACGTTTTTTGCTGCACTTGTTTTCCCTGTTTGAGACCCTATTAGTCTTAAAAGTCTGAGCTTCACTATACTAAGTGTGTCTTCCTTGGGTATAGTAACACTCATAAGGGTTTTAAGTGTCTAAGTTCAACTGGCAGAGTCTATATTTCTAGAAATGTTTTCTTTAATGAAATTCCATTTTCTTACTAGTTTTCTAAACTTCAAACAACGTGAGTCTAAGTGTTTGGCTACCCTTAATACTGGACTGGCTACACTTGGTATTCCTCACTTAACTTCTATGCTTGATTTTAATCCTTCGAGGCACACTATCCTTACAAGTACACCACCAACCTATCCAAACATAGAAACAGACCACAATGAACCACATCTACCAATATAGTCAAATGAACATACATCACCAACACAAACAATCGACAACACACAGTCCGAGACCATACACTATATAGACAAGTCACCAACACATACCACACAAGACCATACACACACAACCCTATATCATGTTCAAACAAACATAGAAACAACTAGAAACTCACCAAACATCCCTAACCAGACACAACATACACTATCACATTCCATAGACACATCTATAAACTGTCATTCAATGATAAAAAAGGCTAATAGTAGTATCAGTAAACCTAACCATTCTTATCTAGGTCTTACCACCACTTTGGAGTATTATTTTCAGCACTTTGAAAATTTGCGTCTTCTTTTTCTTTAAGGTCAAGTGGAAAAATTTGCAAAGGCTCTTTCTCAGTTGTCATCTCTTCAAAAAACAAATTTTCATCAAACCGGACATCGCCACTTATCACAATCTTTCACTATAACCATTGAAAATGCATTTTTCATACTTGTCGTCTAACTTGCTTCTCATTACTTCCGAAATATGAGAGTATGCAACACTCCCAAAAATTATTAGATGATGAACATTAGGATTTCTACCATACCATATCTCATATGGCATGCAATTCTCCAAGCTTGTTGTTGGTGATCTGTTAATAAGATATACTGCGCAGACAACAACTTTAGCCCAAAAACCTCTTGATAACCTCTTCTTCTTAAGAAGACATCAAGTCATCTCCATCATTGCATGTTCTGTCTTTTAGATACACCATTTTTTTTAGGCGTATAACGGACTGTCATCTCATGTCGAATGTTGCTGTCTCCGCAAATAATTCTTGAATTCTATTGAAAAATACTCACCTCCACAATCGGTCCATAAGATGTTGATTTTTAATCCAGTAAAGTTCTATACTTCTCCTTTAAAATCTTTAAATTTTTTGAAATGCCTCAGAGTTTTATTTGATACATTATATTCAATTGTATTTCGAGTTGATGGAAATTATGGAACCTTTTCAGAAGCAGCGACCCTTGTGTTTACAAACTAATACTTTCAAAACTCAAAAACGAGATTTGGCTGATGTCCTGTTGAGCAGAGGAGTAAACCTGGATCCTCTGAGTAAATGGTCGAAGGTTGGACTCGTTGTGTACGAGTCAAAAGTTCACATTGGTGCTACTCCCGAATATTTAGCTGGTTTCTACATGCTACAAGGTGCAAGTTCATTTTTTCCTGTGATGGCCATTGCTCCTCAAGAAAGAAAAAAGAGTTGTTGATATGGCTGCTGCACATGGTGGTAAAACAACATATATTGCTGCTCTAAAGTCAATAACTGCAAATTTGCATTGCATGAGAGTGACAAACACTATTGTTTGTAAATACAATGGAAGAATGGAAGAGAGATTCGTAGGATTTTCGGTTAGAATTCAGTTTCTAATATTGTTGGATGCCGCTTGCAGTGGGACATAGGTTATATCTGAAGACACGAGTGTGTCAATACTACCAAAAACCTTGAAGATATACAGAGTTGTCTTGAGCAACAGAAGCAACTTATTCTTGTCGCTATTGACATGGTGGATGCCAACTCCAAGACGGGTGGATATATTGTTTATTCAATAATGTTCTCATACCAATTGTAGATTTTAGTGGGATATTTTGAGAAAAAAGAAGAGAATTGGAATAAACAAAAGTATTTTTATTTCTTTTCTTTTCTTGTGTCTCCTTTTTTTACCTTTTTCTTTCATATTTACATGTTATAATTATAGCACCAACAGATTTCATGTATATTTTTACTAGAATTATTGATCTTTTTGTTTTTCTTTTCTCTTTTTCCTTATTTTCTTGATTTTGTCCGGTGGATTCTTCTTCTCCTCCTTTTTTTCTCTTTATTATTATTCTTCTTATTTCTCTTCTTTTTTCATCTTTTTCATCTTATTCTTCTCACTTTGTTTTTTGGCGGACGCTTTTTTTTCACCGACAAACAATGCTCTTCTTCTTTTTTTTTCTTCGGCGGATAGTACTCTTCTTATTTTTTTCTCCGGCGGATATTCTTCTCAATTTTTTTTAGTCAAACCCCAAATCCAAAACCAAACCATGTCCAAATTCAAAATCGCAGTGATCCAGCAAAATCAAATCGGATACTCAATCAAATCCAAATATTAATTTCTGTTTAAAATCAAACCTCTTTTACCAACAAAAAAAACATTGCACTCATCCAATATTTATTTATTCTAAAACTTAGCACTAAATCACAATTCAACCGGTGAGATTGAAGGATTAAATGTACCGAACACCGTTTGGCTTTCGATCGAATAGTTTGATTGTGATTTGGTGCTACGGTTTTAAATAGATAGATATTGGATGAGTGCAATAATTAATTAACTTAATTAATTAATTAATAAGCTTAATCTAATTTATTTCCAACAATGCCTCCCTTAAATTATTCATGTAGATAACTCCCAAACTTTTCACATTCCTTTTGAAGACACTGTTCTTTTTTGAAGACTTGTGTAGTAGATGGGTTTGTGAAGATATGGTCCATCTGATCAAATATTTTTTCTCTCTGTTTCGGTCGCCTGATCTTCTACGATCTTTTCCGGCCTGTTCCAGTGACTTCGCCTGATCTTCTACGGACTTTTTTGACCTGTTTAGTCACCTCAAATCATGTACGATCTTTTCCGATAACTTCTGATCCTGGATGGCTATTTTCATATTCTTCTTCATCCATATTTTATTCTTTTTTTTCTTTTTTTCTTTCTCATTTTCTTCTTTCTCATTTTCTTCTTCTTTCTCATTTTCGCTTTCTTTTCTTATTTTTCTTATTTTTTTCGTTTTTTTCTTCGTCGTTTTTTTATTTTTATTTTCTCTTCTCCATCTTATTAAATTGATAATATATTATTCAAACATACATTAATATTTTATTAAAATATTGTCCTAACAACCTCAACATCGAGTTCAGTATTCGTATAAGGGAGTTCGGTCTTAGTATGAATTAAGTCTTGGACACGAGATCTTTGGTCTCGACATTATATAAGTCTTGTCATGAGAGGTTCGGGTTTGGATTTCTAGAACTTTTGGTTGTTATTTAGGAATACGTGTCGAATTGGATTTCATATATTAGTTTGAAGTTAAATTGATAATATTTACGGTGTAAAATTTGTAAAAGTTTATTATAACTGTTAGGTATACTAGTTTATCACAATTCTAGATCATGATATCAATACAAGTTTGTTATAACTATTTGGTGTACTAGTTGATAACAGTGGCTGATATATGTTTTAGTATAAGTTGTTGTAACAACCTATGTTTTCTATTATAAGCATGACAATTGTATATTCCAATGTACACCCCCCGTTGGAGATCCTATATATCTATGGAGCAAAATTTGTACAGATAATTAAGATATAATACTTTTACTGAAAATAATTGTTTTTGATACAGAAACAATAGTTATTAAAACAAAATTTGAAGGAACTGAGTGGTTTTAGGTGATAAATATCACTAATAACTTGTACTTAGTTTTATGAAGTTATGAATATAGTGTGTAAGATTGTATTTTGTGTTCTTGTAATTCATTGTAATTGTTTCATTTATAAAAACAAATAAAATATACTAATAACCACCAAACATCAAACTTATTTACCAACAACAACCCAAGGTCTGGTAAAGAACAAATAAATACTTAGTGTTAAATTAGTATTTTTACACATAGCCACACAAACGTTTTTCATACCAATATACATCCAACTAATTTTGACTCTCTTGTTTTTTTTTTATGTTTTTAATGGTATATATTTCAAACCATAGTTTAAAATATCAAAAAATACCATTGGTTTGTTTTTAAACCGAACAACACTAGACCTATGAAAGATTTGTCATTTAGTGGTGTGGTTTATTTTCGTCTGAGGGTAAGTTTGTAATTTTTGTTTAAAGTTTTGTGGAGTTTTGAGATTATTTAATGTTTGGATAGAATGTAGAGGGAGAATTGAGCTGCCATGTTGTATTTAATTTTCATTACCCTCATTTAATGTTGGTAGTTGGGTATTTATACCCTTATTTTTGGGCCTCATGTGCTTTCGGGTCGTGTTTAACGGATTCAGGTCGAGTTTAATGACCCATTAGTTCTAAGTAAGTGAACAGGCAGCTTAGTCAAAAAGTGATTATGTTTTAAGTACTTTAGTTCAGTTCGGATAGTTCAATGGATGATGGTGTCCGAACTGCCCTTGTCCGGTAAGGTGGACATTGTCCGAATTGACCCTGTCAGGTTCCATTAAAACATGGTGACAGAATCTGGACTCATCAGTAGCCCCTTTTTTAGGTGGTTGTTCAAAAACCTTGGACAAGACCTAGAAATCAGTCTGTTTCTGGTGATAGTTACATCCGGATAGGTCCTTCGAACAGTGTTATAGCTTTATCCGGGCTGAAAAAAGTTCTTGAGAACTAAACGGTTTCTTGTCAGAGTTCATGGGACACGTGTCTCTCTCTAATTTGTTACTTCATCTGTTTTTTCACCTAGAATTTCGCTCCTACCTTCTCCAAAAAGTAACTTCTTCATTAAATGAAGATGACATCAGCGCTGTCCCTTAATCATTGCAATCCTTGCGAATTCTCTTAGGTATCAAAACACATTTTTGTGTGTTTACTATAAATTAATCACTTCTTCACTGTTTTACCATCATCTTCATATTTACTTTGCTAAATTTCAGAGCTTTCTCTCTCAGACACAAGTTCTTCTTTTTGGTTGTGAGTTTATGTTCACAGCTAGCAACGCTTTAATCAAAGGCGGGTGGCTTAATCTATCAGAGCTAGAAAAGGCACAAAAAGTTGAACGGGAAAGGCGCATTGTTGCAGGCCTACCTGCTTCCCCCATCGACAAACCAGAAATCCCAAGCATAGAGCCTGACCAGGGCTCTTCTTCAACTAGAAGTGTTAAACCGAGGAGATTGTTTCAATCCAACCTTTCTCCTATTGTTTCAGGCTCGTCGGTTCAGGAATCGGAGCCTACTGTTGAATCAGGGCAAGCAGTTAATAGTTTCAAGAAGCCTTCCCCATTCATCGTCATGGGGTCAGATGAAGATGTCTCTCCCAATAAACTAGTTGATCGGAGAAGAGGTCGCCTGGTAAAAGGGCAGGCTTCAAAAGGCACACCTTCAAAATCAGGGGCCAAAGACAGCAATACGGGGTCAGAGGCACCCATAAAAATTTCTAAGGACAAGTTGTCCGGACCGGAGGCCTCTAGCTCAAGCCTCTGAATAGAAACCACCACATCTGAGCCCCAGCCGGAGGCCAGAGTTCAGGAAAGCATTGAAGCCCAACAATCCGGAGGTCAGACTGAAGCAGCTCCTAACTCCCCTCACCCAAAAACAACTGAAAACCCTCCTGGGTAATGGAGGAAGTGATGGAGGATTCTGTCGAAGAGGCTCCGTTTGAGTCCGAAGTCTCCGGACAAACGAGTGATGCTGGTGCTGCCAAGAAGGCCAAAGGCAAAAAAAAACTATGCCTTAGGCACCCAGATATGCCAGAGATCCTTAAGGGAAAAGTGGGACCATGTTTCCACAAGGTTAGTGTTAAGTATCTACTTGCTTTATAAAAAATTACTTATGTTTTCATCCACACAGCCGAACTGGGTCGGATGCGTATGAAATGGGGGATTCCGGAGAACGTAAAAATAAGAATCCTCATAGACCCTGAAACACCAATGGACTGCAAGCTCAGTGAAATAGTCATCTTCACTGAGCTCTTTAACTGGGGACTAAGGTTTCCCTTAGATCCGGAGATAGTCAGATACTTCCACCTTATCAAGCTCTGTCCAAGTCAACTGAGCCCTAATGCCTGGTACACTCTTATGGCATGTATCATGGCCCCTAGGCTCTCCGGAATTCCTCTACCAATGGAGGAATTCGCAGCTGTGGCCAGCCTCTGTAGAAAGCACCATATCCCCTTCTATTACTTCAACATGGGTGTTAACTATAAAGTAGTGGATGACCTGCTTGAGTCGGAGAGAAACTGGAGGACCCACTTCTTGTTTGTGAGTGGTGCCTGGGAGAATGGGAGGAAGATCAAAGCCGGTACCAACCCAAGTCTCCTCACCAGCAGATGGCGAAGTGATGGTAAGAATCCCACCTCTAATTCCCATCTTCTTTCTTTATAAATTTGTTTATCTAACTTGTCTTTTTTTTAAACAGTGCTGCCTAAAGACTTCGATGATCATCTAAAGGCCGGGCAGACCACTTACACCGAGATCAATACTTGGGCTGCTGAAAAATGGGGAAATCGTTTTCACAATGCCTTTACCGGAGGCAATCTTGCAAGGTCCCACCTCTGGAACACTACTGGCCGGAGGGACTTATCATAGGAAGAACTTACCACTCCACCCCCTCCGGATGTAGTCCTTAAGAGAACACATGCACCAGACGGGTCACTGTACTTGCCTGGTCGAGTCAAAGCCCCAAGCAAGATGAAAGGCAAAAAAGGGAAAGGCAAGAAGAGTGCGGTTGAGGCTAACCCTGCCGAAGCGGAAGAAACTGCTCCAATAAACCAAGAGGGGCCAGTTCCAAGTCAGATCGATGCTACTCTGCTAGAAGTAGTAGAGCATGAGAGTGCTAGGGAAGGGGCAGGATCTCCAAAACCCCCAAGGGTTCCTAAGAGAGGCCGGAAACGGGGAGCATAAAGCAAGGACAGGGAGGCCAAGAAGAAAAAGACCTCAAGGGGTGATGAACTTTCTCTCCGGCCTCCGGAGCCTCTCCCTCCGTTTGACCCTATTGATTCAACAAGAGCAGAAGAGATCCTTGGCGACTTTCGAACTGATGAGGTTGGAGGAGGAGATCTTAGTATTGATGGTGTTGACATCATAGGGCTTGAGGGGCTTGGTGACTACTTTGAAAACCTCCCTAGAGATGAATTTGTTGGGCCCTACCTCCCTCAAAGCACTTCGAACACCGTCACCTTCAATGGTAAGTCTTTCACCGTTTCAAGTGAAAGAGATGTTATAACTCACTCTATATTGAGCAGTGTTCAGCCAGTGTTGGTCCTGGAGAAGCAAGTGCGAGGTCAGTCAGCTATCATCACTGCCCTTAATTCTGACAAGGAGAAGCTGTCCAACGACCTCCTCATTGCCACCCAACATGCTGATGTTTTGAATAGAGAAAATGAGGAGTTAAAGAAAAGCCAGGAGGGCTGGACTACAAAGGTTGCCACCTTAGAGGATACTATCAAAGACCTCCGGGAAAAGTTGTCCGGGGTAGAGAAAGATCTTTCTTCTTCGAAAGAGGAGGCAAAGGCCAAGGACCAAGTCATCCATAATTTGACAAATAACAAGATCGCACTCGAGAACTCGGTGTCTAAGGCTGGAGAGAAGAAAGCTGATCTGCTAAGGGAGCAAGAGGCCAAAATTCAAGCCAAGATCGATGCTTATACCAACAATGTGATAGATAGTCAAGAAGAAATGTATGCCAAGGTGAAGTCGGACATGGTCTTGCTTTTTCACGAGAAGTTTCCGAAGAAGAATCTGGGAGACTTGTGGACTTTTGTAGAGTATCCAGACTTTCCCTTCCATACAATGGCTGAAGGTGACAGGTTTGACTTCTCCACTGCATCCTCATCCGATGAAGAAGAGAACATCGGGGAGAGTCCAGATGAGGAGAATGATGATCTTAAGAAGAAGAGAACAAGTGAGGCTGAGCCGTCTTCAAAGGCCCAGTCTTAGAATATCAATTATCTTTTACCTTCTGTTTTGATTGAACTAAAGTCCTTGGAAGGCCAAGGCATTTTTGTAACTGTGTCCGATGTTTGACCGGACAGATCTTTTTTGCTTTGATTGACAGTTTAAAGTCCTTGGATGGCCAAGGAACTTCAGTCGTTTTAATGAATATGTTTATTTTGCACAATTCTTGCATTCTTTCATAGTTTTTCAATTTTGGTAGCTAGTGTTTAAACAACCCTTAGTTATTTCATAAACATCTTAAAGTGAGAGTGTTTAAATTCTTCGATGACAAATGTTTAAGTAGTCATTACACCTTTAATTTAATCCGACCGGTGTTTAAACAAAAATTTGACAAGAAACAAATTAAGAACACTCTGAATTTTTAAGAAGGCATCAAATTTTATAAAAGAGCCCGAACACCTCATTAAAACCTCCTCCCGGGCATCAAATTTTATAAAAGAGCCCGGACACCTCATTAAAACCTCCGCGCGCCACCACGGTAGGAAAGAGTATGCCCCCAAATATTTACATGGATTTTTAAACAAGTAAATATTTACATAGTTTCTACTCCAAGTACATCCGGAGGTGCTCAATATTCCAAGGGTGATTCACAACCCTTCCATCCTTGTCTTCTAGCCAGTATGTCCCAGGTTTAAGCCTTTCAATGACCATATAGGGTCCTTCCCAAGTTGGGGCTAGCTTGCCGAGCAACTTCTCTTTAGTGTGTAAGAAAACTTCCCTTAACACCTTATCCCCTGGCTGAAAATCTCTTCTTTTAACTCTGGAAGAAAACCTACTTCTCATCAGACCGTGATAGTGTGCAGCTCTAAGGTGAGCCTTAACTCTTCTTTCTTCTATTAAATCAAGTTGACCTCTGATTTCCACTTCGTTAGCGTGTTCGGAGAAATTATGAACTCGAAAAGAAGGGAGAGTTGCTTCTATAGGAGCTATGGCATCCATCCCATAGACTAAGGTAAAAGGTGACTCTTGTGTTGTTGCCCCAGGTGTAGTCCGGTAGGCCCACAAAACCTCTTGTAAATAACTAGGCCATTTTCCAGCAACCCCTTCTAAATTTTTCTTCAAACCGGACAGTATAGTTTTGTTAGCCACTTCAACTGATCATTCGCTTGTGGGTGGAAAGGTGAAGAGAAACAATGTTGTATACCTCTAGAGGCACAAAAACTCTCCATTTCCTTGTCGTCGAACTGTGTCCCATTGTCTGTTGTTATCTTCTGTGGAATTCCAAATCTGCAACAGATATTGGATAAAATGAACTTTATGATAGCTTTTGATGTTGTACCTGCTAGTGGGGCTGCTTTGATCCACTTCGAAAAAATAATCAATAGCAACAATTATTGTCCTGCGTCCTCCAGACGCCATAGGTAGAGGTCCCACCAAATCCAACCTCCATCGAGCAAAAGGTATAGGCTCAGAAATTGACTCTAAAGGGATGGTTGTGACATGAATTTCATTGTTATATCTCTGGCATGGGTCACACTTCCTCACCATCTCCTTAGCATCTTGCATTATAGAGGGCCAATAATAACCAGCCAACAAAACTCTCCTTGTTAGAGCCCTGAATCCACAGTGAGTTGATCCCTCACCATCATCTAATTCAGAGAGAACTATTTGAGATTCATCAACCCCCAAAAATCGCAAGAGGGGTTCACTGTAAGACTTCTTATACAGAACATCTCTTATTATGATAAAACCACGAGCCTTGTACTTTACTTTTCTTGCTATTGACTTATCCGGAGGCAAAATTCCACCAGAGAGATATTGAAGGAGAGGAAACCTCCAATCTTGAGGTTGTTTCATATGTACATCGAAAATTTCTTCTTTCTTACCCATATTGAGTTCAATGGAAGGGCACTCCATCACATGGATCCAAGGGTATGACTCAGTATAGGCTATGGTTGCCAAGGAGTCTGCTAGTTCATTTTCTGTTCGGGGTATGTGCTCATATACAATACTCTTGAACTTAAGTGCCTCATTTTTAAGAAGAAGTAAGTACTTTACCAGTTGCTCCTTTTTAGCTTCGGATTGACCTTGTGCATGATGGATAAGAAGCTGAGAGTCGCTCATCAACTTGACCCTTTTGGCTCTACAAATAAAGGCCAACTTCAAACCAGCTATAGCAGCTTTATATTCGGACTCATTATTAGAAGCCCTAAACGCAAAACATATAGCCTGGTACATCTTGTCACCATACGGAGAGGTCAAGCATACCCCTGCACCACATCCCATAGTACTTGATCCACCATCAGTTCGGACGACCCAAACTTTTTTATCTTTGGTTTCAGTTGTTTGCTCTGCATTCCTGTCTGAATGGAATTCAACTAAGAAATCAGCCACAGCTTGGGCTTTGATCGCTGTGCGGGGGGGAAAAATCAATATCAAAATCCCCCAACTCCATTGACCACTTAGTCATTCTACTTGAAATATCTGCCTTTTGAAGAACTTTTTTCAAGGGATGGGATGTCCGGACGATAATAGGATGAGCCTGAAAATAAAGCCTCATCTTCCTTGCAGCAATTACCAGGGCTAATACTAATCTTTCGAGCTTTAAATATCATTTTTCTGCATCTATCAAGCTCTTGCTGATGTAATACACTAGACGGGGATAATTATCCACCTCCCTTACCAGTACACCACTGATGGCACAACCGGAAACTGCCAAGTATACAAAGAGTGTCTCTCCATCAACAGATTCAAATAAAGTCTTGGGGGAGGACAAATGTTTTTTAATTTCATTGAAGGCTTCATCACACTGTGAAGTCCAGTCAAATCCCTTTGCACCTTTTAAAGTTTGAAAAAACGGGGCACATCTATCCGAAGACCTCGAGATGAACCGATTTAACGCAGCCAGCCTCCCAGTCAACCGTTGTACTTCTTTAATATTATGAGGAGGCACCATTTGGAATAAAGCATTAAGCTGGTCTGGATCGGGTTGTATCCCTTTCTCACTTATTATGTACGGTAGGAATTTTCCAGACTGTACTCCGAACACGCACTTTTCTGGATTTAGTTTCAAATTTACTTTTACTAAGTTAGTAAAAGTTTCTTGGAGATCTGCCAAGTGTAGCTCTTCATCCACACTTTTAACCATCATGTCATCGATGTATACTTTTATATTTATTCCAATTTGATCAGCAAAGGCCTTATTTACTAACCTCTGATAGGTAGCCCCAGCATTTTTTAACCCAAATGGCATCACCTTGTAACAATGGAGGCCCCTATCAGTGACAAACGTAGTATGCTTATGATCCTTCAGATCTACTTGAATCTGATTGTACCCGGAGAAGGCATCCATGAAAGACAGTAGCTTATTTCCTGAAGTGGAATCCACCAGCTGATCAATCCGGGGGACCGGGTATAAATCCTTTGGGCAAGCCTTATTGAGATCTGTAAATTCAATGCACATACGCCACTTGCCATTTTTCTTTTTCACCAAGACCGGATTGGTTGTCCGTAAAGGATATTGAGACTCCTTTATGTGCCCCATTTTAGTAAGCCTGTCAACTTCTTGAACGATAACATCAGCCTTTTCCTTGGAAAAAGCCCTTCTCTTTTGTACCACAGGTGTTATGTCTCTCCGGATGGAAAAGTGGTGTGATATAATATCGACTGGCACCCTGGTAACATCAGCATTGCACCAAGCAAAAACATGATGATGGTCTTTTAAGAACTTTAACATCTTACCCTTTAGCTCGGATGTCATCTTAGACCATATCTTAACATTTTTCCCTCTTCCAAAGAATGTGATTCAACTTCTTCAACCGGTAATAACACTCTAGGGGTCTCTCTGGGGTCATCAATTTCACCCTCACCTCCAGAAATCCCCTCAAACTGCTATTCTTGATTGATACGAACTGCTCCCAACGTTCGAGGAGCCAGTGCTGTTGCATAACACTCTCTTGCAATCTTCTGGCTGCTCCGAACAACTCCCACTTGTCCTTGAACAACATATTTTAAACACTGGTAGACTGTTGAGGCCACTGCATGCATCCTAGAGAGCCAAGACCTTCCTAGAATAGCATTATAACAAGTGGGACAATCCACCACAATAAAAAGTATTCTAACCATCTTCTTAAAAGGGCCCTTGCCCAACAAAACTTCCTCTTCGAAATCCCCGATCACATCTGTTGAGCTTCCAGTGAAACCCATAATCGACCTGTCCGAACGCTGAATTACTGCTGGATTCTTCATCTTTTTGTAGGAAGTTAAAAAGAGGATATTGGCTGAACTCCCAGTATCCACCAAAATTCATCTTATGTCATTGCCCCCAATGGATGCTCCTATGACAACAGCATCTTCATGAGGGCCTGCTATATCTCTCAAGTCATCCTCATCAAAAAAAATGAAGGGAAATGGAATCTGTGATTGATAGGAGGTCATGCCTCCTTCCAGCTGGGTAGCTAAAGTATGAACATGCCTCTTCCTTGAAGATGCAGTGGGTGTTGTCATAGTATCCCTTCCGAAAATTATGAGTGACTCAAAAAAGTTGATAAGCCTAGACACTGTTTTGCAACGTTCATCAATGGCACCTACTCTGTTTCGGGTTGGATCAGGGTCTAGGTATTCTGACTCTACATCGAATCTCTCGATTATCACTATAGCTCCCTTCGGAGCGGATGTGCCTGCATTGTTTGAACCAGCCCGATGAGCATTATCAGGCCTATTTCCTCCTCTTCTTTTGACATAAGCTCCTATCTTTCCTCTTTCAATTAAATTCTTGACTTCTTGCTTTAAGGCAATACAATCGTCAGTGGTATGGCCAGTATCACTATGGTACTGACAGAAGGAATTGTTACGATGCTCCCTAGGAGATTGTAGTGCAGCCGGCCTTCTATAGTGTACTTCTTCCTTTGTTTTGTCATAAATGGTGGCTACACTTTCTTTTAACTCAGCAAACCACTCCGGTTGATCCCAAGGCCCTCTCTTATTTCTAGATTGTTGACTCTGGGCAGGCACAGCCGGCTGAGACTGAGCTTTAGCTCTGTTATGACCCTACCCGGTCTCCCTTGCCTTGTTGCCGGACTGATTTTGATTGGGGTTTGGTGCAACCGGGGCAGACCTCACCTGCCTGTGCACTCTAGTTTTCTTTGTTTCATCAACATTAATTTACTTTCCAACCTGATTCAGTAGACCTCCCCAAGTCATGGCTTCCTGGTCACTGAATCAGCCAAATTTCCAGGGTTTAAGCCATGCGTCAAAGATGCTATTGCTACTTGCTCAAAGCAATCAGCCGACCCGTTTTTGGTGTTTACAAAACGACTTATGTATTCTTTCAGTGATTCGTTTGGTTCTTGGGCACAATGGATAATTGTGTCCCAATTGCCCTTCAACTCCTTACTTCCAAAAAACTGCCTCCGGAAGGCCACCCAAAAGGTATCGAAATTTCTGATGCACCCCTGTGGTAAGCTGTTATACCACTTCAGAGCACTCCTCGTAAAGGATTGGGAGAATGCTCTATAAAGCAACTTGTCGTCATCATCGAAATTCATCATAAATTTTTTAAATTGTTCTAAGTGGTTGTCCGGATCTTTACTGCCATCATATTTCTCCATTTTTGTACTATCAAACTTCTTAGGGAGGTTTCCGGACAGAATCTTGGATGACAATGGAGATTGTCTCCAATTCCGGCCACGACTGAAAATGGTATCATCATTGGGAGTTGCAAAGATACCTGGTTCATCATGGAAGGCAAAAGGATCCACCAGCATCCGGTCTACGTGTCCCCGGTTATGAGATGACCCTTTGCCTATATGCCTCGTTAACTTTCCATGCCTATCCATTTTTCTTGAATACTTCTTAATAAACTTTTTTTCTTTTAAGATCGGCCCTCATCACTGCTGGAGGATAAGGACTCTTCAATTTCATCCTCGCCCGAGGAGCTACTAGAAGATTCTGAGTCTGAATCAGAGCTCTCCACTGGCTTGGACCGGTGAGACTTTTTGGAGCTAGCATGAGTCTTCTTCGTACTCACATGAGTCTTTGCAGGCTTATGCTCTCTAGGGTAAGTTTGGTGTGGTTTATTTTCGTTTGAGGGTAAGTTTGTAATTTTTGTTAAAAGTTTTGTGGAGTTTTGAGAGTATTAAATGTTTGGGTAGAATGTAGAGGGAGAATTGAGCTGCCTCGTTGTATTTAATTTTCATTACCCTCATTTAATGTTGGTGGTTGGGTACTTATACCCTTATTTTTGGGCCTCATTGGCTTTCGGGTCGTGTTTAACGGACTCGAGTCGAGTTTAAGGACCCATTAGTTCTAAGTAAGTGAACATGCAGCTTAGTCAAAAAGTGATTATGTTTTAAGTACTTTAGTTCTGTTCGGATAGTTCAATGGATGATGGTGTCCGAACTGCCCTTGTCCGGTAAGGTGGACATTGTCCGAATTGACCCTATCCGGTTCCCTTAAAACGTGGTGACAGAATCCGGACTTATCATTTAGTATTTTAGTTCCAAAATTATATGTAAAATTGGCTGCAAAAATTGAACAATAAATCTCATAATCTATCACAATGGATTTTGTTTTGTTCATCTTTAACAAATATATGTGTGTATGTGTGCGCGTGCGTGCTTGCGTGTGTGTTTGAAATACATTTATTTGAATTAGGGTTTGAAAGATATGAATTTTTGAATACTACAAAACTGAAGTTATGAAAATACGTTCAAATATGTTGCAATAATAAGAAGAAAATAGTTGCGGGAAAAGGACTTTGGTTGCATACTAAGTTTAATTGTATGAATTTTCTTTCGTGTTTTTTGTGTTTTTATAAAATGTTATAATTTTTAAAATATAGGTCAAAAAAACTTTTGAAAAATAAAATTGATACTTTTTTAAGATGAATAAAACTAGATCCATGATTGTTTTTAGTTTTTTAGTTACAAAATTACATTAAAATTTGTTGCAAAATAGAAAACAAATGTCCTCAAATATACCAATCATGGATTTTATTTGTTCTTCTTTAAAAATAGATATACACGTGTTTTGGAATTCTTTTTAAGTTAGAATTTGAAATATATGTTGTTTTGAATATAAAAAAAATTGATGTTGCAGAACTACGTGGAAAGGTGTTGCAATAATAAGAAGAAAAGACTTGCCAAAATATGACTTTTCTATCAATTATTTTTGTTTATTTTTAAATATCATAGGTTTGAAATCATTGTGGAAAAAAAATATTAAAAAATACCATTCGTTTTATTTTTTATTACGAATAAAACTAAATCCATAATATATAATTTGTTTTGTTATAAAATAACGTGTAAATTGGTTACAAAAATAGAATAAGAAAATCTAAATATATTACACATGAATTTCGTATGTTCAGCTTTGAAAAAATTGGATATATGTATTTTGTAGATTTTTTTAAGTTATGATTTGAAAGATACAAACTTTTAAATGTTAAAAAAATTAAAGTAGCGGAAATAGGTGCGAATATGTTGCAAAAATATGAAGAAAATAATTGCGGAAATCAGACTTTAGTTGTGGAATAAGTCTCATACTCTGATTTTTTTCCTCTTGTTATTTGATTTTTTAATAATCTTATATCTTTCAAACCATAGTTCAAAAAAAATATCCAAAAACACCATTTGTTTTTTAAAACAAATAAAATGAAATCCATGAAAGATAGTTTTTTACTTTTTTTAATTACAAAATTTACGTGTAAATTGGTTGCAAAACAAATGTTTAAGTATATCAATCATGGATTAATTTTTTTGTCTCTCAAAACTAGAAATATATATATATATATATATATATATATATATATATATATATATATATATATATTTGTATAAATATACGGAATCTTAAAGACACGGAGTTTTGAATGTTAAAAATGAAGTTGCGGAAATACGTATAAATATGTTGCAAAAATAAGTAAAAAGTAATTGTATAAATAGGACTTAGATAAGGGAATAAGTCTCGTTCTCTGATTTTAATTCCCGTGTTTTTAAAAAATAAAATTCAATATCATTCTAACCTTAGCTCGTAACAAATATCCGAATATATCATTGATTTTGTACTTTTTAAGACGAGCATAACTAAATCCATAAAATATATTTTTCTTTATTTTTTAGTTGTGAAATGACGTGTAAATTGGTTGCAAAAAACATAAATAAAAATCTCCAAAAAAAATCACTCATGCATTTTATTATGTTCGTATTTAAAAATTAGAAATATAAGTGTTTTGGAATTTATTTTAAATTAGAGTTTGAAAGGTATGGAATTGTGGCAATAGCTTTTGCATATAGGTGGGAGTAAGTTGTTTACATGGTTAGTTGGGTAGATTTCGAGGTTTTTTCCAAAGCAAAGGATAAAAAAAAGGCAAATGTGGGATTTGTATAGGTGATGTTGATACTTTTGTTGAATTTGTGGTACAAGATGGCTTGGTTAATGCTCGTTTTACTGGTCCACGATTTACATGTGTAATAATCATTTAAGAGAGGATCAAACTTATTATAGACTTGATAAATCATTTTTGAATCATACTTGGCTCGCTAAAATGCCTAAACTTCACGACTCTTAATTATCTAGAAAGCAATTTGACCATAGTCATTTGTTCATTCAATGTGCTCATATTATTAAAAAGTGTTATAGGTTCACACTTATGTCAATGTGGTCGGAGCACGAATAATTTGTGTACAGTTAAAATTTTATAAGAACAACTTTGTTTTGTGTCCGCAATTATTTTTTTAAAATCACACTCATTAGGCTCCACAAATGTTTGAAAGATTGGAATTGTAATGTTTTGGGGAATGTTTTCAAACAATTGGAAGAAGTTGAATTTAAAATCAAAACTCTAGAGGAGCGTGAGGATGTACTGGGTGATATGGAAGTTGGATCGCTTTGTTCTTGTTGGAACTTGCATACAAATATTTATAGGTGGGAGGAAGCTCTTTTTAGAGATAAATCACGAATGATGTGGTTAAAAGTCGGGGATAAAAACTCTCGAAAAAAATATGGTGCTCTCAAAGAATGACTTAAACTTGTTTTAATGGTGTTATGATCTCGTCCAATTTGGGTAATGAGGGGGCTAAGTTTTACTCCGAATTTTTTGGTCCCTCTATCGTTCAGGGTAACACCTAGGATTTGAACAATTTAATGCTTCATGGGGGTTCTATTTCTGATCAGATCCATACGTAAGATGAAGTTTGGGAAATGGTTAAAAACATAAAGGCCTCAACTTCTCCGGGCCCTAATGGTTTTAATGGTCTTTTTTCATAAATATGATGGTTGGAGTTTGTGTGGTGGCTGCGGTTCAGAAGATTTTTCTGGTTTGAAATGGCCTAAAAATTATACGTCGTCACTTCTTACATTGGCTCCTAAGAAGGAACAACTGTATTTTTTTTAATGATATGGGTCCAATAAGCTTGTGTAACTTCTAATACAATCATTATTTCAGAAAATTTAATTGATAAGTTATCATTTTTGCTCCCTAATGTTATTAGGAAAGAACCGTTAGGTTTCGTTAAAGATAAGAGAATTCATTATTGTATTTCATTAGCTCATGAAACGATACATGATATTGATAAGAAGATAAAAAGGTGCAAATATAATTATGAAACTAAATATGGAGAAATATTATGATCGATTTTCTTAGGATTTCTTATTGCTTCTCTTCAGAATTTTGGTTTCAATAATAAAATCATAGCTATGGTTTCAAGATGCAATAATAATTGTTGGTATACCTTGGGTAAGACAGGGAGATCCAATTTCTTCTTCTGTATTTATCTTGGCATTAGAGATTTTCTCAAGAAGATGGAAAATATTGTTTAAAACTAAAAAGTTCATACCTTACAAGTGTGTCTAATAAAAAATACATGTTTCTCATCTTTGTTATGCAGATGATCTTCTTTAATATTTTATTGGATGATATTCTAATATTAAAGCAACAACGACATTGCTAGAGGCGAATGAAGTGTAAACGGGTCAAAAGATTAGTAACAACAAAAGCTCTATAATATTTTGGCAAATCCATCATTCATCAAAATAAGGAAAACATTATTAGTCTGACTACCATGAAAAGTGGAATTTTCCCAAAACGTTACTTAGGTGCACCTCTGTTCAAAGATCAGGCTAAAATCTCTTATTTCCAACCTCTTGTTGAAAACGTTATAGCTCGCTTGGAAGGTTGGGTTGCTAAAATGCTTTATGCAGCCAGTAATTTGTTCTTATTAACTCAGTTTTGTCCTCAATCCCTATTCATAGTCTCTTGATTATTCTTGTGCCCAAAAATGTTTTGAGATCTCTTGAAAAATCATTAAGAGTTTTCTATGGAGATGTGGTAATAAAAATCAAATTGGATATCATGGGCCATAGTAACAAATCCTAAAAACTAAGGTTGACTGGGTATTACTTATTTGTTTGACACGATGGAAGCTTTGGATTGTAAGATGGCTTAGAAATTCATGAAAGGTGTATACGCTGAATTTATGAGAAGTAAATTAGGAATGTTGAATTTGGAATAGTATTCTGGCATATCTAAACACATGCGCATAATACTTAATCATGTTGATAAAGCGTCTAAATTTTCGACTTGGCGTTTGGGTAAAGGCGATATATCATTTTGGGACTCTCAATGGTTGTGTGATAAATTAAATTGTGACAAAGATAAGTGAACAATCTAAATTACACCAAGTTTGATCACATATTTTTAGCCATTTACATCATGAAGTTTATCACTATCAATCGCGCCTTCGTCTATAATAGAGAAGATACTTAAATATGAACTTTGGGTTCCCATAAGAAGTTTTCTATGCCTTTAATTAAGGATGAACTTTGAAATCTTACAATTCTCATCAATTGTAACAGAATATGGACGTGTGTTCTTCTATCTAAAGTTTTTTTTTATTTGGAAGTTTCTCTATTCGAAACTCCCAACGGTTAATCAAAATATTTCTATGGGAATTCCACTTGTGTCGAAATGTGTATATTGTAAGAATCCACAATACGAGACATTAAATCATCTTTTTTACACAGTGACTTTGCTAATACTTTGTGAGGTTACTTTTCTTATTAATTACAACGCCCGACATTGTCTTTGGTTTTATAATTATTCAGATTTCATTGCGACAAAAATAAAAGTCAATGCCAAATTTTTATGATCACTCGTTCTCTCCCTAGGGTTATTTCTTGGCATGTTTGGAAATGGAGGAATCAATCAAGAAATAATATAGGAAACAATTGGTCAAATCAACATGTGGTAAATTTAATACAAAGAATATTAATTTATATATGTACGGGAATGAAGGTGATTGATACTCCTAATTTTCATTCTGAGAGAATTGTTTCTTTCACTCAAACTACCAATAGATCAACTTCGGAGTAAAATGGTTAAATGGGTGTGATAGATTAAACCTTGAGAAGGAATTTGAAATTTAATTTTAATGGTTCGTACTACAATGGAGAGTGTATTATTGGAGGAATTATACATGATGCCAATAGGGACATGGTTGTTGCTTCTACTTCATTTATAGAAAATATAAATGTTTTATAAGCTGAATGTCGTGCTTTAGTTTTGGGGTTGTAAATTATTTACTCTTTATCTTTGGTTGTTGATTTATTGAATGAGATTCTTAATTTTTTATATTCATGATCTTAGTTTTGGGGCTCAATTTGGGCATGTTGGTAGATAGGCCAATGAAGTTACTTATTGGTTTGCTAAATGGGGACATAGAGTCAGTGAGGATATGGTCATTTTTTTAATTGATGATATTGAGCTAAAAACCGTATATGGAATGATTCTTGGGGTTTAGGATCTTACAAATGACTATCAATAACTTATCGTAAAAATGAAAAATAATTTTATATGAATGTAGGATTTATCCATATCCAAACAGGGTATTCAGACATTGTTTGTTTTCATTTCTATCAAATTTTCCAGATATATAAAAATTCAAATTCAATAACTTAAATATATAAACTGAAACAATGAAATAAAAATGGCGAAACAAAACTCACCATCTAAAAACTCATTTCATACACTGAATCTCCCGAATGAATTATCTAACAATATATAATTTATTTTTGAGCTAATAACCAATAAATACCCAACAAAGTATCTCATTATCATCTAATTTCTAAAATTGATAATCTACCAATAATTATCTTGACGAAAGATATAAACCAAAAATAACTCTCTAGTCTTGTTATGAACCAATTATTTTTTAAGTTTGTATATATCAAACTGTAACTTGTAAAAAGAAATTCCAAAGTACCATCGGCGTAAATCCATGGATGATATTTTGTTACTTTTTCTCAATATGAACAAAATTAAATTCATGGATGACATAATTAGGTCAACGGTACTTTCAACTTTTTTTTTCATGCTCCACTTTTTAAAATATACAAAAACAATTTAAAAATAAATATAAAAAACAATTAGAGAGAGAATTCATGGTTCAATAAACGAATAGAGGGTTACGTGGGTTGGTGATGAAACATACGTATTTAAATCGTTATGGAATTTATTAAGTATTAAATGAGCATTGAGTTTAATATTTGGATAGTGGAAGCTCAGTTGTGATACACTAGGTATTGAATGACAATTTAAATTAATATTGAATAAATTTAAATATAATACCTCTTATCTTCGTATAAAAAATATATAAACTAATATACAACTACAAATAATATAAATAAATGTGTGAATCTTTGAGTAAGGTAACTCATTGTTATATGCTCAAGGCATAAAACAAAAGTCTGAGTTCGACAAAAGAAACACATGAGCAATGTCAAAATCAATAAAGAAAGAATTATATCAACATCCAATTCGACTACAGTGTTAAAGAAAATCTACACAAGAAATCAAAGCAAACACATGTAAAAACATTACCGAAAGAGAAACCTAACCAGTCAACTATTGAGGGATTTTATGGTGTTCCTCGTGACTTCAATATAACTCATTGGGATAATAGGCACATTCTACTAAAATACGACATATTGGAAGATCAGAAAAGATTTGGAGAGGAAATGTTTGTCAAATTGAAGATACGAGTATGAGAATCATAAAATGGCATTAATATTTTAACACAAACATAGAAAATCCAATTACCTAGTTTAGATTTTTCTACCAAATATGCTCGAGTTCATGTTTGATGAATGTGTAATTAGTTGGATCAACTATAGGGAATCCCCTTATAGTTTGGGTCCCAACAAGAAACAAAGTAAGAAACAATGGCTTCAAAGTGTGGCTTGAATTGGACATATCTCAAGATCTTTTCACCAAAGATTGGATAGGCTTTGGTGAACCCGATGGGTACTGGGAGGATATAGTTTATAAAAAAATTCCCTTCTGTTGTTCTAAGTGCTACCATATAGGTCACCAACACAAAAACTTCATAAAACTAAACAATAACAAATGAAATGACTAGAGTGATTATCTAAGAAAAGTTTTTTATGACTTTAATCAAGAAAAGGTTGTGATACCGAAGTTAAAATAAACCATTGTAAAGGGAATATCTCAGATAGTCAATCATAAAGCAGGGATCAAGAGAACTCAAAAACAAAAACAAAATGAAAAGAATCAGATATATTAAATTCATATATCAGCACGAAAAGAGAAGGATATTATGATTCAAAAAAATATTCAAGCAACGGGAAACACATCTCAGAAGATTCACACAACTCCGACAACGCAAGCAGAAATCTTTTGTCTTCAAGGAAAAAACATATACACAAACAAACATAAAGACTCGGATGTTTCAAATCATTACAGATTATTGAAACAAGTATTTTATTTTTAGATAAAAAGCAAAATACGAGTCCTAATAGTGAAAACGATCCGCCAGTCCTTAATAGAATAGGCTTCCTGCTTATCCCAAGATGACAACGTTGAAGTTAGTAAAGATATAAAAGAACCATGAACATAAAAAACAATTAAAGGTCAACATTAAAATTTCAAGAGCAACCATTCAAGCAACAATGACGTACCAAATAAAAACATCCATCAAGCATGATCAATTTAACATACAAAATAAATTTAGAAAAAGTTGAAAATGAATCAGATCCTGATTTTATAAATTCTCAGATTCAAAAGCAATTTAACATCAACAAAGATCCATCAAAACAGGAAAACATAAATCAGTGGAAAAATTACTTTATATTTCCGTTAAAAAAACTACTAGATTTCATGCTAAAAACAATTCGCAGACAAATGAAAAGAAAATTGAAATCCATAGTAAAAAATCTGAAATGGTGTTAAGGATCTACCTCAATGATTGATTAAGGGTGCTGCCGGCGTTCTAGTGACAGCCACACCGGCAGTAGAAGAAGAACGAAGAAGAAGAGAAGTCAGCTAGGGTTTTGAATCCCTAAGTGAACTGACTTCTCTTCCATTGTGAGTTGTTGGTTGGGCTGAACTCAAGGGCCCATCGGGTCACTCACTGGACAAGGTCCATGACCCACTGTTGGTCACTCTCTCTAATATATCACACGTAGTTATGTTATGCTGGTCCTAGTGACACCCTTGTACAAAATTCAGCATCTAACATTACTCTATTATTTACAAGTTTCCCACTGTAACAATAAAGATTCCTTCACAGCCTGTACCAACTACCTATATATATGGTAGTGCTGTGAAGGTACAATTATGAAAAGAAAAATAGAATCAAATAAATTTTTTTGTTACAGAGCTCTCCATCTTCTTCCTTCTCCATAGCTGCTAGTTTTATCTTGGTATCAGAGCTATCCAAGCCTTCAATGCCCAACATTGATTCACCACCCTTGAGCAGTGACTCACTTGGGTCAGTGCTCCCCAACAGCTTCTCCAGCAGCCAAAAGAACCTGAATCTGCACACAATGAACACCAACAATAATCACAACATCAGATTGGATAGAAACAACTATTTGCTTTGGAGAACTATGGTATTACCTATAGTCAAAGGGAAAAAACTTGGAAGCTACATTATAGGAGACAAATCCTGTCCAGTCAGGTTCATCACTGACTCAGAAGGAAATGTTGTTGAAAGACATGATTATGAGGACTGGTTTGCTAAAGATCAACTACTCTTGGGCTGGCTTTATTCAACCATGAGCCCAGAGGTAGCTGCTTAGCTAATGGAAGAGCAGACTTCGAAAGATCTCTGGGAAGCAGCAAGCAAACTCTCTGGCTCTCAAACAAGAGCCAGAATTACATACTTTAAGTCTGAGTTTCAAAGAACTCGTAAAGTTAATTTGTCAATGTTTGAGTATCTCAACAAGATGAAATCTATTTCTGATAACCTAATGCTTGCTGGTTGTGGTGTATCAATGGATGATCTGGTCACCCAAGTCCTTGCTGGGTTGGACTCAGACTACACACCTATTGTGGTTAGTCTGAGAGACAAAGAGGACCTGTCTTGGTTGGACCTTCAAACTAGTCTTCTCACATTTGAGAGCAGACTTGAGCAACTATCAAATCGACAAAGCAGTGTGTCTAACCTGACTCTAGCATCTGCCAACTTCACTCAAAAGACTGATTTCAAACAACAGCAAAACAATATCAACTCACGAGGTTTCTATGGTGGTAGTAGAGGACAAAACAGAGGGTTTAGAGGAAGATCTAGCTATTCAAGCAACAACAGAAGCAGGGGGTCACTACTACAAAGGCAGAGGTTGTAGATTTTCTCAAAACAAGCCTACTTGTCAAATCTGTAGTAGATATGGTCATTCTGCCCCTGTTTGCTACTATAGAGATGACCCCTCTGTTATGGGTTCTACACCTACTGATCAAGCTAAGAGTGACACTGAACAAGCAGCATACATCACTACTTAAGACAACACTGGTGATACTGCTTGGTTTGCTGACAGTGGAGCAAGCCATCATGTCACAGTCAATTCAGGTTTACTGACTCAGAAGTCAGAGTATTCAGGTAATAAGGGAGTGCTAGTTGGTAGTGGTCAAAGGTTGTCTATTAAACATATTGGGAGTGCCAATCTACAATCATTAACCAAAACACCTATTTCCTTATCTAATGTCCTACATGTTCCTTCAATAAACAAGAATCTAGTCTCTGTTTCTCAACTTACTAATAGCAATAATGTTTTTGTTGAATTTTATGATGGTGTTTGCTTTGTGAAGGACAAGGTAACAAGGACTACTCTTCTCAGAGGGACATCTGAGAATGGGCTCTACAGGTTGGAGAGCTACCCTAAGTTACAAGCAAACAAGGCTATATATAGTTCACCACTAGTCTATGTTACTGAGTCTCAATCTGTTATTTCTAATTCCCTAAAGGATGGATGACATAGGAAGCTTGGCCATCCACCACTAAACACTCTAAATCATGTGCTGAAAACTTGTAATCTGAAGAACATTGAGGAAAATACATTGACTTTTTGTGAGGCTTGCCAGTTGGGCAAGTCTCACAGTTTACCCTTTCCTTTATCCAATTCTCATGCTAGTAACATCTTAGACCTCATACACACTGATGTATGGGGTCCTTATCCTGTCCCATCTACAGAGGGTTATAGATTCTATGTGATTTTTCTTGATGACCACTCAAGATATACCTGGTTCTATCCTATCAAAACTAAAAGTCAGGTCTTTATTGTCTTTCAAAACTTCAAAAATCTTGTTGAAAAGCAATTTGAAAGGTCTATCAAGGTGGTACAAAGTGATTGGGATGGAGAGTTTAGACCACTTCTCTCTTTAGCTCAAGAACAAGGTTTAATCCTTAGGAGGTCATGCCCTTACACATCAGCCCAAAATGGAAGGGCTGAGCGCAAGCACAGACACCTAGTTGAGACTGGGTTGACATTGCTAGCTCAGTCCTCTTTACCCTACAAATACTGGTCTCACTCTTTTGACACTGCTGCCTATCTGATCAACAAACTACCTACCCCTATTCTATCCAAAAAGTCTCCCTATGAAGTTATGTTTCATAAAACACCTAACTATCTTACTCTCAAAACATTTGGCTGTGCTTGCTATCCCTGTCTAAGGCCATACCAGTCACATAAATTCCAATTTCATTCAGTTAAATGTGTCTTTCTTGGATACAGTCAGTATCACAAGGGGTATATTTGTTTAGGTTCAAATGGGAGGACATACATCTCTAGGAGTGTAGTTTTTAATGAAACTGAGTTTCCTTTTTCTCAGGGTTTCCCTTATTGTCAACAGACTGAATCTGTTCCCAATTACTCTTATGACTCTTGCCTTCCCAGTTTGCCAAGTTTTCTTGCAACTAATGGTGACTCTCTACCTACAGCTATATCAGGTGCTCTCTCTAGTCAGACATCTCATCTGTCCCTAATCCTACTCAAGGTAACTCTCTCTCTCTCCAACTAACCAGACTTTTTCTACACACTTACAATTTGTCTCACCTAGTCAGTCCAATTTAAAGTCTACTTATTGTCATACATTGACCAACCAACAAATGACCCATTCCCCTTCTACTTATCATCCTGACAATAGTAAGATCCCACACACATATCAGTACCTTAACCCTAATCTTTCTGTCTGCCTACCCATTTCCTCTACTACACCTACACAGTCTCTTCCTCTCAAACACAAAACTCACACCATGAACACTAGGTCTCAGGATGGTACACTCAAACCTCAAAACCCTTATGTTGGACACTTAACCACTACTGCTATGTCTACTCTTGAACCTACCAGGTACTCTGAAGCTGTCTCTAATCCTGATTGGGTATCTGCTATCCATACTGAATACAAAGCTCTTATGGCTAACAAGACCCGGTCTTTGGTCCCATGGTCCCCTGATCTAAACATTGTTGGGTGCAAATAGGTTTTCAAGTTAAATCATAATTTGGATGGGTCTGTTCAAAGGCATAAGGCCAGGTTGGTAGCTAAAGGGTTTCATCAAACCCCTGACATTGATTTTTCTGAAACATTTAGTCCAGTCATAAAACGTTCTACTGTCATACTCGTTTTGGCTCTTCCTGTATCTAAAGACTGGGAGGTACGTCAACTTGAGATTAATAATGCCTTTCTTAATGGTTTTCTCACTGAGGATGTCTACATGACTCAACCTGAGGGCTTTCAAGACTCTGTGCATCCTACTTATGTGTGTAAATTGCACAAAGCCTTGTATGGGCTGAAGCAGGCACCAAGGGCATGGTACTCTAGGCTTAGAGATACTCTTCTGAGTTGGGGCTTTACCAACTCTAGGGCTGACTGCTCGTTATTCTACTATGTGTCCAAGACTACTAATGTTCTTATCCTAGTCTACGTTGACGACATTCTGGTCACAGGGTCATAAACAGACTGTCTGACACAGTTCATTCACAAGCTTAATGCTCTATTTTCCCTCAAAGATATGGGGCCACTTCACCTCTTCTTAGGCATCGAGGCGTATCGTGACCCCACTGGAATCTACCTAACTCAGCATCAGTATATAGTAAACTTACTTGCTGCTCAAGGGTTGCCCTTCTCCAAGCCCTGTCCTACACCCATGGCTGCTGGTGTCCATCTGTCTAGCTCCTCTGGCACTCCTCTCACTGATCCTACACAATAAGAAGCCTGTTAGGAGCGCTTCAGTATCTCACCCACACAAGGCCTGACATTGCCTTTGCAGTGAACAAATTAAGTCAGTATCAACAGAATCCACACACAACTCACTGGCAATCTCTAAAGAGAGTTTTGAGGTACTTATCTGGCTCCAGGTGGCTTGGCCTTCACATTAAGCCTTGTAGTCACCTCCAGCTCCATGGTTTCTCTGATGCCGACTGGGCTTCCTCTCCAGATGACAGACGTAGCATTGGCGCCTACTGTGTCTACTTGGGCGATTCTTTAATTTCCTGGTCTTCGAAGAAACAAAATGTTGTGGCTCGTTCGTCAACCTAATCGGAGTACAGGGCTCTTGCAAATCTATCGTCTGAACTGATGTGGTTGCGATCAGTCCTTTCAGAAATCAAGCTTCCACCGTCTCCACCGTCGATTCTCTGGTGCGATAATCTCGGGGCAAGCTCCATTGCTTTCAATCCGGTGTTTCACGCACGAACGAAGCACATCGAGCTGGATGTGCACTTCGTTCGTGATCAAGTTCTCCAGGGTCACCTTCAAATCCGCTACGTTCCTTCCCACGATCAGCTCGCCGACTATCTGACTAAGCCTCTCACTCATGCACGTTTTCTCTTCTTGCGAGACAAACTCGGTCTCTCGGATTCGCCCCTTCGTTTGCGGGGGGATGTTAAGGATCTACCTCAACGATTGATTAAGGGTGCTGCCGGCGTTCTAGTGACAGCCACACCGGCAGTAGAAGAAGAACGAAGAAGAAGAGAAGTCAGCTAGGGTTCTGAATCCCTAAGTGAACTGAATTCTCTTCACTTGTGAGTTGTTGGTTGGGCTGAACTCAAGGGCCCATCGGGTCACTCACTGGACAAGGTCCATGACCCACTGCTGGTCACTCTCTCTAATATATCACACGTAGTTATGTTATGCTGGTCCTAGTGACACCCTTGTACAAAATTCAGCATCTAACATTACTCTATTATTTACAAGTTTGCCACTGTAACAATAAAGATTCCTTCACAACATGTACCAACTACCTATATATATGGTAACCTATATATATGGTAATGCTGTGAAGGAACAATTATGAAAAGAAAAAGCAGAAAGAATAAAAAAATTTGTTACAGAGCTCTCCCTCTTCTTCCTTCTCCATAGCTGCTAGTTTTATCTAATGGTTTACGAAAAAGCCTGATTTTCACATAATTAGTTGCCTTTAGACTTATATTAGCTTTTGATTTTTTTAAGCTCGAGCAAAGAAATCAATACATATTCAAAAATAATTTGCATGCGGAAAACGGTAGCTGGATATAGGTGGTTTCTGGAGTCGTGAAGAAGCGGATGGAAACTAGGGTCATTTCGAAGATTTGAGACGTCAAAATGAATGATTTAAAATATAATAAAGATATGAACCAGGATCTTTATTCTAAAACCTAGATCAATGCTTGCCCATTTGCAATCTCTTTGTACCGGTCAGAGTCCATTTGTATCAGTCCAACAAATTGATGGAATAAAGTTTCCATTATAGCGTTAATATATATATAAACATGGCCTAATAGGCTTACATGGTCATGGACCGATTAGTTATTGCAAGAAAAGAGGAAGGCAATTTGCCAAAATAGAAAATAAAAAGCTGTTTGTTTTATTATAATTATGTGAAATAAAATAAAATTATGGACTAAAAACCATCACTAGTTTTTGGAATTAGTCTCTTATTATAATAAGAGTAAGTCTTATATTTATTTGATAATGGTCATTCTTGTTGGTCTTCTGCGGTCATTGAGACGGATCACATATGTAAAAATAAAACCAACTAAAATAACCACCAATACAATAAGAGTTTCTGTATTAAGTTAAAAACTTACCTTATTATGTGAGGGTAAAGGGAGCTTTAACAAACAACAAGAACTAAATAACAAGCCATTAGTGATTACATCACCAAGACTATCCACTTGATCATAAAACATAAAAAGATCTACTTATTTCAACTTAAGCATCTGATGAGTCCACCAATAAACTAGTCTAGTACTAGTACTTCACTCACCACTCATCTCTCTTCAAATCGACTTCAATAACCAGTCTATATTTATATCCAAATTCAACCCACTCCTATTCTGTCGATCAACCTCCAACCCTAAACTTCTCATCCTTACCTGACGATAGATTTTCGCAGCCAAAAGCTGTACTGACTGCTTTGAATCCAGTATCTGAATCACCTTGGTCATGGTGTTCTTCCTCAAATTATCCATGCTTATCACCACGTCCGTCAACATGGATATCAGAGTTTGGATCATATAGTCATCATCCATGTCCATGGCCCTGTTGTTATCGGTCAACATGGATATCAGAGTTTGGATCATATAGTCATCACTCACGTCGCTGACCCCGTTGTTATGTATCCTCTTCACTTTCGCAATTAATTTGTATCCGGATATACTCTTCTGCAGATCTCGAACCTGATCCTTGGCATGCCCCTCCAACTGCTTGGTGGTTTCTTTAAGGAGACAGATCTTATTCCTCTGATCGTCGGTTAGATCGGTGACAGATTTATTAGTGAGATGTACATCGAGTGTGGGCTTCCAATCGGAGACCGAGAAGCCAGCGAGCTCTACAGATGTAAACCATGTCGGTTTCAAAACCTGAAATACGTCACGGTGAATTTGGTGTTTTTTTTCTTCGTAGTATTGGCTATAATGAGCCAAAACACGGTCGATTAGAATCTTCAGATCGGATTCATCCAAGTCGTTATACGACTGTATTCCCTGTCGCTCGTTGTCGCAGTGTTGCAGTCCAACGAACCACTCATCCACAAAGCTATGGAAAGGGGAATTTTGGATTGCTCCGTCGGACGCCATTGTTGGTTAGGAATAAAGTGAAAGAGAAAGCGATTTGTATTGTATCGAAAGAGAGGAAATGGATAGTGGTAGAGATGACAAATTATTCAGCTACATGTCCTTAATTTATAATAAAACCGTAAGAGGGGTAAAAGACCAAAATAGAGCCGTGGGAAAGAAAAATTACAACTTTAGAAATCAATTAAAATATTATAAATGACCAGCTACGACAATAACATTAGAAATCAATTAATATATGTTAAATGACAACTATAACATTATCAACTAATTAATATATTGTATACGATAAGCTACGAATATAGCATTAGGGTCTAGTACCTAAAAAATAAGATGTTATTAATAAATACGCGAACTATAAATTATAAATAAAAAAATTCAAATATTTAATATTTTTATTTTATAAATAATTTCTAAAAATTCAATGTTATTAATAGATATTTAGACCATTAAAAACGACACGGATATGTTTTAATTATTATAATAGTTTCTTTCATATAAAATATAATTAATTTTTTTATTCTCAATACGACACAAATATATCTCATATCACCCCTTTCTCTAACAGCCTCAAAATTCAGATTTTAATCTTTTTAATCTGAAGCTTCTATCTATCCAAAACAAAAGCTTCAAAATCGATTTTAACACGGATTTGAACCTCTCACACCTCTTCAAACCTAGAGATCTTTCGAAAATCAACCTCTCACCTATCTCTAAACCGAGATATCAAACGGAAAGCAACGAGATGATTTTCTTCTTCGGTACGTAACTTATATAGTGTACGATGGGTTAATTAACTGATGCATTAGTAGTTGCATTGGTATTTTATGTTGTAGTTGTAAATAAGCTAGGTATCACATATATTTGTAAATAAGCTAGATATCACATCTAGTTGTAAATAAGCTTGATATGTCATGATGTAGTTTTATTAGTCTCGCATGTAGTGTTCAATATAGTCTCTCATGTATATAACACTTATTGATTATCGTTGTGTTGTATTTTATATGATAGAGTATAAATATTTATTATTAGTAGAGGGATCAAGGTGTAAAGGATGTGGTTATCTTGTTGATCCTCTATCTAGGCTCTACATTGTTCTATTCAGAATCATGGGATGTGTTGGGTAAAAAAACTATCGTTTATGTTAAAGACCTTGAAAGAAATAAACAACCACGATTGGTCTCGAGGAATCAGTGAGAAGTTACTTGAGTCATTTCTTACTTGTTTACGAAATAAACCTAATATAGTTAGTGGATGTGTTTATCTTTTAACGGTTAGTATCTTGTTCTATAATTAAACTTAAAAAAATAGTTGTAATCCTTCTAATACGTTTTTTCGTGTAGTCATTCATCATGGAGCACACAACTATTGCAAAAGATGAATTTAAGAAAAACATGATTCCAAGATACTACAAAGGATTGATATCAAAAAATAAATAGACTTGGATTTGATTGAAAAGATGAAGACTATCAAAAATGAAATGGTATATGTTATAAGACTAATGTTACACTAGTATCAGATATATGATCAATATATCATCTAGCCACTTCACATTATATAGATCTCGTATTTTGCATGTATTGTTTACCTACTCTCGCGTCTTTATTGTAATGTTTACACGGTCTCACATCTTTATTGTAATATTTTTGTTGTCTTTCATCTTTTATTGTAATGTTTATCTGATCTCACATATTTAATATAACGTTGTGTGGTCTCACATCTTTAATGTAATGTCTACCGTGTCTCACACTTCTATGTAATGTTTACATTTTGCCGCATGTCTCACATCTATATGCATTGTTTTGCATATATCTTCAAATTAACATGTTTAGCTTTTTATAGGTTTGGGAACAATTGTGGAAATACAAGCATTTGGTGGGGATAAAAATTTTAGGCATGATATAAAAGATGATCAACTTGGAAACCGAGATCTTGTACCAAATACAACGAATCGTATGCAAAATAATATGAGATTATATCCATTGCAAATAAACCACTAGAAGAGAAAGCAAACAAATACTTAATAAATTAGGGTTCTTTAGAGATGACAATGAAAATGAGGCCAATGACGAAGATGATACCGCCCTTGGCAAATTCATCATTAAAAATGAACATTCCAACCAAATCCAAGAACACTAAACCACCGCCAAGAATAATACTTCAACCAAATTTAAGAAAACTTTAACCATCTTCAAGAGGAATTCTCTTTTTGAGTTACTCTAATGTAAGGTACGTATGTTTACGTACAATTTCTCATTGGATGAAAAATGTATATCAGTACGTCTGAATAAGGAAAGGAATTTGGTGGAAAGAGAAAAAATAATTATAAGTATATATTTAGATATTCATGTTGAATGTTCCATCGGTTTCTTATTTGACATATCGTATTTTTCATCAATGATAGTCTCCCATCTAACTATTAAAGTAGTATAAATCGTGTCTACTCTTGAATGTTCCAACATCGTTAGTCTCATATCTAGTTATTAAATCAATATTAAAAATCATGCCAGTCTTGCATGTTCCATTAATGTTAGTCTCCATTCAAACTATTAAATCAGTATGAACATGTCTCGTGTTGATTATGTCCGACCTATAAAAAATGACTACACTTTATATTTTGGGTTGGTATTTATGTCATAAAATTAATATGTTTCTTCTTACACCTTCCAACTCATCTTTTCAAGTTATGAGACATAATTTTAACCTTCACCAAAATTAGTTAAAGGTTGTATGCCAAAAGAGTAAGTTGACCAATAATAGTTGACGTTATAAAATTGCTCAACATATCTTATTTTATTGTTCTTCTTGAATCTTATGTATTAAAACAAAATCATGAGAACATGGAAATCAATCTTGTTGTCAAGCACCACAAGAACATTTAAAATCTAGTAAATCAACAATCACAATAGGCTCTAAAAAACTCTATATATCGTTATCGAATACTTAAGAAGTAGCCATAAATGATCTTCTTCAACATTCACATTAAGATGATTTTTATAATCAAGAGATAATATACTACTGCAACATAGCCGCTCCACATAATATTGATACGAAAAATCGCAAGTGTAAAATTTTCGTTGTAGTTATAGAGTATTTAACTCTAAATGTCGAACCTAGGCGAGGAATTGTTTTTTGGCTAGATCTAAAATAAAAAATCTACTTAATAAAATAAAATAAATGGAAAGTAATTAAAATTTAATTACAAAAAAATAAAATAAAATAAAATTAAAACTAAGAACAAATAATAAAATTTAGATTTGAATATCAAAAGTTGATGTTTAATAAACAAAATAAAAACACTTAAGAAAATTGAAAGAGACTTATATTAACAACTCTATAGTTAATTAATTATTTATAAATAATTTGTATGGTTCTAATCTAATTTATATAATTTAAATTAAACTTATATTTCTTAAAATCATATTCTCTTTCAGGCTGTTACGATTATCTTTCGATCTCTTGTCCTCTACCTTATACAATTGGGTCATAAAACCTAAGAATCTAGTCCAAATTTCAATAGGTCATGATTGTATCCTACTATTCATTTAGCCTAGTGGCATTGATATAGTTCAGATGTAGACTTTACCTCTCGGTCTCAATCATAAGTCTATTATCGTGAAATTAAACACGTAAGTAATTCCAAGCGTTAAAATTAATATCAATGCTAAATGATATAAATAAAATAAACACGTAAGTAATTCCGATCAGAACCAGGTATATTTAGTGATTCTTGTGAAATCTATCATTTTAGCGAGGGGTGTAATTGGAGGGAATCCTCGTTATCAACAAATATTTTATCGAGACACCTCCCTAGACGTCTTGATGTATCCAAAATGGAGAAGTAAGATGGGAGTAAAGATTTGGATAATCTCTTAGAGAAGTTCCAAAAATTTGTTATGAGTTTTCATAATGATGATAAGATATTGTATCGAGTGTTTTCTCAAACTTTCAAAGACAATACTTTGAAAGGGTACAACAGGCTTCCAAAGGGGTCAATTATATATATATATATATATATATATATATATATATTCTGGATGGATTTTTGAAGGTAAATTATGGAAAGCAAGGAGCGTTAGCTCATTTGTAATATAAAAAATGGTTTGGCTGATTGTTACAAACAGGTGGCTATAGCATCTCTCAGACAATGCTTGTTGTCTAGAGATTTGACGGATACGATTAGTAAAAAGAAAGAATAGACTTTGGGTGGTTTGTTAAACCAAGCCGGAAAGTAAATTACCATACAAGAAACTAAATTGTTAAGGAAACCTCTCGTAATCACATCACATCTACATACTGGTGGTTAGCTCAAGTATCTAGCCGATCAACGTCAAATCAATCTTAATAATCCAGACCAAGAGGAAACAAATGGGTTCAACCTAGGTATTTTTCCGAACTAAGTAAAAATGTTGCAATAATTTATGATATCGCCAAAAGTCATGTACAATTCCGAAGTATTTTGCATGTCTAAACCCCAAAAGAAAACTAAAATACTCGTCTTTGTAGATATCATAAATATATGAAACATTACTCAAATATTGTATAACCTCAAAACAAAAAATTCAGATGTTGATTTGAAATAGGAAATTGATAACTTTTGTCAAAACACAATGAGTGAATAGATCTGGGCCTAACACTTGCATAAAGCAAACTTCTTTGCCCGCTATTCGAAGGCTAACTATAGAAGCTCATAAAGTAGAACTCATTATGGTGATTAAGGAGAAGTTCAATGTGGATTCAGAATATTTGGATCTAGATCCGGATCGAAGTTGTGTGAATATGATAAGTGAAGGCAGTGGAATGGTTTCTAGGTTATGTCAATCCTTCGAATCATTAACAATATTTAGGGGAGATATGATGACAACACCTTCATGATGTTCCAGAAAGAGTAACGTAAATAGTTTAGATGATCAATTAGAAGGGAAAATGTTAATTCATTTATATCAAGACCGTACATCATTTATAGATTTTGATGAAGATGATTGATATAGACAGCCCAACTAACGTATTATTTTTGTATTCTTATAGCAAATGAAAAACGTACATGTTATTCAACATTTGAAAGAGTGATATTTCTTGGCAAATGGCCATTTAAGAAAACTATCAGAGTGTTGTTTATGGTGGTAAATTTCTCACCTCTTATAATGATATTCTGGGAAGGTCTTGGCTTTCAAGGATGCATGTCGTTGCATCAACCATTCATCAATACATGAAATATGCTATTGGAGGCAAAGTCAAAGCAGTTTGGAGTAGTAAGAAAGTAGCAAGAAAGTGCTACGTTATTACACTTGCCCTAAGATATCTTGACTCTATAGCTGTTAAACAAGAATACTAATTACTAAAGTGCTCGTGGATTATGACCATATAGATCATCTGAGGGAGACTTTTGGTGCAATTATTCTCATTGAGTAGTTGGAAATTCATAGATTGATCAATGTGAAAAATGCTAGGGTTGGCTCTAAGTTAACATTGAAGTTAAAATAATATTTGTTGATATTTGTATCCAAGCATTAACATGTGTTGTCCTGGTGTACAAAATATATAAAGGTGTACCAGGCAGTATTATATGTAACAATTTATAAGTATGATCAAACACAGGCCCTCTAATTCAAACAAGAAGATAATTTTCTAAAAATAGAATTCTGAAGAAATTTAAAAATAAGTGGATCAATTAACAAAAGTAGGTCATATAAGCGAATCTCAATACCTATTATGGACAACACACCCAATGGTGGTAAAGAAGAAAAATGGCAAATGTCAATTGTGTAATGATTTTGCCGATCTCAATAAGGCTTGTCGTAAAGATCCATTTATGGTGCCTCAGATAGACCAGTTGGCAGATTCCACCTCTGGAAACAAATTATTATATTTTGGGGATGCTTTTGCTGGTTACAACAAGATCCAAATGGATCTGAATGATCAAAAGCATACTAAGTTAACTACCGATTTGGGGTACATTGTTACAAGGTGATGCCTTTTAGTTTAAAAAATATTGGGGCTACTTATCAATGTTTAATGAACAAGGCATTTGCTAGCTAGATTGGCCTAAATGTAGAGGTATATATTTATGATATGATGGTGAAAAGTGTAAAGGAGGAAGATTATGTGTCTGATCTCAAATAAACTTTCTACAACTTTGAAGCCATTAATTTAAAATTGAATCGAGAGAAGTGTACTTTTGGTATGTGATCCCACATTTTTTAGATTATATCATCAGTGGAAAAAGGATTCAAGTAGATCTAGCACAGTTAGATGCGTTATTAACCATAGACCTCTTACATTCAAAAAAGAATTCCAAATGTTAAGTGGAAGATTGGCAGCCTTGAATCAATTTGTGTCAAGATCATTAGATAAATGTGCACAGTTCTTTCAAGTATTAAAAATGAAAAATGAATTTAATTGGTCTCAAAACTATGTCAAAAAATTTATCAGAATAAAGAAGCATTTATCTTGTCCCAAAAATTGTTTAAACCAATAGAAGGAGAAAGACTTTACGTATACTTGGCTGTCTCGGATCATGTTGTAAGTGCAGTATTTTTTCGGAGGTTAGTAATTACCTTCATCTGATATATTACATTAGTAAGAATTTATTAAATATGTAAAAAAGATATCTAAAGTTAGAAAAGTTAGTTTTAGCCTTGATAATATCAACCAAAAAAATCAGGCCCGAGTTTCAAGCACACTCTATTACGGTTTGAACTTATTTTCTATTAAAAAGTATTCTGCAAAGTCCAGATATATCGGGTCGAATGAAAAAATGGTCTGTCAAATTAGAGGATTATGATATTGATTTTTCCCTCAAACAACAATAAAGGCACAAGCTGTAGCAGATTTCTTATGTGAACTCTATTCTGATCGGGCTTATATGGAAACCCCTACCATTAAACTAGAAAAAAGAATAGATAGTTTGGATAGATGGTGGATCCAACATGTTGGGATATGGGGTAGAAATTTATTTAATTTTCCCATTTGGGGATTTAATGTATCAAGACATCCGCTTTGGTTTCAAGGATTCTAATAATGAAACCAAATATTAAGCAGCAATCGCTGGCCTAAGCCTTGCTCAGATAAATTCTGTGACTTTAATAACTCACATAATTTTCCTTATTTGACCAGATGTCTCAAAGGGAAAATCTTAACTAAGATCTTTGTTAACTTCTTTCATGACTTTCGGTTGCGATCCGGATGGTCTGATAGATTGTATGCTAGCATCATATTCTGTAACAAATTGGTTTTTATTGAGGTTTGGTGGAGAGGGAGAATTAGTTAATATTAATGGTTTCATAACAAATTTAGCTTTACATTTTATTATCTAGTCACTCTGAATGGGGCGAAATTCTCTGAATCTGATAACATAGTCTTAAATGTTGTGCATTGTGACTCTTTGAGATTGTGGTGGCCTGTAAGATCCCTTGTGTGAAGTAAAATTTTAAGAAGTTGTAAACGGGTCTGAGGGAATGTTGCGAGTGTAAGGATAAAGACCACTGTAATTGATGACTTGAGTAATGAAAACTGGAGGTGAAGAGATAGGTAGTACAAAAACGATTCTAGCTTTCTTTATCTCTTTATCAAACTCAGGTAAGTTCAACTAACCGATTTTTATTAGAGCGGTTCTAGCAATAAACATACAAGCACCAGAACCTTTGATTTTTTCTTTCTTATGTAATGATTTTTCTCTTTCTAAAGGTATGTAAAACAGAAAACATGAGGAGTTGATTACCCTACTAATGAGTACTTGAGAGCCCTACTAATAACGTTTTAGCATTCTTGAGTAACCTAAAAATAAGGTGAAAGCGCTGCCACTAAGAAAATCTATAGGGAAGCGAAAATGTCACTAGGGAAATGTAAACATTGCTCATTTATTGACTTAATTTACCTAGGAATGAACAAATTCGACGTCCAATGAACAGTTGACACGTGTCTAAAAATACAAGTGATAAAAATGGTAACTTTTTCAGCTTTGAAATAGGTTCGAATGTGCTCATTACTTAAGAGAAAATGATGAAAACAACGATTTGGAAATTTAAGATTAATTTGATTCAAATAATCATTTATTGCTCCTCTACATAAATCTTTGAGATCACTAAGGGGGCTGTATGATATGGTCATATATGTTTTGAAGTGACTCCTCAAAGGTTTGCGAATGATTCGAAAGGTATTTTAGACCTAAAATAAAGAAGATATTTTTTACCTTTTGACTCAGGTGTATGTAGTCTGACTTAGCTTAAAAGAGTGTTCACATTAATGGGATGCTAAGATTTTAAGCCATGACCCAACCCATGACCCAAAATACACTATAAATACCATATAGACGTCATTAATGAGGTGTACAGAGTATTAAATACGTTAATAAATAAGCTAGTGTATTAGCTTAAAAGAGTATTCACCTTAAAAATAATATGCTTAATGTTGGGCATCTAATTAAGAAGGGCTATTCTATTCAATATCGTGACATGTTATGTCACTTATCATTGAATATTGAGGTTGTTTCTAAAGTTGATATGATAGGAAATAATCTTTTCTCACTCCCGCTTCAAAATCCGTATATGTCCTGCTTGATTAGTTCTTATGAAGCAGTTGCAAAGTTATGACATGATCGATATGGACAATTGAATTATAGAATCTAGAGATGCTTTCAAGAAATATAATGATCATGGGTTTACCAAAAATTAGTTGTCTCGATGATGTATGTGAAGCTCGTCAGTTTTGAGAGCACCATAAGATTTTGTTTTCGTCTCAATCATCGTGGAAAGTAAAAAGATCATTGCCGCTTATTCATTCAAATCTCTATGGTCCAATGACAATTCCATCTTGTGGATGTAATTGTTATTTTATATCTTAACTTAACACCTTACAGACATATCGTAGAGGTGAATATTTGGTAGTGTTGTCTACTTTCATATTTGGATTGCAGTGAGAAGCAAGTTGGACGACAAGTGAGAAAAACACATCGTCATTGGTTATAATGAAAGAAGTAAAGAATACGAATTATATGATCCAGTTTAAAGAAGATAGTGATAAATAGAGATCTCCAACTTGATGAAAATTTGTTTTTTTTAAAAGATGACGGCTAATAAAGAAATTTTGCCAATTTTTTTCATTTGAACTTGAAAGAAAAAAAACGGAACTTTGTAAATACTGTAAATCACTAACAAAAAACTCTCCTGACTTTTTAAATTTTTCATCTAATCAAATAAAAAAATAAAAAATATTAAAAAAACTATAGACCAAGTTTTCGACGAAGCCTGGTTTCTCGGTCAGCTATCGAAATAGGGTCAAACAGGTACTCAAAACGATGTTTTCGATGAGCCTGTCAATTTTCAAAACTGTGACTTTGTCTCAAAGTTTATTACCCAAATTCGACCTGTAAAGCCTTCGAAAACCAATTGTAATAGTTTATTGTTAATTTTTAAAACATTTATGTAATTTCTCTTATTTGGAATTAGGGTTTTGGGTAATGCTATATAAAGCATCTGATACCTTATTTTGTCGTCAGACTTTGATGAATAAAAATTGAGATTTTTCTCTCACTCTCTGGGTCTCTTATACTCTCTAACGTAGGGTGAGGGTTTCAAATCTACTGTTTTGTTTTTCTAATCTTCCGCCACGCTATCAACATGCCACATGAGATTTGATATGTTACAAAGCCTAGTGTTCATCCTTTGAGAATATTTAGTAGTGTTGTCTATTCTCATATTTGTGTTGCAATGAGAAGTAAGTTAGATGACAAGTGAGAAAAAATACATCTTCACTGTTTATGGTGAAAGAAGTAAAGCATACGAATTATATAATCCAATTGAAATTTTTTTGTGATAAATAGAAATCTCCAATCTTATGAAAATTTGTTTTTTATAAATGTTAGTTAAGAAAGTAAACTTGTCAATTTTTTCCATTAAACTTGAAAAAAAAGAGTGGAACTTTATAAATGCTGAAAATAATACACTAACACAAAACCCTCCAGATTTTTTAAGATTTTGATCGGATTTTTCATCTAATACGATACAAGAGCAAAAAATATTTAAAACTATAAAAAATAAATGATGACATCGTGAAATCTTTTTGTTTTTTTAAAAATAAATTCAATTTCACTCCATCATATCTATAAAAGAAATATAAAACAAAACTGTAAAAAAATATTCGATTACGTAAAACCATATGAATGGACGGCCATCAATAAAATTTAGGATCCGGTGGATATTATCTTTAAAGTCTAAGTCAAATAAATCGGCTACTGTATTTGCATATGCTATTGGCAGAAGAACTCGTGATAGTTGTTTTGTTTGTATTGATTGAATTGTGTGATGTTGAAGTAAGTGCCAGGCATGTTGCACCAATGTAAATTAGCCAGGCATGCCTATGCATGCAAAGTCTTTTATTCTCGTAAAGACACGTATTATTCATGATGACACCTTCACTGTGTAACAATTAATAGAGTAATGGAGTAAGTTGATGCGCAGATCAATACGACTCTATCCTCCTCCATGGTTCCTTCATTGTGGAACATAAGGTATCTTTTCTACTTTCCATTGAGATATACATAAGTCGGCTAAAAATTTAGCTGTGGAACTTTTAAGTGGACAAAACCAAAGTCGGTAAACGAAATGGACGGGTGAAGTTTCACTAGCTGGGTCATTGATGATTTGATCAAATGAATATAAATACATATCACATTTGTAGTTTACATACTTTTAAAAACATTAAAATCCAAGTAACAATAGGGTGATATTTTATTATATTTTATCAGGTTTTCAGTTTCTACCCATATTTGAATTACATATTTTAGGTTTCTAAACCCGTTGAATTATATATTTTAGGTTTTAAACACTAAATAATTTTTGGACGATCGAATTCAGTGTCATATAATTTTACAAATTTTAAAATTTTCTTCATAGTTTTTGATCTATTTATTTTGGAGAAAGTTAGTTTATGCTTGTATTGAGTATCATTTTTATGACAGATAGTCCATCAACTATTTATTTTCGATAAAATTAGTATTTTGAGTTTCTATAAAGATACTCTCTTTAATAAATATGCGTAAGAGACTAACTATATCTACAATGAATAGTCCAATGAAAACCAGCGACTTTTAAAAGTCCAGAGACTATGTCACCAAAATGGATAGTTCATAAACTATCAGTGGACTTTTAAAAGTACATGGACTATCTGTCACTAAATTCAATAATCCAAAGAAAATTTACTGTTCAAATCTCATATTTTACGAACCACACAATATAACAGATAGCTCAAAATCACGTGGTAGAGCATACAACCCACCAAATCGATAAAAACATGAGTTTTGGTAAAGTCGGTTAATGATTTTTTAAAATACGATCAAATCGATAAGACATTTGTAAATTTTATTGATTTGGTTTGCAAGTCTATTTGTAAAAATAAACACGGATACAAAATTAAACTGTTAAACTTTATAAACTGATAAAAACGATACAGAACTGAATATAAATACATATCACCTTTGTAGTTTACATACTCTTTGAAAACATTAAAATCAAAGTAACAAGATGGTGATATTTTATTATAATATATCAGGTTTTCAGTTTCTGAACCTATTTGAATTACATATTTTAGATTTTAAACAATATTTTGTTTTCGGACTATTGAATTTAGTGATATATAATTTTAAAATCTTTTTAGTAGTTTTTAACGTATTAAAAAAAGTAAGTCTATGTGCGGTGGTTATCATTTTTGTGACAGATAGTCCGTTAACTATTTATTTTCGATAAAATTAGTATTTTGATTTTCCTTTTTTTTATTATACAGATAGTCTTTTTAATAAACATGCGTAAGTGACTAACTATATCCAACGTGATAGTCCAGTTAAAACCAACAACTTTTAAAAGTCCAGTGTGTCGCCAAAATGGATAGTTCAAAAACTATCAGCGGATTTTTAAAAATTAAAGGACTATCTTTCACTAAATTCAATAGTACAAGGACAATTTAATGTTCAAAGCCCAAATTTTACGAAGCACGCAGTACAACTGACAACTCAAAATCACGTGGTAGAACATACAACCCACCAAAGATGATAGCTTTTGCTGATCCCTTCGAAGACTACACCTATGAAAAATAAAAGTTTAGAGGTTTGGTAAAGTCGGTTAATGGTTTTTTAAAATACGATCAAATCGATAAGAACATGAGTAAATCTTAATGATTTGGTTCGCAAGTCTATTTTAAAAATAAACACGGATACAAAATTAAACCGATAAAATTTATAAACAGATAAGAACGATCCAGAACTAAACATATAAAATCTATACGGAATTAAAGCGATAAAATAGTTAAAGCATATTTTTTTGTAATTTTTTTATACAGGATAATGTCAAAATTATTAGTTAAGAACCAATTAAAAAAAGTGAAAAATTAATTTTTAAAACGGACCAAATCAGAAGTAGACCAAACTGCTCTATTTCTAATTTTTAAAACGGACCAAATAACTATAATTACATTTAATTTCATATGGTTAGAAAATGGACCAAAACGGACCAAATCAGAAGTAGACCAAACTGCTCTATTTCAAACAGAAAACATGGCGTGATCCGATTCCAAAATTAAAACCAAAAGCTTATGTGTCTGGTCCGATATGAATCGATAAATATTAATAATTGTTTATTTGTTAATATAAAAGAACAAAACTCATATGTTCGGGTGAGGAAAAAATGACATTCCAAAACTCTAAACCTCGCCATTTTTTCTTTAAAAAAAAACCTGAGACGAGTACTTTTAAAAATCTTTCAAAATTTGAAATGTCGTTTTTCTTTGTATGATATTTTTTATAGTCGCTTTTTTGATGTTATTTTTTCTTCGTTTTTCTTCGTTTTTTAGGTTTCATCTCTCGTCATTTATTTTAGCTTTTGTTTTATTTTATTTTTTCATCACATTTTCTTGTTCTACTATGTGGAAATCCGGAATATGTAAGGTATCAAGAATTTTTTGTAATTACATTTTATCTTCTTTTTTTTCTATCGCAATCTTGCTTCACCAGCAATGTGAATTACATTTTGTATTATTCCACCATCGTGCTTTTTTCTTTTAACATCGTGCTTTTCTCTTTTAATATCGTTTTCGAGCTCTGAATTTCTCCACCGGTGTTGTGCTATCTTGTATTTTTTTCACTAAATCTCAAATTGGATATGTGTTTTTTTTATGTTTTAATGTTAGCTATGGTTATTATGATCTAGAACAAGGATCCGCGGATTTAGTCCATAGTTTTCCAATTTGTACCTAAGTTATAATTATGTATTTCTATTCCTATAGAAGTCAAGATTGTATCTCTATTGATAAACACATTGATGCAGCATGCTTTTGATAGTTATATCTAATTGAAAAAATTTAAAAGCAAATAAAATAACACATAACATTTTTTAATATTTTTAAGTTCTTATCTAAACTTTATAAAAAAATCTAGGAATTTGCAATATTTATTATCGAATTTAACGATTAAGGTAACCATATGCATGCTAACTGCAAGATGATCTAATATTAAAATTCCTCATCTACATTGGATTTTAAAGCTATGACACAAGTATTGAAAATAATTCGTCCACGTAATGGTACCAAAATCTCAATACACTTGATTTGCAATCTCATTTAGAATCTTATATTTTCGATTCAATTTTTATTTGTAGTAAATTAGAAGATATAATTTCGTACAAAGCATGATAGTTTGATTATAGATAAGTTTTATCTTTTATTTGAAGAATGTTTTAAAGTATTTATGGTCTATGATTTCAGCTTTAACGTTGTAAGTTTTGATAGTTAGATGTTTATACACAGTGTTATTTCGATAAATGTATTTCATGATGGGGAAATTATATTTTGTGGTCTATGATTTCATGATGTATTTCTAGATAAATGTTTATACCAAATATCAAAAATAAATTGAAATCTCACTCCAAATTTCAAACATATTTCTTCTAACTTGTCTTCCTTCCTTATTTTCAGGACTAAAAACTCTTGTAATTGCTCGACGAGGAAAAAACATTAAACCGTTGGCGGATAGACTAGTATACCTATCGATAGTGGTATGAACCAATATATGATTAAGAAAATAATCTAATTTCCCTATACAAGACGAAAAATAAATAAAAATAATACCTAGTGAAGCCAAGAACACAAAATGATATTTTACCTTTTTCGGTTTGTGAAAAAATCCTACACTCACAAAAAGTAGCCACTTTTTTTCTGTATAAGTTGGTTAAAAAAAATTGAAACACAAAGGACTCAGTCATTATTTGTAACAAAAGATAACATGAGTCAAAGAACCCTTTTTATTTTCTTTATCTCTCACCTTACTTGTTCCCAAAAAGGACTTAGACCTATTTCATTCTCTTAAAAAAAACTTCTCGTGTAATTGTCTTTCGACAGTTACATCTGCATCACATCACATTGTTAATTACAGTATCTTCTTTTATTTAGAGTTTTAGAGAAACTCTTAATTATTTATCAAACGCTTTAGATTAAAGCCAATTAATATATAACTCATATTTAACATAGAAAACCTAGTAAATATAATATTATGATTCGGCCTAGTGATGTTATGATACACTACGGTTCAGATTAGAGTGAGGCTTCTGATCAGTTTGATTTGATCATCCATATTCTACCATGATGTTTTGACCTGCCTGCTTCGACCAGTCATGCGTTGACAAAAAATATATTTCCTTAGAGCCAATAGTCTACAGTATTCTACAACTTGTATTAGTTTTAAGAATAAGTAAACGTCTCAGTAACTAATTCACTACTCAAGTATTAAAGTTTTTCAACAGTTTTTACATATATATGTAATAGTAGACCCAACACCATATAGTCTTTCAGCAATACCGATGTGACGACTGAATTCTAGCATACACTTAACAATTCTTCATCTAGTCTTATAGTAAATCCATTATTTGTTGCATCCATATAATAATCATCTACATCCCATATTTGCACCTGTCTCATGCAGTTCATGAGATTGGAAATCAACAAAACCTTGGTAAGAACATCGAAATGGTTTTATTCACTAACAATCATAACCACATTAACTTTCTCATTCTCCACCTGTCTATAATGAAATGCGACTTAAGATCTGCATGTTTAGCTTTCTCATGGAAATTTTATTTTTCTTTAAATAAACAGCACTAGTATTGTCATTGAATAGAAGCACATCTTACTCACACTAATGAGTTAATTCAACAATCCATTGAAGAAAATAACTTTATTTATGGCTTCTGCAGTACCCATATACTCGGCTTACATAAAGACAATGCTCGAACCCTATGTTTATAAGAATTCCAACTAAATACTCCTCCAAGACTAATAAACAAATAACCCTAAGTAGATCCTTGTGTTAAGACAGCCTGCGTAATAGAAGTTTACATACCCTTTCAACATTATATCTATATGTATCATTCTAATTACATACAATGGTCGAGCCATTCAGTTATATCATGACCCTCTAAAGTGCATGCCAATGCACATACAACTTGATGCTTTGGTTGGTTCTTGAGTGACATTACATTTATATTGGGAGCGAATCAGTATTCCAACTAATTTAACTGCAGATCTTTTGTATATATTATTATTATTGAAATAAGAATAGATACCTCTTTAGTGTGTTCCTCTTGATCTGAAAACCAACTATCATCTTAGTGTCTCCCATATCTTTTATCTTAAAATCTTATTTCAATTAGTCTTTAACGTTTCAATCATCTTATAAAGGAATCAATCTTCTATTCAACTACCTTGCCGACCGTTTTAGCCCAAATAGGGGTCTTTTCAACGACTATATATAACCTTCTTTCCATTCGCCAAACCCCTTTGGTGGACAGGTGTAAATTTTATTTTCTAGTTCACCATGCAGGAAAGAAGTGGTAACATTTATTTGATCTAGTTCAAGATAAGATATAGAAATTTTTGACAATAGAATCCTAATAGAGTTTTGTTTCACGACCCACAATAATATTTTATTAAAATTGGCACTATTCTTTTGCGTATAGCTTTAGCCATGATCCTAGTCTTGTATATGAGTAACTCAATACCTTACTTCCTTATAAATACCCATTTAATTCCAACCAGCTTCTCAACCTTCAATTACTTTAAAAAAATCCAAGTGTTCATCTTTTTAAGAGATCTTAGTTAGTCTTCTACGGTTTAAGAGACTTTTCCTTATTAATGATCTTGATAGCATCATAATATAGTCTAGGTTCAAGAAAGATAAAGTATAACCAATTATATCTCTAAAACCGTACCTTTATGATTGATTACTTGGTTTTTGTGCTTTATCATTTGCTAGCTGATAAATATCATGTTCGACACCAAGATAGAACCATGCCTAAATTTTTCTTTGGTAGAATATTTTTAATTTGTAATCAAATCCATTATTAATTTAAAACATATTTATGACAATACTAAGTTGAGTCTCCTTTTCTTTCTTCGACCGCACACCCTCAATATTGAAAACAATGTCTATGTTCCTTATGACGTCCAAGTTGATGCTACCACATGTTTCACATGTGTGTATGATGCATATCTGAAGACTCTCAGATATTATAGCTTAGGTTTCTCTCCAATCTATGCATCTTAAGGACAATGAAACTTATGGGCCATATATTGAATTTTGTATGAAGCATACTTCTAACCTATTGCAATAAGGTATGATTCATTCTCTCAACAACTCCATTATGTTAAGGAATCCCACATATAATTTGATGTCTAAAAATTCTTAACATTTCACAATAGCTAGTGAACTCTTTATTTACATATTCCAAGATATTATCAAAATGAAGCATCCTATGTACTTTCTTAATTTTATTATCTATAAAATTCTCTCAGTTTATAAAGACAACAAATACTTGATCTTTAATCTTAAAAAGTAAAACACATACTTCCCTCATATAGTCACGGATTAATGACATAAAGTACCTTGCACCATGTATGGTAGGTTATAAGGCTATATCTCAATGATAGAATATGTTCCTTATTACACCATGTAAAGAAAGATAATAAAAAAATAAAATACAGTAAACATGACGAAGGTCATATGTAGAGAGGTTAAAATAAGGTTCATATGCAAAGATATGGTGAATGCTATATGTTGATGGATTAAAACGACAATATAAAATAAAACAAAAGAAGGATAATATTTAAAGATATGATGATGCCCATATGGAGGATCATAACGATGGTGAAATTCAAAGTTATCACGATGGACATTCAGAGTTCTGACGAAGGTTGTATGAAAAACTGAGACGAGTACGTGGATATTTTGTTGGATAGTTATAATCATTTTATACGTGTCATCATATAAGAGGTTATCAAGGAAATTTGTTAAACTGTTATAGCAAGATGATACATGTAATTTAGTTACTGGTAAAATATTTGATGTAAACTAAATAGACTACAAAATCTTCATTTGGAGTCTGGTCACATATTTTCAATAAGAAAAAAACATTACACACTTTTAATTTCTTTTTTATTTGAGTTCATTATTTTGGCTATGTTATTTGAAGATAAATTCCCTTTAACAAATTTATTATTGTTTGTGAAAAAATTACTTTTAAAAAATATTTTATTGATGTTTACCAATGGTGATAATGTGATCGAGAATTAAAAGAACTTTTCGAGGAAATCGTTCAATTTAAGGTACTCTGGTAGCTAGTCTCGAAATTGCATTAATTATATATGTTGATGAAGAAACTTTAGTACAAGGATAAAAAAAATTAAGTATGGATTCCGGTACTTATAATACGCCTAGTTTATAACAAAGAACTCCTAAAGTGACTGAAAATCCAAATCAGTCAACCGACGTAATATTTGAGGCTGATCACTTTTATGATAGATCAGATGATATAACAATTTATGTTCAATGTTTTGTATTTTCTACTATTAAAGGTGTAAATCTTACTAGTCAAGGTAATAACATAAGTAATATTTAAAATTTATGTAAATCTTACTAGTCAAGGTAATAACATAAGGTGTAAATCACTTTTATGATAGATCAGATGATATAACAATTTATGTTCGATTTTAACGATTAAGGTAGCCATATGCATGCTAATCGGAAGATGATCTCATATTAATATTCCTCATCTATATTCGATTTTATAACTACGACACAACTATTGAAAATATTTCATCCACATAATGGTACTAAAATCTCAATACACTTGATTTACAATCTCATTTAGAATCTTAGATTTTCGATTCAATTTTTATTTGTAATAAATTAGAAGATTTAATTTCGTATGAAGCATGATAGTTTGATTCTAGATAAGCTTTATCTTTTATTTGAAGAATGTTTTAAAGTATTTATTGTCTATGATTTCAGCTTTAATGTTGTAAGTTTTGATAATTAGATGTTTATACACAGTGTTATTTCCATAAATGTATTTCATGATGGGGAAATTATATTTTATGGTCTATGATTTCATGATGTATTTCTAGATAAATATTTATACCAAATATCAAAACTAAATTGAAATCTGACTCCGAATTTCAAACATATTTCTTCTAACTTGTCTTCCTTCCTTATTTTCAGGACTAAAAACTCTTGCAATAGCTCGACGAGGAAAAAAAAATTCAACCGTTGGGGGTTAGACTAGTACACATATCGATTGTGGTATGAACCAATATATGATTCAAAACAATCTAATTTCCCTATACAGGACAAAAAATAAATAAAAGAATGCTTAGTGAAACCAAGCACACAAAATGATATTTTATCTTGTTCGGTTTGTGAAAAAATCATACACTCACAAGAAGTAAACACTCTTTTTCTATATAAGTTGGTTATAAAAAACCATTAAAACATAGGAATCAATCATTATTTGTAACAAAAGATAACATGAGTCAAAGAACCCCATTTTTAGTCTTTATCTCTCACCTTACTTGTTCCCAAAAAGGATTTAGAGCTATTTCATTCTCTTACAAAAAAAACTTCTCGTGTAATTGTTTTTCTACAGTTACATCTTCATCACATCACATTGTTAATTACAGTATCTTCTTTTATTTCTAGTTTTAGAGAAACGCTTAATTATTTATCAAACGCTCTAGATTAAAGCCAATTAATATATAACTCGTATTTAACATAGAATACCTAGTAATATAATATTATGATTCTGGCTAGTGATGCTATGATACACTACGCTTCAGATCAAAGTGAGGCTTCTGATGAGTTTGCTTTGAGAATCCATATTCTACCATGCTGTTTTGACCTGCGTGCTTCGACCAGTCCTGCGTTCATAAAAAATATATATCCTTAAAGACAATAGTCTACAATATTCTACAGCTTGTATTAGTTTTAAGGATGAGTAAACGTCTCAATAACTAATTCAGTACTCCATTACTAAAGTTTTTCAATAGTTTTTACATATATATGTAATAGTAGATCCAACAATAGTCTTTCAACAATACTGATGTGACGACTTACTTCTAGCATACACTTAACAATTCTTCACCTAGTCTTATAGTAAATCCATTATTCGTTGCATCCATATGATACTCTTCGGAGACCAACTCACCCAATCCCAGATTTGCACCTGTCTCATGCAGTTCATGAGACTTGAAATCGAAAAAACCTTGGTAAGAACCTCGAAATGGTTTTATTCACTAACAATCTTAACCACATTAACTTTCTCATTCTCCACCTGTCTATAATGAAGTGCAACTTAAGATCTCCATGTTTAGCTTTCTCACGGAAATTTTAATTTTTTTAAATAAACAACACTAGTATTGTCATTGAACAAAATCACATCTTACTCACACTAACGAGTTCATTCAACAATCTCTTCAAGAAAATATCTTTATTTATGGCTTATGTAGTACCCATATACTCGGCTTACATAAATACAATGCTCGAACCCTATTTATATAAGAATTCCAACTAAGTACCCCTTTAAGACTAATAAACAAATGACCCCAAGTAAAATTCCTTGTGTTAAGGCAGCCTGCGTAATAGAAGTTTACATACCCTTTTAATATTATATCACATGTATCATTCTAATTGTATACAATGGTTGAGCCATTCAAGTATCTCATGACAACTAATTGGTATTCCCACTAATTTAACTTCAGACATTAAGAACTTTCTTCAGATATTTTGTATATATCATTAGTGAGATAAGAATAGATACCTCTTCAGTGTGTTCCTCTTGATCTGAAAACCAACTATCATCTTGGTGTCTCCCATATCTTTTATCTTAAACTCTTCTTTCAATTAGTCTTTAACACTTCAATCATCTTATAAAATAATCAATCTTCTATTCAACTACCCCGACGAACGTTTTAACCCAAAGAGGCGTCTTTTGAACGACTATATATAACCTTCTTTCCATTTTTCAAACCCCTTTGGTTGACAGGTGTAAATTTTATTTTCTAGTTCACAATGCAGGAAAGTAGTATTAACATTTATTTGATCTAGTTCAAGATAAAATATAGAATTTTTTTTACAATGGAATCCTAATAGAGATGTGTTTCACAACCGATAATAATATTTTGTTGAAATTGGCACTGTTCTTTTGCGTAAAGCCTTAGCCATGACCCTATCCTTGTATATGAGTAACTCAATACCTTTCTTCCTTATAAATACCCATTTAATTCCAACCAGCTTCTCAACCTTCGATTACTTTAGAAAAATCCAAGTGTTTATCTTTTTAAGAAATCTTAATTATTCTTCCATGGTTTAAGAGACTTTTCCTTATTAATGATCTTGATAGAATCATAATATAGTTTAGGTTCAAGAAAGATAAAGTATAACCAATTATATCTCTAAAACCATACCTTTATGATTGATTGCTTGGTTTTTGTCCTCTATCATTTGCTAATTGATAAATATCATGTTCGACACCAAGACAAAACCATGCCTAAAATTTTCTTTGGTAGAACCATCACTATTTTTAATTTTTAAATCAAATCCATTATTAATTTAATACATCTTCATGACAATACTAGGTTGAGTCTCCCTCACTTTCTTCGACCGCACACCCTCAATATTGAAAACAAATGTCCATGTTCCTTATGACGTCCAAATTGAAGCTACCACATGTTTCTTATATGTGTATGATGTACATCCGAACACTCTCAAATATTATAGCTTAGTTTCTCTCCAATCTATGCCTCTTAAGGACAATGAAACTTATGGGCCATAGATTGAATTTTATATGAAGCATACTTCTAACCTGTTGCAGTAAGGTATGATTCATTCTCTCAACAAGTGCAATATGTTAAGGAATCCCACATACAATTTGATGTCTAGCAATTCCTAACATTTCACAATAGCTAGTGAACTCTTTGTTTACATATTCCACGATATTATCAAAATTGAAGCATCCTATGTACTTTCCTAATTTGATTATCTATAAAATTCTCTAAGTTTATAAAGACATCAAATACTTCATCTTTTATCTTAAAAATTAGAACCCATACTTCCCTCGAATAGTCACGGATTAGTGACATAAAGTACCTTGCACCATGTATGGTAGGTTATAAGTCTATATCCTAATGATAGAATATGTTCCTTATTACACCATATAAAGAAAGATAATAAAGAAATAAAATACAGTAAACATGACGAAGTTCGTATATAGAGAGGTTAAAATAAGGTTCATATTCAAAGATATGTTGAAGGATTAAAACGATAACATAAAATAAAACAAAAGAAGGATAATATTTAAAAATATGATGATGTCTATATGGAAGATCATAACGAGGGTTAAATTCAAAGTTATCACGATGGACATTCAGAGTTCTGATGAAGGTTGTATGAAAAACTGAGAGGAGCACGTGGATATTTTGTCGGATAGTTATAATCATTTTATACGTGTTATCATGTAAGAGGTTATCAAGGAAATTTGTTAAACGGTTATAAAAAAATGATATATGTAATTTAGTGACTGGTAAAATATTTGATGTAAACTAAATGGACTACAAAATCTTCATGTGGAGTCTGGTCACATATTTTCAATAAGAAAAAATATTACACAATTTTACTTTCTTATTTATTTGAGTTCATTATTTTGGCTATGTTATTTGAAGATAAATTCCCTTTAACAAATTTAGTATCGTTTGCGAAAAATTAGTTCTTTTAAAGATTGTATTGATGTTTACCAGTGGTGATAATGTGATCGGGAATTGAAAGAACTTTTTTGGGAAATCGTTCAATTTAAGGTACTCTGGTGGCTAGTCTCAAAACTGCATTAATTATATACTTTGATGAAGAAACTTTAGTACAAGGATAAAAAAATTTAAGTATGGATTCTGGTACTTATAATACACCTGGTTTATAGCAGAGAACTCCTAAAGTGACTGGAAAATTGAAATCAGTCCATCGACGTAACGTTTAAGGCTGATCACTTTTATGATAGATCATATGATGTAACAGTTTATGTTCAACGTTTCGTATTTCCTACTATTATAGGTGTAAATACTACTAGTAAAAGTATATGTATGACTCCTTCTAGTATTTAACTTTTGGACGCTCAGATTGAGGAATTAAAGCATACACATATTACATTTAATCAGTTACAAGTTGAAAGAGATTAACAAGCTAAAGCAATATTTGACAAATTGACAAGAGCGTTACAAATTTTGACGGAGGAAGTTATATCGACGGGTAAAAGGAAGCTGAGACTAAGTAAATTTATGATATAAGTTGCACTGAAAGAGTTAGAGAAATAGAAGTAAGATTTAGACACGAGGAGAAAGAAGAACAAATGAAGATGGATGATAATGTGGATAAAATGAAATGAAAACGATAGTTGGATATTCATGAATATGAAGGATAATCAAGTAGTATTGAGTCCACGAATACTGAAGGACAGAAAATAATACTGCATAATGATAAAATACCAGAAATTGTGGACTATATTATTTATGAATATCTTTCGTCCATTAAATTCTACAGGAAAATCTTCCAATAAAATTTCATCCATATTGGATTGAAACATATGACAATATAGGTGATCCTCGTCATCATTTGGAATCATTCAAGAATATGATAATGTGATTTAATGTTGACGATATTTTATTGTGCATAGTTTTTTATGCCAATCAAAGCATATGTGTTATATATGCGATTTTTTCATTTACATGACTATTATTGCAAAAAATAATTTTGATTAAATATAGGGAAACAAGTTTTATGTGTTTTATTTTCTACTCAATTATCGAGGTCTAATATTTGTATAGGTAAAACTAATTTAGAAAATTAGCAGTATGGCCAGGTTGGTAATTTTTTTATCTTCTGATATAATTTAGTTTGAAATTTTTTAGTACTGTAATAGCTTTTTTTTTTATAAAAAAATTAAGGGTAAGTTCCTAAAAGGTACATCAAAATTTTTAAAATTATTGATACATACATCAAACTTTCATAATTCCAATAGGTGTACAAGATTTTTGATGTACAAAAATACCCCTCTAATTAAAATACACATTTAATCATTTTATTATTTAAAAAAAATAATCACATTTAACTCACCACCACGACCACCGCAACGACCACCACCACCGCGACCACCACCCCCACGACCTCCACCACCACCACAACCACCGCCACCGCCACCACCACAACCACCACCACCACGACCACCACTGCCACCGCTACCGCCACGACCACCACCTCCACCACCACCACAACCACCGCCACCGCCACTACCAAAACCACCACCACGACCACCACCACCACGACCACCACGACCACGACCACCACCGCGACCACCACTGCCACCGCTACCGCCACGACCACCACCTCCACCACCATCGCCGCCACCGCGACCACCACCACCAAAACCACCATCGCGACCACCGTCGTCGCTGCCGTCACCGCCACGACCACGACCACCACGACCACCACCGCCACCGCGACCACCACCATCACCATCACCAAAACAACCACCACCGCCCCCGCCACCACCACGACTACGACCACCGCCACCGCCACCACCACGACTACGACCACCGCCACCACGACCACCACCACCAAAACACCACCACCACCACCACAACCACAACCACCACCACCGCCACCACCACCGCGACCACTGCCACCGTCACCGCCACCACCACGACCACGACCACCACCGCCACCGCCACCGCCACCATTAAAACCACCACCACGACCACCACCACCATCGCGACCACCACCGCCGCCACCGCCACGACCACGACCACGACCACCACCATCGCGACCACCACCGCCGCCACCGCCACAACCACGACCACGACCACGACCACGACCACCGCGACCACCTACACCGCCAAGATCACGACCACGACCACGACCACCACCATCGCGACCACCACCGCCGCCACCGCCACAACCACGACCACGACCACGACCACGACCACCGCGACCACCTACACCGCCAAGATCACGACCACGACGACCACCACCACCACTACCACGACCACGACCACCAACACGGCCACCACCACCACCCCCACAACCACCACCACAACAACAACCACCACCACCACCACTGTCGTCGTCACCGCCGCTGGCACCACCACCACCATCTCCAGCGGCAGACCACCACCACCGGGACCACCACCGCCACCACCACCACCGGGACCACCACCGCAACCACCGCCACCGCCACCGCCACGACCACCACCGCCACCGCCACCGCCACCGCCGCCACCACCGCCACCACCACCACCGCGACCACCGCCGCCGCCACCGCCGCCACCACCACCATCACCACCACCACCATCACTAAAACCACCATGCGGCCACCACTGCCGCCACCGCCGCCACGACCACGACCACAACCACCACCACCACCGCGACCACCAACACTGCCAAGACCACGACCACGACAACCACCACCACCACCACCGCAACCACAACTACCACGACCACGACCACCAACACGACCACCACCACAACCACCACCACCACAACCACCACCACCGCTGGCACCACCACCGCTGGCACCACCACCACCACTATCTCCAGCGGCGGACCACCACCACCACGACCACCACTTTCACTACTACGACCACCACCGCCGGCACCATCACGACAACCACCACCACAACCACCACCGCGACCGCCATCACCACCACCACCATGACCATCACCACCACAACCACCGTCACTGGCACCACCACGACCACCACGACGATCATCATCAAAAGCAACAGCAGCACCACCACCACCACTAAGACCAACACAACTACCACCACAATCATCACGACCATCACAACCAAAACGACCACCACCATCCCCACCCCCATGACCACCACCACAACCATGACCAATGCCACCACCGCCACTATCATGTTACTCTTATTATGAATATTTGTAGTAAGATTGTTACTTTATTAAAATAACAGTAATAAGACTGTTACTCTGTTAGGAATAACAGTAATAAGACTGTTACTCTATTATGAATAACAGTATTAAAAGTGTTACTATAATAGGAACCATAATAATAAAATGTTATTCTTAGGTACTTCAACTAACGAAAATCAATTATATTTTCGTTATCAGATTGCAGTTTTATTTTTGTATCGATTGTATCGTTTTGGTTAGTTATCGGTTTGCAGTTTTAAAAATAAAAACATATTTAAGAGTGAGTTAGGCCGTACCAGAAGCCCATCATTTATTTTTCTTGGGGGTCTCGGTCTCTACCTTGGTTGAGTGGAGTGTAATCACCGTTATCGGATTGTTGTAAGGCAAAAAAAAGACCACAAAACATGCTACTGGACTGAGTAAAGTAAATGAGAGTGACAGGAAATATAGAGAGAACAGTAATGAGCCCCATAAGAGATATGCTGGTCTGGTTAGAGTATTTAGACCATGAAAACAACACCAACTGTGTTACTACTGCCCCTATTGTGCCTCCGCTTCTTGTCATGCCTACTACAAATCCAAGTGATCTGCACCAAAATTATATAAATTCGATTAACAATGTCGATTTATATTATATGGACCATATGGTAGTAAAAACATCATACTGTCTACACACTTAAATAATGTACACGTGTTTTTTACGCTAAATTTCCACGTGGCATATGGACAAACCCCTTAATATTAGACAAGAAAATTCAAATTCACCTTTTAGAGACGAAAGGAACAACACCAAACAAAAACAAAGAATAGCCACATGACAGGCACATAACCCCACAACGAGTTAACTCGCCCGAGTACGAAACACAGCAACCCAGTTACCGTCTGCACCACCCACAATCCCCATAACCGCCCTCTCATCCCAAAATGCCGCATCATCTCATCGGAAACCACCCCCCGTTCGTCGAGAGAAAAAGTTAGAAAAACCAAAACACGCAGCTATTATCCCTGTAATCTCAATGTCAACCCCAAAACGATCATAAAAATACTCAATGATTATGTTATCAGTAGTTAACTCGACTCCGTAGCCAAAAGCATAAACCAAAACTAGTATCCACGCTCGGTATCGTTGGTGGTGTTATTTACTATTTTGCTATTCTTATAAGAACTAGAAGGAAGATCTTGACATAATTTTAGAACTAAAATGGCGGTTACAGTTTAAAAAAAGCAGGGACAATGAAAACCAAGCGCTAAACAGTGCAATGGCGAGTACGGTGAGGAAAGAGAGTGTAGAGGAGGCGACGCGGGGCCGACAAGGTCAGAAATCGGGCCATGGCGAGGCGAGAGAAATAGATCCGGCGAAAGAGGCGGTTCTGGAAGCGACGATATCGGCGGCGGAGAGGTTGAGGTCGGAGCGGATGATGGGGATAAGAGGAGCGATGGAGAAGTTGAAAAAAAATCTTCAAAAAAAAAAGGTATTTCGGTTTCCGATGAGCGAGGCGAACTGGTTTGAGTGTGAAGAGCGAGACGAAGAAGACGAGTTCATGGATTAACATAAATCAAGGGCAATTTTGTCAATAAAGAAATAACATGATTCTTATGGAATTATTGTATAATTAGATGTATGTTTTAAGAATTAGACGAAGTCCAGCCCACTAAACCAGAATTTTTGTTAGGCTGGTGTACTTTAAGGGAAATTACCCAAAAATTAAATAAATGGCATAGAATGTTTAGTAAGTACACGGGCATACCTCGGCTTTTGTGTTACGACGAGGAATATGGCTGTTAGAAAGTTAATAAAATTAACCAGTGCGTCTGGTTCCGCTGCACTATGTTGTTATTCGGTCCAAAGTTGGCATTATTTTTTATTTGAAAGTATGATGAACATCGATTAAGATAGTTCTTTTACGTTGATGTAACACGATAAGGATTCCATTGATATGAGAGTACAAACCTTAAAGGTTCTACTGACCTATATATATTGGATATGGCATATAATGGTTATTTATATGCATCTATTTTGAAGCTTGAGGGTGCTCCGGGGAATACTTTTGTAAATTATTCGTATATGTGTTGATGTTTTTGAAATTTATATTATGTTAGGGGCATCTGGCACTGCTAGTTATTTGGGTAAAGTCCTTGCTCGAATCATCTAGGCTGAAAAATTTGCCAAGTTATTATACGAATCATTAGGAGCTGATGATGATTTGGTTCAGATTCATCATGAGCCATAATTGAATCAAGTAAGTCTCTGCACTCAGCTGTTTGAGGAGTTTGCTTCCTGTAGAGTTTTCCAATGGCAACAATAATATTTTTTTTGGAAGAATAATATTTTTTAAGTAAACCTCTTTTTTGGATGACCAAAACTAATTCCTAGTTCCTTAATAAGACATGGAAGGACTATTCCTAGAAATTAGTATACTTAATAGGCCACTAAAGTACTTCTAATATCAATATCAATCGTATGGTAAATGTCATACAGTATTCTAATAATTTAAAGAAATTATTTTATTTTAAATTTATAGCTATACAAATAATATTTAAAAATAAATTTAACACAATAATATTCTACATACATTTTATTTTTATTAAAATAAAACATTTTTACCAAGTTATGGTATTTCTCGTAACAATCGTCTGAAAAGTAATTTTGTATCAACAAATTTAAATCAATTTAAAATTTGATTATGCTAACTCAAAAAAATAAAAATAAAATTGAAATCTACAAATAATATCAAAAATCTATGAATCAAGTTTTTAATAAAAATATTTAATGAAAAAATATATTTCTCGTGACCAGCTACGAAATTGACAAAAATTTACTTTGCATCCACAATTTTATACCAAATATATGGATAATTATATACGAATAGAAAACTATAATTTTTTACTTTTATATATGGTTGCAAAGTCCTATATTATGAATATAGTTTCTAACTAAAAACGTATCACGTTAACTAAAATTCATATTCAAAATTATCAAACTTTTGATAAGCATATTTGATCTTTCCCAATTATCCTGGCTGGAACTTGTACGCATCACTTATACGGAGGTGTAGGCATAAAGGTTTGGAATTCTTTTTTTATCTGAAAGGCAGGACCCTATCTTATTATCGAACCCTCTGATGAGCTTAAACCTGTCCGCATTTCGGGACAAAAGAAATGTCTCCACCAGCTCAGTCTTTTTTCAAAATTATACTGTCAAAATTTTATTTTTTATTCACATATTATAAATCAAAACTAAAGTATTATTATTGATTAAGTTTTAGTGTTTAAATATTAACTTCATATACATACACCTTGGAAACTAGTTTTTAATATATTGAATATCATATTAAAATATAATCGCTAAAAACTGATTATACTGGATAAATTATCACCTTAGTCTTGCAATTAAAATTAGTAACGATAAGAGAAGAGTGAATATGCTGTATAATTTTATCTCGTCTTTTGATAAGGGTTGACAATCTTATTTGTTACATATGGAGTGGTGAGAGCTAACCACCAATTATTCTTTATTTTTCATATTACGAGCCATACATGTGTACACGTGACGTGATTGAATATTGAGTACCTATGTATTGGGCTTCAACTTTCATTTAATATACAGGGCTTTGATCCGTTTTTCAGCCCAAAACCAAGTCACAACCCTTTGTAAATACACGGGATAAGACAAAACAGTTAGATGCTTATAGGTTTAGGTTTAGAAAACAATGAGTTCAATTCAACAAGCTCATCGAGTTACGGTTCTTGAGCCAACCTTCTCTTCTAAAAAATCTCGATACTTTCATTCCCTATTAGATACAGTTATTTTTTTTAAACCAGTCAAGCTGAGCAGAGAGAGGCCTAGCAAAAACAATTCGTAGATAAAATCAAAGCAAATGTGAGTGAGTGTTTGGTCCATGCCAATTGTTTGATCGTGAGAGTGTTCATACATGATTTTGAGGACATAATGAAGAATTTGGTCAAGTATAAAGCGCACATTGATCCTTATGCATTTGTTAATAATACTGATTATAGCCATATTAGTTCTACTGCTAAATTTGCTAACGACCTGTATTCTAATTTCGTTCACAGGACTATATTTATTTAATGACCATAAAACCTACAAGTCACCAAGAAAGACGCAATAGCCTCAAACATACTTTCTGTCTTTGTCTTCAGGAGAACTGGCACAATCTGCATCGAAGAATCCCATGAGACACAATTACGTTGACCTTCAAATGAAGACCCATACATTTAGTAGCAGATAAGTATGGTAGAACCCGTTTTGCATACTTGTAATAAATAGAAGTAGGAGCTTGCAAAAACTGTCTTACCTTATTGACTACAAATGCTTTGTCAGACCTTGTTTTAAGAAAATATTTCAATGAGCCTAAGAAACTCCTATATGGTGTAGGATCATTAAAGACAATACCATAATTAAGAGAATGTATTTTTCCAATCGGCATAAGAGTATCACAAGCCTTGGAGTTGACCATCCCAACAGAGATAATTATTTATTTAATGTGTTTTCTTTGTGTAATGTATGGTCCGGTATCATCTTTTGACCATCTTCATAATTAAAAAACAATGTATTTCTCCCATGTCTTTAAATGCAAATATTGAATTGAGCTTCTTGATGAAGCTATGAAGTATTATGATTGTTACTTATATTAAAATTATGTCATCTACATATCTACATATGCTAAGATGACTAGACCCACCTTTTTAGTTACATAAAAAGGCATAAATTGCTGTAAGTATATAAATCCCCGACCAAATAATCTTTAACTTTGAGTACCATGCCCTATGCGCATGTTTCAAGCCATACAAGGCTTCATTGAGCTGGAGATAGAGATTTTGGGCTGACATCCCAAGGTCCAACGGCTCATGCAGTCCCTCCCATTAACTTCTAACAACTAGCTGAACAACTGATGAAGGAAAAACAAACAATTTCCAATTGTTTCAAGAACAATTGGCCTACGAAGCCCACATAATCAAATAATGATGTCTAACGCATGAATGAAGATGAATGGAATGATGCAATTTATGGAATGCCAAGATACCGTCTGCTAAATTATACTCACCTAAAGAAGCTCCATTTCAAAACATCTAACAAAGAAAGCAAAAAGGTTTTAGACCAGGAGTACTCCATCCGGAGTAGAAAGTAACGGCAACGTCGTTGGAAAATAAGAACAAATCAAACTCCGACTTCACAGCACAAACAAGTGAAAGAAATGTCGATGAGCATTTGTAGAATATAAAAGAGATGGGAGAAGAAGAACTTTTTTTTTTTTTTTTTTTTAAACAATCGATGAGTCTACATGTATTAATTGTGCTTCTACATCAAGCAAGCTAACTGACAAGCAACCTATCTTATATTTATATTAGTACATTATTCTGTTTTAATGACAGAATAATATTTTTGATTAATATAATCAAATATCTAAAAGAATATGAATAATATTTTTACATCAAAAATATATTATCTAAATCTTTGACCAATATATTAATTAATTAATTAACTTAATTAATTAATTAATATCTTTCTAGCTTAATTTAATTTGGCTCCAACAATGCCTCCCTTAAATTAAGCTTTTGAATAACCAAAAGCTTCAATAAAAAAGTTCTTCTTCTCCCAATCTCTTTTATTATCTACAGCCTTGACACGCTCATGACAAAGAGAAGGAGGATCTAGAATTTCCCTCAGTTGTGGAAACCAGAGCACCGGCATTGGTGTATCATAACGTTTTGGCAACTTACTAACAAAAACCTCACAAAACTACAATGTAGCATGGATATCCGCGTCATACCAGAAGTTTCTTGGCCAATAACCGGGATTCTAACATGTTCTAAAGACATAGCCAGAGATTTTCCCTAACCAACAGCAAGTCTTGGCTTCTCAATCGTGGATCCTGCAAAACAACTTCGGAGTGCAACTAGGTTTCCAAAATGGTGGACCCCTTTACCTGAATTGGAATGAGGTAGCTGCATTTACAGGGACAGTACTAGCGGAGAAGAACAATAATTTTGAAGGGTATTAATCAGATATATACCAAAGAATAATACGAATCTATCAACAAAAAAATAGCAGGTACCTATGTACCACCAACGGTACCTCATACACTTTTTTTTTGGCAAAAACAAATTTTTTATTGATGTCGAAAGATATTACAGCATTAGGGTTTTACAAGTATAACAGTGACTTGAACCTAAAGCTATTGAAAAATAATATATCAGCATTGAATGACCAATCAACATCCTTTTGATTATTTGATCTTGAATATGAATGTTGAAATCGTATCCAGCTCTATACTCTCTCTTCTTTATCTTTAATCCACCACTTCTTGTAACCTTGATATACAACCCGAGTCTTCATGTTAAGCTCTTTGATACATCAGAATCAGATACATACAACCCGAGTCTTCATGTTAAGCTCCTGCAAAAGATAACAAACATAATAGTCAGGTAGAAACCTGCTTCGAAGGGTTACTATATTAATTAGAGAATCTAAAATATCCCAAGTTCATACTTTCTAAAAGAAGAATAGCATTTAGCTGACTTGGGCAATTCAAACCAACGAATGAACAATCCTGATTTTTTTCCAAAACATACTTAACTAACCAATCCACAACAACATTTTCTTCTCTAAATACATATTTTAAAGTCATATTAGATGAAAACAATTTTCTGGGAATCATGGATCCTCAAGACCACAATCAAAAATCATATTATTAAAGTCCTCCATAGAATTCATACACAATGTAACACGGTTTATTTGTTCAGTAGCATTGGAGATAGTGTTAAAGTCTCCCACCACTAACCAAGGTTCAGTTGAAATATTATTAGAGATATCAGGAACATTCTTAAAAGTCTATTGCATTTTGCATATACTATGGTAACCAGAAACTCATCCACAGAGTCAGAATGGTTTACCATAGTATGGACAAATTGATCAGAATCTAAAATAATGTTGATCTTATAAGAATTTTTCCAAAATAACCAAATTTTGTTATTTTTATTACCAAAATATTGATTAAATCCTTTTCTCTAATTTTTCATTAGACAACATAGGCTCCTGAATAACTATTAGATCAATTGAAAACTTTTTAACTAAACTCTTAATTCTTGTAATTGTGTTGATATTACCAACTCCTCTAGCATTCCAATTCAAAAAAGAGACTGTCATTGTGTTAATTATTTTAGAGGATCTAACAGATCCTTTGAAGGCTAGTGGTTTATTAATTAAATTGTTTTTCAGACCTCTAATTTTAACTTTGGGAGTTTTCTTATTATTTATCATATCGGGCCTATCTATAAGTCTATTCGTAAGAGAGTTAGGGAGATTTAAATTAATTCTATCAGGAAAATCACTCAGTAAATCAGGCATATCAGGCAAATCACTAGATATATCACACAGTTCTCTATCACACATATTATCCTCATTCAGTATATTAAAGGTATTGCTAAGGTTTATAGACTGCAAAGCCTCAATCACATCACTATCATTTAAAACATGAGAGTTTAAATTTTGATTAAAAACTAAACAATTATCATCTGTCTTCATAGGCAAAGGATTATTAATGTTTATATCAGCATCTTTATTAACACTAGTATCATCTTTATTAAGAAATTTTTAATTATCATTCACATAGTCACTAATATCATTATTATTGGGAACTATTACCGATTTAAGCTTAGGGATCCATTTCTCCTTAATATTTTTAGCATTAACTTGCAAATTTAATGGTTTTTTATGGCTTAATTCATCAACTTTACAACTAGTTCACTATGACCGAAATGTCTACACTTCCTACAGTAAGCAGGTATGTCATTATATATGACATCCTTCCAGTAACCATCTCGATCCCCAAATCTTATCCAAAGTCTTTGGGGAAGAAAACTAGAGGTATCAATAACAGTCCAAGCCTTGCACATGTTATAACTAGCCCTATTTTTATAAAGTATCCATGTTTCCAAAGGCAAACCAATTGCCTTAGATAAAAGCTCTATGGTGTCAGTGTTGTACATATGTTCATGGATTCTGGGAAAAGAAATCCAAACAGGAGTCAAAGGAGACTCCCGTTTGGGATTAAAATCAGTAGTCCACCTAAGAATTCTAAACGTAAACTTACTCACAGTCCTTAGAGTTCGCTTCCAAAAAGATTTAACATCCACTAATTCATAAAATTCAACAAACACATGCCTATAATCCCACTTAAACACACTGAAATTGCCTAAGAATCTAAAAGAATCTAAATAAACCCTAAAATCAGACAATACAGGAGTACCAAAAGAGAATTTAGCAATTAACATGAATTTAGAGAGGGAAGAAAGAGAGATCTTATTTGGTTCGTCAAATTTGACGAAAGTGTATCCATCTTCCACTCCTGTTGAGACCTTTGCATGCACGAAAGAGCGATATTTCCTTGCTATTCCTTCTAGAAAAGTCCTCCCCGAGTTCTTCTTCAGCACCTCAGCGAACGTCATTCTTGATTCTGGCTTCAGTCCCGTGGAATCATCCCGGATTTGATACCGATTCGAATTTTCGCCTTCAAAAATAGGGTTTTCAAAGAACTTCTCTCGAGCAACAGGAAATTACAAGACATAAGTCAATTAAAGCCTATCTACAGGAAGGATTGGAAACTGGTTTAGATTTTGTAGATCTGGGAGTGGCAGGGTGGATTTGGGTTTTGGGTGGCGATTTTTGGAGCTCTTCGAGAAGAAGAGTCTGATGTGTCGACGGCATAAAGAGAAGAGAGAGTAAAACTAGCGATAAGAGAAAAAGAACGCTCCGATTAGGGTTAAGAGACTAGGTCTATAAATCAAGAAGCCCATGTCGAATCTTGGAGCGTTTCTTGGGCTTCCCCCTCACCATATTTTTTCGAGCAAGCGTCATACACTTCAACGGTGAGATATTCCAGTACGAAAAGTCCCCATTAGCGCAAAAAAAGCTTGTACAGGCTCATGTCACGGCTATCAACCAATCATAAGACGGATAATGACAACGAAAAATGGTACATAGAGCATGATATTGTGCAGTTCAACGGTGAGATATTCTAGTATAAAGCCAACAGTAAGATAAAGCGTAAGGCTTTATTAATGATTCTTCTAGAACGCGTCATGCAATTATTTAGTAGTCTTTTGAAAGTATACATAAAAAGGATATAGAGACTACATATATATTACATAAAGAAGCCTAATGAAAGATATATAACGTACACCTAGTGATTAATAGAAACCAAAGCCGATTTACAAAATTTTCATAATATGGTGGCCTTAACTCCCTCCAGACAAAGGTTATAATAGTTCTCTCGATGAATTCGTAATAAAGAATACATCTCGAAACTTTTTATTGGATCAAGTTGTGCTATATTTAAAGTGGATGAATTTGATAGAGCTAAATACGAGGGACACATATTAACCTAATGATATGATATTTGGCTAACTAAAATGACACAATTGCTCTGATAATTAGCAAAAATGAAACACTTAAGAATACTAGTGAATCAACTTTGGCCAGGCCATGAAATAATTATACTCAAGGTTATAAAGGAAAGTCCAAAATGGATACCATATTAGCAGTTGCACGAGAAATGGATACCTCTTAAAATGACTATTAATAAAACTAACTGAAATCTTAGTCATAATCTATAGAAATACAAAAGCGACCGTCAAGTACAATCGATTGATGAAGTTTCATGCAGTAAAGAATACATAAATATAAAAAAACTAAGATTGTATGTTTCATGATGATATTGTCATTTAATTATAGATTGTTAGTCGTGAAAGAGATGCAAACTTTGGTGGATGCAAACTCAGTGACTTAGTTAAAACAAAGAAAGAGATGAACGTAGACAAGGTTGAGAAGACAATACCATCAAACAAACTTAGAGCCCAACCAAATAATAAGATTTTTTGGATACTAATTCAATTACATGTGTGATTGCAAAATGAGATAAATATTTTTTAGATTTAGAAAGTTATGGAAATGACTTACTGATGAAATACAGATATAATATCAATGATAGGTATCCCCACATCCGTACCAATCTAATATTATGGTTCATAGACTATAATTTGAGCTAAACCTCTACACATGGATGCAATGTTAATATCGGTGAAGCTAGATGTAGTAGAAATAAAGTGAGTAATGATTGATATATGAAGTTAAAAAAATATTATGTATAGACGTATTTATGGAAATATGAGAGGAGCATCAATGTGAAAGCCTAGTCCAAGAATCATCATTGAATTAACCGGAGCAAATGAAACTGTACTAGGGAGCTAAAATTGGTTGTAATCGTTTGCATGAAAAAATACATAAAAAATACATAATGTTTATTTATGGTGGTAGATTCACATTCATCATAAAACATCATATTAGACATATATTGGAAGACCCGATGCATACCTTAGTATATATGGTTGATAAATCTTTAAGGTACCCAAGAAACGAGATAAGGTAGATACAATCAAAGAAGATAAAAAAAATACCAAGGGAGTGTTATACATCAAGGGGACGTTCTGCAAAGGAATGATGGAACCTATAAAGCATTCGTCCGGGTCATCAAGGGGAATATATATATATATATATATATATATATATATATATATATATATATATATATATATATATATATGTGTGTGTGTGTGTGTGTGTATGTGTGTGAGTGAGAGAAGAAACGATAGGCTTTGAAGATTGGATGAAATATCCTAATCGATCTCAAGTATAAATTAATAATTTTTAAAAAATAACATAGATATGTTTTTATGGAGTATAAAGTTTGTAAATGGAGTCTCGGTATAAGTTACTTTTCACCCGTTATGTATCAATAACAAGTTTCAGCCTATTATACAAAAGATCATACCACTATTCCAACATAAACAGAGTCGATGGCTAAAAAAATGGACAAATCGATTGTTGTGGACAAAAAAATCGTGTTATGGTCAAGAATAATAATTACAAATGAATGGTGTGTATAAAATTCACAAACCTCAACAAAAAAAGTTTGAATGACCCATATCCACTACTGAAGATTAACAAACTAGTAGATGGTATATCATGGAATAAAATGTTATCATTCATTGATGTGTTTGTAGGATATTACTAAAATAGATGCGTGAAGAGGAATAGAGACACACAAACTTCATCCCCCAAAATAGGGTAAATTATTTTATGGGAATTCCATTTGAACGGAATAACATCGAAGATTCCTATCAAATGCTAATGTACAAGATCTTTGTAACTCAGTTGGGCCAAAACATATACGTATATACTGATAGCATAACAAACATATATCTTCCTAGTAAATTAGGTATAAACAAATACAGATGCATGAATGTAGCTAAAAATGCACAACCTTCATTACCGAATGGAGGTTACATTGATATTCGGTAATGTCGTTTGAAATGAAAAATGTCGGAGTAAATTTCAAAAACTAGTGAATAAGATATTAACAATTCAATTGAACCTAAAGAAATCATACTTATTCTTAATATCTCATAAATATAATTTTCTGCATATAAACTTTATAAATATGGATATAAAAACCATCTATAAAATATCTATTATTAATTACTAAATATTAATAAATAAATAAAACTCTATAGTGTTTCAGAATAAACTTACCTATCAAACTTTGTCATGTAGTATATGATATGAGAAAATATTATTCGCACATGTAAAATCTAATATAAAGAGTAACATAAAGTGAGTAGTTTCGTAATTCAACCTATAAAAATAAATTTTAATTATGTGAGACTATTATTTTTTTAAAAAATTTAGTAATATTAAAATATGAGAAATTATGAAAATTTCAAGAAATAATTTATAGTGTAGTGTCAACAATATATAAACTTTTGAATCATATTTTCTACACAAAACACAATTCTATACAAAAATATCAAACACATGTTTAGTTTCCATTATTTTAATTTTTTGTGACTAAAATTTGTAACTGTCTGTATTTTTTAAACTGTAACTTGGAAAACAATTGAAAGTATCATTGGTTTTTTTTAACACAAACAAAAGTAGATCTATGAATGTTAGTTTTTTGCGACCCTAATTAACCATGTGTGGATATCTAATTTTTTGGTATCACATGTATCATCTAGCTTATATATCTCGTATCTACCATTTATATTTTACAATAGTCTCACTTCTAGCATCTAAAACATAGGTCTCGCATATATCATATCATTTATGTTTCACATCTACCATTTTTATTTTGCATTGGTCTTGCATCTATAATTTAAACTCTAGGTCTTGCATCTATCATCTAACTTTTAAGTCTCGCATCTACCATTTCATTTTATATTGTTCTCACATCTAGCATCTAAAAACTAGGTCTTACATATGTTATCCAACCTTTATGTCTTACATCGATCATTTTTATTTTACACTAGTCTCACATCTAACATCTAGAATATATGTCTCACATCTATCATCTAGCATCTAAGTATCGCATATTCTATTTCTATTTAAATTGGTCTCGCATCTGACATCTGAAAAACTAAGTATGTCTAGATGCAGGATGTTGAACACTAGACAGAGTTTTTATTTATAGAAAAAACACAATAAAAATTATTGAAACACAAAAACACTTTCTTTCTTCAAGCAATCCATAATCGTAAACTTGGAACCATTTTATATTTCTATTAACAACTCCAATGCCAATATCAATGAAAAATATTGATTAGAAACAAAAATATGGTTCAAATAGTAGTAAACCACAAATTCGAATTACAATTCAATTGCAATTCAATCAATTCGAATTGTAAATAAAAAAGAAAAATATTGAGAGAAAATGATAAAAAAATGCGAAGAAAAATAAAATTATTATAAACAGATTAAAAAAACAAAAGAAAAAAATAACGAAGAACAAAAAGAAGAACAAATATTAACAATTAGTAACTTTGGAACTATTTGTGTACCTATTTAAAGGTTTCGGTTGATATTTTTTCTCAAATTAGTTGAATTTATTTACATAACCAAATGACATTAAGTATCCAACTTTTTCTTCTATTCTATTTTTTCAAAACTAAAAGAGGTTTTGGACAACAAACTTTAACATATTTACGCACCCAACTTCCAGTTTGTTTACAAATAAACTTATATTTAATTTTAAAAAAATTAAAACCTTTTACTCAATCTAAATGTTTTTTATTTATGTACTAAACTAACAATAAATTTCAATACGAATCTACATATATTTTAGCTTTGTAATATGGATAACAAATATCGGAAAAATCAATATTCTCAACATTAAGAATTCTAAATACATTTTAGCTCAGATAAGAAATAAAGAACTTTAGAGACTAAATTAACAATTAGAAGAATCAATATCAACAAGTAACTTCAATCTTCTTTCGCAACAACAAACAAATTCACACCCACTTTACTCATATTATGCAATAAGTTAACAAGTTATCGAAACCATTTTTGACACAACTAAAAAAAATATTTTCACAACATAATTGTACTTAATCATGCAACCATAGTTTCAGAAACCTTTATCATTATTTTAATTTATCAATAAAAATATATGGATTTAGACGTAGACATGATAAACATATTGAAGAACTGAGAACAAAAACAAATGAACATATTCAAAAAGGAAGATCATGTTACAAAACTGAAAAAGGAAAATCAATCTATTTCAACAAACATTTTGAAGGAGATATTGTGTTAAACAGAAGATAATCTTGCATCAAACAAAATCCTATAAATCGTTTAGTTTATTTCTTAACTAAAAACATACAATAAGATATTAGTAGATGTTCAACTCTTAAAGTTAAAACTACGATTTTGTTTGTAAGAGTTGTATTTTTCTAAACTATACTTTCTTTTATTAATTTTATTTTATGTTTTATTTATACATTGTTACTTCACAAATTAAACCATTTATAATATAATTAAAGAACCTACGGAACTGTAATTTTCCGACCTCAATTACAATTGTAATATTTCACAACCAATTAAAACTTAATTCCCGAACCAATTATATAATTTTTGCGACCATTTAGACTAATATTGTTTTTACTATAGCTCTATTTCTGCAACCAAAATGAAAATAGCTACTGAACATAAGATGCCTTACGAATTTTGTAACTAGAATGTATATAATTACCCACCTAGTGACCATTTTGTATTTTCATAACTGAATAACGTTTAATTACGCAACCACACTGCCAAAAACCAAAAATTTCTAAATCAGTTTTCTCAAACCCACTATTTTCAGAAAATTGTGAAAATATCTTTATGAATGTACGAAATTAAAAAAAATCAACATAACTAAAAAATCATATAAATGATTAAAAAACATACAACATTTCGACAAAAAAAAAATCAATTGTGAATAAATAATTGATTGATAAGCTAATAACGCAGCGGAAATAGAAGAAGAAACAGCGATAGATGAAACCCTAATTCAATAGTAACATGATAGATGAAACCCTAACCTAGGGGTAACAAAAAATGATTTTTTCAGAGATAAAAATATATTATTCCAAGAACTTATTTAAAACTTAAGCCATATGAGGCTTTATATAAGAGTTGCTCGAAACCCAAAATTTAAATACAATGAAATAAAATAAATGAGAGTAGAGGGATTGTTTTATAAATGATTTCTTTCTAGCATTTGTGTTTGTAATAAAGTAAAGTTCTCTCATTCTATTATAGTTTTAAGTACTTTTAAAGTGTTATCGATAAATATTTTCTAGATTAATTATCTTTTGAACGAGAAACCTATGTTATCTCTTTAAACATATTTCAAAAAGATTTAAACTTTCAGAAAAAACTAGTCAATATCTAAACAACTATTTCCATTTTCAATATTTTACATTTTAATATTCTCGGAACCTTTCGGCTTCAAGAGGGTTCTGTTCCAATGGGAACCTTGAAGGTATCCCATTGTTTGGCTGGAAAGTCTCATTCTTTTTCACTACAACTCTCATACATAGTTGCATATCTTAGCCTCTTATTTCCATTCTCACAGTTAATCTCAAAATATTAACCGCTTAACACCCCGTTTATTTTATTACTTTAAAATTGGACAATAAAAGCTAAGAGTGAGTCTTTAGCCATGTTTGATTTTTGTTTTGTACGCGTTAGGTAGATGATTGAGTCTTTCTATTTTGTACGAGTCGTTTAGCTTACTGGCTAATTTTCCGGGACTTTGTTTACTCACGTTTGTTAGAGTCTTTTTAGGAGTTTGTTTACTCAAGTTTGTTGGAGTTTTTTAGAAGTTCGTTTACTCAAGTTTGTTGGAGTATATTTTAAGAGTTTGTTTACTCAACTTTGTTGGAGTCTTTTAAGAGTTTGTTTACTCAAGTTTGTCGCACAATGTTGGACGACCCGAAAGAGTCTTGGTCGTAAAATGTTGAGCGACCAAGCACGCTAATGTCTGGTCGCACAACATTGCGCGACCATCTGAGACTTGACCAAATTAAAAAGTCCTCAATGGCATGGTTGTGCAAACGTGCGTGACCATGACCTAGGAGGCATGGTCGCACAACGTTATGTTACCATGCCTAATGATCCTGGCTAGGAAATATTGCACGACCAGTAAGGACCTAGCCATTTGTCCAGGTCCCCAAGTGTCAGGTCATGCACCGTTGCATGACCGATCAAGAAGTATTTTGCCACTTTTCTAAGTCTCAATTAGCCAAAAAAGCACAATAGTGACCGTCATCACATCGAGTCACCAATGTTTATTATCTTTTTTGTAATATTAGTGAGGCCTCCCCTAACCCACACCACTGGAAGTACGGGTTTTACCCACGAGAAGTACGAAAACATAGTCTTACAACTTGTAGATAAAGTTTCCGAAATCATACTATGCAACTTCCACGAGGATATATGCCCCCTCTTATAAAGCACCAAGAAAGCTAAATATTTGTTACCATTAAGGAGACACTTTGATAGGACTTCCCTAAATATGTATTAGTATATAAGGAGTAAATTTCTCATATATAAGGTGGTGAAAGTTAAAGACAAAAATAATAGTGAAAACAAAGTGTCGATGTATTATAGTTCTTTTTATAAAGTTTATCTTCAATTATGGTACGAAACATTTCCCACTAGGTCAATAGCCAAACCATTTCTGTCTTTTTCGACCCACGATATCGCCCCCCTAAAGGGTATCTCCCTCAAAGATGGTTCATAGCTAATATTGTTTCTCATTTGATTTTTCTGAGGCCTCAGTGGTTGGGCCGCCGTCTTCATGTCCTCGGTCCATATGTTCTCTTTTTTCCCTGACAAACTGAACGAGGTCTCCGATATCGATCAGCCTTTCGACCTCCTCTTTTAATTTCCAACACTCATCGGTTGGGTGACCGTGTTTATTATGGTACGCACAAAAGTAACGAGGGGACTTTTATTTAGTTTTCTCGTAAATGGTGGCTATGATTTCCGTGAGAGACGTCATTTCCTACGATGATTATTATAATAAGAAGGTTGTGATCTACTTACTTAGGATCTGGATGAATCAGGCAAGGGTGCCTCGTCAAAGAGCCTTTTATCGTCAATCAGATGTTTGAGTTCTTGAGCCTTTTGTTGGATGGTCTCTCGTGAACCAATCCTCTATTGAAAGCTATTATGACCATCGATTCTTCGCAGGTCGAGTCGAGAGGAAGTTCATTTCTCATGGAATCCTTTGTACGTTTATGTTCCTTGTTTCAAACGAAACGAGTTTTGAACAGAACTCCTAGCACTTTAAAATCCTTAATCGACCCCTGTTGGAGACTATTGAACCAATTAATGACGTCTCCTTTTAATTGCATAGACAAATCTCTACACAATAAAACATCTTCTAGGTTGAAGGCCATCATCATGGTCCTGAACTACTCTAGGTGGTTCTCAAGGTCTCCGGATCCTTCGTATGAATCCAACTTGTATGGATTAAATTTTATTCTAAGATTCATTTGGCGAACGGGGACACCTACAAAACTAAAGAAGCCTTAGTCGGCCTTAAATGGTCGTATACCACCATCTCAAGCCCCTTGTTATCGCGAGTAACCTCACTGCTAGATAGGTTATCCTGGTTAGTATCTGACACCTTCTATTTCTTTTGTTTCTTGCGTTTTATTTCGCCGGGGAATGCCCGCTAACCATATGGATACCATCGGTCTTGATAACTTCTCGATAACTGTCATGCTTGACCACGTCCTCACAGATGACCTTTTTATTTTGGCATTGAAGGGTTTTATTCATCATGTCAAGCCACTTTTTGGCTTCCTCGTCCCTCTCTTACAATTGTTGGGGGACCTCGAGTTGCTCCCGTTTGATCTCCTCTGGTGAGAATAGAAATTGGATTGAGAAGATTGAGAATATTGACCAAGAATCAGCAGAGATTTTTTAGATGGTGAATGTAATCTTTCTCCTCTAATTATTTGATAGGCGTTATCAGTTTCCTCGACCTCTTTAAATAGGCCCAGTGAGTTGGTTACAAATTCGGTTACATAAAAGATTTATTTACATTTCCGTCCCTATTCTTCTTATAAAGCTTTAATCTTATTCCTTATTAATAGAACTTATCATTCAAGTCCTTATTAATTACATTTAAGTCCCTTATGAATCTATTTCCTTATCAGTAGCCCCCTTAGTTCTTATAAAGATAATTTTATGAGAACTATTCAGTCTTCGAAAATTACCCCAAGTGAATAAAGCTTCTTTCCTCTAGCCCCTTTATCATGATTGAGCCCAGTGACTTGCAACTTCACTTCGAATGTAAGAACGAGTTCAAATAAGCTCCCCGCTCGCTTCGAATTTATCAACTAGAAATACAACTCTATTTCGACCTCGAATCTTCTGTCTTTAACACTCTTCAACTAACATACCCCTACTTGAAAAATTGATTGGACCCTTCTTGATAGGTCTATGACACGGCAAGTTTTTCTCCACGTTTTATATTCCACCCAATAAGAACAATCTACTGGTTTTGCCTCTTCAAATTCTCAACGTCTTTTTGATTAGTATAAATACTTGGTTCCTTTCTCACTGAAAGCCTTTTAAACACATTATCCTTCTTAGCCTATTCTTATCCACCCCCTTCAACTCACTTGGATACCTTCAACCAAACCTTCATCATTCTAAGCTACCTTCAACCAAACCTTCATCATTTTAAGCTTCCTTCAAACAACTCTTCTACTCGAATCTATGTTCTCTGTATGAAAAAGTACCCTAAATACAGAAAATATAAATTCACAAAACCCAAAAAAACACAGAAATCCCTCCTTCCTAAGCCTGACAATCAAGTGTTTGGCGCTTATGATTATTTCTGTATTGGAGAAAGAGCTGAGGAATACAGAGTTGCTGGATTAATCTACAACGGTTCCCACTTCTCCTCTACCACCATCAAATACGGTAACTTCAATTCCAACCTTGTTAATTCGTCTTCGCCCCTAGCATCAAACCCAGGATCTAACCAGCAATCTTCTCCTCCTCAAAATCAATCCACTTTTCCATCACTAAGACCACATCGAAAACCTAAGCCTGTCAATTCTGACAAATCTTCAACTCCTAAAAAACTACAACCCAAATCACCTATCCTACAATCCGAAGCAGTTAAAGTTAAGTTTCACAAAAAACCAACCTTCCTAGCAATGGGTGACGATGCAGAAACCTCCTCTCCTCCCCCACAAGAAATGGTTGACGTTACTCCAGAAAATAGTCAACCAGTTCTTATAGAAAACGAAAAACAATCCCAAACTGAGACTCAAACTCGCAGTCTTCGCGATGAAGTTACTGATGAAGAAAATGATTCTGAAGCCACTGAATCCAATGCCGAAGCCGAATCCGAGGCGGAAGAAGAAGTAATCCCTTCAAGGAATATTCGAGGAAAGAAAGCTCATATTACCCTCCCCGAAGATGTTGCCACCTTGGTTCAGGAAAACCTAAAACTACTTTGTCCTCGGTACATTCTAGCCTTAAAAAACGTACCCTATACTTACTACCCCGGATCAGAAAAAGAACATCTTAATAAACAATGGGGATTAACAGACAACATCGTTCTTCGTCTACCAATGGAAGAAGAAACACCTTTCAATTGTCAGAAAAACGAATTGGTAGTTTACCCTGAGCTTTTCAACTGGGGACTTCGATTTCCTCTCGATCTAATGATTGTAGAGTACTTCGAAATTCTTGGATTTTGCCCAACATAAGTCACTCCAAACCAAATGTTCACTTTATTCTCCGTCATTATGGTGTCGAGGCTAGGAAACATCCCCCTCGAAATAGAGGACTTCATTTCACTGACCAAAATCTCAAAGGGGCCAGTTTTATCATTCTACTACCTAACTTTGGAGGATGATCTAAAGATTATCGATGACCTCCTCGAGGCTGACAAGTTTTGGAAGCAAAGGTTTGTTTTTTTATCAGGAGCCTGGGAAAATGGTAAAGAAATTTCCGATGACAACCCCTCAAAACTTACTCTCATCTGGAGAGATAACAGTAAGTAAATCATGGTTATTATTGTTAATACTTTCTTCCCAACTTATTAAGCCTATTCAAACTAACCAGGCCTACTTATCTAATTGTATATTCTTTTCCCAGAAATTTCTAGGCGATTCAAAAGTCGTCGGAAGACTGCAAAGACCATCTTTATGAGAATGGCTGAATGGGCTGAGAAAGCCTGGGGAAATGGCTTTCACTCCGCCTTTCAACCAATCAACTTCGTCAACAGCCATCTCTGGCGCATAACCTTGGGAGCTGACTTCCCTGAAAACCCGATGCTCCCCCCAGATCCCATTGACGCGGTCAAAAGAATACTCGAACCAGATGGGAAAACTTATCTTCCCATCAGGAACCGATCTGACAGTCACCTGCCACCAAAAAAGAAGGGAAAACTGGCCCTCAAAAAGTCCAACATAAGTAATCCTAGCCCTTCTAAAAATTCGAAGCCTACAAGGAAACGAAAAACGCATGCATCTCAACTTCCCCCAATATCCGAAGAAGGCGAACCTATCCTTAAAAGGAAGAAATAAGATAATGCTTCAAAGAAGAAAAATGACAAGTCCACTACCCCGAGGAGTAAGAAAAAGAACGAAGCTGAAATGCTCGAAGAGGTATTGGCTTCCGAGGTCCATGAGAAAACCTTCATTGAAGAAAATCCTCAAGGGGGATTGGCACTAGGAGATAGCCAGGAAAACGAATATCTTAATCTCGACGATTTCAACTCGAGTGGGGATTTTGTTGTCACCTCTGAAAATTCTCAGCCTACCAACACCATTCCATCGTCTTCTACCGGGACTGCCATAACTTCAACATCTAACGCAATTATTCATGTCCATCGCCCATCAAACTTGCCCAACCCTGAAAGATCCAATGAGGTAACTTCAATCCTTCGACCTTTTACTAACTTAAGTGCTGCAGCCAAAAAATTGTGTGAAGAAGTAAACAATTCACATACACAATTGGAGCTCCTTGCACAAGAATTAATCAAGAGAAAAAAGGAAAAGAATCTGAAAAAGCTTCGAAAGATAAAGCACTTCAAAATTTCGAAGCTGAGAAAAGAAAACTTCTTAACGAGCATAAAGAAAAAATCGAAGCTATGGAGACTTCTCATCGTCTGGCTATTGAAAATATAAATTCTCAACATTCTATTGCCATTTCTGGTGAAAAGAAAAAATCTACCGAGGCTGAAGAACTTGTTAAGAAAACTCAAGAAAGCCTGACAAATTGTCAAACTCAATTGACTACGCTTCAAACAGGATTCGAGCAGGAAAAGAAGGACGCCATCAAGAAAGCCGAAGCTGCTGTCGGTTCTTTGATGCTTGATGGTATCAAGAAGGCTCAAATCCAAACAGCTATCGATATTCTTCGAGAAATTCATACCGCCTATCCAAGGTTAAATTTAACAGAATTTTGGAAACAAGTTCCCGAGGAAGATCGCCCAGACGAAGCATTCGAGGTTGCATCAAGTTCTTCAGAAGAAGATGACGTTTCTGAAGGGTCATCGGAAGACGACTAAACAGTAGATTATATATGTCATGTGTTTATTGTTGTTGTTTTTTTAAAGTAGTTTTCTCCTTTTTGTAAGCTTCAAGCTTTATCCAATGAAACAAGCAACTATCTTAATATTTCAAAGTTCTGGTGCACTCATAAAACGTGGCACCTCGAAAATTTGATGCGCTCATAAAACGTGGCACCTCGAAAATTTGATGCGCTCATAAAACGTGGCACCTCTAAAATTTGATGCGCTCATAAAACGTGGCATCTCGAAATAGGTTGTTTCTGCAAAGCTATTGCTTTGGAAAATTACTCTTGGTCAACTTTCAAAGATGATCAGTCTCTGCCAAGTTACCAAAATAACAAATCATTCATCATATTAAACAACCAATGGCCAAAAGAAATTTTATTATGAACTTCAATTTTTACCAGACACCTCATTAAAACCTTTCTGGGACAACAGATAAGGAAAGAGTATGTCTGTCTTTTACAAAAATTATAAGTTCGATTTTATTCACAATACAATTTCAAATGTTCTATATTCCAAGGGTGTTTAAGTATCCTTCCCTCACAATCAGACAACCTATATGACCCTGGCTTGACCTTCATTTTGACTTCATAAGGACCCTCCCAATTTGGAGCCAATTTTCCGAGGTGTTTATCCTTGGTATGAAGAAATACTTTTCGCAACACTTTATCACCAACTTTGAACTCCCTCTTCTTAACCTTAGCATCGTACCTGCTTCTCATTAGAGTTTGATAATGAACCACATTCAAATGTGCTTTAACCATTTTTCCTCTAACAAATCAAGCTCAATTTTTTCTAGCTTCATCATTATCTACTTCGGAATAATGCAATAGCCTATAAAAAGGTAATGTAGATTCAGCAGGGCATACAACATCCATTCCATACACCAAAGAAAAAGGAGTCTCTTTTGTGGCCTCTCTAGGAGTTGTACGATATGCCCACAACACGTCTTGAAGATAATTTGGCCATTTCCCCGCTGCTCCCGCCAAATTTTTCTTCAAACCCTCCAAAATAGATCTATTTGTAACTTCCACTTGCCCATTTGCTTGTGGGTGGAAAGGAGTAGAAAAACATTGCTGTATTCCTTTCGAGGAGCAAAAAGAGTCCATTTCCTTGTTGTTAAATTGGGGACCGTTGTGTGTTGTTATCTTTCGAGGAACTCCAAAATGGTAGCAGATGTTACTTAGAATAAACTTGATCACATCCTTAGATTTTGTTCCAGCTAAAGGCTCTGCTTCTGCCCACTTCGAAAAATAATCAATTGCGACAATAATCATCTGTCTTCCACCTGAAGCCATAGGCAATGGTCCTACTAAATCAATCCCCCATCTATCAAAAGGAACCGCCTCAGAAATTATCATTAGAGGTGTCGCTGATTTATGTATCAAATGTGCATACCTTTGACAAGTATCACAACTTCGAACTAATAACTTGGCATCCTGCAATATAGTAGGCCAATAATATCCTGCCAACAATACCCTACGTGTTAAAGCTTTGAAACCACAATGAGCTGATCCATCTCCTTCATGTAATTCAGATAAAACGTTTTGAGATTCTTCTTACTCAACCATCGTAATAAAGGCATCGACACAAACCTCTTATACAATACCCCATCCAACACCACATAACCAAGAGCTTTATTCCTTATTTTCTTGAGCAAGTGTTTATCAAGAGGTAGTATTCCCTTCGTAAGAAAATTTAACAAATCAGTTCTCCAATCACCCCGAATGCGCGCCGAATTATTTACTACCTCCTCGACAAATTCACATTGCTCAGAGCTTAATATAATCGAAGGCAATGGTTGTGTCACGATCCATGGATATTCTTCAGAGTAAGCCATTGTTGCTAAAGAATCAGCCATTGTGTTATTTCCTCTTCGAATATGCTCCACCTCAACATTTTCAAATTGTGCCATCACACTTCGAAGTTCTTGCAAATACAAAACTAAACGGTCTTTTTAGCTTCTGATATTCCTTTAACATGGTTAACTACTAACTGCGAATCTGTTTCTAAGTGCACGAATATTGCTCCACAAATTTTCGCTAACCGAAATCCTGCTAACACTGCTTCATATTCAGCTTCATTATTCGAAGCATGAAATCCAAATCTTATAGCTTGAAACATATACTCCCCTATCGGTGCCACCAATTCTACCCCCACACTCGACCCTTTATTACTAGATCCTCCATCAGTTCGTACCGTCCACACCGGATTCGTGTGTATTTTTTCATCTTCTTTCTCTTCGAACATGCTCGAATGAAACTCAACAAAGAAATCTGCTAAGGCCTGAGCTTTGACAGCCGTTCGTGAAGAGAATAACACATCGAAATCTCCCAATTCTACAGACCACTTAGTCATTCTTCCTGAGATATCTGGCTTTTGCAATACATTTTTCAATGGATAAGAAGTTTGAACCACAATTGTATGTGATTGGAAGTAAGGACGCATTTTTCTCGCCGCCACTACTATACACAACACCAATTTTTCGAGCTTTAAGTAACATTTTTCAGCATCAACCAAACTTTTACTGACATAATAAACGGGCTTCGAAACTCCCGTATCTTCACTTATCAGAACTGCACTCACTGCATAATCCGATACTGCTACATACAAAAACAGTTGTTCACCTTCTCGAGGCTTTGCTAATATTTCAGGAGAGGACAAAAGATTTTTTATCTTAATAAAAGCTTCTTCACAATCCGAAGTCCACTCAAAATTCTTCGGTCGACGTAACACCTCGAAAAAAGGCAAGCATTTATCTGAAAAACGAGAAATGAATCTGTTCAAAGCTGCTAACCTACCTGTTAATATTTGAAATTCTTTGATATTCCGAGGCGAAGACATTGATATCAAAGCCTTCAACTGCTCTGGATCCACTTCAATTCCTCTTTCACTTATCACATACCCCAGAAACTTACCAGATCGGACTCCAAACGTGCATTTTTCTGGGTTCAACTTCAACTGTATTGCTCTAAGATTCAGAAATGTCTCTTCTAAATCATCAATATGATCATCATCACTTTTGCTCTTAACTAGCATATCATCGATATATACCTCGATATTCCTCCCTATTTGTGAAGCAAATGCCTTATTCATCAACCTTTGATATGTAGACCCAACATTTTTTAATCCAAACGGCATCACTCTATAACAATGTAAACCTCGATCAGTGATAAAGGTTGTGCTTTCTTCATCCTCTGGATTCATTCGAATTTGATTATATCCTGAAAATACATCCATAAATGTTAGAATTTTGTTTCCAGAAGTAGAATCCACTAAATGATCAATTCGATGTACTGGAAAAGGATCCTTTGGGCAAGCTCTGTTTAAATCTGTGAAGTCTACACACATTCTCCATTTGCCATTCTTCTTTTTCACCACTACAGGATTAGCTGTCCACTTTGGATATTTGGACTCCCTAATATGCCCCATTTTATACAATCTATCTACTTCAGCAATTATGGCCTCAGATTTTTCCAAAGAAAAAGCTCTCCTTTTTTGTATTATTGGCTTGATCTTCGAATCCACAGCCAAACTATGACATATAATATCAATTGAGACCCCCACTACATCCTCAGACTTCCAAGCAAACACATCCAAGTTTTTAGACAAAAAATTCAATAACCTTTCTCGCACTAATAAAGACAATAAAGTCCCAATTCGAAGTACTCTGTTATTATCGAAGACGTATTCTTCTATTTCTTCACTTACTATCACAGAACTCGGGGTTGACCTTGGATCATCAATTCCTTCATCTTTACTACTAGAAGGCAACCCCCCAAATTGCTATTTCTCCATTGGATCATTCGTACTTTTATCACGTAGTCTAAATGCAGCAGCATAACACTCTCTAGCTACTTTTTGATCACTTCGAACTACACCAATTCGATCCCCAACTACATATTTCAAACATTGATGAACTGTAGAAACTATAGCATACATTTTTGCCAGCCATGACCTTCCAAATATAGCGTTGTAGCTCGTCGGACAATCTACCACCATAAAAAGTACCTGTACGTTTTTTTAAAAGGCCCTTTTCCCAAAGAAATTTCACCTTCAAATTCCCCTATTACATTCGTTGTTGCACCAGTAAACCCAATTATAGTTCTTTCTGACCTTTCTATCCGAGGCGGAGCGTTTAATCTATCATATGTTGATTTGAACAACACATTAGCAGAACTTCCAGTATCAATCAATACTCGTCGAATTTCTACCCCACACACTTCTGCTCCAATGACTACTGCATCTTCATGTGGTCCTGTAATTCCTCTCAAATCATCTCCATCGAAAATTATAAATGGTATATTCTTCTTATTGTATAGATGTGCTGATGCTCCTCCTTCAATTTGATGAGTTAAATTTACTATATGTCTTTTCCTCGAATTATTAGTATCATTAGTCATTGAGTCTCCCCCAAATATTGCCAATGATTCAAAGAACGCACATAAATCTCGAACACGTCCCTTACACATCGGCTCATCAACTGACATCAATAACAATCGACTGGGGTCTGGGTCGACATATTCCGAAGCCGCATCAAATTCATCCTCTGCAACATCTAAAATCATCAATGCACTTTCCTGCTTAGAGTTAGGATTACTTACCTTTTGAGTTACGGTTCTAGCGTTCTTCTTGACATACTCCAACAATTTTCCATTCTCTATCAAAATCTGCATTTCCTTCTTCAAACCAATACAATCAGCTGTATCATGTCCAACATCATTATGATAACTACAGAACCTGTTATTGCGTTCTTCTCTTGGCCTATTAATTGCTGTCGGCTTTCTAAAATTTATTGTCCCCTTGGTTTTCTCATAAATCGATGCCACATTTTCAGTCAAATCCGCATAATATTTTGGTTTTACCCACACATTCGATCTTGGTCTGAATTGGTGTTGATTATTAAAATTGTGCTGATTAGAACCCCCTTGATATGAGTTCGAACCTCCTCGATTGGAAACATTTTGACTACCCCTCGCCCGTGACGAGTTATTACTCGAAGCGTTCACTTGATTATTTCCCACTTGACTATTCCATTTCTGAACACCATTATTTCCTCCTCGAACTCGAGTAGACTCTTCGACTTTGATCTGATCTTCAACCTGAGCCATGAGAGCTCCAAACTTTAATGCCCTACGCCTTGTTGTTTCATCAGCTAAATCTCCAGGCAACAATCCTTGTCGGAACGCTGCCATAACTACCACTTCCTCACAATCATCTAATCCTGCTTTTGTTGACACAAATCTTTTAGTATAATCCTTCAACTTCTCTCCCACGGCTTGCTTACATTGTATTATTGTATCTCCGTTAGCTCTCTTTTCTTTGCTTCCCACAAACTGTCTTCGAAAAGCTGTATAAAAGCCTCTAAAATTTACAATGGACTCCTTAGGTATCTTATTATACCATTTTAATGCAGTTCCTTTGAATGTCTGAGAGAATGCCCTACAAACCAATTTATCATCATCCTCGAAATTAGTCATATAATTCTTGAATTGCTCTATATGATCATCTGGATCTTGAGTTCCATCAAACTTGTCCATTTTAGAAATGTCGAACCGCCTCGAAAGTGGTACAGATCTAATCGCACTAATCAACGGTGAATCCCTCCAATCTACTCCTTGAACAAACTGGTGTTCGTTCCTCATTCCCACAGTAGCATACAAACTTGGTTCGCCTTCAAATTTTCGAGGAGAATACACTCGTTTTTCCTTCTTTTGCCTTCCTTCCTTATACATTTTAGCTGGCCAAAATTCATATCCTCCTTCTTTTGAATGACTTCGAAAATGCTTATATCTTGGTGTTTCATCTGATTCCGAATTTTCAAAATCTTCTTCACTAGAATCTACATATCGTCGCTTCTGCAACTTTTCTTTTTTTCTCATTCCACTATGCTCCTTCTTACGCTCAAAATGTATTTTACGTTGAACATCTTGAACATCGCCGACGTCATTCAATGGATCTGATTGATCATCCCGATTACCTCTTGCTATTTCAGATCTAAGTCTAGCGCCATTATTATCTTGTTTCTTTTGAGCAAATTTATCAAGTTCTGCCACTTTTCTTATCAACTCATTCATTTTACCTTCAAAATCAAATTGGTTTGATCGAATCGGAACTGATTCATCTGCTTCTTTCTCTTGCAGATCAGATCTCAATGTCTCCAAAGCCCTTCGAATAGACGGATTATCTCCTTCCTCCGAATTCATCTCCGATCAACGAAAATATAAACAAAATGCTTCAAAAAACGAAAAATTTCGAGACTCGATTTTTGATCTATCGATCAAGGTATCTTCGCCCCCTCTTTCTAGCGCCAATTTGGTGAGAATAGAAATTGGATTGAGAAGATTGAGAATATTGACCAAGAATCAGCAGAGATTTTTTAGATGGTGAATGTAATCTTTCTCCTCTAATTATTTTATAGGCGTTATCAGTCTCCTCGACCTCTTTAAATAGGCCCAGTGAGTTAGTTACAAATTCGGTTACATAAAAGATTTATTTACAGTTCAGTCCCTATTCTTCTTATAAAGCTTTAATCTTATTCCTTATTAATAGAACTTATCATTCAAGTCCTTATTAATTATATTTAAGTCCCTTATGAATCTATTTCCTTATCATCCTCTATCTTAGATTCCAAAATTTTCATGTTAGAGAGAGTGGATGACATACCTAGGTTAAAAGGGTTATCCTTATAAGCTACTCCGCTGGTAGCTCCCTCAACATTTATCTAAGATTGATTTTCGTTTTCAGCTGCTGTCGCACATGCTTCCTGATGATCCACCCGGTTAGCTCCCGTAATTCCTCCACCACTCGATGATTTTTCAAGGATCCCTTGAATGTTAGCCTAGTTATCTTACATAACTTTACAATATGGGGATCTTGTTATTTCCCTTTCACTGTCGGACCTAGTTAACAACATCGAAAATTTTCTTAATAAGAAAGTGTTTCACTCATTGCCACATACGGTGCCAAAATCTGGTGAGGAGTTTTAGTGATAATGAAAGGCTTAGATTATCGGAAAGAACCAATGTGTTATTTTCTCATTTACACATTCTAAATATGTTACATTTTCATTGGGTTTCGACTCTCTTATATTATAAAATTCTATACATTATCCCACTATCGCCTAACTGTTCTCCACTTCTAGTAATGTCAAATCATGGGTAAATGTTCTTGTCGTGTTCTTTATTTTATCTTAATAATACTATAATGGTCTCGTCTGCTCAAGAATTGCTCGTCATTTAGTACCCTCGGGTGGATATACTTCGGATAATCTTTGTGGTATAGTTTTTTCTTTATATTGATGATGTTAATAGTTGCATTTTAGTAGTTCATGCCACTTTGGTGTCGTTGTATGATCGAGTGTACCTCGTCTTGGTTGATGGGTATAATCTGGTTGGAGGGTTATAACTTATCATAAAGATTTGGCATCGATCACCAGTATGGACTAATATAAATATGCCAAGTGAAAAAAAAAGAAAATAATTATTTACAGAGATCACCATTTTTCCCTCGGCTTTTTCTGATCGACGAATTTTGTCACATATGTTTAATATGTATTTGTATCATTAATCGATAACCGTGTTGATTATCAAGACATTTGATTTGCGAGTTTTATCTTCCCAAGAACTTCAATCTTGTAAAATTACGAAGGAGTTATCTTCTAAAGCTATTGATTTAGCTATGATCTAATTTTATTTCTCAAGTCTGCAGACTCTCTAAGTTCCTTTTTATATTGTCATATTTTTCCTTGTATACGAACATATTTTTTACTTACAACTACCTGGGATTCTGAACGAATACGAACATTTTTTGCTCCACATATATGAGCTAATTTAAGCCTTTTGATGACCATTTTGTACCCAACAACGTTATTAGTGATATTTGATAATAAGGTGCTCGTATAGAACACTAGATCTTCCTCCATGACGGTTGGACCATCCACTTTAATGACCCACAAGCAGTAATTGTCCCCGCAAGTTACTGTATCATCTGTCATTTCAGTTTTATTACTGGTATATTTGTTGATGAAATCATCCAAAACTTGGACTTTAATTATTGTACGGGTCTCGTACACTATCTCGTATTTACCAAGTTTTTAACAAACCATCGCGTACTAGCCCATAAATTTAGGATATTTGAAGTATGATTTTGAGGGAAAAAGAGATGTGAATGATGATTGCATGACTTTGAAAGTAAGGCCGCATTTTAAAAATCAATTATCATATCTCCACATTAACTAAACTCTTGCTAACATAGTATTAACATAAACCATATTCCCTTGTGTTCTTTGTCCAACCCGATGCTGATAGCATGCTCGAAGGCGGATAAATATAAATACAAATATTCGACTCCGATTTGGGATGATAAAATTTCCAATATGGTCGAGTAATCATTGAGGACAGAGAAAGCTTTGTAACACTCCCCATCCTAATTGAATTTCTTTGCTATTTTTAGGATCTTGAAAAAAAAAGTAGCTTATGCGAGACACTTGGCAGATGAATCACAATAGGTCTGAGATTTATTGAACCTCTTTAATGTTTCACAGTGGATAGATGGTAAGTAATGCTCTTAGATTCTCAAGATCTTTCTTCATTACATTCGCTAACGATGTATCCCAAAAACTTATCGTTTCGAACATCGAATAGGAATTTAAAAGCATTTAGTTTAAGGTTGAATTGGTGCAGGATGGTAAAAAATCTGGACAATACATCAAGCTATATGGTCTTTGGTATAAGTTTTTGGATCACATCGTTAATGTATGCCTTCATGTTCTTTCCCACTTTCTTGTAAAAAAATCTATGTGACGAACATTTGGTAGGTTGAAACTACAATTTAAAAATGAAATGTCATAACTTTATAGTGGTACAAACCTCACTTTGTTTGGAAGATAATATCCTTCTCCTAATGTGGGTGTATTTTAGTTAATTATATCCTAAATACGAATCCGTAAAGAGGAGTAGTTTGTTACGCTAGGAATTGTTTACAAGTTAATTTATGCAAGTCAATGAAATTGTTTACCAGTTTGGGAACATTTCTTTTCTTATATGCCCTTAAGTGAAAAATTTCTCAACTTCTTTGACAATGATGTCGGCTTTTTCTATAGGAAAAGTTCACTATTTTGTCGAATCGGCCATACATTGTTTCAATTAACAATTTACAACAAAATACGGTCGTGCTAACTCATGCGATATTATCACACTCCAAGCAAAAATATAAATATTACTTGCAATTAATTTCATAACATGTTTTAAAATATTAATCCAATTGGTTTTCCACTTGAATTACATTGCATGGCGAGAGGCTCTCATCAATTAAACTTTTCAGGGAGTTTTCACAAAGTCTCTCGTCTCGTGGATCGTTGAATTTGGTTTCTATATGATTATTAGCGTTGTGCTAACGATCCTCTCCATCATACATTAAATTCTATTGGGTCAGTTTTGCGGGATACTTAAGCCACTACCAGAAAAAGCGGCCTCCGCTTCCATTCTATAGAGCCAAGGTCGTCCTATGATGGCCATCTATGATCCTAGTGCATAAGATATCATAAATAACATTTATGGTTCTGTTTCATTTTCGTCCCTACCATTAATCACCAAAAGTTTAACCTTTCTCACGCATGTAGATTATCTCCCTTCGTAGCTAACCAACTTTATGTTCGCCGGGTTGTATAGTGGTACTCTTAACGTTTTGTTTTAACTGAATATAAAATTATGTTGGATGAGATTCTATTATCCCCCACGACGTGGGATACTATGACCCATCCTATCACTAGATTGATGGTCGAGGAATATTCATGGTGTCTCACTACTCATCATACACCATCGTCGCACCTGGTATATTTAGATATGGCATCATCCCCAATTTTCATGCCTGATACTGAAGCCTTTGGTGGTTGTTGCATTGGATACACATATTATTTTGTCTTTAAAATCTTTATGAGTAATGAACTTGTGTGTTTTGGCAAGAATGTCATCCATAGGTTTATCACCACAAACTATAATGCAAATATGTTTCCTCCGTATTATGGTTAAACTGATCGGATACAATAGCATGATCAAGCTTACATGCTAGTTCTTAGTACTTATTTAAGACCATATAATGACTTAACAAGCCTACATACCTTAAACACATCCCGAGACGTAAAAACTCTCAGGCTGCTCCACATAAACCTCCCGATCGAGGTCTCTATTTAGGAACATTGTTTCTACATCAATTTTGTGAATTTTCAAATTATTGTTTGGCATCTATGGTTAGGGTATCTGTGGAAATTTGATAGGAGTTGTACAAATAATAGTAGAAAAAAAAAGCACTATAGACTTATGTTGAATAACACTAAGTTTGCATTAGCAGTCTATAGAAGTGTCTCCAAATTCACCACCCAGTTCAAAAGTACTGTGTGTCAGTTAATGACTTTAGTTTTGACACTAATTGTGTTGATAGGCTAGTATTTGACAAACCAATCTATGATGAGGATATCTTTGAAGTTGCATCCAGACCATTGTTTGACAATCTAGTCACCGATAATTATGTTGATGATTACCAATCTTAGGATTTTGAAAATAAAGAAGTTGTTTCGACAAAATCGAGAGGAGTCCCTCTTTACTTAGAAAAGGTAATGATGATAATCCATCTTTTGTTTCAATTTTTAATCTAACAAATGATAAAATTTTGCTGATGTTATATATAAATCTCGTTAAAAATGGAAGAATGAGTTGTGTGGTATGGTAGACAAAAAATATAACGTTTTAATTGATAAACGATTCGATTTTCAAATATATCATAGTTTCGAAAAAACCGAGAGGATTCTCTCCAAGATGGTGTCATATTAGGATGTGAGAAGCATTAAATAATTCTTTCAACTGATTACAGACATACTTGTTTTATCTGCAACCTTGGTAGTATATTGGTTTGCTATGCGGGATGGGCGTGCATAAGGAACTACCATTTGTCTTGTATAAATCATCCTCTAAACTGTGTAACAGAGAAGTGGCCGTTTGAGTTTCTTGCTAACTGTGCACTAAGGTTGTATTGTGGCTGGGAAGCTTTGCTTTTATTTCTATTTTGTGCATGCTATACATACAAGCGCGAGGCTCCAAAAATCAAGACAATTATGTTGCATTGGCGCAATAACCTAATACAAATTATAGTTGTCAAGAATATTTAATTTCTATGTAACAAACTCTCCTCAAATCAAGTGTAAAGGATCTTGTAATTAATAATGTATGGGCTTGTTTCTTTAAACGAGGGAGCTTGGGGTCTTGCTTTATTTTTCTTGGATTTCTGGGCCTGGGTCTATCCAAACCGACCCGTGATATATCTTGACTTAGGTTAGAGAACCCTAAGTATTTTACTATTTTTTTAGTTCTCTTCTCTTACTTTACTGGACGGAAAGTCTCATTGAAATCAACACCAATATGGCCTTATGGTATTGAATAGTTCCATCAAGGTTATACTTGACCTTGTAGACCCATTTATTGCTAACTAGATTCATGGTATGATCCAAAGGAACCAAGGACCAGGTTTTGTGTTGAAAAAGTGTATTAGATTCAACCTGCATAGCGTTACACCACACATGATTAGTTATAGAATCATAAAAACCTTGTAGGCTTTGTCCAACCCATCTTCTAGTGGTGGTAAGACCTAGATAAGAATGGCTAGGTTTACTGATACCATTATTGGCCTTTTTTTTATCATGGAATGAGAGTTTGTGGATGTTTGTGTGGAATGTGATAGTGTATGTTATGTCTGGTTAGGGATGCTTGGTGAGTTTCTAGTTGATTCCATATTTGTTTGAACAAGACAGAGGGTTGTGTGTGTGGTCTTTTGTGGTATGTGTTGGCGACTTATCTATATAGTGTATGGTCTCAGATTGTGTATTGTTGTTTATTTTTGTTGGTGATGCATGTCCATTTGACTGTGTTGGTAGATGTTGTTCAGTGTGGTCTATTTGTATGTTTGGACAGGTTGTTGGTGTACTTGTAAGGATAGTGTGCCTCGAAGGATTAAAATCAGGAATCGAAGTTAGGTATGGGAGACCAAGTGTAACTAGTCCAGTATTAAGGGTAGCCAAATACTTAGACTCAGGTTATTTTAAGTTTAAAAAACTAATAAGAAAATGGAATTCTAGTTCATTAAGAACAACATTTCTAGAAATATAGACTCTGCCAATTGAATTTAGACACTTATAACCCTTTTGAGTGTCACTATACCCAAGGAATACACACTTAGTAGAGTGAAGCATAAACTTTTAAGACTGATAGGGTCTCAAACAGGGAAAACAAGTGCAGCAAAAAGTGTTCAGAAAAAAGTAGTTAGGTTTGATTAGAAATAGCTTTTCAAAAGGTGATAGGTCTCCTAATGTGACTATCGAAAGTATGTTAATTAGAAAGGGGGCAGTGAGAAAATATTATGGCCAATAGCTAAAATGAACCTTAGACTGAGCTAAGAGGGTAAAACCTGTCTCTACTAAATGCATGTGCTTCCTCTAATCTCTGTCATTTTGGAAAGAGGTGTGAGGACAAGATGTCCTTAGTAGAATGCCACATTCTCTAGAAATAGATACAAAAGACCCGAATGTACCATCCCAGTCAGATTAGAGAGCCTTAACTTTCCTGTTAAACTGGGTTTTAAAAAATGCTTTAAAGTTTTTAAACACAGCTCATGCTTCTCCTTTTTGCTTCAAAAGATATACCCAAGTATATCTTGAGTAATCATCCACAAATAGGATCTAGTATTTGAAGCCAATTTTAGAGAGAATGGGAAATGGTCCTCAAAGGTCTGAGTGTATCCGATGTAGAATATATTTAGACCAGACTTAGACGTGCTTAATGGTATAGAGTGGGACTTGCCAAATTTACATGAGTCACAAAAGATATTTTCATTCTTTAGTATTGAAGATAGGTTACATTGTTTCAGCATAGTAGCTAAGACTTTATCTGAAGGTTATCCAAGTCTCTTGTGTCATCCTTCTCTTACAGAAACAGATTTACTCGACCTAGACTGACTCTTAGACAACTAAAAACAATAAAAGCCTTTAAAGATTGAATAGAACCCTTAACACTCAACTTGTTGTTCCTGGTGATGTGTCCAACTTTGGAGATTTTATAACTCTTGTTTAGTTGTCCATATACGCAGCACTTTTCCTATGTTCTTGTCCTTAACAAGAAAAAATGTTTTATGAAATTCTAAGTAGACATGGTTATGCATAATAAGATGATATACAGATATAAGATTTTCGTTAATTTTAGGGACATATATGATGTTTTATAGTGTTAAAGGTTTGTTGCATGATGTTATTAGCTCAGTATTATCTATGTGTTAAATCCTAAGCATTTCATCACTCCCAAAACTAATAGATTTCTTACTAAAGTACTTAGTTTTCTGAGTCATTAGAGTAGGTGTGTTTCAAGTTACCACAATAATAATTATGTGCATTCGCTAGAATGTTCTATTTATGTTTCACTTGGATAATATATGTGTCTCGTCTATAAATATCTTCTGAGTCATGGCTATCAAAATCCCATCTCTACCTATTAACGTAATATCTAGTATTGTGGATTTCGTTTCTATTTCGATAATCCTAACTTTATCTGATTCAATAACCGTTCATTAATTTTTTAATAAACAATTAATGTAATCCAAAAATATAAATTAATTGACACAATTCCAATACCTTTAAACAATTATATTTTATTTCTAGTTGTTGTTTAGTTAATAATCGTAATGGAAACATGTGGTAATATTTTTAGCACATCGATGGATGGTAAGTGAGCTAAAAAAATATATTTGTGGTAATTTCAAATATATCAAAGGTCGCTTTATGTAAATCTGATTTATCGCATGACTCCAACATATAGTTTCTTTAATCGTATTACTTAAGTCTGTCGTATGACCTTTCGCGGGGCATCACCATGACCCATTAGTCTAAGAAGTCAATGTGGTTCTTTGACCCTAAGTGACCAGCTAGCTCACTCAATCTCTATGAACCATCTGCGCAAAACATAGTCGATTAGGCTAGATCTCATATGGTCCCTTGGGCTCTGTAAGGAGTGGCTTAAGGCTACGCACGATAAGCTTGCAACAAGCATACGTTCAGCCCCTCTACGGTCATTAGTAGCCTCCATCAGTTTATCATCTTCCAAGTAATTTTAAAGTGTACGGAAATTGTGTCTGCCAACGTATCGAAGCCTGACATGACATTATGAGATAAAGAAACCCCCAACAAAGTATCTCGGTCTCATAAAGAGTTTTGAGGGCCAGAAAAGACTCCATAGATATGGAGGCAACAACCTTAGACCTGATGCAGACAGTTCGGTGAATTGGAAGTTTGGTGCTCCGGTGTCTGATTTTGACCCACAACACCTTGTTTCGAAGGAAACAACGTCACGAACGCAAGTCACCAGCTTTGCTTGTGAGCTATGGGCCTTTTTGGGCATTTGGGCTCATCTATCATCTTATTTTGCGTTTTTACTACTTTAGGCTATTTTAGTAATTTTCATATTTTTAGTTTTAGGGTTTCGCTTGAACCCTTATATGAACATATCTTCTATACATTGTTGAGGAAGTTGTTTTTGATTAATAAATTAGGGTTTTCATCCCTCTTTAGCTTCTCTTGCGTTTCACTCTGAATCATAGTGGTATCAGACATAGGCAGTCCTGCGAGATGGTGCGAGGAAGAACCAGCGGTCGCAGTGACGCTACAGTGACTAGAGATACAAGTGATTTCGGTGATCGTGAAGTTGCTGACCTACGCCGTCAGGTGGCCGATCTTACCCGTCAGATGGTTGATCTTAACGCCAGGCTACAAGGCACGGAGGTTGAAGGTTTCGACAATCCTTTTGGGGAAGGGTTTGAACAGAATACTTCTCACGGCCGACGCTGGGAGCTTGGATTTAAGGTAGACATCCCGGACTTTGATGGTAGCCTTAAGCCAGAGGCGCTTATTGATTCGTTATCCCAGATTGAGGAAGTGCTGGACTTCAAGGAAGTTCCTGAGGAGAGAAGGGTCGCATTGGGCACCATCCACCTACGCGGTAGGGCACAGGCTTGGTGGCAGCAGGTGAAGAAGAACCGTGAAAGTGAAGGCAAGTATAAGGTCCGCAATTGGGAGAAGTTCAAAAAACAAATCCGCAAGGCTTTCCTTCCTTACAAATTCGAGCAGGAACTATACCAGCGACTCCAGAATTTTTGTTAGGGACCCCGATATGTGGATGAGTATACAGAAGAATTCTATCAGCTGCTGGCTCGTACGGATGTGACCGAGTTGTCGCATCAGCGGGTATCCCGCTATATTCGTGGGTTACACCTTCAGCTTCAAGATCTGTTGAATATGTTCGACCCATGCTCTGTTTCCGAAGCCCATCGGCGTGCTCTCCAGGCGGAAAAGCAGTTGGCTCGCCGGACCCAGACTGGCGTACGGACCAATGCTCCTTTAGGGATTGCGGCGTCCAAACCGGTTCCCCGTCCAACCCCTGATCAGATCCTTCCTGGGCGCGGTGCGCCAAGCCGCTCTTCAAGCAATTTACGTTGCTATGGCTGTGGCGAGTTAGGGCATCGTCATGTAGAGTGTCCAAATGCTGCGGGTGCTAGGGGTCTTTTCTCTCACGAGGCGTTTGAACCGAATCCCATTGTTCTTGATGGTCCTCCGAAATTTGATACCTATGATGATGACTTGCCTGAGGCTATGGAGAAAATTTTGACTGGTGATGTTGGAGCCGTGTTGATGCAGCGTCGCACTTTCCTGTCTCCTCGCGTTCCTGATCAGAGTGGCTGGCTGCGGAATAACGTGTTCCAATCGACTTGCACGATCGGCGGGAAGGTGTGCACCTTCATCATTGATGCTGGTAGCTGCGAGAATGTCATCTCCGAGACAGCGGTTTCGAAGCTTGGGTTGAAGTCCGAATCACACCCCAAGCCTTACAAGCTCGCCTGGTTAAGTAAAGGTACTGATATCACTGTATCTAAACGTGTGCTTGTATCTTTTTCTGTGGGGCAAACATACCAGGATGAAGTGTTTTCTGATATTGTACCTATGGATGCTTGTCACCTTTCATTTGGCCGTCCTTGGCAGTATTTTCTGTCTGTTGTGCATGATGGTCGTACAAATACGTATTCATTCCTATTTCGGGGAAAAAAGATTGTTCTTGTGCCAGCGACGACTTTGCTGTCCCGTGCTCTTTTTCAAACAGCCATGGAAGAGGCTGGTGTGGTTTTCTTATTGTTTTGTGATCCTGTTGTGACTAATTCCCATGCAGACCCTAGCTCTATCGTCCAGTCTCTTTTGCAGGAGCTTGCAGATGTGTTTCTTGAGAATTTACCACCCGAGTTACCTCCTCTAACGGATATTTAACATCAGATCGATCTGGTCCCTGGTGCTGCACTCCCAAATCGGCCCCACTATCGAATGAGCCCGAAGGAGCATGAAGAATTACGTCGACAGGTGGAGGATTTGTTGGATAAGGTACATATTCGGGAAAGTCTCAGCCCATGTGCAGTTCCGGCATTACTGACACCAAAGAAAGATGGTTCTTGGCGTATGTGTATGGACAACCGAGCTATCAACAAGATCAATGTGCGCTACAGGTTTCCTATACCTCGCCTGGATGATCTGTTAGACCAGTTGGGTAGTGCTTCTGTGTTCAGTAAGCTTGATTTGAAGAGTTGATACCATCAGATTCGGATTCGTCCTGGTGATGAGTGGAAGACGGCGTTTAAGACACTTGAGGGTTTGTTTGATTGGACGGTGATGCCGTTTGGTCTGTCCAACGCGCCTAGCACATTCATGCGTATCATGAATCAGGAATCGAGGCCTTTCATCGGTAAATTTGTTGTTGTTTACTTCGATGACATTCTCATCTATAGTACTAACCATTTTGTGCATCTATCCCATTTACGTGAGGTGTTATTGGTGTTGCGTCGGGACAAGTTTTATGCTGCTACTGCCAAATGCTCGTTTATGTCCCCAGCTGTCCAATTTTTGGGGTATATTGTCTTTGTTGAAGGGTTACGAGCTGATCCGAGCAAAGTTGTTGTTGTGGACCAGTGGCCTCGACCTACTTCCATCACTGAGGTTCGCAGTTTTCATGGTTTAGCTTCGTTTTATCGGCGTTTCATTCCCCATTTCAGCAGTGTTATGGCTTCGATTACGGATTGCATGAAGGGCACAAAATTTGGTTGGTCTGAAGATGCTGATGCAGCATTTGCAGAGGTTAAACGACGTCTCACCACAGCGCCTATTCTGGTTCTGCCCGACTTTTCCCAGCCATTTGAGCTTCATTGTGACGCGTCTAAATTTGGTATTGGGGCAGTTCTTTCCCAGTCAGGGCATCCTGTGGCTTTCTTCAGTGAGAAATTGGCGAGTTCTAAGCTGCATTTAGTACTTATGATATTGAATTTTATTCGATAGTTCAGGCTATCAAGCATTGGCGTCATTACTTGTTTCAGCGTGAATTTGTGTTATATACTGATCATGATTCTTTGAAGTATCTTGGCAGTCAAGACAAAGTATCTCATAGACATGCTTCTTGGATAGCTTACTTGCAGCTGTTCACTTTTGTCATCAAGCACAAGGCTGCTATTTCGAATCGGGTTGCTGATGCTTTGAGCCGACGTCACACTCTGCTGACTGAGATGCGCGTTCAGGTTCCTGGCTTTGATTCTTTTGTTGACCTTTTTTGTTACTGACTCGTTCTTCTCTCGGGTTATTGAACTGATTCAGCAGGGCGAACATCCTGATTTTTTTACTGGAGGATGGCTTTCTCTTTCGTGGAGTACAGTTGTGTATCCCTGACTGCAGCTTGCGTCTTCAGCTGATCAAGGAGCTGCATAATGAAGGTCATGTGGGCCGTGATCGAACATACCAGTTGTTGTCCTCATCCTATTTTTGGCCTTCGATGCGGAAGGAAGTTGGTCGTTTTGTCTCCCGTTGTCGAGTTTGTCAGTTGGCCAAAAGAATATCCACAAATGCAGGTCTCTATTTGCCACTGCCGATTCTTGCTCAGCCCTGGACCGACATCAGTATGGATTTTGTTCTTGGTTTCCCCGGGCTCAGCTCAACTTCAGTAGTACTTACCACCCCCAGACGGATGGTCAGACAGAGGTGGTTAACCGATCACTTGGTAACCTGTTGCGCAGTCTGGTAGGAGATCATCCGAAGGCATGGGATCAGTGCCTACCGCAGGCGGAGTTCGCCCACAACCATGCCCTTAACCGGTCCACGGGTTTTTGTCCTTTCCAGATGATGTATGCTATTTTGCCTCGGGGTCCAGTAGACTTGTTAGCACTGCCTAGCAAGATTCGTCTTCAAACAACTGCTGAGGAACTTGTCTCACAGATTTGCCAAACCCACCAGACGACTTAGGATCAGCTAGTCTTGAGCACCGCCAAGTATAAGTCTAAGGCAGATTCTCATCGTCGTCCTGTTCAGTTCGAAGTTGGTGACTATGTGTGGGAAGTTTTGACAAAAAATCGTTACCCTGCTAGTGAATACAACAAACTGGCCGCCCGGAAGATTGGCCCGATGGAGATTGTGGAGCGGATCAATCCGAATGCTTATCGACTGTGTTTGCCTAGCCATGTCCGTACGACTGATGTCTTTAATGTGAAGCATCTGATTCCTTATACAGGTGACTTTTCTGATGAGGAGACTAGTTCTGATTCGAGGGCGAATCTTCTATACCCCGGCGGGGATGATGCAGACAGTTCGGTGAATTGACAGTTTGGTGCTCTGGTGTCTGATTTTGACCCACAACACCTTGTTTCGAAGAAAACGACGTCACGAACGCAAGTCACCAGCTTTGCTCGTGAGCTATGGGCCTTTTTGGGAATTTGGGCTCATCTATCATCTTATTTTGCGTTTTTACTACTTTAGGCTATTTTAGTAATTTTCATATTTTTAGTTTTAGGGTTTCGCTTGAACACTTATATAAACCTATCTTTTATACATTGTTGAGGCAGTTGTTTTTTATTAATAAATTAGGGTTTTCATCCCTCTTTAGCGTCTCTTGCGTTTCACTCTGAATCAAGACCCTTCCAAATTAAAGACCACAATATAATAATTTAATATTACATTTGTAGAGTGCATGAAAGTTAAAAAGAGTGGTAGCAAAATAAATAGATATTATTTTGTAATCCATTTCTTCAAATAAAATAAGTGTTCTTCATACAATTATTCTAAGTTAATATTGCATTTGTAGAGTACGTGAAAGTAAGAGAAAATAGTAGCAACAGAAATAGATAGCATTTTGTAATCCATATCTAGAAATAAAATAAGGGTTCTTCATAGAATTATTCTAAGCTTTTTTTTTTATGGTTGATCATTGGATACGCATATTATTTTGTCTTCGAATCATATTTTCAAAGACCACTTAAGAAAACTTATGAAGGTGTATATCAATGATATGATCGTCAAAACATACTTGACGGATAAGCATCTCGAAATACTCCAAACCGTAATCAACCTTCTACAACAATTTAACATAAATCTCAAACCTATTAAATTCTCTTTTGGTGTACGTACTCTTAAATTCATAGGATACATAGTGAGTAAGAAGGGTATCAAAATCGACCCTAACCAATTACAAACAATCATTAAGATGGCACAACCAAAGAACATCAAGAAGGTCCAATGTATAATGGCTACCCTAGCAGCTTTGTCCCATTTAATATCAAGAGTGTCGAACAAAAACCACCCTTTTTCGAAGTCATATGAGGTTCTAAAATATTTGCATGAATCAAGGAGAAGCTTGCACTCGGACTGATAATCGTCGCACGAAAGATGCGCCCTTACTTTCAAGGACACACAATAATTATTTGCATGTCCTTTCTCCTCAAAACTGTGTTACAGAAACCCAATGCATCTGGAAGATTGACTAAGTGGATCATCGAGTTAGGAGAGTATGGTATCAAGTTTGAACCTCGCACTGCGATTAAGGGAAAATTCATCGTCGATTTACTTACCGAAACCTTCTCACCCGTGATACATCTTCTTAAGAAAAACCATCACGTGACACTTAACAGATGGAATATATAGTCGAAACTCATGGGTCATCGAGCACCTAAAGATGAGGTGTTCAAATCGTCTTAAAACTACCTAAAGGAGAGAAAGTTGGCTGAGCGATCCGTTTTAACTTCCTAGTGACCAACAATGCAGTGGAATATGAGGTAGTGATTTGTGGAATGAAGCTAGCATTAGTCTGTGGGGCTCAAATTCTTCGCATCCATTCCAACTTCCACCAACACGAAAATGATACATATGATGCCAAGAAAGAAAGATTTGTGGAAATCTGACAGTACTCAAGAAATATGATTCTAAGTTTGAAAAAGTGATATATGACCATGTACCCCGCTTTGACAACACTATAGTCGATGCCTTAGCCAAAACCACATCATTAGGAGAACATACGTATATCCTTATGCAACAACTTCCAACTATAGAAACTATTAATCAGAGCGACACCATCTGCACGTTCGATGACACCAGATATTAGAAGAAAACTTATGTGTTATACCTCCGATCAAGCACACTAGCGACCGATAAAATTGCTTCTACGACACTCCAGCGATGGGCAGCCAAACACTATATCTTAGACGATGTCTTATGTCATAAAACTATAACATGATCGCTGCTCTACTACCTCGATCAAGCTGAAGCTACCTTAGTTCTTTATGATCTACATGCTGGAGACATCGGGCCACATTAGGCATATTACATCATTATTCTCTGGTTTCTTCTATTAGTATATTACTAGGTGGAATTGGCTAATGATGTCGAACAACTTGTTTAACAGTGCCATCAATTTCCGTTATCCGCCGACACCGATCGTCTTTCCGAGTGAGCCAATGGAGGTTGTTGCAATTCTTTTTCCTTTTGATAAATGGAGCATCGATCTAGTCGGTCCACTCCATATGGAAACTTGGAAGTGTCAATTTTTTGCTGAACAAATGGACAGTTTTGTTAAATGGGAAAAATCCAAAGCTCTATCCCACACTCGAACCTATGAAATTTGTGATTTTATTCACAACGAAATTTTTACTTGGGTTGGAATACCTCGAAGCTTGATGACAATCAATGGCCCTCAGTTCCAAAATATTGTGGTTAAAACATTTCACAAGCGTTATGGGATCAATAAGAACTTCTCCACCCCTTACTACACTCAGGTTAACGGGCAGGTAGAAGTCACCAACAAAACTGTGTTGGATGGAATAAAAAAGAAGCTTGAAAGAGCGAAGATAAAATGACCTGAGAAACTAACTAAGGTTTTATGGGCTTACAGAACTACCCCATGAACTACAACAAGTGAAACCCCATTCCCAGTTGTTTATGTTATCGAAGACATTGTGCCAGCGGAATTTATTATCCCAAGTCACTCGGTTGCTAGAATTTACTAGTTTACTTTTCAAATTTTGGCTTAATTAAAATTTCAACTTTTACCACTCGTCCATTCGACGATTATTTTTTCATCCACTTTATCGAAGTTCTCATCACATTGTACCTATTCCCTATGATAGTGAACTTTTTTTTAAACTAATTCCCTCATTCAGTTTACGACTCTCTAATTTATTTGAGGTCAAATTTGAGGATCTAAAGAGGCTTCCTCTGATAATCCAAACAAAATTTCCAACCATATAGTTAAGACACTGCTGAAATGATAAAGTAACCACTTCTATTTCATGTAACCTTTGTTGGCCCTAATTCAATTATAAGGACTAAAAACATCACGTATTATAAATAGAGTTCTCAAAGTTTTTCACTATTATCATACCCAATAGTCACCGAAATATTAATTCCCCCGACACAACTAGAAGATTTGCCTTTGCAACTCACTAAATGCATATTAGTCTTCTTTTATGGTGGAATTTCAATCATCTTCTCGTAACTTGTCTTGCAAAAATTATTAGCCGCCTACCATTATCAATGAAAGCACGAGTAACCATACCTCATGAAATATCTAAACTAATAATAAGAGCTTCCTATAATGATGGTATGATGACTCGTCAACTAAATGCCCATCTAAATATTTTTTGTGCATTTCTCTATAACTAGAACTCTCTCTAGACAAAGTGTCGTCACATTAGATAGTCTACAACTATTAATTCACCATATCAAAATTCTCTTTTCTTCCAACTACCCATCTTGTCTTGAATTATTATTATTTCCTTATTATTATCCTCACTTTTCATTCTAACAAATTCAATCAACTCTCCATTGTCTATAAACCTCTGCACCTCATTCGATGACTGAAAACAATCATAAGTCAAATGAACATAATTATTACGATAGGCAAAAAAATATATTTTAAGAGCTAACATTTGACGAAGTGGTCTAAAATTGGCTAACTCTTTCATCTTATAAAAAAAATAATGATATTCTCGGTTAATGGGGCATACCTTCGTGTTGGATTATCATAATAAGAGAACCTTGATCTATTTAAAAAAAAAATTATGATATTAACATGCTTCACTTCATAAACATTTTTCATATCAGACATCAAAGATTTCAAACACTGAACCTTTGAATAACCCACAACTCTAATTTTTAAGTCCCCACCCCTAGTATAGTTATCTAAAATCACTAAAATAACTCATATATTATCAATAGGAAATCTGGAAACATCTTCATATAATTTTTCATCGAGAACTAAACCTTTTTCAAATGCAAACATATCTACATTTTTTTTCAAGAGTATTCATCTAAAAAACAAACCTTTGAACATAAATTTTTGACGTTTCACATTTCATCTATCATAAATTCATTATGGAATATATTTTCTTATAAGCTTAATCACCAATTAAATAGTATTTGAAAGCATGCCAAAATCCCTTCAAATTCAAAATTATCTCTTTATGAATAAACTCTCTTCATATTTTTGAATGACTCCAAATGATGATGAGGATCACCTGCATTGTCATATGTTTCAATCCTATACAGATAAAAAAATTAGAATATTCTCCTCTACAATTTAATGGACGAAGGATATTCATAAAGAATATATTCTATAAGTTTTGGTATTTTCTCATTATGCAGTATTACTTTCTTTCCTTTAATCTTCTTGGACTCAATACTACTTGATTATCCTTCATATTAAAAAATATGCAACTTTCATTTTCATTACCTTATATCCGTATTATCATCCATCTGCTTTTCTTCTTCCTTCTCCTCACATCTAACTCTTTCAGTTCAACTTATATCATAAATTTACTTACTCTCTGCTTCCTTTTAACCTTCGATATAACTTCATCCGTCGAAATTTATAACGCTCCTGTTAATTTCTCAAATATTGCTTTAGCTAGTTATTTTCGTTCAACTTGTAACTGATTAAATTTAATATGTTCTTGCTTTAATTCCTCAATCTGAGCATCCAAAAGTTAAATACTAAAAGGAGTCATATGTATGCCTTGACTATTAAGATGTAAACCTTTAATAGTAGGAAATACAAAACGTTGAACATAAACTATTACATCATCTGATCTATCATAAAAGTGATCAGCTTTGAACGTTACGTCGGTTGATTGATTTCAATTTTCCAATCACTTTAGGAGTTTTTTGCTATAAACCAGGTGTATTATAAGTACCAGAAACCATACTTAAATTTTATCCTTGTACTAGCCACCAGAGTACCTTAAATTGAACGATCTCCCAGAAAAGTTCTTTCAGGTCCCGATCACATTATCTCCATTGGTAAACATCAATAAAATCTTTAAAAATAAATTATTTTTCACAAACAATACTAAATTTGTTGAAAGGAATTTATCCTCAAATAACATAGCCAAAATAAATAACTGAAATAAAAGTAAAAATTGCGTAATATGTTTTTCTTATTGATAATATGTGACCAGACTCAAAATGAAGATTTTGTACTCCATTTAGTTTACATCAAATATTTTACCAATCACTAAATTACATGTATCATTTTGTTATAACCCTTTAACAAATTTCCTTGATAACATCTTATATAATGACATGTAAAAAATGATTATAACTATCTAACGAAATTTTCATGTACTTGTCTCAGGTTTTCATACAACCTTCGTCATAACTGTGAATGTCCATCATGATAACTTCTAATTTCACCCTCGTTATGATCCTCCATATCGGCGTCATCATACCTTTAACTATTATCCTTCTTTTGTTTTATTTCATGATGTCCTCTTAATCCTTCAATATATGGCCTTCATCCTATCTTTGAATACAAACCTTTCTTTAACCTCTCTACATATGGCCTTCATCATGTTTACTGTATCTTATTTTTTATTAGCTTTCTTTACATGGTGCAAGGTACTTTATGTCACTAATCCATGACTATTCGAGGGAAGTATGGGTTCTACTTTTTAAGATCAAAGATGAAGCATTTGCTGCCTTTATAAACTGAGATAATTTTATAGATAATCAAATTGGGAAAGTACATAGGATGCTTCATTTTGATAATAGCTTGAAATATGTAAACAAAGAGTTCACTAGTTATTGTGACATATTTGGAGTTTCTAGACATCAAATTTTACGTGGGATTCCTGGAATTTTTGAGAGAATGAATCATACCTTACCGCAACAGGTTTGAAGTATGCTTCATACAAAATTCAATCTATGGCCCAGAAGTTTCATTGTCCTTAAGAGGCATATATTGGAGAAAAACCTAAAGCTATAATATTTGAGAGTGTTCGGATGTGCATCATACACACATGTGAAACATGTGGTAGCTTCAACTTGGACGTCATAAAGAACATGGACATTATTTTCAATATTGAGGGTGCACGGTCGAAGAAAGCGATGGAGACTCAACCTAGTATTGGCGTGAAGATGTATTAAATTAATAATGGATTTGATCTACAAAGTAAAAATAATGATGTTTCTACCTAAGAAAATTTTAGGCATGGTTTTGTCTTGGTATCGAACATGATATTTATCAACTAGCAAATGATATAACAGAAAGACCAAGAAATCAATCATAAAGGTATAGTTTAAGTAATATAATTGAAAAGACCCATCTTTGGGCTAAAACGGTCGCCGAAGTAGTTAAATAGAAGATTGATTATTTTATTAGATCAATTAAATATGTCTATAGTTGTTGCAAAACTTATATCTATTGAATTGAAGAAACATACGTGAAGAGACAAGTCTTATTAATTTTATATGGGATAACATAGTAATAGCTTATACAAAAAGTAAGATCATTGATGCGTTAAAGACTCAATTGAAAGAAGAGTTTAAGATGAAAGATATGGAAGACATTAAGATGATAGTTGGTTTTCAGATTAAGAGGAACATACTGAAGAGGTATCTATTCTTATCTTAATAAGAATATATCCAAAATATCTGAAGGAAGTTCTTAATGTCTGAAGTTAAATTAGTTAAAATACCAATTTGTTCTCAATATAAACATAATGTCACTTAAGAATCAACCAAAGCATCAAGTGGTATGTGCATTTGCCTAAACTTTAGAGGCTCATGGGATACTTGAATGACTCTACACTCTAGAGCCATAAAAATCAATTTTATTGAAGAGATTGTTGAGTGAACTCATTAGTGTGGAGCGTGATGTGGTTCTGTTCAATGACAATACTAATGTTGTTTATTTAAAGAAAAATCAAATTTCCATGAGAAAGCTAAGCATGCAGATCTTAAGTTTCCCTTCATTAGAGACCGGTACAGAATGAGAAAGTTAATGAGGTTAAGATTGTTAGTGAATAAACCCATTTCGATGTTCTTACCAAGGTTTTGTCAATTTCAAATCTCATGAACTGCATGAGACAAGTGCAAATCTGATATGTGGGTGAGTTCGTCTCCGAAGAGTATTATATGCATGCAATAAATAATAAATTTACTATAAGAGTAGATGAAGAATTGATAAGTGTATGCTAGCAGTAAGTCGTCACATCGGTGTTACTGAAAGACAATATGGTGTTGGATCCACCATTACATATATATGTAAAAACTGTTGAAACACTTTAGTACTTGACCAATGAATTAGTTATTGAGATATCTGCTCATCTTTAGAACTAATACAAGCTATAGAATACTGTAGAATATTGGCTTTACGGAAATATATTTTTTGTCAACGCATGATTTGCCGAAGCAGGCAGGTCAAAACAGCCTGGTAGAATCAAGATAATCAAAGCAAACTGATCAGAAGCCTCACTCTGATCTGAAGCATAGTGTAACATAGCATCAATAGGCAGAATTATAATATTATATTTACTTGGTATTCTATGTTAAATATGATTTATATATTAATTAGCTTTAATGTAGAGCGTTTGATAAATAATTAAGTGTTTTTCAAAAACTATAAATTAAAAAATATTTTGTAATTAACAATGTGATGTGATGCGGATGTAACTTTAGAAAGACAATTGCACTAGAAGATATTTTGTAAGAGAATGAAATAGCTCTAATTCCTTTTTGGGAACAACTAAGGTGAGAGATAAAGACTAAAAAAGGTTCTTTGACTCTTTTTTTTGTTACAAATTATGATTGAGTCCTCTGTGCTTCAATGGTTTTTTTTATAGAAAAGGAGTTTCTACGTCTTGCGGGTGTAGGATTTTTTCATAAATCATACAAGGTTAAATATCATCTTGTGTGTACTAGGCATTATTTTATTTATTTTTCGTCCTGTATATGGAAATTAGATGGTTTTCCTAATCACATATTGGTTCATACCACGAACCCGCAGCCGCTACTCAGAGTGCAATGAGTGTGCACATGGTAAACCCTCAGTTTGGTGCGATAGCCTGCAAACCAACGCCAGAAGGTAAACCACACAAGGTGACACGCTCAGCCGAGAAAGCGTATGTAGAGGGATTCGAACTCATGACCTTTAGTCACAAGCATACCATACTCAACCAACTCGGCTACCCCTTGGGGCGTATTTTTCATTTTATGTTTTGGATTTTTGGATTTTGATATTGGAAATTAAAATTTGGAATTTTTATTATGAAATTTTTATTTTTTTATTTGATATTAAAATTAAGATTAAAGAGTTGATATTTGAGATTCAGATTGAATATTTGATTGAAGAAGATGAGGTGGTGGAAGTAATGTGAAGAAGAAAATGTCAAACATAAGAATACGTAAAGATGATGTGAACAGAAATTTGTTTAAAATATATGACGAATATGATGTTTCAAGTTTGTGTGAGAGATCTTTGAAGAATGTCGTTTTAAGATCATTTGAGGATTGAAAACAAGTTTTGTTTTTTTATGATGAAGGTTTAGTCGACATCTTATTTTTGTTTCTTTGTGTGACAAACTCTAAATGCTTATTATTGTTGAATTTTGAATTTGAGGGATGGTGTTAGATGTATTAGGTTTGTTTTCCCATATCATAACTCTATATGTAATGTTTTAAGCTTGTAGATATACACTTTCAATTTATAAAAACACTAGCGTTGTGTATGTTTTTCTCTTTTTTATATTAATTATCTTTTTATCATATCGAAGTCCTAGATATTTGAAACACTATGAATACTTGGAAATTAATATACCAAAAACTAAACCTGCAACACATAACCCTATGCATGTTAGAGTGTGTATTTTATTGCATCTTAGTTCAACGCACAACTTATATGATTAGGGGGCATGTAGATTTTTAAAAATACGCCAAAAATAAAACTATATGACAGACAATATAGTTTTGGTATTGGACAGATAGGTCGTGTTACAACAACAATGGATTAAAGTTTGTCGCGACACTTAAGCCATCATAAAATACATTTATCAAAATAACACTCTGTATAAACATCTAATTGTCAAAACTTACAACGTGAGAGCTGAAATCATAGACCATAAAATATTTTAAAACATTCTTCAAATAAAAGATAAAACTTATCTAAAATCAAACTATCATGCCTCATACAAAATTATATCTTCTAATTTATTACAATTAAAAATACAATAAAAAATCTAAGATTCTAAATGAGATTGCTAATCAAGTATATTGTGAATTTGGTACCATTGTGGAAGAACTCTTTTCAATAGTTGTGTCGTAGCTATGAAATCCAATATACATAAAGAATTTTAATATGAGATCATCTTCCGATTAGCATGCATATGGTTACCTTAATAGCTAAAATCGATGATAAATATTGCCAATTCCAAGATTTCTTATAAACTTTAAAAATTATTTTTTAGTTGTTTTTAATTGGTTCTTAACTAATAAATTTGGCATTATCATGTATAAAAAATTACCAAAAAAATATGCTTTTAACTGTTTTATCGCATTAATTCCTTATAAATTTTATCTATTCAGTTCTGTATCGTTTTTATCAGTTTATAAAGTTTAACGGTTTAATTTTGTATCCGTGTTTATTTTTACAAATAGACTTGCAAACCAAATCAATAAAATTTACAAATGTCTTATCGATTTGATCGTATTTTAAAAAATCATTAACCGACTTTACCAAAACTCATGTTTTTATCGATTTGGTGGGTTGTATGCTCTACCACGTGATTTTGAGCTATCTGTTGTATTGTGTGGTTCGTAAAATATGAGATTTGAACAGTAAATTTTCTTTGGATTATTGAATTTAGTGACAGATAGTCCATGTACTTTTAAAAGTCCACTGATAGTTTATGAACTATCCATTTTGGTGACATAGTCTCTGGACTTTTAAAAGTCGCTGGTTTTCATTGGACTATTCATTGTAGATATAGTTAGTCTCTTACGCATATTTATTAAAGAGAGTATCTTTATAGAAACTCAAAATACTAATTTTATCGAAAATAAATAGTTGATGACTATCTGTCATAAAAATGATACTCAATACACGCATAAACTAACTTTCTCCAAAATAAATAGTTCAAAAACTATCAAGAAAATTTTAAAATTTGTAAAATTATATGACACTGAATTCGATAGTCCAAAAATTATTTAGTGTTTAAAACCTAAAATATATAATTCAACGGGTTTAGAAACCTAAAATATGTAATTCAAGTATGGGTAGAAACTGAAAATATAATAAAATATAATAAAATATCACCCTATTGTTACTTGGATTTTAATGTTTTTAAAAGTATGTAAACTACAAATGTGATATGTATTTATATTCATTTGATCAAATCATCAATGACCCAGCTAGTGAAACTTCACCCGTCCATTTCGTTTACCGACTTTGGTTTTGTCCACTTAAAAGTTCCACAGCTAAATTTTTAGCCGACTTATGTATATCTCAATGGAAAGTAGAAAAGATACCTTATGTTCCACAATGAAGGAACCATGGAGGAGGATAGAGTCGTATTGATCTGCGCATCAACTTACTCCATTACTCTATTAATTGTTACACAGTGAAGGTGTCATCATGAATAATACGTGTCTTTACGAGAATAAAAGACTTTGCATGCATAGGCATGCCTGGCTAATTTACATTGGTGCAACATGCCTGGCACTTACTTCAACATCACACAATTCAATCAATACAAACAAAACAACTATCACGAGTTCTTCTGCCAATAGCATATGCAAATACAGTAGCCGATTTATTTGACTTAGACTTTAAAGATAATATCCACCGGATCCTAAATTTTATTGATGGCCGTCCATTCCTATGGTTTTACGTAATCGAATATTTTTTTACAGTTTTGTTTTATATTTCTTTTATAGATATGATGGAGTGAAATTGAATTTATTTAAAAAAAAAACAAAAAGATTTCACGATGTCATCATTTATTTTTTATAGTTTTAAATATTTTTTGCTCTTGTATCGTATTAGATGAAAAATTTGATCAAAATCTTAAAAAATCTGGAGGGTTTTGTGTTAGTGTATTATTTTCAGTATTTATAAAGTTCCACTCTTTTTTTACAAGTTTAATGGAAAAAATGACAAGTTTACTTTCTTAACTAACATTTATAAAAAACGAATTTTCATAAGATTGGAGATTTCTATTTATCACAAAAAAATTTCAATTGGATTATATAATTCGTATGCTTTACTTCTTTCACCATAAACAGTGAAGATGTATTTTTTCTCACTTGTCATCTAACTTACTTCTCATTGCAACACAAATATGAGAATAGACAACACTACTAAATATTCTCAAAGGATGAACACCAGGCTTTGTAACATATCAAATCTCATGTGGCATGTTGATAGCGTGGCGGAAGATTAGAAAAACAAAACAGTAGATTTGAAACCCTCACCCTACGTTAGAGAGTATAAGAGACCCAGAGAGTGAGAGAAAAATCTCAATTTTTATTCATCAAAGTCTGACGACAAAATAAGGTATCAGATGCTTTATATAGCTTTACCCAAAACCCTAATTCCAAATAAGGGAAATTACATAAATGTTTTAAAAATTAACAATAAACTATTACAATTGGTTTTCGAAGGCTTTACAGGTCGAATTTGGGTAATAAACTTTGAGACAAAGTCACAGTTTTGAAAACTGACAGGCTCATCGAAAACATCGTTTTGAGTACCTGTTTGACCCTATTTCGATAGCTGACCGAGAAACCAGGCTTCGTCGAAAACTTGGTCTATAGTTTTTTTAATATTTTTTATTTTTTTATTTGATTAGATGAAAAATTTAAAAAGTCAGGAGAGTTTTCTGTTAGTGATTTACAGTATTTACAAAGTTCCGTTTTTTTTTTCTTTCAAGTTCAAAGGAAAAAAATTGGCAAAATTTCTTTATTAGCCGTCATCTTTTAAAAAAAACAAATTTTCATCAAGTTGGAGATCTCTATTTATCACTATCTTCTTTAAACTGGATCATATAATTCGTATTCTTTACTTCTTTCATTATAACCAATGATGATGTGTTTTTCTCACTTGTCATCCAACTTGCTTCTCACTGCAATCCAAATATGAAAGTAGACAACACTACCAAATATTCACCTCTACGATATGTCTGTAAGGTGTTAAGTTAAGATATAAAATAACAATTACATCCACAAGATGGAATTGTCATTGGACCATAGATATTTGAATGAATAAGCGGCAATGATCTTTTTACTTTCCACGATGATTGAGACGAAAACAAAATCTTATGGTTCTCTCAAAACTGACGAGCTTCGCATACATCATCGAGACAACTAATTTTTGGTAAACCCATGATCATTATATTTCTTGAAAGCATCTCTAGATTCTATAATTCAATTGTCCATATCGATCATGTCATAACTTTGCAACTGCTTCATAAGAACTAATCAAGCAGGACATATACGGATTTTGAAGCGGGAGTGAGAAAAGATTATTTCCTATCATATCAACTTTAGAAACAACCTCAATATTCAATGATAAGTGACATAACATGTCACGATATTGAATAGAATAGCCCTTCTTAATTAGATGCCCAACATTAAGCATATTATTTTTAAGGTGAATACTCTTTTAAGCTAATACACTAGCTTATTTATTAACGTATTTAATACTCTGTACACCTCATTAATGACGTCTATATGGTATTTATAGTGTATTTTGGGTCATGGGTTGGGTCATGGCTTAAAATCTTAGCATCCCATTAATGTGAACACTCTTTTAAGCTAAGTCAGACTACATACACCTGAGTCAAAAGGTAAAAAATATCTTCTTTATTTTAGGTCTAAAATACCTTTCGAATCATTCGCACACCTTTGAGGAGTCACTTCAAAAAATATATGACCATATCATACAGCCCCCTTAATGATCTCAAAGATTTATGTAGAGGAGCAATAAATGATTATTTGAATCAAATTAATCTTAAATTTCCAAATCGTTGTTTTCATCATTTTCTCTTAAGTAATAAGCACATTCGAACCTATTTCAAAGCTGAAAAAGTTACCATTTTTATCACTTGTATTTTTAGACACGTGTCAACTGTTCATTGGACCTCGAATTTGTTCATTCCTAGGTAAATTAAGTCAATAAATGAGCAATGTTTACATTTCCCTAGTGACATTTTCGCTTCCCTATAGATTTTCTTAGTGGCAGCGCTTTCACCTTATTTTTAGGTTACTCAAGAATGCTAAAACGTTATTAGTAGGGCTCTCAAGTACTCATTAGTAGGGTAATCAACTCCTCATGTTTTCTGTTTTACATACCTTTAGAAAGAGAAAAATCATTACATAAGAAAGAAAAAATCAAAGGTTCTGGTGCTTGTATGTTTATTGCTAGAACCGCTCTAATAAAAATCGGTTAGTTGAACTTACCTGAGTTTGATAAAGAGATAAAGAAAGCTAGAATCGTTTTTGTACTACCTATCTCTTCACCTCCAGTTTTCATTACTCAAGTCATCAATTACAGTGGTCTTTATCCTTACACTCGCAACATTCCCTCAGACCCGTTTACAACTTCTTAGAATTTTACTTCACACAAGGGATCTTACAGGCCACCACAATCTCAAAGAGTCACAATGCACAACATTTAAGACTATGTTATCAGATTCAGAGAATTTCGCCCCATTCAGAGTGACTAGATAATAAAATGTAAAGCTAAATTTGTTATGAAACCATTAATATTAACTAATTCTCCCTCTCCACCAAACCTCAATAAAAACCAATTTGTTACAGAATATGATGCTAGCATACAATCTATCAGACCATCCGGATCGCAACCGAAAGTCATGAAAGAAGTTAACAAAGATCTTAGTTAAGATTTTCCCTTTGAGACATCTGGTCAAATAAGGAAAATTATGTGAGTTATTAAAGTCACAGAATTTATCTGAGCAAGGCTTAGGCCAGCGATTGCTGCTTAATATTTGGTTTCATTATTAGAATCCTTGAAACCAAAGCGGATGTCTTGATACATTAAATCCCCAAATGGGAAAATTAAATAAATTTCTACCCCATATCCCAACATGTTGGATCCACCATCTATCCAAACTATCTATTCTTTTTTCTAGTTTAATGGTAGGGGTTTCCATATAAGCCCGATCAGAATAGAGTTCACATAAGAAATCTGCTACAGCTTGTGCCTTTATTGTTGTTTGAGGGAAAAAATCAATATCATAATCCTCTAATTTGACAGACCATTTTTTCATTCGACCCGATATATCTGGACTTTGCAGAATACTTTTTAATAGAAAATAAGTTCAAACCGTAATAGAGTGTGCTTGAAACTCGGGCCTGATTTTTTTGGTTGATATTATCAAGGCTAAAACTAACTTTTCTAACTTTAGATATCTTTTTTACATATTTAATAAATTCTTACTAATGTAATATATCAGATGAAGGTAATTACTAACCTCCGAAAAAATACTGCACTTACAACATGATCCGAGACAGCCAAGTATACGTAAAGTCTTTCTCCTTCTATTGGTTTAAACAATTTTTGGGACAAGATAAATGCTTCTTTATTCTAATAAATTTTTTGACATAGTTTTGAGACCAATTAAATTCATTTTTCATTTTTAATACTTGAAAGAACTGTGCACATTTATCTAATGATCTTGACACAAATTGATTCAAGGCTGCCAATCTTCCACTTAACATTTGGAATTCTTTTTTGAATGTAAGAGGTCTATGGTTAATAACGCATCTAACTGTGCTAGATCTACTTGAATCCTTTTTCCACTGATGATATAATCTAAAAAATGTGGGATCACATACCAAAAGTACACTTCTCTCGATTCAATTTTAAATTAATGGCTTCAAAGTTGTAGAAAGTTTATTTGAGATCAGACACATAATCTTCCTCCTTTACACTTTTCACCATCATATCATAAATATATACCTCTACATTTAAGCCAATCTGGCTAGCAAATGCCTTGTTCATTAAACATTGATAAGTAGCCCCAATATTTTTTAAACTAAAAGGCATCACCTTGTAACAATGTACCCCAAATCGGTAGTTAACTTAGTATGCTTTTGATCATTCAGATCCATTTGGATCTTGTTGTAACCAGCAAAAGCATCCCCAAAATATAATAATTTGTTTCCAGAGGTGGAATCTGCCAACTGGTCTATCCGAGGCACCATAAATGGATCTTTACGACAAGCCTTATTGAGATCGGCAAAATCATTACACAATTGACATTTGCCATTTTTCTTCTTTACCACCATTGGGTGTGTTGTCCATAATAGGTATTGAGTTTTGCTTATATGACCTACTTTTGTTAATTGATCCACTTATTTTTAAATTTCTTCAGAATTCTATTTTTAGAAAATTATCTTCTTGTTTGAATTAGAGGGCCTGCGTTTGATCATACTTATAAATTGTTACATATAATACTGCCTGGTACACCTTTATATATTTTGTACACCAGGACAACACATGTTAATGCTTGGATACAAATATCAACAAATATTATTTTAACTTCAATGTTAACTTAGAGCCAACCCTAGCATTTTTCACATTGATCAATCTATGAATTTCCAACTACTCAATGAGAATAATTGCACCAAAAGTCTCCCTCAGATGATCTATATGGTCATAATCCACGAGCACTTTAGTAATTAGTATTCTTGTTTAACAGCTATAGAGTCAAGATATCTTAGGGCAAGTGTAATAACGTAGCACTTTCTTGCTACTTTCTTACTACTCCAAACTGCTCTGACTTTGCCTCCAATAGCATATTTCATGTATTGATGAATCGTTGATGCAACGACAGGCATCCTTGAAAGCCAAGACCTTCCCAGAATATCATTATAAGAGGTGAGAAATTTACCACCATAAACAACACTCTGATAGTTTTCTTAAATGGCCATTTGCCAAGAAATATCACTCTTTCAAATGTTGAATAACATGTACGTTTTTCATTTGCTATAAGAATACAAAAATAATACGTTAGTTGGGCTGTCTATATCAATCATCTTCATCAAAATCTATAAATGATGTACGGTCTTGATATAAATGAATTAACATTTTCCCTTCTAATTGATCATCTAAACTATTTACGTTACTCTTTCTGGAACATCATGAAGGTGTTGTCATCATATCTCCCCTAAATATTGTTAATGATTCGAAGGATTGACATAACCTAGAAACCCTTCCACTGCCTTCACTTATCATATTCACACAACTTCGATCCGGATCTAGATCCAAATATTCTGAATCCACATTGAACTTCTCCTTAATCACCATAATGAGTTCTACTTTATGAGCTTCTATAGTTAGCCTTCGAATAGCGGGCAAAGAAGTTTGCTTTATGCAAGTGTTAGGCCCAGATCTATTCACTCATTGTGTTTTGACAAAAGTTATCAATTTCCTATTTCAAATCAACATCTGAATTTTTTGTTTTGAGGTTATACAATATTTTGAGTAATGTTTCATATCTTTATGATATCTACAAAGACGAGCATTTTAGTTTTCTTTTGGGGTTTAGACATGCAAAATACTTCGGAATTGTACATGACTTTTGGCGATATCATAAATTATTGCAACATTTTTACTTAGTTCGGAAAAATACCTAGGTTGAACCCATTTGTTTCCTCTTGGTCTGGATTATTAAGATTGATTTGACGTTGATCGGCTAGATACTTGAGCTAACCACCAGTATGTAGATGTGATGTGATTACGAGAGGTTTCCTTAACAATTTAGTTTCTTGTATGGTAATTTACTTTCCGGCTTGGTTTAACAAACCACCCAAAGTCTATTCTTTCTTTTTACTAATCGTATCCGTCAAATCTCTAGACAACAAGCATTGTCTGAGAGATGCTATAGCCACCTGTTTGTAACAATCAGCCAAACCATTTTTTATATTACAAATGAGCTAACACTCCTTGCTTTCCATAATTTACCTTCAAAAAGCCATCCAGAATATATATATATATATATATATATATATATATATATATATATATATATATATATAATTAATTGACCCCTTTGGAAGCCTGTTGTACCCTTTCAAAGTATTGTCTTTGAAAGTTTGAGAAAACACTCGATACAATAACTTATCATCATTATGAAAACTCATAACAAATTTTTGGAACTTCTCTAAGAGATTATCCAAATCTTTACTCCCATCTTACTTCTCCATTTTGGATACATCAAGACGTCTAGGGAGGTGTCTCGATAAAATATTTGTTGATAACGAGGATTCCCTCCAATTACACCCCTCGCTAAAATGATAGATTTCACAAGAATCACTAAATATACCTGGTTCTGATCGGAATTACTTACGTGTTTATTTTATTTATATCATTTAGCATTGATATTAATTTTAACGCTTGGAATTACTTACGTGTTTAATTTCACGATAATAGACTTATGATTGAGACCGAGAGGTAAAGTCTACATCTAAACTATATCAATGCCACTAGGCTAAATGAATAGTAGGATACAGTCATGACCTATTGAAATTTGGACTAGATTCTTAGGTTTTATGACCCAATTGTAGAAGGTAGAGGACAAGAGATCGAAAGATAATCGTAACAGCCTGAAAGAGAATATGATTTTAAGAAATATAAGTTTAATTTAAATTATATAAATTAGATTAGAACCATACAAATTATTTATAAATAATTAATTAACTATAGAGTTGTTAATATAAGTCTCTTTCAATTTTCTTAAGTGTTTTTATTTTGTTTATTAAACATCAACTTTTGATATTCAAATCTAAATTTTATTATTTGTTCTTAGTTTTAATTTTATTTTATTTTATTTTTTTGTAATTAAATTTTAATTACTTTCCATTTATTTTATTTTATTAAGTAGATTTTTTATTTTAGATCTAGCCAAAAAACAATTCCTCGCCTAGGTTCGACATTTAGAGTTAAATACTCTATAACTACAACGAAAATTTTACACTTGCGATTTTTCGTATCAATATTATGTGGAGCGGCTATGTTGCAGTAGTATATTATCTCTTGATCATAAAAATCATCTTAATGTGAATGTTGAAGAAGATCATTTATGGCTACTTCTTAAGTATTCGATAACGATATATAGAGTTTTTTAGAGCCTATTGTGATTGTTGATTTACTAGATTTTAAATGTTCTTGTGGTGCTTGACAACAAGATTTATTTCCATGTTCTCATGATTTTGTTTTAATACATAAGATTCAAGAAGAACAATAAAATAAGATATGTTGAGCAATTTTATAACGTCAACTATTATTGGTCAACTTACTCTTTTGGCATACAACCTTTAACTAATTTTGGTGAAGGTGAAAATTATGTCTCATAACTTGAAAAGATGAGTTGGAAGGTGTAAGAAGAAACATATTAATTTTATGACATAAATACCAACCCAAAATATAAAGTGTAGTCATTTTTTATAGGTCGGACATAATCAACACGAGACATGTTCATACTGATTTAATAGTTTGAATGGAGACTAACATTAATGGAACATGCAAGACTGGCATGATTTTTAATACTGATTTAATAACTAGATATGAGACTAACGATGTTGGAACATTCAAGAGTAGACACGATTTATACTACTTTAATAGTTAGATGGGAGACTATCATTGATGAAAAATACGATATGTCAAATAAGACACCGATGGAACATTCAACATGAATATCTAAATATATACTTATAATTATTTTTTCTCTTTCCACCAAATTCCTTTCCTTATTCAGACGTACTGATATACATTTTTCATCCAATGAGAAATTGTACGTAAACATACGTACCTTACATTAGAGTAACTCAAAAAGAGAATTCCTCTTGAAGATGGTCAAAGTTTTCTTAAATTTGGTTGAAGTATTATTCTTGGCGGTGGTTTAGTGTTCTTGGATTTGGTTGGAATGTTCATTTTTAATGATGAATTTGCCAAGGGCGGTATCATCTTCGTCATTGGCCTCATTTTCATTGTCATCTCTAAAGAACCCTAATTTATTAAGTATTTGTTTGCTTTCTCTTCTAGTGGTTTATTTGCAATGGATATAATCTCATATTATTTTGCATACGATTCGTTGTATTTGGTACAAGATCTCGGTTTCCAAGTTGATCATCTTTTATATCATGCCTAAAATTTTTATCCCCACCAAATGCTTGTATTTCCACAATTGTTCCCAAACATATAAAAAGCTAAACATGTTAATTTGAAGATATATGCAAAACAATGCATATAGATGTAAGACATGCGGCAAAATGTAAACATTACATAGAAGTGTGAGACACGGTAGACATTACATTAAAGATGTGAGACCACACAACGTTATATTAAATATGTGAGATCAGATAAACATTACAATAAAAGATGAAAGACAACAAAAATATTACAATAAAGATGTGAGACCGTGTAAACATTACAATAAAGACGCGAGAGTAGGTAAACAATACATGCAAAATACGAGATCTATATAATGTGAAGTGGCTAGATGATATATTGATCATATATCTGATACTAGTGTAACATTAGTCTTATAACATATACCATTTCATTTTTGATAGTCTTCATCTTTTCAATCAAATCCAAGTCTATTTATTTTTTGATATCAATCCTTTGTAGTATCTTGGAATCATGTTTTTCTTAAATTCATCTTTTGCAATAGTTGTGTGCTCCATGATGAATGACTACACGAAAAAACGTATTAGAAGGATTACAACTATTTTTTTAAGTTTAATTATAGAACAAGATACTAACCGTTAAAAGATAAACACATCCACTAACTATATTAGGTTTATTTCGTAAACAAGTAAGAAATGACTCAAGTAACTTCTCACTGATTCCTCGAGACCAATCGTGGTTGTTTATTTCTTTCAAGGTCTTTAACATAAACGATAGTTTTTTTACCCAACACATCCCATGATTCTGAATAGAACAATGTAGAGCCTAGATAGAGGATCAACAAGATAACCACATCCTTTACACCTTGATCCCTCTACTAATAATAAATATTTATACTCTATCATATAAAATACAACACAACGATAATCAATAAGTGTTATATACATGAGAGACTATATTGAACACTACATGCGAGACTAATAAAACTACATCATGACATATCAAGCTTATTTACAACTAGATGTGATATCTAGCTTATTTACAAATATATGTGATACCTAGCTTATTTACAACTATAACATAAAATACCAATGCAACTACTAATGCATCAGTTAATTAACCCATCGTACACTATATAAGTTACGTACCGAAGAAGAAAATCATCTCGTTGCTTTCCGTTTGATATCTCGGTTTAGAGATAGGTGAGAGGTTGATTTTCGAAAGATCTCTAGGTTTGAAGAGGTGTGAGAGGTTCAAATCCGTGTTAAAATCGATTTTGAAGCTTTTGTTTTGGATAGATAGAAGCTTCAGATTAAAAAGATTAAAATCTGAATTTTGAGGCTGTTAGAGAAAGGGTGATATGAGATATATTTGTGTCGTATTGAGAATAAAAAAATTAATTATATTTTATATGAAAGAAACTATTATAATAATTAAAACATATCCGTGTCGTTTTTAATGGTCTAAATATCTATTAATAACATTGAATTTTTAGAAATTATTTATAAAATAAAAATATTAAATATTTGAATTTTTTTATTTATAATTTATAGTTCGCGTATTTATTAATAACATCTTATTTTTTAGGTACTAGACCCTAATGCTATATTCGTAGCTTATCGTATACAATATATTAATTAGTTGATAATGTTATAGTTGTCATTTAACATATATTAATTGATTTCTAATGTTATTGTAGCTGGTCATTTATAATATTTTAATTGATTTCTAAAGTTGTAATTTTTCTTTCCCACGGCTCTATTTTGGTCTTTTACCCCTCTTACGGTTTTATTATAAATTAAGGACATGTAGCTAAATAATTTGTCATCTCTACCACCATCCATTTCCTCTCTTTCGATACAATACAAATCGCTTTCTCTTTCACTTTATTCCTAACCAACAATGGCGTCCGACGGAGCAATCCAAAATTCCCCTTTCCATAGCTTTGTGGATGAGTGGTTCGTTGGACTGCAACACTGCGACAACGAGCTACAGGGAATACAGTCGTATAACGACTTGGATGAATCCGATCTGAAGATTCTAATCGACCGTGTTTTGGCTCATTATAGCCAATACTACGAAGAAAAAAAACACCAAATTCACCGTGACGTATTTCAGGTTTTGAAACCGACATGGTTTACATCTGTAGAGCTCGCTGGCTTCTCGGTCTCCGATTGGAAGCCCACCCTCGATGTACATCTCATTAATAAATCTGTCACCGATCTAACGGACGATCAGAGGAATAAGATCTGTCTCCTTAAAGAAACCACCAAGCAGTTGGAGGGGCATGCCAAGGATCAGGTTCGGGATCTGCAGAAGAGTATATCCGGAATCAAATTAATTGCGAAAGTGAAGAGGATACATAACAACGGGGTCAGCGACGTGAGTGATGACTATATGATCCAAACTCTGATATCCATGTTGACCGATAACAACAGGGCCATGGACATGGATGATGACTATATGATCCAAACTCTGATATCCATGTTGACGGACGTGGTGATAAGCATGGATAATTTGAGGAAGAACACCATGACCAAGGTGATTCAGATACTGGATTCAAAGCAGTCAGTACAGCTTTTGGCTGCGAAAATCTATCGTCAGGTAAGGATGAGAAGTTTAGGGTTGGAGGTTGATCGACAGAATAGGAGTGGGTTGAATTTGGATATAAATATAGACTGGTTATTGAAGTCGATCTGAAGAGAGATGAGTGGTGAGTGAAGTACTAGTACTAGACTAGTTTATTGGTGGACTCATCAGATGCTTAAGTTGAACTAAGTAGATCTTTCTATGCTTTATGATTAAATATGAGCGAGTAAAAGGATAGTCTTGCTGATGTAATCACTAATGGCTTGTTATTTAGTTCTTGTTGTTTGTTAAAGCTCCCTTTACCCTCACATAATAAGGTAAGTTTTTAACTTAATACAGAAACTCCAGACCAAAAACTAATCACCGGAGTTTATTACTTCTGTCAGACCAGTTATTTATTTTACTTTCATACCAAAACAGTCCCAGTTTATTATATTGGTGGTTATTTTAGTTGGTTTTATTTTTACATATGTGATCCGTCTCAATGACCGCTGAAGACCAACAAGAATGACCATTATCAAATAAATATAAGACTTACTCTTATTATAATAAGAGACTAATTCCAAAAACTAGTGATGGTTTTTAGTCCATAATATTATTTTATTTCACATAATTATAATAAAACAAACAGTTTTTTATTTTCTATTTTGGCAAATTGCATTCCTCTTTTCTTGCAATAACTAATCGGTCCTTGACCATGTAAGCCTATTAGGCCATGTTTATATATATATATTAACGCTATAATGGAAACTTTATTCCATCAATTTGTTGGACTGATACAAATAGACTCTGACCGATACAAAGAGATTGCAAATGGGCAAGCATTGATCTAGGTTTTAGAATAAAGATCCTGGTTCATATCTTTATTATATTTTAAATCATTCATTTCACGTCTCAAATCTTCGAAATGACCCTAGTTTCCATCCGCTTCTTCACGACTCCAGAAACCACCTATATCCAGCTACCGTTTTCCGCATACAAATTATTTTTGAATATGTATTGATTTCTTTGCTCGAGCTTAAAAAAATCAAAAGCTAATATAAGTCTTGAGGCAACTAATTATGTGAAAATCAGGCTTTTTCGTAAACCGTTTATATAAATTATTTTTCATTTTTAGGATCCTAAATCCCAAGAATCATTCCATATACGGTTTTAGCCCAATATCATCAATTAAAAAAAATGACCATATTCTCACCGACTATATGTCCCCATTTAGCGGACCAATTAGCAACTCCATTGGCCTATCTACCAACATGTCCAAATTGAGCCCCAAAACTAAAATCATGAATATTAAAAATTAAGAATCTCATTCAATAAATCAACAACCAAAGATAAAGAGTAAATAATTTACAACTCAAAAAGTAAAACACGACATTCAGCTTATAAAACATTTATATTTTCTATAAACGAAGTAGAAGCAACAACCATGTCCCTAGTGGCATCATCTATAATTCCTCCAATAATACATTCTCCATTGTAGCACGAACCATTAAAATTAAATTTAAAATTCCTTCTCAAGATTTAATCCATCACACCCATTTAACTATTTTACTACGAAGTTGATCTATTGGTAGTTTGAGTGAAAGAAACAATTCTCTCAGAATGAAAATGAGGAGTATCAATCACCTTCATTCCCGTACATATATAAATAAAGAAACAATTCTCTCAGAATGAAAATACGCATTTCGACACAAGTGGAATTCCCAGAGAAATAATTTGATTAACTGTTGGGAGTTTCAAATAGAGAAACTTCCAAATAAAAAAAAACTTAAGATAGAAGAACACATGTCCATATTCTGTTATAATTGATGAGAATTGTAAGATTTCAAAGTTCATCCTTAATTAAAGGCATAGAAAACTTCTTATGGGAACCCAAAGTTCATATTTAAGTATCTTCTCTATTATAGACGAAGGCGCGATGATAGTGATAAACTTCATGATGTAGATGGGTAAAAATATGTGATAAAACTTGGTGTAATTTAGATTGTTCACTTATCTTTGTCACAATTTAATTTATCACACAACCATTGAGAGTCCCAAAACGATATATCGCCTTTACCCAAACGCAAAGTCGAAAATTTAGACGCTTTATCAACATGATTAAGTATTATGCGCATGTGTTTAGATATGCAGGAATACTATTCCAAATTCAACATTCCTAATTTACTTCTCGTAAATTCAGCGTATACACCTTGACCTTTCATGAATTTCTAAGCCATCTTACCATCCAAACCTTTCATCGTGTCAAACAAATAAGTGATACCCAATCAACCTTAGTTTTTAGGAGTTGTTACTATGGCCCATGATATCCAATTTGATTGTTATTACCAGATCTCCATAGAAAACTCTTAATGATTTTTCAAGAGATCCAAAACATTTGTGGGCACAAGAATAATCAAGAGACTATGAATAGGGATTGAGGACAAAACTGAGTTAATAAGAAAAAATTACTGGCTGCATAAAGCATTTTAGCAACCCAACCTTCCAAGCGAGCTATAACGTTTTCAACAAGAGGTTGGAAATAAGAGATTTTAGCCTGATCTTTGAACAGAGGTGCACCCAAGTAACTTTTTGGAAAAATTCCACTTTTCATGGTAGTCAGACTATTAATGTTTTCTTTATTTTGATGATTGATGGATTTGCCAAAACATTATAGAGCTTTTGTTGTTACTAATCTTTTGACCCGTTTACACTTCATTCGCCTCTAGCAATGTCGTTGTTGCTTTAATATTAGAATATCCTCCAATAAAATATTAAAGAAGATCATCTGCATAACAAAGATGAGAAACATGTATTTTTGATTAGACACACTTGTAAGGTATGAACTTTTTAGTTTTAAACAATATTTTCCATCTTCTTGAGAAAATCTCTAATCCCAAGATAAATAGAGAAGAAGAAATTAGATCTCCCTGTCTTACCCAAGGTATACCAATAATTATTATTGCATCTTGAAACCATATCTATGACTTTATTATTGAAACCAAAATTCTGAAGAGAAGCAATAAGAACTCATAGGAAAATCGATCATAATATTTCTCCATATCAAGTTTCATAATTAAATTTGCACCTTTTTATCTTCTTATAAATATCATGTATCATTTCATGAGATAATGAAATACAATAATGAATTCTCTTATCTTTAACGAAACCTAACTGTTTTTCCTAATAACATTAGGGAGCAAATATGATAACTTATCAATTAAAGTTTTTGAAATAATATTGTATTAGAATTTACACAAGCTTATTGGACCTATATCATTAAACAAAATACAGTTGTTCCTTCTTAGGAGCCAATGTAAGAAGTGACGATGTATAATTTTTAGGCCATTTCAAACCACAAAAATCTTTTGAACCGCAGCCACCACATCAACTCCAACCATCATATTTATGAAAAAAGACCATTAAAACCATCAGGGCCCGGAGAAGTTGAGGCCTTTATGTTTTTAACCATTTCCCAAAGTTCATCTTACGTATGGATCTGATCAGAAATAGAACCCCCCAGGAAGCATTAAATTGTTTAAATCCTAGGTGTTACCCTGAACGATAGAGGGACCAAAAAATTCAGAGTAAAACTTAGCCCCCTCATTACCCAAATCGGACGAGAGCATAACACCATTAAAACAAGTTTAAGTCATTCTTTGAGAGCACCATATTTTTTTCGAGATTTTTTATCCCCGACTTTTAACCACATCATTCGTGATTTATCTCTAAAAAGAGCTTCTTCCCACATATAAAGATTTGTATGCAAGTTCCAACAAGAACCGAGCGATCCAACTTCCATATCACCCAGTACATCCTCACGCTCCTCTAGAGTTTTGAATTTAAATTCAACTTCTTCCAATTGTTTGAAAACATTCCCCAAAACATTAAAATTCCAATCTTTCAAACATTTGTGGAGCCTAATGAGTTTGATTTAAAAAAAAAATAACTGCGGACACAAAACAAAGTTGTTCTTATAAAATTTTAACTATACACAAATTATTCGTGCTCCGACCACATTGGCATAAATGGGAACCTATAACACTTTTTAATAATATGAGCACATTGAATCAACAAATGATTATGGTCAAATTGCTTTCTAGATAATTAAAAGTCATGAAGTTTAGGCATTTTAGCGAGCCATGTATGATTCATAAATGATTTATCAAGTCTATAATAAGTTTGATCCTCTCTTAAATGATTATTACACATGTAAATCGTGGACCAGTAAAACGAGCATTAACCAAGCCATCTTGTACCACAAATTCAACAAAATCATCAACATCACCTATACAAATCCCACATTTGCCTTTTTTAATCCTTTGCTTTGGAAAAAACCTCGAAATCTACCAAACGAACCATGTAAACAACTTACTCCCACCTATATGCAAAAGCTATTGCCACAATTCCATACCTTTCAAACTCTAATTTAAAATAAATTCCAAAACACTTATATTTATAATTTTAAATACGAACATAACAAAATGCATGAGTGATTTTTTTTTTGGAGATTTTTATTTATGTTTTTTGCAACCAATTTACATGTCATTTCACAACTAAAAAAATAACAAAAAATATATTTTATGGATTTAGTTATGCTCGTCTTAAAAAGTACAAAATCAATGATATATTCGGATATTTGTTACGAGCTAAGGTTTGAATGATATTGAATTTTATTTTTTTAAAACAAAGGAATTAAAATCAGAGAACCAAACTTATTCCCCTATCCAAGTCCTATTTATACAATTACTTTTTACTTATTTTTGCAACATATTTATACGTATTTCTGCAACTTCATTTTTAACATTCAAAACTCCGTGTCTTTAAGACCCCAACTTTAAAAAGTTCTATATATATATTTCTAGTTTTCAAAGACAAAATAATAAATACATGATTGATATACTTAAAGATTTGTTTTGCAACCAATTTACACGTAAATTTTGTGATTAAAAAAAGTCAAAAACTATCTTTCATGGATTTAATTTTATTTGTTTTAAAAAACAAATGGTATTTTTGGATATTTTTTTGAAACTATGGTTTGAAATATATAAGATTATTAAAAAAATCAAATAACAAGAGGAAAAAAATCACAGTATGAGACTTATTCCACAACTAAAGTCTGATTTCTGCAATTATTTTCTTCATATTCTTGCAACATATTCGCACCTATTTCCGCTACTTTAATTTTTTAACATTTAAAAGTTTGTATCTTTCAAATCATAACTTAAAAAAAATCTAAAAAATACATATATCCAATTTTTTCAAAGCTGAACATACGAAATTCATGTGTAATATATTTAGATTTTCTTATTTTATTTTTGTAACCAATTTACACGTTATTTTATAACAAAACAAATTATATATTATGGATTTAGTTTTATTCGTAATAAAAAAATAAAACGAATGGTATTTTTTAATATTTTTTTGCCACAATGATTTCAAACCGATGATATTTAAAAATAAACAAAAATAATTGATAGAAAATCACACAACTAGACTTATCCCACAACAAAAGTCATATTTTGGCAAGTCTTTTCTTCTTATTTTTGCAACACCTTTCCACGTAGTTCCGCAACATCAATTTTTTTATATTCAAAACAACATATATTTCAAATTCTAACTTAAAAAGAATTCCAAAACACGTATATATCTATTTTTAAAGAAGAACACATAAAATCCATGATTGGTATATTTGAGGATATTTGTTTTCTATTTTGCAACAAATTTTAATGTAATTTTGTAACTAAAAAACTAAAAACAATCATGGATCTAGTTTTATTCATCTTAAAAAGTATCAATTTTATTTTTCGAAAGTTTTTTTGACCTATATTTTAAAAATTATAACATTTTAAAAAAACATAAAAAACATGAAAGAAAATTCATACAATTAAACTTAGTATGCAACCAAAGTCCTTTTCCCACAACTATTTTCTTCTTATTTTTGCAACATATTTGAATGTATTTTCATAACTTCAATTTTTTAGTATTCAAAAATCCATATCTTTGAAACACTAATTCAAATAAATGTATTTCAAACACACACGCAAGCACGCACGCGCACACATACACATATATATTTGTTAAAGATGAACAAAACAAAATCCATCGTGATAGATTATGAGATTTGTTGTTCAATTTTTGCAGCCAAGTTTACATATAATTTTGGAACTAAAATACTAAATAACAAATCTTTCATAGGTCTAGTGTTGTTCGGTTTAAAAATAAACCAATGGTATTTTTTGATATTTTAAACTATGGTTTGAAATATATACCATTAAAAACATAAAAAAAAACAAGAGAGTCAAAATCAGTTGGATGTATATTGGTATTAAAAACGTTTGTGTGGCTATGTGTAAAAATACTAATTTAACACTAAGTATTTATTTGTTCTTTACTAGACCTTAGGTTGTTGTTGGTAAATAAGTTTGATGTTTGGTGGTTATTAGTAGATGTCCTTTGTTTTTATAAATGACACAATTACAATGAATTACAAGAGCACAAAATACAATCTTACACACTATATTCATAACTTCATAAAACTAAGTACAAGTTATTAGTGATATTTATCACCTAAAACCACTCAATTCCTTCAAATTTTGTTTTACTAACTATTGTTTCTGTATCAAAAACAATTATTTTCAGTAAAAGTATTATATCTTAATTATCTGTACAAATGTTGCTCCATAGATATATAGGATCTCCAACGGGGGGTGTACATTGGAATAAAAAATTGTCATGCTTATAATAGAAAACATAGGTTGTTACAACAACTTATACTAAAACATATATCAGCAACTGTTATCAACTAGTACACCAAATAGTTATAACAAACTTGTATTGATATCATGATCTAGAATTGTGATAAACTAGTATACCTAACAATTATAATAAACTTTTACAAATCTTACACCGTAAATATTATCAATTTAACTCCAAACCAATATATGAAATCCAATTCGACACGTATTCTTAAATAACAACCAAAAGTTCAAGAAATCCAAACCCGAACCTCTCATGACAAGACTTATATAATGTCGAGACCAAAGGTCTTGTGTCTAAAACTTAATTCATACTAAGACCGAACTCCCTTATACGAAGACTGAACTCGATGTTGAGGTTGTTAGGATAATAATTAATTAAGCTTGATATATATTAATTAATTGGTCAAAATATTTTAATAAAATATTAATGTATGTTTGAATAATATATTATCGATTGAATAAGATGAAGAAGAGAAAATAAAAATAAAGAAACGACGAAGAAAAAAGCGAAAAAAATAAGAAAAAAAAGCGAAAATGAGAAAGAAGAAGAAAAGAAAGCGAAAATGAGAAAGAAGAAGAAAATGAGAAAGAAGAAAAGAAAAAGAAAGAAAGAGTAGAATAAAATATGGATGAAGAAGAATATGAAAATAGCCATCGAGGATCAGAAGTTATCGGAAAAGACCGTACATGATTTGAGGTGACTAAACAGGTCAGAAAAGACCGTAGAAGATCAGGCGAGGTGACTGGAACAGGCCGGAAAAGATCGTAGAAGATCAGGCGACCGAAACATAGAGAAAAAACTATTTCATCAGATGGACCATATCTTCACAAACCCATCTACTACACAAGTCTTCAAAAAAGAACAATGTCTACAAAAGGAATGTGAAAAGTTTGGGAGTTATCTACATGAATAATTTAAGGGAGGCATTGTTGGAAATAAATTAGATTAAGATTAAAATATATTAATTAATTAATTAAGTTAATTAATTATTGCACTCATCCAGTATCTATCTATTTAAAACCGTAACACCAAATCAGAATCAAACTATTCGATCGAAAGCCAAACGGTGTTAGTTTTCGCGGAATTTCACAGAGCTTGTTTGGAATATTTAATCCTTCAAGATCACCGGTTGAATTGTGATTTGGTGCTAAGTTTTAGAATAAATAAATATTAGATGAGTGTAATGTTTTTTTGTTGGTAAAAGAGGTTTGATTTTAAACAGAAATTAATATTTGGATTTGATTGAGTATCCGATTTGATTTTGTTGGATCACTGAGATTTTGAATTCGGACATGGTTTGGTTTTGGATTTAGGGTTTGATTAAAAAAAACTGAGAAGAATATCCGCCGAAGAAGAAAATAAGAAGAGTACTATCCGCCGAAAAAAAGAAGAAGAAGAGCATTGTTTGCCAGTGAAAAAAAAACATCCGCCGAAAAACAAAGTGAAAAGAATAAGATGAAAAAGATGAAAAAATAAGAGAAATAAGAATAATAATAATAATAAAGAGAAAAAAAAAGGAGAAGAAGAAGAGTCCACCAGACAAAATCAAGAAAATAAAGAAAAAGAGAAAAGAAAAACAAAAAGATCAACAATTCTAGTCAAAATATACATGAAATCTGTTGGTGCTATAATTTTAACATGTAAATATGAAAGAAGAAGGTAAAAAAAAAGGAGACACAAGAAAAGAAAAGAAATAAAAATACTTTTGTTTATTCCAATTCTCTTCTTTTTTCTCAAAATATCCCACTAAAATCTACAATTGGTATCAGAACATTATTGAATAAACAATATATCCACCCGTCTTGTAGTTGGCATCCACCATGTCAATAGCGGCAAGAATAAGTTGCTTCTTTTGCTCAACACAACTCTGTATATCATCAAGGTTTTTGGTAGTATTGACACACTCGTGTCTTTAGATATAACCTATGTCCCACTGCAAGCGGCATCCAACAATATTAGAAACTGAATTCTGACCGAAAATCCTACGAATCTCTCTTCCATTGTAGTTACAAAAAATAGTGTTTGTCACTCTCATGCAATGCAAATTTGCAGTTATTGACTTTAGAGCAGCAATATATGTTGTTTTACCACCAGGTGTAGCAGCCATATCAACAACTCTTTTTTCTTTCTTGAGGAGCAAGGGCCATCACAGGAAAAAATGAAATTGCACTTTGTAGCATGTAGAAACCAGCTAAATATTCGGGAGTAGCACCAATGTGAACTTGGGACTCGTACACAACGAGTCCAACCTTCGACCATTTACTCAGAGGATCCAGGTTTACTCCTCTGCTCAACAAGACATCAGCCAAATCTCGTTTTTGAGTTTTAAAAGTATTAGTCTGTAAACACAAGGGTCGCTGCTTCTCAAAAGCTTCCATAATTTCCATCAACTTGAAATACAATTGAATATATTATATCAAATAAAACTCTGATGCATTTCAAAAAATTTAAAGATTTTAAAGCAGAAGTATAAAACTTTATTGGATTAAAAATCAACATCTTATGGACCGATTGTGGAGGTGAGTATTTTTCAATAGAATTCAAGAATTATTTGCGGAGACAGCAACATTCGACATGAGATGACAGTCCGTTATACGCCTAAACAAAATGGTGTATCTAAAAGACAGAACAGGAAATGATGGAGATGACAAGATGTCTTCTTAAGAAGAAGAGGTTATCAAGAGGTTTTTGGGCTGAAGCTGTTGTCTGCGCAATATATCTTATTAACAGATCACCAACAACAAGCTTGGAGAATTATATGCCATATGAGATGTGGTATGGTAGAAATCCTAATGTTCATCATCTAATAATTTTTGGGAGTGTTGCATACTCTCATATTCCGGAAGTAATGAGAAGCAAGTTAGATAACAAGTATGAAAAATGCCTTTTCAATGGTTATAGTGAAAGATTCTGATAAGTGGAGATGTCCGGTTTGATGAAAATTCGTTTTTTGAAGAGATGACAACTGAGAAAGAGCCTTTGCAAATTTTTCCACTTGACCTTAAAGAAAAAGAAGACGCAAATTTTGAAAGTGCTGAAAATAATACTCCAAAGTGGTGGTAAGACCTAGATAAGAATGGTTAGGTTTACTGATACCATTATTAGCCTTTTTATCATTGAATTAGAGTTTATAGATGTGTGTATGGAATGTGATAGTGTATGTTTTGTCTGGTTAGGGATGCTTGGTGAGTTTCTAGTTCTGTCTATGTTTGTTTGAACATGATATAGGGTTGTGTGTGTATGGTCTTGTGTGGTATGTGTTGGTGACTTGTCTATATAGTGTACGGTCTCAGACTGTGTATTGTCGATTGTTTGTGTTGGTGATGTATGTTCATTTGACTGTATTGGTAGATGTGGTTCATTGTGGTCTGTTTCTATGTTTGGATAGGTTGGTGGTGTACTTGTAAGGATAGTGTGCCTCGAAGGATTAAAATCAAGAATAGAAGTTAAGTCAGGAAGACCAAGTGTAACCAGTCCAGTATTAAGGGTAGCCAAACACTTAGACTCAGGTTGTTTGAAGTTTAGAAAACTAGTAAGAAAATGGAATTCTAGTTCATTAAAAACAACATTTCTAGAAATATATACTCTGCCAGTTGAACTTAGACACTTAAAACCCTTATGAGTGTTACTATACCCAAGGAAGACACACTTAGTATAGTGAAGCTCAGACTTTTAAGACGAATAGGGTCTCAAACAGGGAATCCAAGTGCAGCAAAAAACGTTCAGAAAAAAGTACTTAGGTTTGATTTGAGATAGCTTTTCAAAAGGTGATAGGTCTCCTAATGTGACTGTAGACAATATGTTAATTAGAAAGTAGCTAAAAAGAACCTTAGACTGAGCTAAGAGGGTAAAACCTGCCTTAACTAAATGCATGTGCTTCCTCTCATCTATGTTATTTTGGAAAGAGGTGTGAGGATAAGATGTCCTTAGTAGAATATCGAATTCTCTAGAAATAGATACAAAATACATGAATTCACCATCCCAGTCAGATTGAAGAGCCTTAATTTTCCTGTTAAACTGGGTTTCAACAAAAGCTATAAAGTTTTTAAACCCAGCTAATGCTTCTTCTTTCTGCTGTAAAAGATATACCCAAGTATATCTTGAGTAATCATCCACAAATAGGATGTAGTATTTGAAGCCAATTTTAGAGAGAGTGGGGGATGGTCCCCAAAGGTCTGAGTGTATCCGATGTTGAACATATTTAGACCAGAGTTAGACCTGCTTAATGGTATAGAATGAGACTTTCTAAATTTACACGAGTCACAAAAGACATTTTCATTCTTTAGTATTGAAGATATGTTACATTGTTTCAACACAGTAGCTACGACTCTATTTGAAGGGTATCCAAGTTTCTTGTGCCATCATTTTCTTAGGGAAACAGATTTACTAGACCTAGATTGATTCTTAGACAACTAAGAACAATAAAAGCCTTTGGAGATTGAATAGAACCCTTAACACTCGTGGCTATCGAAAGCCTATATCCACCTATCATTGTAATATCAAGTAATGGGATTCAATTTCTATTTTGATAATCCTAACTTGATGTGATTCAATAACCGTTCATTAATTTTTCAATAAAAAATTAATGTAATCCAAAATTATAAATTAGTCGACATAATTCCAATACTTTTAAACAATTACATTTATTTCTAGTAGTTTTTTAGTTAATAATCATAATCTATCAAATGTCGTTTTATGCATATCGCACGATTGCAATATATAGTTTTTTTAATCGTATTACTTAAGTCTGTCGCATGGCCTTAAGCGACCAGCAGGTCCTTTAAAGCCAAGGCATCGCCATTACCATAGTCTAAGAAGTCAATGTGGTTATTTGACCCTAAGTGACCAGCTAGCTCGCTCAATCTCTATGAACCATCTCCACAAAATAGAGCTGTCTTGGCCAGATCTCATATGGTCCCTCGGTGGGCTCTGTAAGGAGCGGCTTATGGCTACGCACGATAAGCTTGCGACGAGCATACGTTCAGTACCCCTACGGTCATTAGCAGCCTCTATCAGTTTATCCTCTTCCAAGTTATTTCGAAGTGTACGGAAATCGTGTATGCCAACGTATCAAAGCCTTACTTGAGACTATGAGATAAAAAAAACCCCAACAAAGTACCTCGGTCTCATAAAGCACTTTGAGGACCAGAAAAGACTCCACCAATATGAAGGCAACAACCTAAGATCCTTCCAAATCAAATACCACAATATGATAATTTAATGTTGCATTTGTAGAGTGCATAAAAGTTAAAGAGAGTAGTAACAATATAAATAGATAGCATTTCGTAATCTATTACTTTAAATAAAATAAATTTTCTTCATACAATTATTTTAAGTTATATTGAATAATATTTTATAATCCATATCTAGAAATAAAATAAGTGTTCTTCATAAAATTATTCAAAGTTTTTTTTTACGGTTGATCGTTATTTTTCGAGTTTATCCAAATGTTATAAGTTTAGATGATTTTAATTCACCAAAATAACCATCCAAATTTAGACTATGGTCCAATTAATAATTATAATATCGGTTGTACTTTATTATTTTGTGAGATTTACAAAAGAAACTACAACATTGTTTTAACGCTTCACTTTCAGAATTTTCTTTTATTGTGTGAATAATATTTTTCCTGCAAAATATAAATCTAAGTTAATCAAAACATTATTTGACAATAAAATAGAGAAAAAGAGGGAAAACATGCAATGTTCCGGTTATGACAGTTGTTAGGTAGTGATCAAATATTTACGTTAATATAGTCTAACCATTGCTTCCTATTTGGCCGAGTGTCCTATTCCAGAGTCTCAAATTATTATTTGCAATGAGAATTTTTTCGTTCGACCCTTTACTTCTTTTAATGATAGACCTCTACCATTGAGCCTTTATGTTTTTCAATGAGGGGTCTCGACTATTGCAAGCCACATTTTTTAACCGAAGAGGGCTTCCTTATGTATGATAGTTCATCTTTAAAGTTGTATTTTTACATGTATCATATTTTTTTGTCATGATTTTCACCTTAATCAAAGCTTAATATTTGTTGTCCATACAGATATTTTTGTTATTCACGCACTTGCAGATAGTTATGATGTGTCTCTCGACCTTATTGTATCCTAAATAAATGGTTAGTGGATAATTGAAAAAACAAACAAGAGATGATTACTTAATAAATATTGGACGAGACAATATTTTCTAAACCCACAAACATTTTTTAAAAATATTTCACTTTGTGAATTCCCTAAGCCACTGCAAATTCCTTTACTAGAATTATCGAAGTTACCTTATTGTACGGTTGAAACACTAATGGCGCAGCGTCCAATTTTACGGAGAAACTAGCCGGACACTACCAAATTTTATCTAGCCTCTCGATTACTTTGATTATAATAAATAATGGAAACAATCGTTATACTTTATTAGAGGTTATGATTCGTGAGGTTGTGAAGAAGGAAATAGAAAACAAAACCGATTCTATGAATTATCCCTCTTTTGGGAATGAGGAGGATGCATAAATACTATCACTAATTTTTACTGAGATTGACAGACCTATGACGTCTTAAGATCCAAGATATATCCATAATTCATAAAAAATTATCCTTGACGCATGGAATTCCAAGAGATTTCAAAACTTACTATGAGTACGCCATAACATGAATCAAATATTAAAAAAACAAGTTGGATCCTCAAAAAAAGGTTGGTCTCTTAGGTTGATCCTTTGACCCTTACACTTAAGAAAAAAGAGTCAGATATTTCAACCCATGTCATGACCCAACAATCTGAGCATGACCATATGATCACACTCTATCAAGACATAGAAACAATATTCATAAACCTTGACCATGTCATGTTTTCCAATGTGTAAAGCACTGAGTACATATACTCCGATCATGGAAATTTAGATACCCTTCGTCTAAAGTGAGTTATTCTTGATGACGTAGAGGTCAAGCTTGATGTCCATAAGAAAACGATATCTTTGATTTTTTTATACGAAGTTGGTATTTTATACCTTCATCTTTGACTAAAGGGTTTGACTCCCATTTCATCACAAACTTTTGAGGTTTTTATAGATTTTAAATAACTTTCCAATCCAAGCAATTTACAAAAAATGATTATTTAATAAATAATGGTTAATGATGATGTTCCATCATTGGGAAAAAACTGGAAGATAAATGTTGTGTTCATTGGGAGTGCATGGGTGAATAGAAGGAAAATATAGATGAATAATTTGTTAAATTCACAACAATTAGAATAGCAAGAGTAAAGGTTCCAAACCATAACTTGGATACCATTTTGTTCCCTAACTACTAGCTTTGCTAGTTTTCATAACTTCTCTTAGTTTGCAAACTCTATTTTAATGTTTTAATTTTTTTCTATCTTACCTTGCTTACAAAGTGTAAACACTTGCTCTCAAATAATAGTTATTGGTACAAAATCGATTTGGTAGACTCAGGTTTCTATCTCATGGAAGACGCATCCATCGACATGCACAATCCTAACAAAATAAAACTCCACTAAAATCGACTATTGTGAGGTATAACTTATTGATTATATGGAAAATAACAAATAAATGGAGAACTGTAGAAAACAAAACCTATACCGATAAGATTGTATCATATAGATCCTTTATATTTCTTTTAATTGCGAGGTAAGTAAGGTTAACAAAAGAATAAGTTGCAAGTAATAAATTTGATAATGAAGATTGTATAGATCAAGATGAGGGTTACAAAGCGGAACAAAGCAAAGATCATATAATCGATGTAACACAAGGATTATATATTGAAGAGGGTTATGAAGATTGTATGTCTTGAGACGAGGGTTATAAAGTAGAATAAAACAAAGTCCGTAAAGAGAAGCAAAAAAGAGTATCAACAAAGAAGACGTGAACTGAGGGTCATGAAGGAGTACGAGTCCATGGTCATAAAAAATCATGAAATGAGCGTGTGAAGAGTGTCATTATTGATAATGATATAAATATTTTGAGCATTAATAATAAGTTTGGAACTGTTAAAAGACCTAAAAATATTGTATAATTATGGATTTATACAAGGTAGAAACTTGAGGACTAAAGATGTAATATGTAATAAATATGTTCTTATTTAGTAATAAAAAAATAGGATAAAAGGTCATGTAAGTCGAGTGTGTGTCTGTTAGATGGAGCTAGAAACCCCTAAATAAGTATACTTTATCTTGAACGAGGGGATAAATCATAACACTTTGACTTTAACACTTATCATTTTATCTATTTAATATTCTTTTACGACTTTATCTCTCTGGATATCTAATCAGTTATCCTAAGAATTATTTTAGTCCAATAAAATCCTTTCGCTTCCAATTATTCCTAGAGCGACCAGTGGCAACCATAGTGGAAGGTATGTTTGCTACCTAGTCTTCAGACCTAAAACTAGTAAGCATTGGAAATTTACATTTGAATCAGTGTAATAGATGGATCCCGTGCGAGTAAAACCAACAGTGTTCGTAAAGGGAGAGGTAGTAGAGGTACGTCTAGAAAAAATGGAAACTAAAATTTATGCACAATTGGAAGATCATCATAGCTTGTTTGCTCTATAAGATTGAAGGAATCAATTATTAAAGAATTTAGTTGAGCTAATGACAAGTTGGCTCAGAGGGAACAATTTGTTTTGGTTAAACCTGGAAGGGTCTGCTCTAAGGTTCATAGGGTGAACAAATTAAGAAATTTGGTGGGTTATTCTCATTAGATTCGAGAAGAGGATCTTTGAGGAAGAGGTGGTGGTTGGGAACTTCAGTTTCATAGAGATCAAAGATATCGTTCTTTTAGAAAGGAAAAAAATAACTATAGGTATATTCCTTCTGAGTCTAGTGAATCTCCAGTATCATATTTAGATTGGAGACCCCAAACGCCTGAAAGAGGTAATTGTTACTAAATAAGGAGAGATTTGTGTGATAAAAACTATTTGAATAGACAGGGCAAACAAAATTAAAGATACTGAAGTGAGCAAAAATCTAAGAACTTCGGTATCAATCTAAGGTTCAATATCAAATAAAAGGTAGTAACGATCTTCTTTCTCATACCTAACAAAGTTAGGTGTGGTAATAAGGGAGGACACACTAACAACTTCGTCAGTGAATGGTTTTTTGGGGCTCTTCAAATTACAAATCTTATTTTTATTCGAAACTACTTTTTTTTCTCTGTTCGAGGCTTCAAAAGCAGTCACATTAGTGACAAGAGCAATCGCTTCAATGTCAAGAGTTATTAGCTTATCATCTTTTATCTTGTTTCTTTTCTTTAGGCTAGACTTAGATTTCTTTTCGTTTCACTTCAAAGATTCTTCGCCAATTTTTTTCTTTACTTTGTGACTAGAAGCTATGCTTGAAACAGGAAGGATTGCAGAACATGACGTAGGTTATGGGAAAAGGTGTAAGACGAGAATTATAAATAGAAGAGGGCAATGAAAATTGTATGGATTAAGACGAGGTTTATAAAAAATTTATGGATTAAGACGACGGTTATAAACAGAATCACAAGACGAGGATCACTATAGGCACTAGAAAAAAAATTGCTATAAGAAATGAAAAAATACGTGATGCAAAACATAATTATTCATTGTTAAAAGCTTTTACCACTGAAAAATTTGTTCCAAAATATTTGTCTCATTAGGTTGGACGCTTAAAGTTTGTAGAAACGAAAAATATATTTGTCGTTATAAAAAATGTTGAGTTGCAATAATATATTTTTCACTGCAAAAACCCTGTAATTACAATAATTTTATTTGTCACTGTAAAAACGTGTAATTACAATAATTTTATTATCTGTTGTAAAAATTATGTAATTGCAATCATTCTATTTTTCTTTGTAATATAATCGTAATTGCAATAACTCGATATATGGTTGAAAAAAATCCTAGTTGCAACATATTTAGTTACAAAAATGTGTTTGCTAAATATAATTTTATGTAACAAAAGGTTTTTTGCTAAATATAATTTTATACAACAAAAAATATTTTTGCTATATATAATTTTAGTTTAACTCTATTATCTGTAGATTTAATATTTAAGATTAAGGGAGACATACCATTAAAGACTCATCCGACAAACCTATTACGGATAAATACCTAAAAAAATTAAGTGACTTTATACCTTAAATACCCTTCTATAAACCAAATTCTTTTTTTTTTAAATTCTAATTTTTAAAGGTACGTATCTTTTAAACCGTAATTCGGAAAAGAGTCCGAAAATACCATTTGTTTTGCTTTTTTAAGACGAAAAAAACTAGTATCATTCATGATATGTTTTGAATTTTTTTTTTTTAAAATATTTTACACAAGTTTCTCAGTTATGGTTTCGCATCGAGTGGCTGGTTTCGCATCTACCAAAATAAACAAGGTTTCGCATCTATCAAAACAAAGAGGTTTCTCATCTAGCAAAATAAAGAAGGTTTCGCATCTATCAAAATAAAGAAGGTTTCGCATCTATCAAAATATAGACGGTTTCGCATCTATCAAAATAAAGAAGGTTTAACATCTATCGAAATAAAGAAGGTTTCTCATCTATCAAAATAAAGAATGTTTCACATCTATCAAAACAAAGAGGTTTATCATCTAACAAAATAAAGAAGGTTTCGCATCTATCAAAATAAAGAAGGTTTCGCATCTATCAAAATAAAGAAGGTTTCGCATCTATCAAAATAAAGAAAGTTTCGCATCTATCAAAATAAAGAAGGTTTCGCATCTATCAAAATAAAGAAGGTTTTGCATCTATCAAAATAAAGAAGCTTTCGCATCTATCAAAATAAAGAAGCTTTAGCATTTACTTCCGCATCTAGCAAAATAAAGAAGTTTTCGCATCTATCAAAACAAAGAAGGTTTAGCATCTTTTTCGTCTACCCTTTAAATTTAAATTTTTTAAGAGTCTGTATCTTTTCAACCGTAACTCACAAAACAAATCCAAAAATACCGTTGGTTTTGTTTTTTTAAGACGAACAACACTATTACCACTTATGATATCTTTTGAATTTTTAATTATTATTTTTGAAAAAAAAGAACAAATAACGTTTTGCTAGTTTCAAAATCGTGTTTTGCATCTACCATTCTAGAAGAATTGCACGTTTCGCAACTATCCGTACGTACAAATACAAACGTTTCGCATCTATCAAAATCTTGTTTTGCATCTACCATTAAAGAAGAATTTCCCGTTTCGCAACTATCCGTACGTACAAATACAAACATTTCGCATCTCCTTCCCCTGCGTTTTACTCGATACATAAATCTCATAAACTCAAAACCATACTAAAGTCGGCGAAAAACCATACTAAAGTCGACGAAAAACTAACTGAAATACAATATATAAACTACAATAGTAACGTAAAACCATGTAAATACCAAAAATAAGAAACAAAAACAGATCTACTACCCATATCTCTGAAATCATAATTCGACTTACCATACACAAATCGACTTATCTAAATAGATATCCAAAATAAAACTTCGAAATCAACTAAAAGACAACAAAAAAACAAACGAAAACAAAAAAAGCAAGAAAATTGAGTAAAAAATAAAGAATCGCCTAACAGTTAGAGTTTTTTAATGCACGTATAGAGAGAGAGATAGAAAATTAGGGAAAATGTGAAGTATGGGTCTAAAAGCCTTTTATTTTATAGAGTATGGGTATTTAGGATATTAGTGGGTCTTTAATGATAAATATTTATGAAAAATAATGAAAATATGAATGTTATGTGGATAATAATTAGGATTTTGGGTATTAAATAGTACTTTACCCTAATATTAATCAGTTTATATTAAATTTTATTTTCAAAATTTAATGTTTTTTAATTAATCAATTAAAATATTAAATTTTATATAATAAAATAATTGATTTTTGTTTTTTCTGTGAAATTTAAATTATAAATTAATAGATAAATATTGGAAAAAAATAATATATATATATATATATATATATATTATTATTATTTTTATCAATGTCAGAAATAATGTATGCATAATTAACATCCCTAACTAGAGGGGAAGAGGTTATTACATAGTAAGACCGGTGGGTGCATCAACAACAAATACCATAGGATTAGGCTTGTCTACCATAATGGCTTGAGTGATCAAGACCATCTCTGCGACAGATGATGCATCCTAAAGTGCACATCTAGTCACCTTCGCTGGATTGATAACACCAGCTTCCAAAAGATTAGTATGTATCCGTCATGCCGTTGTAACCAATCTCCCATTCACGACACATAATCTTCTCTACAACTACCTCTCCTTCGATTCCTGCATTTTGAGCTATCAATGCTATTGGATCTACAAGTGCCATATGTACGATATCAACTCCTAGACGTTCATCCGAATTCCCAATAGTTTCCTTAATTGCTGGGGCATATGTCGAGAGACGAACCAGAACTGCACCACCACCTGGAACAATCCTTCTTTAATGGCGGCAGAGGTTGCATTCTTGTCATCCTCAATTCATAGCTTTCGGTCCTTGAGCTCAGTCTCCGTAGCACCTCCAACTTTATAACGGCAACACCCCTGGACAATTTAGCTATTCTCTCAGCTAGCTTTTCCTTGTCATAGACAGAATCAATTTCGTTTAGCTCTTTTTTTAGTTGTGCTATCTTGGCTTGTAATTCATCCTTTGATGCGACCTATGTAATTAGGGTAGTAGAGTCCCTGGTAATATTAAGATATTTTGAAACATAGTCTTTCTCCTTTCACCAAAACCAAGAGCTTTGATGGCAGCAACTTTAATAATACCTCGCAGTTTGTTTACAACCAGAGTAGCTAGGGCCTCCCCAGTAATACTTAAATGTCCTAGTTTGATTATTTCTGGTGCAAGAACTGATGCAGTTGTTTTCTCGTCACCAGCAAAATCATTAGTTTTACTTGCAACCTCTCTAAATAGGGTTGCACCAGCATTTTCCATAGCATCACGTAGCTCAATACTGCACATGATTGTAACACTATCATTAACAACTTTAGGACTATCTTACTCATCTAAGACAACATTCCTTCCTTTGGGCTAAGTCTGAGGCCGAGCGCATCAACAAGTTTATGTACCGGCATTGACAGAAAATTTACTAATTGATTGCCGGTATTTCAACCTTTGGTTTTGGCTCTGCTGCTAATTTCCCCTCCTAAGTCTACCCTGGTTAGTGGAGTTGAGAAATGAAGCTGAACAAAGAGCATTAGCAGACACCTTTTTCGGTGAACGATAAGAATAAAAAACAAAATCGTGTCACTAGCTTCAACACTCACTGAAGAATTTCTTACACAATGTAAATATACAGTAATTAGTTAACCGCTACTACACATCTTTTTCTTAGGCTAGTATCATTTCTATAATGAAAACAAATTCAGGCCTTAGTACTAGAAAATCAAACATTTGTAGTTGTTCATGCATAAATTATAAAAAGGTACCAAAGTTTTTCATGTAATGAAAATGAGCACCAAATAATGCTACAATCAATCCTTTGAACACATTTATAAATACTCTTGCACTCCTTCTGTCGAGCAGGTTTTATGTGTAAAGATAAAAGGGACACTGGGCTGCTATGAAGAATTCTAAGCTTTGTCTTGAATGTTGCTGAAAATCGGGTCAGTGGCGTGTAAAATGGCCTCCAAGAGTGTTAGTTGATTTAGCGGGGTTGTAGAGAAAATTCGGGCCGTGGCGTGTAAAATGGAATCTTTAAGTTAGAAAAACATGGGTTGGTTGATTGTGGGGTGGGGATCTTTTTAATTCAATTCATGTCTGTTATTCGCGAGTCCCAACTTATCCTTAATTTTTAATTCAAATATAACACATAATGATCAGTTTGTACTAAACATTTGATTCTTAGTTCATATATAACACTTGATTCATGATGCTCAGTTCAAATTAATAGATAATTCTTAGTTTGCGTTTAAACCACGATTCTCAATTTCCATTTAATCGATGATTTTCACTTTGTATTTAAACCATGATTATCAATTTGATTTTAACACATTTGTTCTTATTTTGCAATTATAAAATTATTCACGATTTGTATTTGACCCTTAATTCTCATATTAGAATTAATACATGATTCTACTTTTTCATTTAACTTATGATTCTCAATTCACATTTAACACATAATTCAATGTTCTGATTCAACCAATATTTCTCATTTACGATTTAATAGATGATTCTCATTTTGCATTTAACATGTGATTTTTAGTTCAGATTTAACCCATGATTCGCAACTAAGATTTAACACATAATTTACATTTCATATTTAACCTCTGATTCTTAGTTCGGATTCAACCAATGATTCTCAGTTCGGATTTAACACATGATTCTTAATTTGCATTTAACCATTGATTCCCAGTTCAAATTTAACATATGATTTTTTATACTCGTTTACTACATGATTATTAGTTGTAATTTACTTTATGATTCTTAGTTATTATTTAACCCATGATTGTCAGTTTAGATTAAACCCATGATTCTCATTTTTGTATTTAACCCTTTATTTGTGATTCACATTCTACGATTAATTCTCAAAATAGATTTAATGTGTGATTCTTACTACACATTTAACCATTGGTTTTTAGTTTATATTTAGATTTAATAAATGACTCACGATTCGCATTTAATCTAACATATTTTTGGATTTAACACATGATTCTCACTTCAAAGATATCACACGATTCTGAGTTTGAGTTTAACCCATATATATATATATATATAAATTTACATTTAATTCACGATTATCAATTTAGATTTAACCCATTATTTGCGATTCAAATTCTACCATTAATTCTTAAATTGGATTTAGCACATGGTTCTTAGTTCGTATTTAATCCTTGTTTCTCAATTTTTATTTACCATATTTTTCTAATTCGCATTTAACCATTGATTCTCAATTTTGATTTAATAAATAATTCATGATTCGCGTTTATACCGAAAATAATTTGTTCGGATTTATGACATGATTCTTAGTGCAAATATAACACATGCGTATCAATTTGATTTTAACCTATGATTTGTAGTTTGCATTCAATTTATGATTCTCACGTTCGGATTGACGATTCATGATTCGTGTTTAACCTAAATTACTTAGTTCAAACTTAACACATGATTCTCAGTTCATATATAGCATTTGATTATTTGTTTGAATTCAACCTATTATTTTTTGTTTGTATTTAGTTTATGATTCCCACTTTCGATTTCACACACAATTCTTAAGACGTGATTCTCATTATGAATTAACACTTGATTCATAATTTATGTTTAATTCATTATCCATAATTCACATTCTACTATTCATTTAGAGTTACATTTAACCAATTATTTGTGCTTTGCGATAAACACTTGATTTTCTGATTGGCTTTAAGACATGATTATCAATTCATATTTAACTTTTAATTCTCAGGTTGGATTTAATATATAACTCTCAGTTTAGATTTAACCATTAATTCAGAGTTCAAATTTAATAAAACATACATGATTCACGTTTGACCATAATCTTTATTTCCAATTTAACACATGGTTCTTAGTTCAAATTTTACAAATGATTCTCAATTCGTATTTGACCTATCATTTTTAGTTCGTGTTTAACTTACGATTCTCAGTTCGAATTCAATACACAATTATTAATTTATATTTAACCCTTGATTCTCCATTTAGATTTAACACTTGATTTGTGATTAATATTTAACAAATAATACTCAGTTCGGATTTAACCTTTGATTCTCAGTTTATATTTAACACACGACTCACGATTTTTTAACCTACGATTCTTAGGTTAGATATAACAAATGGTTTTTTATTCGAATTTAGCCCATCATGTGTGATTCACATTTAGCATTTGATTCTCGGTTCAGATTTAACACATGAATGGCGATTTCTTTTAATCTTTGATTCTCATTTTGGTTTACCACATAATTCTTAGTTCAAATTTAGCACATGATTATGAATTGATATTTAATATATGATTATCGATTCACATAAAAACACATGATTCAAGATTCTCATTTAACCTAAAACTCCTAATTCAGATTTTAAAAATTAAACATAGTTTATGTCTAACCAATGATTCACAATTTGTATTTAATAATTGATTTTAGTTCAGATTTAACACTTGATTCACGATTCACGTTTAACCCATAATACTTAATTCAGGATTAACATGTGATTCTAAATTTGGATTTAACATTTGATTCTTAGTTCACATATAATGCATTATTTATGATTCGTAACTTACCCTTAATTATTAGTTCAAATATAACACGTAATTCTTAGTTCGCATTAAACATTTGATTTCTATTTAAGATTTAACACTTGATTTGTTATTCATATTTAACCCATGATTCTCACCTCAAATTTAACAAATAATTTTTAGTTTGCATCTAACCCATGATTCTTAGTTTGTATTTAAACCATAATTCTCAGTTTGTATTTAAACCATGATTATGAGTTTGATTTTAACATTTGATTCTCATTTCACAATTATACATTTTTTTAAAATCTATGTTTTACCCTTAATTCTCATATTGGATTTTATATATGATTCTAATTTTTCAATTAACACATTATTCTCAGTTCGTATTAAACACATGATTCAATGTTCTTGTTCAATTTTTAATTCTCACTTAGGATTTAATAAACGATTCGCATTTTCCATTTAACACATGATTTTTAGTCAAATTTAACCCATGATTCGCATTTCAGATTTAACAAATAATTTATAGTTCATATTAAACATTTGATTCTTAGTTCAAATTTAACCCACGGTTCTCAGTTCAGATTTAACACACGATTCTCAATTTGTATTCAACCCTTGATTTTGGATTCATATTTAACATATGATTTGCGTTACTCGTTTACTATATGATTCTTAGTTATTATTTAACCCATGATTCTAAGTTTAGATTAAACTTATGGTTCTCATTTTTGTATTTAACCCATTGTTTGCTGTTCACATTCTACCATTGATTCTCAAATCATATTTAATGCATGATGTTTACTTCACATTTTACCATTGATTTTTAGTTTAGATTTAACACATGATTCTCATTTTGTATTTAACATTTGTTTCTCGGTGTCTATTTACCATATATTTATTTAATCATTGATTGCCATTTTGGGTTAAATAAATGATTCAGTATTGGTTTTAATAACATATTTTTTTATTTAACACGTGATTTTTAGTTCAAATATAGCACATGATTCTCAGTTTGAATATAATCAATGATTCTAAATTTACATCTAATTTATGATTCTCAGTTTAGATTTCACACACGATTCTTAGTTTGTATTTGCTGGCGAAGCGGAGATAGAAGAAACAATCAACTATAAAACCTAACTTTAGGTTAGAGAAATAAGGAGACTCAAAGAAATAATTCTCAAAATTCAATTAATCAAAGTCTGAAGGAAAAATAGGGTATATGATTGTTTATATAGCGCTACCCAAAACCGTAATTCCAAATAAGGGAAATTACGCTAAAATATTAAAACTGGTTTTCGAAGGTTTTATAGGTCAAATCTGGGTATCAAACTTTGTGAAAAAGACACATTTTTGAAATCTGACGGGCTCGTCGAAATCTTCGATTTGAGTACCTATTTGACCCAATTACGATACATTGGCGAGAAAACAGTCTGTTCGCAGTCTTCGCTATATCATCCTTCCCCGATTGGGAAGAATTCGAACTCTAATTCTGAACGCTTAAACATTAAGAGAACTGCAAAAACATTGGTGTGTTCACCGTTGATTTCAACTAATATCAGCATAAGGATGTAAGAGTTGAGAATCTGAATGCTGCAGCTCTTGTCAATAAGTGGTTTCTTAGCTTTGTCCCTCTTTACCATGTCATCAGCATTACTGTGGTCATCAATAACAAGATATACTCCACCATGTGTTCTATGTCTGATTTTTCAAACTATGTCGATTTGTTCTACTATGATAAGTATATATGAAAAAAAACCCATTGACGTCCTAAAACTAGATGGCAAACGTCCATAGGAACTACGTCACACCATGTTGTATTTTTGTAATTACCAACGGAAAATGCAATTTGACAGCATTTAGAAATTGTTACCTCGATGTACTCTATCAATCCTAATAGTATGTACGGGTATGGAAGAGCTTCAGTCTTCAACGCCAATTTCTGAACAGCCTCCTCTGAAATTAGATTCTCATAGATATCTGAATTAATTACAAACTTTCAAATTCTTCGTCCAATTGTGCAGGTAGACTGGAAGATGTCGTTCTCTATTCTAGCTTTCAAATCAAGAGGTACCCGGAATATGATTCCTGCATCTGCGTAGCAGGAATTGCTAGTCTCTGATACCAACTGATGGCGTGGCGGAAGATTAGAAGAAGAAAACAGTAGATAAAACTCTAACCTTCGGTTAGAAAAATAAGGAGAGTCACAAGAATAATTCTAGAAATTCAATTAATCAAAGTCTGACGACAAAATAGGATATATGATGCTTTATATAGCACCACCCAAAACCCTAATTCGAAATAAGGGAAATTACATAAATGTTTTAAAATAAAATAAAAAAATAAAATTAACGCTTAAATATTTAAACTGGATGTCGAAGGCTTTACATGTCCAATCTGGCTATCAAACTTAGTGACAAAGTCACATTTTTAAAATCTGGCGGGCTCGTCGAAATCTCGATGTGAGTACCTGTTTGAACCAATTCCGATACCTGGGCGAGAAACCAGTCTGTTCGCAGTCTTTGCTACATGAGTATTTAACCCTTGATTCTCTGTACAGATTTAATAATTTGTTTTATACACGTTTAACTCATTATTTGTAATTCTCATTCTATCATTGGTTTTTGGTTCACATTTAACCAATTGTTCGCGATTGACATTCAACCTTTATTCTGAGTTTATATTTAACAAATGATTCTCAATTCGCATTTAACCTTTGATTCTTAGTCTATATTTAACAAATGATCAAGCAGCTTACATCACTACTCAGGATAGTGCAGGTGACAATGCCTTGTTTTCTGACAGTGGTGCTAGCCACCATGTCACAGGAAACTCAGGACTCTTAACCCAGAAGTCTGAGTATACAGGTACTAAGACTGTTGTGGTTGGTAGTGGCAAAAAACTTCCTATAAAAAACATTGGTAACTCTAAACTTTACTCCAACACTAAATCACCTATCTATCTGTCTGATATACTACATGTACCCTCATTTAACAAAAATTTACTATATGTTTCTCAATTAACTAACCATAACAGAGTTTTTGTTGAGTTTCATAGTGGTTTTTGCTTTGTGAAGGACAAGGACACGGGGATTATTCTTCTCAGAGGGATGTTTGAGAATGGGTTATACAGATTGAATAGCTATCATAAGTCACAAGAAAGGCATGCCTCTTCTAGTTCACCTCAAGCTTTTCTGTCTAATGTTCATGATAATGTTTCTAATTCCCTAAAAGATGGATGGCATAGGAATCTTGGCCATCCGTCTCTAGACACTTTGAATTCTGTTCTAAAGCTTTGTAATCTCACTACCACTGGAAATAATGAAATTAGTTTTTGTGAGGCTTGCCAAGTCTCACAGTTTGCCTTATTCTGTGTCTAGGTCCTATGCATCTAATATTCTGGATCTCATACACACAGAGGTATGTGGTCCTTCTCCTGTTTTCGCTATAGAGGGACACATATTCTATGTCATTTTCATTGATGACCACACAAGATATACCTGGTTCTATCCCCTAAAAGATAAAAGCCAAGTGTTCAACACATTCAAAACATTCAAAACACTCGTTGAAAAACAATTTGACAGGTCAATCAAAGTTGTCTAGAGTGATTGGGGTGATGAATACACACCCTTTCACTCTTTTGATCAGGAAATTGGCTTTATACTTAGGAGATCATGCCCATATACCTCAGCCAAAAATGGCAGGGCTGAGAGAAAGCATAGGCATCTAGTTGAAACGGGTCTCACTCTTCTAGCTCAGTCTGGGTTACCTTACAAGTTTTTGGTTCATTCTTTTCAAACAGCCATTTTTCTCATTAACAGATTACCTACACCAGTTCTCTCTTACAAATCACCCTATGAACTTCTCTATCACAAAACACCCAACTACTTTATCCTAAAAACATTTGGTTGTGCCTGTTATCATTGTCTAAGGCCCTACCAGTCACAAAAGTTCCAATTTCATACTACTAAGTGTGTTTTCTTGGGTTACGGTCCACATCATAAGGGTTATATATGTTTGGATCCTAGAAACAGGGTTTATGTGTCTAGAAATGTTATATTCAATGAAAGGAAATTCCCTTTTCTGACAAGTTCTTTCTATGGTCAACAATACGAGTCTGTGTCAACTCCAACTTCTCATACTTGGCTTCCTAGTCTGCCTACCTCTCTTGTGACTCCTGGTGATCTACCATCTACTACAACTCAGTCTCATGACTCTTCTGACCAGACAATCTCCTCCACTCCTGGCTCCTCTCAAGGTAAGGTCACTTCCCACACTACACAAAATTATGGCACCCACATTACCCTCTCTGCCAATACATCCTCTCACATTAGAACTACTAGTTCATCTGATAGTGACACTACATTACCTCTCAGTTCTAACTCAGCACATCCTAAGACTACAACCACTTTCCACCATATAAATCCTACACTAACCATAAAACTACCTCTTGATCCTTCTGTTCCCACACAACACCAACCTCCCTCTCTCAAAACCCACATTATGAAAACAAGATCCCAAGATGGTACTCTTAAACCTAAAACACCCTATGTTGGCTTCATGACCACTACTACACCACTCACTCTTTAACCTACCAAATACTCAAAAGCTGCTACTAATCCTTACTGGGTTGCTGCTATGGACTCTGAGTTTCAGGATCTCATGAGCAATAATACTTGGACTTTGGTTCCTTGGTCACCTAAACTTAACGTAGTGGGCTGAAAATGGGTTTTTAAGGTGAAATACAACAAAGATAGTTCAGTGCAAAGACACAAGGCAAGGTTGGTAGCCAAGGGCTTTCATCAAACCCCTAGAGTTGATTTTTCAGAGACTTTTAGTCCTGTAATTAAACCATCTACTGTCAGGTTGGTTTTGGCCATTGTAGTGTCCAAACGTTGGGAGGTACGTCAGTTAGACATAAACAATGCGTTCCTGAATGATGTCCTAAGTGAAGACGTGTATATGGCTCAACCAGAGGGATTCAGAGACTCTGTGTATCCTACACACGTGTGCAAGCTCCATAAAGCTCTGTATGGGCTAAAACAGGCTCCAAGAGCCTGGTACTCTAGACTGAAGGATACCCTACTCAGTTGGGGGTTCAACAACTCAAGAGCACATTTCTCTTTGTTTTATTTTGTCTCTCACTCAACTATTATTCTAATATTGGTTTACATGGATGACATTATAGTGACAGGGACATAGTCTACATGCTTGACTCAATTCATACACAAGCTTAATGCTCTTTTCTCCTTAAAGGACATGGGGTCACTCCATCTATTCCTGGGAATAAAAGCTCATCGTGACCAGATCAACATTTATTTGACACAACATCAATACATAACAAACTTACCTGCAAGCCAGGGACTCTTCATGTCCAAGCCATGTCCTACGCCTATGGCAGCTGGGTGCATGTTTCCAGCTCATCTGGTACGCTCCTCATTGATCCTACACCATTTCGCAGCTTGTTAGGGGCTCTTCAGTATCTCACGCACACACGTCCAGATATTGCTTTTTCTGTCAATAGATTAAGCCAGTATCAGCAAAAGCCTACTACTACACATTGGTAGTGTTTGAAGCGGGTTTGGAGATACTTATCTGGCTCGTGATGGACCAGTCTTCAAATTAAACCATCCAGCCATCTGTATCTTCATGGATTCTCTGATGCAGACTGGGCCTCCTCGGTTGATGACAGAAGAAGTGTTGGGGCGTACTGTGTCTACTTTGGGGATTCACTGATTTCCTGGTCTTCAAAGAAGCAGCATGTTGTTGCACGGTCCTCCATTGAGTCAGAATATCGTGCACTGGCTAACCTGTCCTCCGAACTGATATGGCTTTGCTCTGTTCTGACTGAAATCAAACTTCCGATCACACCACCATCAGTCATATGGTGTGACAACCTGGGTCTCAGCTCCCTTGCCTCAAACCTATTGTTTCATACACGAACGAAGCACATCGAACTCGATGTTCACTTCATTCGTGACCAGGTTCTTCAAGGGTCTTTACAAATCCGATATGTCCCTTCTCACGATCAGCTTGCTCACTGCCTTACGAAGCCTTTGACTCACTCACGATTTGTCTTCCTTCGAGACAAACTCGATCTCGTAAACTTACTCCTTCGTTTGCGGGGGGATGTCAAGACTAAAGTTGTGGCTCCTCCTAAGGCTGTCTCTAGCGACAAGAGTGACGTTATGTTTCTTCCTAAAGCTGTCACCGACGACGATGATAAAGAACGGCGAAAGGAAGAAGAAAAGGAAAAGGAGGACGAGCTGATCTAGGGCTTTGGTTTGAGATTAGACTCTCTCCTCTCTTTGAAGAAATGACTGTCCTAAGAGTCGTTTCTCGGCCTTATAAATCTTGGGCTTGGATTGGGTGATCCAACCAACCAGGCTCATCTAAGCCCATCGACCATCTTATCACACGGGAATAAGTTGTGTGACTAAATGATACTAATCTAGCAACGCACAAATATTTAGTCACATGCTCAATTCAATAAATTATTACAGAATGTACAATCTTATCCACAATATTGTTGTAAACTGAAAAGATTCCCCACTGCTGCACTAACTGTGTATAAATAGCAGAAGTGTAAACTGAAAAGATTCCCCACTGCTGCACTAACTGTGTATAAATAGCAGAAGTGTGAATCACAAATGTTTAAGAAAGGAAAAATAAGAAAAATACAGGTCTTCTTCCCTAATCTATACTCTTCATCTTTCTTCACAAAATCTGACTCCAAAATACCGTCTGCTAAATTATACTCACCTAAAGAAGTTCCATTTCAAAACATCTAAGAAAAAAAGCAAAAAGGTTTTAGACCAGGAGTACTCCAGCCGGAGTAGAAAGTAACGGCAACGTCGATGGAAAATAAGAACAAATCAAACCCCGACTTCACAACACAAACAAGTGAAAAAAATGTCGATGAGCCTTGACACGCTCATGACAAAGAGAAGGAGGATCTAGAATTTCCCTCAGTTGTGGAAACCAGAGCACCGACATTGGTGTATCATAACGTTTTGGCAACTTACTAACAAAAACCTCACAAAACTACAATGTAGTATGGATATCCGCGTTGTACCAGAAGTTTCTTGGCCAATAACCAGGATTCTAACATGCTCTAAAGACATAGCCAGAGATTTTCCCTAACCAACAACAAGTCTTGGCTTCTCAATCTTGGATCCTGCAAAACAACTTTGGAGTGCAACTAGGTTTCCAAAATGGTGGACCCCTTTACCTGAATTGGAATTAGGTAGCTGCATTTACAGGGACAATACTAGGCGGAGAAGAACAATAATTTTGAAGGGTATTAATCAGATATATACCAAAGAATAATACGAATCTATCAACAAAAAATAGCAGGTACCTAGCTATGTACCACCAACGGTACCTATGATGCTCCGAGCAAGCGGCATACACTTCAACGGTGAGATATTGCAGTACCAAAAGTCCTCATGAGCGTAAAAAAGCTTGTACAGACTCATGTCACGGCTATCAACCAATCATAAGACGGATAATGACAACGATAAATTGTACATAGAGCATGATATCGTGCAGTTTAACGGTGAGATATTCTAGTATAAAGCCAACGGTAAGATAAAGTGTAAGGCTTTATCAATGATGCTCCTAGAACGCGTCATGCAATTATTTAGTAGTCTTTTGAAAGTATGCATAAAAAGCTAAAAGACGCTCTAGACGGATTTTAGAAACCATGTTGTAGGTTCCAATGTAACTAAATGATATAAAGACTACATATATATTACATAAAGAAGCCTAATGAAAGATATATAACGTACACCTAATAGAAACCAAAGCCGACTTACAAAATTTTCATAATATGGTGGCCTTAACTCCCTCCAGACAAAGGTTATAATAGTTCTCTCTACAAATTCGTAATAAATAATACATCTCGAAACTTTTTACCGGATCAAGTTGAGTGCTATATTTAAAGTGGATGAAATTGATAGAGCTAAATACGAGGGAGACATATTAACCTAGTGATATGATCTTTGGCTAACTAAAAAGACACAATTGCTTTGATAAGTATCAAAAATGAAACACTTGAGAATACTAGTGAATTTATTTTAACCGGGACATGAAATAATCATACTCAAGGTTATAAAGGAAAGTCCAAGATGGATACCATATTAGTAGTTGCACGAGGAATGACTACCTCTTAAAATGACCATTAATAAAACTAACTGAAATCTTAGTGATAATCTATGGAAATACAAAAGCGACCGTCAAGTACAATCGATTGTTGAAGTTTCATGTAGTAAAGATACATAAATATAAAAAACTTAAATTGTATGTTTCATGATGATATTGGTCATGTAAAAAAAGACTAAAATTGTATGTTTCAGGATAATATTGGTCATTTAATTATAGATGATTAGTCGTGAAAGAGATACAAACTTTGGTGGATGCAAACTCAGTGACTTAGTTCAAACAAAGATAGAGATGAACGTAGACAAGGTTGGGAAGACAATACCATCAAACAAACTTAGAGCCCAACCAAATAATAAGATTCTTTGGATACCAATTCAATTACATGTGTGATTGCAAAATGAGATAAATATTTTTTAGATTTAAAAAGTTATGGAAATGATTTATGGATGAAATACATATATAATATCAATGATAGACATCCCCACATCCGTACCAATCTGATGTTATGATTCATAGATTATGATTTGAGCTAAACCTCTACGCATGGATGCAGTGTTGATATCGGTGAAGCTTGATGTAATAGAAATAAAGGGAGTAATGGAATGAAGGGAGTGTTATACATCAAGAGGTCATTCTGCAAAGGAATGAAGGAACCTATAAATACATTCGTGAGGGTCAACAAGGGGAATATATATATATATATATATATATATATGAAAATAAACGATAGGCTTTGAAGATTGGATGAAATATCGTAATCGATCTCAAGTATAAATTAATTATTTTAAAAAATAACATAGATATGTTTTATGGAGTATACAATATGTAAATAGAGTCTCGGTATAAGTTACTTTTCACCCGTTATGTATCAATAACAAGTTTCAGCCTATTATACAAAAGATCATACCACCATTCCAACATAAACAGAGTAGATGGTTGAAAAAATGGACAAATCGATTGTTGTGGACAAACAATCGTGTTATGGTCAAGAATAATAATTACAAATGAATGGGGTGTATAAAATTCACAAACCTCAACAAAGAAATTTTGAATGACCCATATCCACTACTGAAGATTAACAAACTAGTAGATGGTACATCTTGGAATAAAATGTTATCATTCATTGATGTGTTTGTAGGGTATTACTAAAATAGATGCGTGAAGAGGAGTAGAGACACACAAACTTCATCCCTAAAAATAGGGTAAATTATTATATGGGAATTCCATTTGAACTGAATAATAACAAAGATTCATATCAAATGCTAATGTATAAGATTTTTGTAACTCGGTTAGGCCAAAACATATACTTATATACTCATAGCATAACAAACATATATATTCATAGTAACTTAGGTATAAACAAATACAGATGCATGAAGATAGCTAAAAATGCACAACCTTCATCACCGAATGGGGATTACATTGATATTCGGTAATGTCGTTTGGAATGAAAAATGTCGGAGTAAATTTCAAAAACTAGTGAATAAGATATTAACAATTCAGTTGAACCTAAACAAATCATACTTCTTCCTAATATCTCATAAATATAATTTTTTGCATATAAACTCTATAAATATGGACATAAAAACCATCTATAAAATATATATTATTATTTTATTTCTATGATAATTATTAGTAATTATTAATAAAAAAAATCAACTCTATAGTGTTTTAGAATAAACTTACCTGTCAAACTTTGTCATATCGTATATGATATGAGAAACTATTATTCGCACATGTAAAATCTAATATAAACAGTACCATAAAGTGAGTAGTTTCATAATTCAACCTATAAAAATAAATTTTGATTATGTGAGATTGTTATTTTTAAAAAAATTTAGTAATATAAAAATATGAGAAATTATGAAAATGATCAGTTGTCATTTAAGACTCATTCAAGAAATAATTTATAGTGTACTGTCAAAAAAATATAAACTTTGGAATAATATTTTCTACACAAAACACCATTTTATACAAAAATATCAAACACATGTTTAGTTCTATTTTTTTTAATTTTTTGTGATTAAAATTTGTAATTGTCTGTATTTTTTAAACCGTAACTTGGAAAACAATTGAAAGTATCATTGGTTTTTTTAACACAAACAAAAATAGATCTACGAATGTTATTTTTTTGCGACCCTAATTGACCATGTGTGGATATCTAATTTTTTGGTATCACATGTATCATCTAGCCTTTATATCTCGTATCTACCATTTATATTTTACAATAGTCTCACTTCTAGCATCTAAAACATAGGTCTCGCATCTATCATATCATTTATGTCTCACATCTACCATTTGTATTTTAAATTGGTCTTCCATCTATAATTTAAACTCTAAGTCTAAGTCTCGCATCTACCATTTTCATTTTATATTGTTCTCACATCTAGCATCTAAAAACTAGGTCTTGCATATGTTATCCAACCGTTATGTCTTACATCGACCATTTTTCTTTTACACTAGTCTCACATCTAACATCTAAAATATATATCTCACATCTATCATCTAACATCTAAGTATTGCATATTCTATTTCTATTGAAACACAAAAACGCTTTCTTTCTTTAAGAAATCCATAATCATGAACTTGGAACCATTTTTTATGTCTATTAACAACTCCAATACCAATATCAATGAAAAATATCGATTAGAAACAAAAATACGGTTCAAATAGTAGTAAACCGCAAATTCGAATTACAAATCAATTGCAATTCAATCAATTCGAATTGTAAATAAAAAAGAGAAATATTGAGAGACATGATAAAAAAAATGCGAAGAAAAATAAAATTATTAACATAAACAGATTAAAAAAAAGCAAAAAATAACGAAGAACAAAAAGAAGAACAAATATTAACAATTAGTAACGTTGGAACTGTTTGTGTACCTATTTAAAGGTTTCTGTTGATATTTTTTCTCAACTGATTTGAATGTATTTACGTAACCAAATGACATTAAGTATCCAACTTTTGCTTCTATTCCATTTTTCAAAACTAAAAGAGGTTTTGGACAACAAACTTCAACATATTTACACACCCAACTTACAGTTTGTTTACAAACAAACTTGTATTTATTTTTTCAAAAAATAAAAACCTTTTTACTCAATCTAAATGTATTTATCTATGAACTAAACTAACAATAAATTTCAATACGAATCTACATCTATTTTAGCTTTGTAATATGGATAACAAATATCGAAAAAAACAATATTCTCAACATTAAGAATTCTAAATACATTTTAGCTCACATAAGAAATAAAGAACTTTAGAAACTAAATTAACAATTATAAGAATCAATATCAACAAGTAACTTCAATCTTCTTTCACAACAACAAACAAATTCACACCCACAATACTAATATTATGCAATAAGTTAACAAGTTATCGAAACCATTTTTGACACAACTAAAAAATATATTTTCACAACATAATTGTACTTAATCATGCAACCATAGTTTAAGAAACCTTTATCATTATTTTAATTTATCAATAAAATATATGGATTTAGACGTAGACATGATAGTGTATGTTATGAATGGTCTTTTTTTTATCATGGAATGAGAGTTTGTGGATGTTTGTATGGAATGTGATAGTGTATGTTGTGTCTGGTTAGGGATGTTTGGTGAGTTTCTAGTTGTTTCTATATTTGTTTGAACAAGACAGAGGGTTGTGTGTATGGTCTTGTGTGGTATGTGTTGGTGACTTATCTATATAGTGTATGGTCTCAGATTGTGTATTGTTATTTATTTGTGTTGGTGATGTATGTTCATTTGAATGTGTTGGTAGATGTTGTTTAGTGTGGTCTGTTTGTATGTTTGGACAAGTTGTTGGTGTACTTGTAAGGATAGAGTGCCTTGAAGGATTAAAACAAGGAATAGAAGTTAGGTATGGCAGACGAAGTGTAACCAGTCCAGTATTAAGGGTAGCCAAACACTTAGACTCAAGTTGTTTTAAGTTTAGAAAATTAGTAAGAAAATAGAATTCTAGTTCATTAAAAACAACATTTCTAGAAATATAGACTCTGCCAATTGAACTTAGACACTTATAACCCTTATGAGTGTCACTATACACAAGGAAGACACACTTAGTAGAGGAAATTTCAAACTTTTAAGACTGATAGGGTCTTAAACAAGGAAAACAAGTGCAGCAAAAAGTAGTTAGGTTTGATTAGAAATAGCTTTTCAAAATGTGATAGGTCTTTTAATGTGACTATCGATAGTATGTTAATTAGAAAGGAGGCAGTGAGAAAATATTATGGCCAATAGCTAAAAAAAACCTTAGACTGAGCTAAGAGGGTAAAAACTGTCTCTATTAAATGCATGTGCTCCCTCTAATCTCTGTTATTTTGGAAAGAGGTGTGAGGACAAGATGTCCTTAGTAGAATGCCACATTTTCTAGAAATAGATATAAAAGACCCGAATGCACCATCCTAGTCAGATTGGAGAGCCTTACCTTTCTTGTTAAACTGGGTTTCAAAAAAGGCTTTAAAGTTTTTAAACACAGCTAATGCTTCCCCTTTTTGCTTCAAAAGATATACCTAAGTATATCTTGAGTAATCATTCACAAATATGATCTAGTATTTGAAGACAATTTTAGAGAGAGTGGGAAATGGTCCCTAAAGGTCTGAGTGTATGGTATAGAGTGGGACTTTCCAAATTTACATAAGGCACAAAAGACATTTTCATTCTTTAGTATTGAAGATAAGTTACATTGTTTTAGCACAGTAGCTAAGACTTTATCTGAAGGTTAGCTAAGTCTCTTGTGCCATCCTTCTCTTACAGAAACAGATTTAGTAGACCTAGACTGACTCTTAGACAGCTAAAAACAATAAACGCCTTTAAAGATTGAATAGAACCCTTAACACTCAACTTGTTGTTCCTGGTGATGTGTCCAACTTTGGAAATTGTATAACTCTTGTTTAGTTGTCCATACAAGCAGCACTTTCCCTATGTTCTTTTCCTTAACAAGGAAAAATGTTTTGTGAAATTCTAAGTAGACATGGTTATGCAGAATAAGATGATGTACAGATATAAGATTTTCGTTAATTTTAGGGACATATAGGATGTTTTGTAGAGTTAAAGGTTTGTTTCTAGATGTTATTAGCTGAGTATTATCTATGTGTTGAATCCTAAGCCTTTCATCACTCCCAAAAGTAATAGATTTTTTACTACTTAGTTTTTTGAGTCATTAGACTAGGTGTGTTTCAAGTTACCACAATAATAACTATGTGTATTCGCTAGAATGTTCTATTTATGTTTCACTTGGATAATATATGTGTCCCGTCCATAAATATCTTCTAAGTCGTGGCTATCAAAATCCCATCTCTACCTATTCACGTAATATCTACTATTGTGGATTCCTTTTCTATTTTGATAATCCAAACTTGATCTGATTCAATAACCGTTCATTAATTTTTTTTAATAAAAAATTAATGTAATCCAACATTATAAATTAATTGACATAATTTCAATACCTTTAAAAATTACATTTTATTTCTAGTAGTTTTTAGTTAATAATCGTAATGGGAACATGTGGTAATATTTTTAGCACGTCAATGGATGGTAGGTGAGCTATAAGAATATATTTGTGGTAATTTCAAATCTATCAAAGGTCGTTTTATGTAAATCATTTATCGCATGACTCCAACATATAGTTTCTTTAATCATATTCGCATGGCCTTACGTGACCAGCAGGTCCCTTAAAGATAGGGCATCACCATGACCCACTAGTATAAGAAGTCAAGTGGTTCTTTGACCCTTAGTGACCAGCTAGCTCGCTCAATCTCTATGAACTATCTGCACCAAACAGAGCCGATTAGGCTAGATCTCATATGGTGCATTGGGCTCTGTAAGGAGCACCTTATGGATACGCACAATAAGCTTGCAACAAGCATACGTTCAGCACCGCTACGGTCATTAGCAGCCTCCATCAGTTTATCATCTTCCAAGTAATTTTGAAGTGTAAGGAAATCATGTCTGCAAGCGTATCGAAGCCTGACATGACATTATGAGATAAAGAAACCCCCAACAAAGTACATCGGTCTCATAAAGATATTTGAGGGCCAGAAAAGACTCCATCAATATGGAGGCAACAACCTAAGACCCTTCCAAATCAAAGACCACAATATAATAATTTAATGTTGCATTTGTAGAGTGTATGGAAGTTAAAAAAGAGTAGTAGTACCATAAATAGATATCATTTTGTAATCCATTTCTTCAAATAAAATAAGTGTTCTTCATACAATTATTCTAAGTTAATATTGCATTTTTAGAGAGCGTGAAAGTTAGAGAAAATAGTAGCAACAGAAATAGATAGCATTTTGTAATCCATATCTAGAAATAAAATATGTGTTCTTCATACAGTTATTCTAAGCTCTTTTTTATGGTTGACCATTGTCTTCGAATCATATTTTCAAAGACCATATAAGAAAACTTATGAAGGTGTATATCTATGATATGATCGTCAAAACATACTCGACAGATAAGCATCTCGAAATACTTTAAACCGTAATCAAGCTTCTACAATAATTTAACATAAATCTCAAACCTGTTAAATTCTCTTTTGGTGTACGTACTCGTAAATTCATAGGATACATAGTGTAAGAAGGGTATCAAAATCGACCCTAACCAATTACAAATAACCATTAAGATGGCACAACCAAAGAGCATCAAGAAGGTCCAATGTCTATCGAATAACCTAGCAGCTTTGTCCCGTTTAGTATCAAGAGCGTCGGAGAAAAACCACCCTTTTTTCGAAGTCATATGAGGTTCTACAATATATGCATGGATCAAGGGGAAGCTTGCACTCGGACTGATAATCGTCGCGCGGAAGATGCGCTCTTACTTTCAAGGACACACAATAATTGTCTGCATGTCCTTTCTCCTCAAAACTGTGCTACAGAAACCAGATGCATCTGGAAGATTGACTAAATGGAGTATCGGGTTAGGAGAGTATGGTATCAAGTTTAAACCTCGCACTGCGATCAAGGGAAAAGTCATCGTCGATTTCTTTATCGAAACCTCCTCACCCGTGATGCATCTTCTTAAGACGAACCATCACACGAGACTTAACAGATGGAATGGATAGTCGAAACCGATGGGTCATCGAGCACATAAAGAGAAGGTGTTCATGTCATCTTAAAACTACCTATAGGAGAGAAAGTTTGTCGAGCGATCCGTTTTAACTTCCCAATGACCAACAATACAGCGGAATATGAGGTAGTGATTTGTGGAATGAAGCTAGCATTAATCTGTGGGGCTCAAATTCTTCGCATCCATTCCGACTTCCACCAAAAGGATAAAGATACATATGATGCCAAGAAAGAAAATATTTGTGGATATCTGATAGTACTCAAAAAATATGAGTCTAAGTTTGGAAAAGTGATATATGACCAGGTGCCCCAATACAGCTGATGCCTTGGCCAAAAACACATCATTAGGAGAACATACGTATATCCTTATGCAAAAACTTCCAACTATAGAAACTATTAATCAGAGCGACACAATCTGCACGTTCCAGGACACCGGATATTGGAAGAAAACTTATGTGCTATACCTCTGATCCGGCACACTATCGACCAATAAAATTACTTCTACGACACTCGAGCTATAGGTAGCCAAACACTGCACCTTTGACGATGTCTTATGTCATAAAACTACAACACGGCCGTTGTTCTCCTACCTCAATCAAGACGAAGCTACCTTAGTTCTTTCTGATCTACATGGTGGAGACATCGGGCCACATTGGGCATATTGCATCCTTATTCTCTAGTTTCTTCTAGTAGGATATTACTAGCCAGAATTGTCTAATGATGTCGAACAAATTGTTTAACAGTGCCATCAATTTCAGCTATCCGCCAACACCGATCCTCTTTCCGAGTGAGCCAATGGAGGCTGTTGTAATTCTTTTTCCTTTTGATAAATGGAGCATCAATCTAGTCGGTCCACTCCATGTGGAAATTTGGAATCGTCAATTTTTTGTTGTACAAATGGACAGTTTTCCTAAATGGGCGAAATCTAAAGCTGTATCCCGCAGTCGAACCTATGAAATTTGTGATTTTATTCACCATTAAATTTTGACTTGGGTTGGAATACTTCGAAGCTTGATGACAAACAATGGCCCTTAGTTCCAAAATATTGTGGTCATAAAATTTCGCAAGCATTATAGGATTAATAAGAACTTCTCCATCCCATACTACACTCTAGAGAACGGGCAGGTAGAAGTCACCAACAAAACTGTGTTGGATGGAATCAAAAAGAAGCTTAAGGGAGCTAAGATAAAATTACCAGAGAGACTAACTAAAGTTTGGTGGGCTTAGAGAACTACCCATGAACTACAACAGGTGAAACCCTATTCCCAATTGTTTATGTTATCGAAGACATTATCGAAGACATTGTGCCAGAGGAAGTTATTATCCCAAGTCACTCGGTGGCTAGAATTTAAGAGTTTACTTTTAAAATTTTGACTTAATTAGAATTTCAACTTTAACCACTCGTCCATTCGACGTGTTGTGAATGAGTCGAATAGTGCCTTGACAGTGTACAATGTCCGGCAGTACAGTTTTATGTTGTGATAGTGATATTGTCCAATTACTTGAGTTAGTCTTGTGGTATGAGCCCATTAGGCCCATAATCTAGTAAGTCAATTAATTCCCTATAAATAGATTACTAGGGCGACACAAAATACAATCTGAAATCTGTAACCTTTTCTATCATAGTGAAACTCTTTTCTCTGGCGGCGCCCGTGGATGTAGACAATTGTCGAACCACGTTAAATCCTGTGTTTCATTTAAATCTTTCATTCGCATATATTCTGTGCTTGAGCCATTTTGTGATAATTGCATAGTATTTTATAACAAAATTAGTATCAGAGCCACGTGGTGAACTTAGGGCTTTTGCAATTAGGGTTTCACAATGGCGTCTACAGCAACAAAATACATGATTGAAAAATTTGATGGGGGATCCAGCTTTGCGTTGTGGAAGATTAAACTGAAATCTTCATTGGTACTGTAAGGGCTGTGGAAGGCTGTGGAGAATAAGTTACCAGAAGAGATGAAAGAAGAGGAGAAACAAGATCTTCAAGAAAGGGCTTTGTGCTGGATTTTAATGAGTGTGAAAGACAATGTGCTTCGCGAGATTAGTGGTGAGAAGACTGCTGCCTGCGCATGGAGAAAGCTAGGAGATCTTTACTCAGAGAAATCAGTAGTAAACCGATTATATTTGAAGAAACGTTTGTATGATTTCAGATTGAAAGAAGGTATGTCCATAACAGAGCACCTAGATAATTTTAAATTAATTATAATGGACTTGGAGAACATAGATATCAATATTGAGGATGAGGATCAAGTTTTGTTTGTATTGAGATCGTTACCAGCTCCCTATGAAAACTTCGTAGATACCATTATGTATGGTAAGGATAAGTTATCGCTAGCAGATGTCAAAGGGGCACTGAAATCAAAAGAGATGAGACAGTTGCAGCCAGACAATCAAGCTGAAGGGGAAGGTCTTATGATTAGGGGAAGATCTAAAAGCAAAGCGAGTTCTTTAAGAAGGAAGAACTTGAGGTCCAAGTCAAGGGTGAAGCACTCAAACTGTTATGAATGCGGTGAGCAGGGTCATTATAGGAGAGATTGTCCGAAACTGAATGGTAAGAAGGAAAATCAAAAGGAAAATGCAGCAAACATTGTTGAAGGTGTGAACGATTCCGACGATAGTGAAAACAGTGGTAAATGAGATGTATTGTCCGTGATTTCAGACTTTGGGCAAAACTCTTGGGTACTTGATACTAGCGCTACATATCACATGTGTCAGTTCAAGAAGTGGTTTGATACGTACAAGCCAATGAAGGGAACTGTCTATTTAAGGAACAATCATTCGTTGACTGTTGGTGGTATTGGTAACGTTAGAATCAGAATGTTTGACGGGGTTGTTAGAATCTTGACGTGCTGGCATGTTCCTGGGTTAAAAAGAAACCTGATTTCTCTTGGGACTCTAGAATCTCGGGGTTACAAGTACCATGCAGAAAATGGTGTAATCAAAGTGACAAAAGGCTCAATGGTATGCATGAAAGGTAGTTTGCAGAAGGGTCTTTACATTCTTCAGGGGATTGTTGTTATGGGCGATGCTGCAGTAGCATCATCAGGGAGTAATAGCCAAAGTAGGCAGGATCAAAACAAGTTGTGGTATTGGCGTCTTGGTCACCTGAGTGACAGAGGATTAGCTGTTTTGGAAAAGAGAGATTTGTTCAAAGGGTATAAAGCAGAATCATTGGAATTTTGTGAGCATTGTGTGTTTGGTAAACAAACTAGAGTCAAATTCAGAAAATCGGCTGTAAGAAAGACTAAAGGCACAGTGGACTACATTCACTCAGATCTTTGGGGTCCAAACAGAATTCCATCCAAGAGCGGAGCCAGATACTACATGAGTTTGATTGATGATTATTCAAGGATGGTGTGGGTTTACTTTTTGAAAACGAAAGATGAGGCATATTCAACTTTTGTCAAATGGAAGACGATGATTGAGAAGCAGACATGAAGAAAAATCAAACGTCTTAGGACAGATAATGGGTTAGAATATTGCAGTCGTGAGTTCAACGAGTTCTGCGAAGCTGAGGGAATAGTGCGCCATCGCACTTGTTCTAGAACACCACAACAGAATGGAGTCGCAGAAAGAATGAACAGAACGCTTTGTGACAAGGCACGAAGTATGCTCTCACATTCTGGTGTGGGAAAGGATTTTTGGGCTGAAGCTATCAATACGGCGTGTTACTTGGTGAATCGGTCTCCATCAACGACTATTGATTGTAAAAATCCTTTTGAGATTTGGTCTTGATCGTCGGCTGATTATGAACATTTGAGGGTGTTTGGCTGATTGTATCACTATTGAGCTACCATTATCCATATATTAAACTCAATGCTCATTTAATACTTAATATATTCCATAACAATTTAAATATGTGTGTTTCATCACCAACCCACGTAACCCTCTATTATTTTATTGAACCATGAATTCTCTCTCTAATTATTTTTTATATTTGTTTTTAAATTGTATTTTTATATTCTAAAAAGTGGAGCATGAAAAAAAAATCTGAAAATACCATTGACCTAATTATGTCATCCATGAATTTAATTTTGTTCATATTGAGAAAAAGTAACAAAATATCATCCATGGATTTACGCCGATGGTACTTTGGAATTTCTTTTTACAAGTTACAGTTTGAAATATACAAACTTAAAAAATAATTGGTTCAAAACAAGACTAGAGAGTTATTTTTGGTTTATATTTTCGTCAAGATAACTATTGGTAGATTATCAATTTTAGAAATTAGTTGATAATGAGATACTTTGTTGGTTATTTATTGGTCATTAGCTCAAAGAAAAATTATATATTGTTAGATAATTCATTCGGTAGATTCAGTGTATGAAATGAGTTTTTAGATGGTCAGTTTTGTTTCTCCATTTTTATTTCATTGTTTCAGTTTATATATTTAAGTGATTGAATTTGAATTTTTATATATCTCAAAATTTTGATAGAATTGAAAACAAACAACGCCTGAATACCCGGTTTGGATATGGATAAATCCTACATTCATATAAATTATTTTTCATTTTTAGGATAAGTTATTGATAGTCATTTGTAAGATCCTAAACCCCAAGAATCATTCCATATACGGTTTTTAGCTCAATATCATCAATTAAAAAAATGACCATATCCTCACTGACTCTATGTCCCCATTTAGCAGACCAATAAGCAACTCCATTGGCCTATCTACCAACATGTCCAAATTGAGCCCCAAAACTAAGATCATGAATATAAAAAATTAAGAATCTCATTCAATAAATCAACAACCAAAGATAAAGAGTAAATAATTTACAACCCCAAAAGTAAAGCACTGCATTCAGCCTATAAAACATTTATATTTTCTATAAACGAAGTAAAAGAAACAACAATGTCCCTAGTGGCATCATGTATAATTCCTCCAATAATACATTCTCCATTGTAGCACGAACCATTAAAATTAAATTTCAAATTCCTTCTCGAGGTTTGATCCATCACAACCATTTAACCATTTTACTCCGAAGTTGATCTATTGGTAGTTTGAGTGAAAGAAACAATTCTCTCAGAATGAAAACTATGAGTATCAATCACTTTCATTCCCGTACATATATAAATTAATATTCTTTGTATTAAATTTACCACATGTTGATTTGACCAAATGTTTCCTATATTATTTCTTGATTGATTCTTCCATTTCTAAACATGCCAAGAAATAACCCTAGGGAGAGAACGAGTGATCATAAAAATTTGGCATTGACTTTTATTTTTGTCGCAATGAAATCTGAATAATTATAAAACCAAAGAAAATATCGGGCGTTGTAACCAATAAGAAAAGTAACCTCACAAAGTATTAGAAAAGTCACTTTGTAAAAAAAGATGATTTAATGTCTCGTGTTGTGGATTCTTACACTATACACATTTCGACACAAGTGGAATTCCCAGAGAAATAATTTGATTAACTGTTGGGAGTTTCGAATAGAGAAACTTCCAAATAAAAAAAAACTTTAGATAGAAGAACACACGTTCATATTCTGTTATAATTGATGAGAATTGTAAGATTTCAAAGTTCATCCTTAATTAAAGGTATAGAAAACTTCTTATGGGAACCCAAAGTTCATATTTAAGTATCTTCTCTATTATAAACGAAGGCGCGATTGATAGTGATAAACTTCATGATGTAAATGGCTAAACAATATGTGATAAAACTTGGTGTAATATAGATTGTTCACTTATCTTTGTCACAATTTAATTTATCAAACAACCATCGAGAGTCCCAAAATGATATATCGCCTTTACCCAAATGCAAGTCGAAAATTAAGACGCTTTATCAACATGATTAAGTATTATGCGCATGTGTTTAGATATGCCAGAATACTATTCCAAATTCAACATTCCTAATTTACTTCTCATAAATTCAGCATATACACATTGGCCTTTCATAAATTTCTAAGCCATCTTACAATCCAAAGATTCCATCATGTCAAACAAATAAGTAATACCCAGTCAACCTTATTTTTTAGGATTTCCTACTATGTCCCATGATATCCAATTTGATTGTTATTACCAGATCTCCATAGAAACTCTTAATGATTTTTTCAAGAGATTTCAAAACATTTTTGGGCACAAGAATAATCAAGAGACTATGAATAGGGATTGAGGACAAAACTGAGTTAATAAGAACAAATTACTGGCTGCATAAAGCATTTTAGCAACCCAACCTTCCAAGCGAGTTATAACGTTTTCAACAAGAGGTTGGAAATAAGCGATTTTAGCCTGATCTTTGAACATAGGTGCACCCAAGTAACTTTTTGGGAAAATTCCACTTTTCATGGTAGTGAGACTAATAATGTTTTCCTTATTTTGATGAGTGATAGATTTTCCAAAACATTATAGAGCTTTTGTTGTTACTAATCTTTTGACCCGTTTACACTTAATTCGCCTCTAGCAATGTCGTTGTTGCTTTAATATTATAATATCCTCCAATAAAATATTAAAGAAGATCATCTACATAACAAAGATGAGAAACATGTATTTTTTTATTAGACACACTTGTAAGGTATGAAATTTTTAGTTTTAAACAATATTTTCCATCTTCTTGAGAAAATCTCTAATGCCAAGATAAATAGAAAAGAAGAAATTGGATCTGCCTGTCTTACCCAAGGTACACCAACAATTATTATTGCATCTTGAAACCATATCTATTACTTTATTATTGAAACCAAAATTCTGAAGAGAAGCAATAAGAACTCCTAAGAAAATTGATCATAATATTTCTCCATATCTAGTTTGATAATTAAATTTGCACCTTTTTATCTTCTTATCAATATCATGTATCATTTCATGAGCTAATGAAATACAATAATGAATTCTCTTATCTTTAACGAAACCTAACTGTTCTTTCCTAATAACATTAGGGAGCAAAAATGATAACTTATCAATTAAATGTTCTGAAATAATATTGTATTAGAAGTTACACAAGCTTATTGGACGCATATCATTTAAACAAAATACAGTTGTTCCTTCTTAGGAGCCAATGTAAGAAGTGACGACGTATAATTTTAAGGCCATTTCAAACCAGAAAAATCTTATGAACCGCAGGCACCACATCAACTCCAACCATCGACACATATTTATGAAAAAAGACCATTAAAACCATCATGGCCCGGAGAAGTTGAGGCCTTTATGTTTTTAACCATTTTCAAAACTTCATCTGACGTATGGATCTGATCAAAAATAGAACCCCCAGGAAGAATTAAATTGTTTAAACCCTATGTGTTACCCTGAACGATAGAGGGACCGAAAAATTTGGAGTAAAACTTAGCCCCCTCATTACCCAAATCGAACGAGAGCATAACACCATTAAAACAAGTTTAAGTCATTCTTTGAAACCACCATATTTTTTTATATAGTTTTTATCCCCGACTTTTAACCACATCATTCGTGATTTATCTCTAAAAAGAGCTTCCTCCCACCTATCAAGATTTGTATGTAAGTTCCAACAAGAACAGAACGATCCAATTCCATATCACCCAGTACATCCTCACGCTCCTCTCGAGTTTTGATTTTAAATTCAACTTCTTCCAATTGTTTGAAAACATTCCCCAAAACATTACAATTCCAATCTTTCAAACATCTGTGGAGCCCAATGAGTTTGATTTTAAAAAAATAACTGCGGACACAAAACAAAGTTGTTTATATAAAATTTTAACCGTACACAAATTATTCGTGCTCCGACCACATTGGCATAAATGTGAACCTATAACAATTTTTAATAATATGAGCACATTGAATCAACAAATCACTATAGTCAAATTGCTTTCTAAATAATTAAGAGTCGTGAAGGTTAGGTATTTTAGCGAGCCAGGTATGATTCAAAAATGATTTATCCAGTCTATAATAAGTTTGATCCTCTCTTAAATGATTATTACACGTGTAAATCGTGGATGAGTAAAACGAGCATTAACCAAGCCATCTTGTACCACAAATTCAACAAAATCATCAACATCACCTATACAAATCCCACATTTGCCTTTTTTTATCCTTTGCTTTGGAAAAAACCTCGAAATGTACCCAACGAACCATGTAAACAACTTACTCCCACCTATATGCAGAAGCTAATGCCACGATTCCATACCTTTCAAACTCTAATTTAAAATAAATTCCAAAACACTTATATTTCTAATTTTTAAATACGAACATAACAAAATGCATGAGTGATTTTTTTTGGAGATTTTTATTTATGTTTTTTTGCAACCAATTTACACGTCATTTCACAACTCAAAAATAACGAAAAATATACTTTATGGATTTAGTTATGCTCGTCTTAAAAAGTACAAAACCAATGATATATTCGGATATTTGTTACGAGCTAAGGTTTGAATGATATTGAATTTTATTTTTTTTAAACACAGGGATTAAAATCACAGAACCAGACTTATTTCCCTATCAAAGTCCTATTTATACAATTACTTTTTACTTATTTTTGCAACATATTTATACATATTTCTGCAACTTCATTTTTAACATTCAAAACTCAGTGTCTTTAAGTCCCAAACTTTAAAAAGTTCTATATATATATATATATATATATATATATATATATATATATATATATATTTCATTTCTAGTTTTGAGAGACAAAAAAATAAATCCATGATTAATATACTTAAAGATTTGTTTTGCAACCAATTTACACGTAATTTTGTAATTAAAAAATGTCAAAACTATCTTTCATGGATTTAATTTTATTTGTTTTAAAAAAACAAATGGTATTTTTGGATATATTTTTGGAACTATGGTTTCAAAGATATAAGATTATTAAAGAAATCAAATAACAAGAGGAAACAAATCACAGTATGAGACTTATTCCACAACTAAAGTCTTATTTCCGCAATTATTTTCTTCATATTTTTGCAACTTATTCGCACGTATTTCCGCTACTTTAATTTTTTTAACATTTAAAAGTTTGTATCTTTCAAACCATAACTTAAAAAAAATCTAAAAAATACATATATCCAATTTTTTCAAAGCTGAACATACGAAATTCATGTGTAATATATTTAGATTTTCTTATTCTATTTTTGTAACCAATTTATACGTTATTTTATAACAAAACAAATTATATATTATGGATTTAGTTTTATTCGTAATAAAAAAATAAAACGAATGGTATGTTTTAATATATTTTTGCCGCAATGATTTCAAACCTATGATATTTAAAAATAAACAAAAATAATTGATAGAAAATCACACAACTAGACTTATTCCACAAAGAATGTCATATTTTGGCAAGTCTTTTCTTCATATTTGTGCAACACTGTTCCACGTAGTTCCGCAGCATCAATTTTTTTAACATTCAAAACAACATATATTTCAAATTCTAACTTAAAAAGAATTCCAAAACACGCATATATCTATTTTTAAAGCAGAACAAAATAAAATCCATGATTGGTATATTTGAGGACATTTGTTTTCTATTTTGGCAACAAATTTTAATGTAATTTCGTAACTAAAAAACTAGAAAAAATCATGGATCTAGTTTTATTCATCTTAAAAAAGTATCAATTTTATTTTTCGAAAGTTTTTTGACCTATATTTTAAAAATTATAACATTTTAAAAAAACACAAAAAACATGAAAGAAAATTCATACAATTAAACTTAGTATGCAACCAAAGTCCTTTTCCCGCAACTATTTTCTTCTTATTTTTGCAACATATTTGAACGTATTTTCATAACTTCAATTTTGTAGTATTCAAAAATCCATATCTTTCAAACACTAATTCAAATAAATGTATTTCAAACACGCACGCACGAACACACATATATATTTGTTAAATATGAACAAAACAAACTCCATTGTGATAGATTGTGAGATTTATTGTTCAATTTTTATAGCCGATTTTACATATAATTTTGGAACTAAAATACTAAAAAAAAAATCTTTCATAGGTCTAGTGTTGTTCGGTTTAAAAACAAACCAATGGTATTTTTTGATATTTTAAACTATGGTTTGAAATATATACCATTAAAACATAAAAAACAAGAGAGTCAAAATCAGTTGGATGTATATTGGTATTAAAAACGTTTGTGTGGCTATGTGTAAAAATACTAATTTAACAGTAAGTATTTATCTGTTCTTTACCAGAGCTTGGGTTGTTGTTAGTAAATAAGTTTGATGTTTGGTGGTTATTAGTATATTTCCTTTGTTTTTATAAATGAAACAATTAGAATGCATTACAAGAACACAAAATACAATCTTACACACTATATTCATAACTTCATAAAACTAAGTACAAGTTATTAGTGATATTTATCACCTAAAACCACTCAATTCCTTCAAATTTTGTTTTAGTAACTATTGTTTCTGTATCAAAAACAATTATTTTCAGTAAAAATATTATATCTTAATTATCCGTACAAATGTTGCTCCATAGATATATAGGATCTCCAACGGGTGGTGTACATTGGAATAAACAATTGTCATGCTTATAATAAAAACATATATTGTTACAAAAATTTATACTAAAACATATATCAGCAATTGTTATCAACTAGTACACCAAGTAGTTATAACAAACTTGTATTGATATCATGATCTAAAATTGTGATAAACTAGTATACCTAAAAATTATAATAAACTTTTACAAATTTTACACCGTAAATATTATCAATTTAACTCCAAACCAATATATGAAATCCAATTCGACACGTATTCCTAAATAACAACAAAAAGTTCAAGAAATCCAAACCCGAACCTTTCATGACAAGACTTATATAATGTCGAGACCAAAGGTCTCGTGTCCAAAACTTAATACATACTAAGACCGAACTCCCTTATACGAAGACTGAACTCGATGTTGAAATTGTTAGGACAATAATTAATTAAGCTTGAAATATATTAATTAATTGGTCAAAATATTTTAATAATATATTAATGTGTGTTTGAATAATATATTATCAATTGAATAATATATTTTCAATTGAATAAGATGAAGAAGAGAAAATAAAAATAAAGAAACGACGAAGAAAAAAGCGAAAAAAAAAAGCGAAAAAAATTAGAAAAAAAAAATAAGAAAAGAAAGTGAAAAAGGAGAAAGAAGAAGAAAATGAGAAAGAAGAAATGAAAAAAAAGAAGAAAGAGAAGAATAAAATATGGATGAAGAAGAATATGAAAATAGCCATCGAGGATCAGAAGTTATCGGAAAAGATCGTACATGATTTGAGGTGCATGCCGAAAAAGACCGTAGAAGATCAGGCGACCGAAACAGAGAGAAAAAAACTATTTGATCAGATCGACCATATCTTGACAAACCCATCTACTACACAAGTCTTCAAAAAAGAACAGTGTCTTCAATATGAATGTGAAAAGTTTGGGAGTTATCTACATGAATAATTTAAGGGAGGCATTGTTGGAAATAAATTAGATTAAGCTTAAAATATATTAATTAATTAATTAAGTTAATTAATTATTGCACCCATCCAGTATCTATTTATTTAAAACCGTAGCACCAAATCACAATCAAACTATTCGATCGAAAGCCAAACGGTGTTCGTCTTCACGGAATTTCACAGAGCTTGTTCGGGACATTTAATCCTTCAATCTCATCGGTTGAATTATGATTTGGTGCTAAGTTTTAGAATAAATAAATATTGGATGAGTGCAATGTTTTTTTTGTTGGTAAAAGAGGTTTGTGTTTAAACAGAAATTAATATTTGGATTTGATTGAGTATCCGATTTAATTTTGCTGGATCACTGAGATTTTGAATTTGGACATGGTTTGGTTTTGGATTTGAGGTTTGATTAAAAAAATGAGAAGAAGAAGTATTTTTGTTATCCGCCGGAGAAGAAAATAAGAAGAGTATTATCCGCCGAAGAAAAAAAAAAGAAAAGCACTGTTTGTCGGTAAAAAAAAAGCGTCCGCCGAAAAAACAAAGTGAGAAGAATAAGATGAAAAAGATGAAAAAATAAGAGAAATAAGAAGAATAATAACAAAGAGAAAAAAAAAGGAGGAGAAGAAGAATCCATCGCACAAAATCAAGAAAATAAGGAAAAAGAGAAAAGAAAAACAAAAAGATCAACAATTCTAGTCAAAATATACATGAAATCTGTTGGTGCTATAATTTTGATATGTAAATATGAAAGAAGAAGGTAAAAAAAGGAGACACAAGAAAAGAAAAGAAATAAAAATACTTTTGTTTACTCCTATTCTCTTCTTTTTTCTCAAAATATCCCACTAAAATCTATAATTGGTATCAGAACATTATTGAATAAACAATATATCCACCCGTCTTGGAGTTGGCATCCACCATGTCAATAGCGGCAAGAATAAGTTGCTTCTGTTGCTCAACACAACTTTGCATATCTTCAAGGTGTTTGGTAGTATTGACACACTCGTGTCTTTAGATATAACCTATGTCCCATTGCAAGCGGCATCCAACAATATTAAAACTGAATTCTGACCTAAAATCCTACGAATTTCTCTTCCATTGTAGTTACAAACAATAGTGTTTGTCACTCTCATGCAATGCAAATTTGGAGTTATTGACTTTAGAGCAACAATATATGTTGTTTTACCACCAGGTGCAGCAGCCATATCAATAACTCTTTTTTCTTTCTTGAGGAGCAAGGGCCATCACAGAAAAAAATGAACTTGCACTTTGTAGCATGTAGAAACCAGCTAAATATTTCGGAGTAGCACCAATGTGAACTTGGGACTCGTACACAACGAGTCCAACCTTTGACCATTTACTCAGAGGATCCAGGTTTACTCCTCTGCTCAACAGGACATCAGCCAAATCTCGTTTTCGAGTCTTCAAAGTATTAGTCTGTAAACACAAGGGTCGCTGCTTTTCAAAAGCTTCCATAATTTCTATCAATTCGAAATACAATTAAATATATTGTATCAAATAAAACTCTGAGGCATTTCAAAAAATTTAAAGATTTTAAAGCAGAAGTATAGAACTTTACTAGATTAAAAATCAACATCTTACGGACAAATTGTGGAGGTGAGTATTTTTCAAAAGAATTCAAGAATTATTTGCGGAGACAACAGTATTCGACATGAGATGACAGTCCGTTATACGCCTAAACAAAATGGTGTATCTGAAAAACAGAACAGGAAATGATGGAGATGACTAGATGTCTTCTTAAGAAGAAGAGCTTATCAAGAGGTTTTTGGGCTGAAGTTGTTGTCTGCGCAGTATATCTTATTAACAGATCACCAACAACAAGCTTGGAGAATTGCATGCCATATGATATGTGGTATGGTAGAAATCCTAATATTCATCATCTAATAATTTTTGGGAGTGTTGCATACTCTCATATTCTGGAAGTAATGAGAAGCAAGTTAGATGACAAGTCTGAAAAATGCATTTTCATTGGTAATAGTGAAAGATCGTGATAAGTGGAGATGTCCGGTTTGATGAAAATTTGTTTTTTAAGAGATGACAACTGAGAAAGAGCTTTCGCAATTTTTTCCACTTGACCTTAAAGAAAAAGAAGACACAGATTTTGAAAGTGCTGAAAATAATACTCCAAAGTGGTGGTAAGACCTAGATAAGAATGGTTAGGTTTACAGATACCATTATTAGCCTTTTTATCATTGAATGAGAGTTTATAGATGTGTGTATGGAATGTGATAGTGTATGTTGTGTCTGGTTAGGGATGCTTGGTGAGTTTCTAGTTGTTTCTAACTTTGTTTGAACATTATATAGGGTTGTGTGTGTATGGTCTTGTGTGGTATGTGTTGGTGACTTGTCTATATAGTGTATGGTCTCAGACTGTGTATTGTTGATTGTTTGTGTTGGTGATGTATGTTCATTTGACTGTATTGGTAGATGTGGTTCAGTGTGGTCTGTTTCTATGTTTGGATAGGTTGGTGGTGCAGAAGGATTAAACTCAAGAATAGAAGTTAAGTCAGGAAGACCAAGTGTAACCAGTCCAGTATTAAGGGTAGCCAAACACTTAGACTCAGGTTGTTTGAAGTTTAGATAACTAGTAAGAAAATGGAATTCTAGTTCATTAAAAACAACATTTCTAGAAATATAGACTCTACCAATTGAACTTAGACACTTAAAACCCTTATGAGTGTCACTATACCCAAGGAAGACACACTTAGTAGAGTGAAGCTCAAACTTTTAAGACTAATAGGGTCTCAAACAGGGAAAACAAGTGCAGCAAAAAACGTTCAGAATAAAGTACTTAAGTTTGATTTGAAATAACTTTTCAAAAGATGATAGGTCTCCTAATGTGACTGTAGATAGTATGTTAATTAGAAAGTAGCTAAAAAGAACCTTAGACTGAGCTAAGAGGGTAAAACCTGCCTTAACTAAATGCATGTGCTTCCTCTCATCTATGTTATTTTGGAAAGAGGTGTGAGGACAAGATGTCCTTAGTAGAATACCATATTCTCTAATAATAGATACAAAATACCTAAATTCACCATCCCAATCAGATTGAAGAGCCTTAATTTTCCTGTTAAACTGGGTTTCAACAAACGCTATGAAGTTTTTAAACACAACTAATGCTTCTTCTTTCTGCTGTAAAAGATATACCCAAGTATATCTTGAGTAATCCACAAATAGGATGTAGTATTTGAAGCCAATTTTAGAGAGAGCGGGGGATGGTCCCCAAAGGTCTGAGTGTATCTGATGTAGAACATATTTAGACCAGAGTTAGACCTGTTTAATGGTATAGAATGGGACTTTCAAAATTTACACGAGTCACAAAAGACATTTGCATTCTTTAGTATTGAAGATATGTTACATTGTTTCAACACAGTAGCTAAGAATCTATCTGAAGGGTATCCAAGTTTCTTGTGCCATCATTTTCTTAAGGAAACAGATTTACTAGACCTAGACTGATTATTAGACAACTAAGAACAATAAAAGCCTTCGGAGATTGAATATAACCCTTAACACTCGACTAGTTGTTCCTGGTGATGATGTCTAACTTTGGAGATTGTATAAATCTTGTTTAGTTGTCCATATAAGCATTACTTTCCCTATGTTCTTGTCCTTAACAAGTAAAAATGTTTTGTGCAATTCTAAATAGATATGGTTATGCAATATAAGACGATGTACTGATATAAGAGTTTTGTTAATTTTAGGGACATATAGGATGTTTTATAGTGTTAAAAGTTTGTTTGTAGATGTTATTAGCTCAGTATTACCTATGTGTTGAATCCTAAGCCTTTCATCACTCCTAAGAGTAATAGATTTCTTACTAAAGTACTCAATTTTCCGAGTCATTAAACTAGGTGTGTTTCGAGGTGTGTTTCAAGTTACCCCAATAATAATTATGTGTATTCTCTAGAATTTTCTATTTATGTTTGACTTGGATAATATATGTGTCCCATCCAAAAATATATTTTGAGTCCTGGCTATCGAAATCCTATATCCACCTATTAATGTAATATCTAGTAATGCGGATTCCGTTTCTATTTCGATAATCCTAACTTGATGTGATTCAATAACCGTTCATTAATTTTTCAATAAAAAATTAATGTAATCCAAAATTTTAAATTAGTCGACATAATTCTAATACTTTTAAACAATTACATTTTATTTCTAGTAGTTTTTTAGTTAATAATAATCTATCAAATGTCGTTTTATGCATATCTGATCTATCGCACGACTGCAATATATAGTTTTTTTAATCGTATTACTTAAGTCTGTCGCATGGCCTTAAGCGACCAGAGGTCCTTTAAAGCCAGGACATCGCCATTACCCTAGTCTAAGAAGTCAATGTGGTTATTTGACCCTAAGTGACCAACTATCTCGCTCAATATCTATGAACCATCTCCACAAAACAGAGCCCACTTGGCCAGATCTCATATGGTCCCTCGGTCGGCTCTGTAAGGAGCGGCTTACGGCTACGCATGATAAGTGTTTTTCATACAATTATTCTAAGCTTTTTTTACGGTTTATCATTATTTTTCGAGTTTATCCAAGTGTTATAAGTTTAGATGATTTTAATTCACCAAAATAACCATCCAAATTTAAACTATGGTCCAATTAATAATTATAATATCGGTTGTGCTTTATTCTTTTATGAGATTTACAAAAGAAACTACAACATTGTTTTAAACGCTCCACTCTCAGAATTTTCTTTTATTGTGTGAATAATATATTTCCTGTAAAATATAAATCTAAGTTAATCAAAACATTCTCTGATAACAAAATAGAGAAAACAAGGGAAAACATGTAATGTTCCAGTTATGACAGTTGATAGGCAGTAATCAAATATTTACGTTAATATAGTGTTACCATTGCTTCCTATTTGGCCGAGTGTCCTATTCCGGAGTCTCAAATAATTTTTTTCAATGAGAATTTTTTCGTCCGACCCTTTACTTCTTTCAATGATGGACCTCTACCGTTGAGCCTTTATGTTTTTCATTGAGGGGTCTCGACTATTCTAACCCACATGTTTTAACCGAAGAGGGCTTCCTTATTTATGATAGTTCATCTTCAAAGTTGTATTTTTACCTGTATCATATTTTTTGTCATGATTTTCACCTTAACCAAAGCTTAATATTCGTTGTCCATACAAATATTTTTGTTATTCACGCACTTGCAGATACTTATGATGTGTTTCTCGACCTTATTGTATCCTAAATAAATGCTTAGTGGATAATTGAAAAAACAAACAATAGATAATTACTTAATAAATATTGGACGAGACAATATTTTCTAAACCCACAAACATTTTTAAAATATTTCACTTTGTGAAATCCCTAAGCCAAAGTGTGATCAAGACATAGAAACAATATTCATAAACCTCGACCATGTCATAATTTCCAATGTGTAAAGCATCGATTACATATACTTTGATCATGGAAATTTAGATACCCTTCGCCTAAAGTGAGTTATTCTTGATGACGTAGAGGTCGAGCTTGATGTCCATGAGAAAACGATGTCTTTGATTTTTTTATACGAAGTTGGTATTTTATACCTCTATCTTTGACTAAAGGGTTTGACTCCCATTTCATCACAAACTTTTGAGGTTTTTATAGATTTTAAATAACTTTCTAAACCAAACAATTTACAAAAATTGATTATTTAATAAATAATGGTTAATGATGATGTTCCATCATTGGGAAAAAACTGGAAGATAAATGTTATGTTCATTGGGAGTGCATGGGTGAATAGAAGGAAAATATAGATGAATAATTTGTTAAACCCACAACAATTAGAATAGCAAGAGTAAAGGTTCCAAACCATAACTTGGATACCATTTTGTTCCCCAACTACTAGCTTTGCTAGTTTCCATAACTTTTCTTAGTTTGCAAACTCTATTTTAGTGTTTTAATTTTTTTTTATCTTACCTTGCTTAAAAAGTGTAAACACTTGCTCTCAAATAATAGTTATTGGTACAAAATCGATTTGGTAGACTCGGGTTTCTATCTCATGGAAGACGCATTCATCAACATACACAATCCTAACAAAATAAAACTCCACTAAAATCGACTATTGTGAGGTATAACTTATTGATTACATGGAAAATAACAAATAAATGGAGAACTGTAGAAAACAAAACCTATACCGATAAGAGTGTATAATATAGATCGTTTATATTCCTTTTAATGGCGAGGTAAGTAAGGTTAACAAAAGAATAAGTTGCAAGTAATACACTGGATAATAAAGATTGTATGGATCAAGATGAGGGTTACAAAGCAGAACAAAGCAAAGATCATATGAATCGATGTAACACAAGGATTATATATCGAAGAGGGTTATGAAGATTGTATGTCTTGAGACGAGGGTTATAAAGTAGAATAAAACAAAGTTCGTAAAGAGAAGCAAAAAAGAGTATTAACAAAGAAGACGTGAACTGAGGGTCATGAAGGAGTAGGAGTCCATGATCATAAAAAAACATGAAACGAGCGTGTGAATAGAGTATTTGAATGGTTATGATAGAACAACACATGTAAATACTGATAATGATATAAATATTTCGAGCATTAATAATAAGTTTGGAACTGTTAAAAGACCTAAAAATAATGTATAAGTAAGGATTTATACAAGGTAGAAACTTGAGGACTAAAGATGTAATATGTAATAAATATGTTCTTATTTAGTAATAAAATAGTATAAAAGGTCATGTAAGTCGAGTGTGTGTCTGTTAGATGGAGCTAGAAACCCCTATAAATATGTATACTTTATCTTGAACGAGGGGATGAATCAAAACACTTTGACTTTAACACTTATCATTTTCTCTATTTAATATTCTTTTACGACTTTATCTCTCTGGATATCTAATCAGTTATCCTAAGAATTATTTTAGTTAAATAAAATCCTTTCGCTTCCAATTATTCCTAGAGCGACCAGTGGCAACCATAGTGGGAGGTATGTTTCGTACCTAGTCTTCAGACCTAAAATTAAGAACCATTGAAAATTTACATTTGAATCAGTGTAATAGATGGATCCCATGCGAGTAAAACCAACAGTGTTCGTAGAGGCAGAGGTAGTAGAGGTACGTCTAGAAAAAATGGAAACTCAAATTGATGCACAATTGGAAGATCATCATAGCCTGTTTGCTTTAGAAGATTGAAGGAATCAATTATTAAAGAAAACAGTTGAGCTAATGACAAGTTGGCTCAGAGGGTCTGCTCTAAGGTTCATAGGGTGAACAAATAAAGAAATTTGGTGGGCTATTCTGATGAGATTCGAGAAGAGGATCTTAGAGGAAGAGGTGGTGGTTGGGAACTTCAGTTTCATAGAGATCAAATATATTGTTCTTTTAGAAAGGAAAAAAATAACTACAGGTATATTCCTTCTAAGTCTAGTGAATCTCCAGTATCATATTCAAATGGGAGACCCCAAACGCTTGAAAGAGGTAATTGTTACTAAATAAGGAGAGATTTGTGTGATAAAAACTATTTGAATAGACGGGGAAAACAAAATTAAAGATACTGAAGTGAGCAAAAATCTAAGAACTTCGGTATCAAACTGAGGTTTGATATCAAATAAAAGGTAGTAATGATCTTCTTTCTCACATCCAACAAAGTTAGGTGTGGTAATTAGGGAGGACGCACTAACAACTTCGTCAGGGAGTGGTTTTTTTGGGGTTCTTCAAATTACAAATCTTATTTTTATTCGAAACTACTTTTCTTTATGTTCGAGGCTTCAAAAGCAGTCACTTTAGTGACAATAGTAGTCGCTTCAATGTCAAGAGTTATTAAGTTATCATCTTTTATCTTGTTTCTCTTCTTTAGGCTAGACATAGATTTCTTTTCGTTTCACTTCAAAGGTTCTTCGCCAAAAATTTTCTTTACTTTGTGACTAGAAGCTATGCTTCAAACAGGAAGGATAACTTTGGCATCTGGGGTATCCATTCGTTTGAAAACATCTTAAGGGCTATGAGGTTCCATATTATGTTCAGAAGTCATAGGTTTTCTAATGAGCTTTTCCACAAATGGCTTTGGACCAGGTTTAATGGGTCAAAGCATTGATGAAATTCGTTCAACCATTCGTTTTAGGCTCATTCCCTAAGCTTGGAGAAAGTTTTTTGGCACCATTAGAGTGTTCTTGGAAGCATTTCGTATTTCTAAGAAAAATAAAATTACTTATATAAAAATAATAACTCGGTAATTTTGATAGGAAATAAACTTACTTGTACTCTTCAACTTCAAGGAGAGCCTTAGAGGATTATCTACAAAAAGTTTCTTTCTATTTTGGCAGCTACCACTTATAAAGAAAAACTTATGCTTCCATAGTTTGTCAGCTTTGAGGACATCATCTACTATTTCTGAAGCGTTCTCAATATAAAGTATTAGAAGGGTAGACAAGGATTTTTAAAACATTTGTCTTAGTTATAAACTGCTTTGTCTGAAGCTTATTTTTACTGTCTTGGGGCCATGATTCAAGAGAATAATGTGAAGCATAAGTTAGGAATGGTATGAATTAGGCATAAGTTTATCATTTCGAATTATTCGACAATGACAGGGTCTGATGGGAATTAAATGACCCGATTTAGAATTTCCGGATATACAATAAGCTCATCTTCTCTATATGATAGAGGAGTTTCTGTAATGGCAGGGCGGCGGATTGAGATGGAATCATGAATTCTCCATTGTCTCTGAACTCCATGCGCATTGGATTCTACAAAATATTCATGCTGCACGTTTCTCAGACTAACAATGTACAATATGGGTACATCTTTGAAATTCTTGCCAAGATCTGTAGCCAGTTTGGTTGGGAGTGTGAAAACATTTTTAAACTTATTTTTCTTTTTCTTCGTTTTAGTTTTTAAAGCTTCACATTGGAAATTGGGTGAAGGAGTATCTTTAACGATTTATACTTCTGAATCATTAGTTGCTACTATTTCTTGATTATTCACCTCGTTTGAATATTCATCTTATAATTGCGGAGAAGCCTTTAGGGTATTTTTCTTTATTTTCTTCAAAGAAACCATCCTTGATTCTGTGATAATCATAGTTTCTTCCTTTTGGGGAGGATTGTTCTTTATCCTTTTGGTTTATTAGAAAGTACTCGTACAACTTCTCTTTCAACAACCCTTCGAGCAATGGTAAGCTAGACCAACGCATTTTTTATCCTGAACTGAGACCGAGGAGAGTCATTAAAAAAAATTAAAAGCGATCAAATAATTATCAAAGGGAAATGAAAGAATTGCGGTGGTTTCTGATGAAGAGTGGTTGGGAGCTTAACTTAACGGTACAAAGAATGGGAAAAAACTTTCTCTTTGTATCTCTAAATTGTTTTAGGTAAGAATTTTGAGGCAGAGATGAGAATTTGTAGCAAGTGAGTAAAATGACTGGAAATTTCTGATGAAGAGTTGAAAAGCCTCATTATTTACGTGGCCACGTCGATCTTTTAAGTGTTATGATAGGACTGTTATGGTTTCGAAAGTGTTGAAATGTGTTAGAAAAAAAATATGATTTCTATAGAACCTATAAGATTAAGGGTATTACTTGAAAAAGTATCCGATGAGGGTTAAGTTGGGGAATACCTTGGGTTTAACCCTTACACTTGTGAAATTCTGAAGAAGTCTTGTTCAAAAATATATTTTAGTTATTCTTCATAATTCTTCGCAAAGACTAGGGGGCCTACTAATAATGATATAAATTATTATGACCTCAACAATGTAAAAGTAAATATTTATATAAGGTAAAAACGTAATAGACTAAAGATGTAATATGTAATAATTATGTTTTTGTTCAGTAATATAATGAGGTGAAAAAGTCTAGCAAGTGGAGTGTGTGTCTTGTAAGTGGCAGATAATAAGTAGGATCATAAAGATTATATGGATTAAGGCGATGATTACAAAGCAGAACTAACGTAGGTTATGGGAAAAGGTGTAAGACGAGAATTATAAATAGAAGAGGGCAATAAAAATTGTATGGATTAAGACGAAGGTTATAAAAAAGTTTATGGATTAAGACGACTTTTATAAACAGAATCACAAGACGAGGATCCCTATAGGCACTACAAAAAAAATTGTTATAATAAATAAAAAAATATGTGCTGCAAAACATAATTATTCGTTGTTAAAAGCTTTTACCAGTGAAAAATTTGTTCCAAAATATTTGTCTCATTAGGTTGGACGCTTAAAGTTTTTAGAAACGAAAAATATATTTGTCGTTATAAAAAATGTTGAGTTGCAATCATATATTTTCACTGCAAAAACCCTATAATTACAATAATTTTATTTTTTGCTGTAAAAAACGTGTAATTACAATAATTTTATTATCTGTTGTAAAAATTGTGTAATTGCAATCATTTTATTTTTCTTTGTAATATAATCGTAATTGCAATAACTCGATATATGGTTGAAAAAAATCCTAGTTGCAACATATTTAGTAACAAAAATATTTTTGCTAAATATAATTTTATGTAACAAAACGTTTTTTGTTAAATATAATTTTGTACAACAAAAAATATTTTTGCTATATATTTATTAGTTATAATTTTAGTTTAACTTTGTTATTTGTAGATTTAATATTTAAGATTAAGGGAGACGTACCATTAAAGACTCATCCGACAAACCTATTATCTATAAAGACCTAAAAAATTTAAGAGATTTTATACCTTAAATACCCTTCTATAAACCAAATTCTTTTTTTTAATTTTAATTTTTAAAGGTCTGTATCTTTTAAACCGTAACTCGGAAAAAGAGTCCAAAAATACCATTTGTTTTGCTTTTTTAAGACGAACAAAAATAATACCATTCATGATATGTTTTTAATTTTTAAAAAAATATATTTTACACACATTTCTCAGTTATATGGTTTCGCATCGAGTGACTGGTTTCGATCCTACCAAAATAAAGAAAGTTTCGCATATATCAAAACAAAGAGGTTTCTCATCTAGCAAAATAAAGAAGGTTTCACATCTATCAAAATAAAGAAGGTTTCGCATCTATCAAAATATAGACAGTTTCGCATCTATCAAAATAAAGAAGGTTTAACATCTATCGAAATAAAGGAAGGTTTCTCATCTATAAAAATAAAGAATGTTTCACATCTATCAAAACAAAGAGGTTTCTCATCTAGCAAAATAAAGAAGGTTTCGCATCTATCAAAATAAAGAAGGTTTCGCATTTATAAAAATAAAGAAGGTTTAGCATCTACATTCGCATCTAGCAAAATAAAGAAGTTTTCGCAACTATCAAAACAAAGAAGGATTAGCATCTTCTTCGTTTATCCTTTAAATTTAAATTTTTTAAAAGTCTGTATCTTTTAAACCGTAACTCACAAAACAAATCCGAAAATACCTTTGGTTTTGTTTTTTTAAGACGAACAACACTATTACCACTTATGATATGTTTTGAATTTTTAATTATTTTTTTTGAAAAAATAAATAACGTTTTACTAGTATCAAAATCGTGTTTTACATCTACCATTTTAGAATAATTGCACGTTTCGCAACTATCCGTACGTACAAATACAAACGTTTCGCATCTATCCAAATCTTGTTATGCATCTACCATTAAAGAAGAATTGCCCGTTTCGCAACTATCCGTACGTACAAATACAAACATTTCACATCTCCTTCCCCTGCGTTTTACTCGATACATAAATCTCATAAACTCAAAACCATACTAAAGTCGACGAAAAACCATACTAAAGTCGACGAAAAACTAACTCAAATACAATATATAAACTACATTAGTAACGTAAAAACCATGTAAATACCAAAAATCACAAACAAAAACAGATCTAGTACCCATATCTCCGAAATCATAATTTGACTTACCATTCACAAATCGACTTATGTAAACAGATATCCAAAATAAAACTTCGAAATCAACTAAAAACACAACAAAAAACATACGAAAACAAAAAAAAAAAGCAAGAAAATGGAGTAAAAAATAAAGAATCGCCTAACGGTTAGAGTTGTTCTATTCACGTATAGAGAGATAGAAAATTAGGGAAAGTGTGAAGTATGGGTCTAAAAGCCTTTTATTTTATAGAGTATGGGTATTTAGGATATTAGTGGGTTTTTAATCATAAATATTTGAGTAAAGCCGATTTTTGCCGCAAAATAATGAAAATATGAATCTTAGCTGGATAATAGTTAGGATTTTGGGTATTAAATGGTACTTTATCCCAAGATTAATTAGTTTATCTTAAATTTTATTTTCAAAATATAATGTTTTTAATTAATCAATTAAAATATTAAATTTTATATAATAAAATAATTGATTTTTGTTTTTTGTGTGAAATTTAAATTATAAATTAATAGATAAATATTGAAACAAAAATAAAATAAATATATATATACATATATGTATTATTATTATTATTTTCATCAAACTGAGAAATAATGTATGCATAATTAACATCCGTAACTGGAGGGGAAGAGGTTATTACATAGTAAGACCGGTGGGTGCATCAACAACAAATACCATAGGATTAGGCTTGTCCACCATAATGGCTTGAGTGATCAAGACCAGTGCGCATCTAGTCACCTTCGCTGGATTGATAACACCAGCTTCCAAAAGATTAGTATGCATCCGTCATGCCGTTGTAACCAATCTCCCATTCACGACACATAATCTTCTCTACAACTACCTCTCCTTCTTCGATTCCTGCATTTTGAGCTATCAATGCTATTGGATCTACAAGTGCCATATGTACGATATCAACTCCTAGACGTTCATCCGAATTCCCAATAGTTTCCTTAATTGCTGGGGCATATGTCGAGAGACGAACCAGAACTGCACCACCACCTGGAACAATCCTTCTTTAATGGCGGCAGAGGTTGCATTCTTGTTATCCTCAATTCATAGCTTTCAATCCTTGAGCTCAGTCTCCGTAGCACCTCCAACTTTATAACGGCAACACCCCTGGACAATTTAGCTATTCTCTCAGCTAGCTTTTCCTTGTCATAGACAGAATCAATTTCGTTTAGCTCTTTTTTTAGTTGTGCTATCTTAGCTTGTAATTCATCCTTTGATGCGACATATGTAATTAGGGTAGTAGAGTCCCTGGTAATGGTTACCTTTCTTGCAAGACCAAGTTGTTCGACTGTTGCATCCTCTATTGTTAAACCTAGCTCACTTGCAAGATACTCATCTCCTCTTAATATTAAGATAGTTTGAAACATAGTCTTTCTCCTTTCACCAAAACCAAGAGCTTTGATTGCAGCAACTTTAATAATACCTCGTAGTTTGTTTACAACCAGAGTAGCTAGGACCTCCCCAGTAACATCCTCAGTAATAATAGTCAAGGGAGCTCTTAACTCGGTAGTCTTCTATAATATCAGAATTATGTCCTTAAATGCAGTATTCTTTTGGTCAGTGATCAAGAACCTAGCATTTTCGAATTCACAAATCAATTTCTCAAGGTTGGTGACAAATTGAGGTGAGATGCAACCTCTGTCAATCTCCATACCTTCCTCGACTTCAATGGTTGGCTCAAACAAGGACAAAGATTTAATCAACAAAACACCATCAGGGCCGACCTTCTCAATTGCATCCGCAATCATTTTCCCAATGAGCTCATCGGTTCCAGTAGAAATGATAGCAACATTGCAAATATCATCACGATGTTTGACAGGCCTAGCCTTGTTTCCACGTTCCAGATCAGTCCTTGCACAGTTTTGTCGATTCCCCTCTTCAGTTAAACCAAATTCGCACCAGATGTAACACTTAAATGTCCTAGTTTGATTATTTCTGGTGCAAGAACTGATGCAGCTGTTTTCTCGTCACCAGCAAAATCATTAGTTTTACTTGCAACCTCTCTAAATAGGGTTGCACCAGCATTTTCCATAGCATCACGTAGCTAAATACTGCACATGATTGTAACACTATCATTAACAACTTTAGGACTATCTTACTCATCTAAGACAATATTCCTTCCTTTGGGCTAAGTCTGAGGCCGAGCGCATCAACAAGTTTATGTATTCCAGCCTAAACTGCAGCTCTTGAGTGCTGATTGAATGAAATATCTTTCGTACCGGCATTGACAGAAAATTTACTAATTGATTGCCCGTATTTCCACCTTTGGTTTTGGCTCTGCTGCTAATTTCCCCTCCTAAGTCTACCCTGGTTAGTGGAGTTGAGAAATGAAGCTGAACAAAGAGCATTAGCAGACACCTTTTTCGGTGAACGATAAGAATAAAAAACAAAATCGTGTCACTAGCTTCAACACTCACTGAAGAATTTCTTACACAATGCAAATATACAGTAATTAGTTAACCGCTACTACACATATCTTTTTCTTAGGCTAGTATCATTTCTATAATGAAAACAAATTCAGGCCTTAGTACTAGAAAATCAAACATTTGTAGTTGTTCATGCATAAATTATAAAAAGGTAGCAAAGTTTTTCATGTAATGAAAATGAACACCAAATAATGCTACAATCAATCCTTTGAACACATTTCTGATTGGAATAAAGCATGGTGGCAGACTAATAGTGCCAGGAAATTTGTTCATCAAGCCAATTCATCAAGCCTACTAGTTGTGACACATTTATAAATACTCTTGCACTCCTTCTGGGCTACGAGCACCACATCGCAGTGTTCAATACTTATAACTTAACTCAGCCTTTTAAGCCTCGCCGTGATCTTATCAAAATAAACTGTTTTTCCTCCCATCTCTCTTCATCACATACATCTTTGAGGGGTAAAAGAGAAATACGCAGCAACAATATTAATATTCGGGTGAGGAATTTTGTTGAGCAGGTTTTATGTGTAAGGATAAGAGGGACACGGGGCTGCTATGTAGAATATAAGGGTTGGATTTTGGATTATGAAGAATTCTAAGGTGGTGTGTATTGATTGATTGCTTTGTCTTGAATGTTGCTGATTTAGTAGTGTAGTAGGGAAAATTGGGTCAGTGGCCTGTAAAATGGCCTCCAAGAGTGTTAGTTGATTTAGTGGTGTAGTAGAGAAAATTCGGGCAGTGGCGTGTAAAATGGAATCTTAAAGTTAGAAAAACATGGGTTGGTTGATTGTGGGGTGGGGACCTTTTTAATTCAATTCATGTCTGTTATATTTTTATAAAAGCATGCTTATTTTCCTTTTTATATATATATATACAAATAATATGGGATGTTGTTAGAAAATATATAATCTAAAAATTTAAAATACAAACCGTTTTTATTTTTCAGTTTATATAATCACATGTTATTTTTACGTATGAAATTATATTTCAAGGTATTTTTTTGTTTTTTGAATTGGATTAGATTCGTTTCTATCATTTATTATTTCAGTATGATATTTTCGAATAAAAAATATGAAATAACAACTTACACCTAATAGACGAAGATAAAATTCGTCAAATAATCGTTCGAAGCTATAGTGAAGTTTGAGCGTACGATATTTTTTAAAGTTTTTTAGAGTATAACAAGTTTTATGGATCCAAATAGAAACAATAAAAAAAATAGATTCAAAATTAATAAAGTTTTGAGTAAAATGAGAAAATACATGTTAGAAAGAATTTTAGATTTATTTAGGAACATTATGATTTATTTTTGAAGTGTTTATTTATTTATAGAAAAAAACAATTCATTCTAAATTGTTGTAATCATTCACAAACTTGCAGGTCAAGAGATAGCTTTTAAAAAATTCAAATATTTGAAAGGACACAACATGTCGGATTTTACCGTGATCAACTATGTTCTGGCTGTGATAAAATGCTTGTTGGAACAGTTAGCTAATGTTAGTATGATCAAACTTTTCATAAGTGCTTGCTTAAGACCATGTAATGATTTAACGAGCCGACATAACTTAAACTCATTTCCAGGAAGTATAAAAACCCTCGGGCTATTCTACATAGACCTCATCATCAAGATCTTCATTTAGGAAAGTTGTTTTGACATACACTTAGTCAATTTTCAAATTGAATATTAATGCAATTGAAAAGAGCATCACAGTCCTTATGGTTCTCACAATCGAAGTATAATTATCAAGATAATATATTATTCCACTTTTTCAAACCTTTGGCCACTAATCTTGTTATAAAAGTTTGAATGGTACCATCTGTGTGACATTTCTTACTAAATACCCACTTATAACCACTTGGTCCTTGCCATGAAAGAAACTCGATCAACTCCAAGCGCGATTTGATATTATTCAATCTATTCATTATTTATGAAATATTATTAAAATATAGAATCTCGTGATGTTATTGATTCCTTTATAATATTTAAGGTATTCTTTTAAATAAAGCATTATCGGTATTTTTCTGGTGATGTCTTCATAATTTCCTTCTACCAAATAGAAGAAAATAATGTGAGTACTACCTCACTGGATCCTAAATTTTGAGTTATCTTTTGTTTTTTACTACTACGAGTTTCTCATGGTTTCTCATCAATCGAATGTGCTTCTTTTGAAGTTCTTACCTCAATTCTATATCAGTTTTGAATCCTATCATTATTAAATAATTTAAATTTTAAAAACCATACCTCTTCTGATTCAAATATCTTATTAGACACCTAGTCTAGTAATCTTTAATCATTCTTATTAGATGAATAACGAATGAACACACATGTTATAACATGTTGTTTAAAATTTATTAAGTATCCCATGTTCTTTACAAAAACTATAGTTTATCCTTAACAATGTTCTTCATCTATACAACTATATAAGATTTAAATCTTAGTGTCTAATTGATTTTTTTACTCCTGTTTTATATATGTTAAACATACTAAATGCTTCAGCATTGTGTTTAAGAAATTAGATATAAGTAAATAAAGAAGAAATGCTTGGAGTCTACTTCGTCAGAAATAAAGAAGCAAAGAGAATAAAAAGAGAAAATTTGATTCACATGTCCTAGCATATAAAGGCAGCAGGGTGTCCGACATTCCGATTCACCCTTCTGATCAGTCTTCTATAGGAGTTATTTAAAATTTATGGCACTCTTAATTTCCAAAAGAGAAAGGTGTCTATAAAATGTTCGTACATTTGGTAGAGAGCGTAAGAGGTTGATTGATTTTTCATCTTTCTTTATCTTTACACCAATTGTATTCAAGTCGAGTATGATTAACACAAGACTCGCAACTCATATTTAACCATTAATTCTTAATTAATATCTATTAAATTATTTGTGATTCGCATTTCACCAATAATTCTCAATTTAGATTTAACAAATAATTCTCAATTCAGATCTAACAAATGATTCTCAATTCACATTTGACCTATGATTCTCAGTTTGCATTTAACTCATGATCCTCGGTTCAAATTTCATATACAATTCTCAATTCATATTTGACCGTTGATTCTCGGTTTGGATTTAACATGTGGTTCTTAGTTCGTATTTAATCATTTATTTTTAGTTCAGAATTAACACATGATGTTCACTTCGCATTTAACCCTTATTTTCCAGCTTGTATTTACCACATGTTTCTTAGTTTATATTTGATCATTCATTCTCAGTTTAGATTTAATAAATGATTGACGATTCATGATTCGTGCTTAACCTAAAATACTTAGTTCAAACTTAACACATGATTCTAAGTTCAGATATAACACATGATTATTTGTTTGAATTTAACCCATTATTTTTTGTTTGTATTTAGTTTATGATTTTTCACTTCGGATTTCACACACGATTCTCACTTCGGAATGCACACACTCTCAATTCGTATTTAACTCTTAATTCTAAGTATGTATTTAACTTTTTATTCATGATTTATATTTAATCCATTATCCACGATTCACATTCTTCTATTGATTCTTAGTTTACATTTAACCAGTTGGTGTTGCTTTGTGATCAACATTTTATTTTCAGAATAGATTTAGTACATAATTATCAATTCATATTTAACCTTTAATTCTCAGTTTGGATTTAACACATGACTCTCACTTTAGATTTAACCATTGATTCACAGTTCATATCTAATAAATGATTCAAAATTCACGTTTCACCATAATTTTTAGTTATAATATAACACATGATTCTAAGTTCAAATTTAACAAATGATTCTCAATTCATATTTGACCTCAGATTCTAAGTTTTCATTTAACTTATGATTCTGAGTTCGAATTTCATATACAATTATTTGTCCATATTTAACCCTTCATTCTCATTTCAGATTTAACACTTGATTTGTGATTAACATTTAACAAATGATACTGAGTTCGGATTCAACCCTTGATTCTCAGTTCAAATTTACCAAATAACTCTTAATTTTTGTTTAATCCACGATTTTTAGTTTAGAAATAACAAATAATTGGTGATTCACGTTTAACCCATGATTTGTTATTCACATTTACCCTTTAATTCTTAGTTTGGATTTAACACGTGAGTCACGATTTTCTTTTAACCTTAAATTCTCATTTTGGTTTAACACATAATTATTAGTACCTTTAAAACATAAGTATGAATTGAAATTTAATATGTGATTAACGATTTACATAAAACACATTGTTCAAGACTCCTATTTAACCCAAAATTCTTAACTTGGACTTAAAAAATTAATCATAATTGAACCCAAAATTCTTAACTCGGACTTGAAAAATTAATCATAGTTCATTTATAAACAATGATTCAAGATTCATATTTCATTATTGATTTTCAGTTTATATTTAACATTTAAATTATGAAATTTTATTTAACTCGGGATGAGCACATGATTCTTAGTTCATATATAATTTATTATTCGCGAGTCACAACTTATCCTTATTTTTTAATTCAAATATAACACGTAATTCTCAGTTTGTACTAAACACTTGATTCTTAGTTCATATATAACACTTGATTCATCATGCTCAGTTCAAATTAGTAGATAATTCTTAGTTTGCGTTTAAACCACGATTCTCAATTTCCATTTAATCGATGATTTTCACTTTGTATTTAAACCATGATTATCAATTTGATTTTAACACATTTGTTCTTATTTTGCAATTATAAAATTATTCACGATTTGTATTTGACCCTTAATTCTCATATTAGAATTAATACATGATTCTACTTTTTCATTTAACTTATGATTCTCAATTCACATTTAACACATAATTCAATGTTCTTTTTTAGTCAAAATAATACCATTTATTAATAAAACCATTCAGCCCACAAATAGAGACCAACAATTAAATCCAATACAGTCAAAATCGACAAGAGTCAATAACCTAACCCTAAAACACTCAGAGCCTTTACTCTTTCCTCTTCCCTCTTCCCTCGCCTCCAATCTCGAACCAGAAACACCATGGTCAATCTTCGAAACTTTCTTTCAATCTTGAAGAGAAAGCAGGAATAAGATGAGAGCACCTTTGAAAATCAACCGATTTACAATCGAAACCCTAAATCCTTACAACAAACAGCCAACTTTTCAAACCAACGAAGCATCTCCTCAAATCAATAAAGCTTCTCTTCTTTATACCAGTTCAGATCTTGAATTTACAAAGCCAAGTAACCCAGATCGAGGCTCTCCAAAAAAGTTATCGCAAGCAAACCAGGAGGAGCACTTTGATGGTGATAGGAGACTTTTTGTTTACACTTAAGGGTCCACTTCGCGAGCCAGTCGGCCGCCTGGTTTTGGACCCTTGAGATGTGATTAATGACCATTCCTGGTCTCAGAGCCCTTCTGCAATAGCTCAATATACTATCCTCAGAATCAGATCCAGAAGCAACGAAAAGCTGATTGATAAGGATAAGTGAATCGGACTCTACATCAACGCTATTCCACCCTTCTTTGAAGCAAATAACGAGACCCTGAAGCAAAGCTAGGGTTTCTGCCTGAAGCGGGGATGCCTTTCCCAGAAGATAGCCATATGCAGCCAAAATAACACCATCCACATCTCTGAAAACGATTCCTGCAGCCGACTCCCCATTACTGATGCAAGAAGCTTCCGCATTCAACTTGATGCGACCAGTGCTTGGGCGAATCCATTTCAGGTAAACCGGCATCACCTTCTTCTTTATAGCACTACTGCATCCAAACATAGAACCTCCATTATTAACACCCATCCAATGCTTGTAGCTAAAACGACCATTAGTGTCCAGACCCTTTATAGTGTTTATAATTCTATCAATAGCCTTAGAAACACTCATAAAAACACCATTATGCTCAATCGAGTTCCTGGCCTTCCAAATTAACCAAAGAATGATTTACGGAATTAGACAAGTAACATGGAATTTAGCCTTAGAAAAACCAAACCAGCATTTTAAAATATGCGAAATAACCATAGACCTCTTTATTTTGACTTTAAAGATAACTGCAAACCAGTTCCATAACTGCCAGGCAAAAGGGAAACTAATGAACAGATGATTCATGTCCTCACAATGCTCACAAAAAACACACTTTGAGACCAAATTAAAATGCTTTTTAATCATTATTGAATCAACAGAAACAAAACCCTGCAAAATCTTCCAAGACATAAAAGAAAACTTTCTAGGAACCTTAGCATTCCAGAGTTTCTTATATATAGTCAAACTGTATACTTATCTCTTAATTGCTCCCAGGTGGACTTCAGATTGAACTAACCATTATCAGATATAATCCAGCGAATGGCATCCTCCTTTTCAGTAATGTAAGTACTCTTAATTTTACTAACTCTTTTAGAATCTATAGAACCTGAACATCATTCAAACACCAAACGTTATTATGCCAAAAAATATTTACTTTTACATTTATATACCAGGAAACACTTTGCTCAGTAGCAATAGCAGGAAATCCATGCCAAGAATCCTTCCAGAAGTCAATATTGCCATTGCCCAAAGACCAGGTAACATTTCTATCAGCTTGACTCCTTATACTGCACAATCTCTTCCATACAAGAGATCCCTTCATGTTAGCATATAGAGGATGATTGAATTTACAATAGATATTTTGCATAGCATTAGACCAAAGACTATCATTCCTTCTGAACATAAACCATAGCTTATAAGAAAAGGAATTTTGAACATCCAAAAGAGACCTAACATTTAAACCCCCCTCACTAAAAGGCTTACAAATGCAACACCAACTAGACCAATGAATAGCCTTCTGATCATGCTTAGATCTCCATAGAAACCTGTTACAAGTCTGCTCAATCTTATAGATGATAGACCTAGGCAAATCACAACATTGCAGCCAATAATCAACAATAGGTAAAAGAACATTAGTAATAAGGGAAAGCCTTCCACCATAGGAAAGAATCTTACTCTCCCAGACCGAAATTCTGTCATTAATCTTATTAAGAATAGGCAAGAAAACACTAGCCTTATTATTATTAGAAATAGTTACCCCTAGATGAGAAAGAGGAAGAAAATCAACCTCAAAACCAGTCTGTAACTTAAGCTCCTGCCTCCTAGAAGAGTTAAGCTTACTAGAGACAACCAATTTAGTCTTAGTCGTATTAATAGCCTGCCCAGAAGCTGCCTGATACAGATCTAGAAAATTACTAAGCATATTTATAGAATTAGACTTGCTGTTAGAGAAAATCAATATATCATCTGCGAACATTAAACAGGGGATGACCAGAGAACATCTAGAACTGTAGCCAATAGTAGGATTAGACTTGAATAAAGTATGAAGACCCCTACTAAGAAATTCCTCACTTAGAATAAACAGACAAGGAGAAAGAGGATCTCCTTGCCTAAGGCCCCTTTTCATTTTGAAATAGTCATAAGAATCTCCATTTATAAGCATAGAAATATGAACATCAGATATAAGCCCTTTAATAAGACCAACAAATTTACTATTAAAACCAAAAGAGTTTAAAAATTTTAAGATAAAAGAATGAGAAAGTCTATCAAAGGCTTTCGACATATCCAACTGGACCACCGTATTACCCCTTTTAGGCCTTTTATTAATATCGAATAATAATTCCTTAGCCAACAGAATATTATCATGAATTAACCTACCCTTTACAAAGGCAGACTGACAGTTAGACACCACTTTAGAAAGAATAGAAGACATTCTAGAGTTAATAAGAGCAGAAAATATTCTGTTAACCAAAGTGCACAGACCAATAGGCCTATAGCTATCCCACCATGTAGGATTAGAATTCTTAGGAATCAAACAAATTCCTGTAGCAAATATACCAGTAGGAATAGGACAACCATTAATATAAGTATTGAATGCAATGCAAAGGTCCTTTTTAATGATCTTCCAACAAGACTTAAAGAACATAAGGTTAAAGCCATCAATACCAGGGGAGCTGTCCCTCTTTATCTTACATATGACACCCCATATTTCCTCCTCAGTAACATTACTGAGCAACATACTATTGTCCTCAGGAGAAACCATAGCAGGAATGCAATCAAAATGCTTATCATTTAAAAGTCTGACCTCCTCATCTTTATCCTTGTAAGGATCGGCAGTTAGAATACTCTTGAAGTATCCAGCATCAGAGGCTCCAATATCTTGTTTGTCAAAAATCCAGGTACCACCATCTCTAACACTTCTTATCTCATTCATTCTTTTCTTCTTAGCAATGTAGCTGTAATTTTTTTTTAGAATTACCATCTCCTTCATGCAGCCAGTTGTTAAAACATTTTTTCCTTAGAAAAGAATCCTCATTCCTTAGAGCCTTTAGATATAAGGCATTAGCCATAGCTAAATTAGAAGCAGACTGAGAATCATTATTAGAGTAGTGAAGAATTTCCAAAGCCTTGACCCTACAATCTGCCTCCTTAACACTGTCAAAAATATTCCCAAACTTATCTTTGCTCCATATCTTAAGACAACCTTTCAACCTTCTAAGCTTATACCAGAAAGTCTTGCTAGGATGACTAATCAGAGGCTGACTCCAATCCTGTTTCACAATACTTAAAAAACAATCATCATCACACCAAAAGTTAAGGAATCTAAAGTTCTTTTTCCTGTTAACATTATTAATAGCATTGTTAGTATTAGCAATAATCAAGAGAGGCGCATGATCAGAACAAGTTCTGGCCATGTGTAAAACCTGAGTTTCAGAAAACAATGCCACCCATTTGTCATTAACAAGAGCCCGATCCAGCCTTAGCCATTTGTTTCCTCTCGCCCAAGTAAACTTAGATCCACAAAAACCAGCATCATTTAAATTACAGCATCTGATAACCTCATTAAAGTCATCCATACTAGATTGACTAGAAGTAACACAACCCAATTGCTCATCATGAACAGAAATAGTATTAAAGTCCCCAACACAAAGCCAAGGCCTTTCATTCTCACAGATAGCTTTAAGACAGTTCCAGAGCTCCACCCTTTGTAATCTACTGCATTTAGCATAAACAACACTAACATAGACCTTCTCATTTATATTAGGATACTCCAATTCCAAGTGAATGCATTGCTAAGCATTAAGAATGATTTTAATGTTAACCTCTGAAACCCAGAAAATCCACAACTTATCAGATATATTAGCAACATATTTATCAAAACCCAGCACCTCAGCAACAACTTTAATCCTATCACCTTTAGACATAGGCTCTTGAATCACCATGACCTTGATATTTTCAGTAATTTTAATTGATTTAAGTCTTCTCAAGGTGGGTTTATTAGACACCCCTCGAGCATTCCAATTAATCACTCTGATCATTTTCAGAGTAAGATTTGTACACTTTGTCTCCTAAATCAAGAGACTTAATTCTTAACCTTTCCTTTGATCTTCTTTTCCTTGCAGATTTCAATCTAGAAGAGATAATCTCACTGAAGCTATTCTGTGGAGAGTTCCTTGAAGAAGGGGAGCAGCTACCCCTATTAAGATCAGGAGAATCACATTGCTTCAACTTATTACTAACCATTGTATTTGTATCATAAGAATCATCTTCAACATATGTAATTTCTTCAATCTTTTTTAAGGCCTCAATAACATCAGTACTAGTATCAATACTTGTATCTTGAATACCAATAACAGAATTCTGATGTTCAATATTATCAAATTGAGTGTTTGAATGAGTTTCCTCTTTATTGCTTTCCTTCAATCCATCATCCGATTCTTTTTGCAAAACAATTGACTTCAATTTCCTTTTATACACCTTAAGAGTTTCTTTAGAAACCTCCATAGCAACCGACGGAGCCTTTTCCTCCGCTTTCTCAATAACCACAGCATTATCAACCATATCACCTATGTTCTTGCCAACTTCCTGATTACCAGCCTTTACCACATTCTTTCCCAAGTCCTCACGAACCTTAACCTTCTTACAATCAGAGTGTGAATGCCCTATATGATAACAGTTTGAACAATATAGAGGAACATTCTTATAGCTAATGGATACCCAGTACCCGTCGTTAACACCAAACCCAATCCACATTTGCCTTTGCAAAGTCTTCGAAATATCCACTTCAACCTGTGCATAACACACACTAGTATGCGCACGGTTTTCATTAGGTACAACGACCTTATACACAGGTCCAATAGCAGAGGCTATAGCATGAATCAAAGATGAATCGAACAGACATTCAGGCAAAAGCTCAAATCTGACCCACACCAAAACAGTCGGATCTTCTATTTTCTTATTAAAATTTTGCCGCCATCTCAGAACCCGCATCACCATATCATCGAATCTTCAGATATTACGAAACCAGAACTTCGCCACATCTTCTTTCAAGTCGAACTCAAAGAAGATGTGGTGAGAATCCCAGACCTTATACCAGAATGAGCCACGAAATTTCAAATTATCCAAGAATGCATCTAACTTCTGCTTCTTCGGAATTCCAGTACTAAACTTACCAATTAACGTCGTTCTTGAATTCTTTAACAATCTCTGTTTATCCATTTCACTAAACTGAACAGAGTAGTGATGCTCTGTTTTTTTTATAAACTCTGGTTTTAATGATTCCGCGTTATCCACTGGCTTGAACAACTCAACAAATTTCTTACTCACCTAATTAGGAATACTGATCGCCGGAAGAAGAGCCGGAAACTCTTCATTGGAAAGATCCATATCAGCAAAGATTTACTATGAAATCCTCTGTTTTCTTGCAATGATCATAATACCGCCAATCAAACAGACAAAAGACTCTGAAGAAACAGAGGAAAACCAAACCCAGAAAGAAGACCTGAGCAAACTGACGAAGCAGAGACTGCTTCCTTTAAGACGAAACGATCCAACAAAATTCTGAAGAACAGAGAATAGAACCAGAGACAAGAAGAGAGGCTGAATCTAAAGGAGCAAGAGAATTAAGCCAGAGACGGCCAAATCAAACAGTAAAAGGCGACCAAAACTCCGGCAAAGAGACGGCGAGGAAAGAGAAAGAAATGAATTCTTGGAGCGAAAGCTCTTTTTCCCTATAAAACGCCTCACATAATTCAATGTTCTGGTTCAACCAATATTTCTCATTTACGATTTAGTAGATGATTCTCATTTTGCATTTAACATGTGATTTTTAGTTCAGATTTAACCCATGATTCGCAACTAAGATTTAACACATAATTTACATTTCATATTTAACCTCTGATTCTTAGTTCGGATTCAACCAATGATTCTCAGTTCGGATTTAACACATGATTCTTAATTTGCATTTAACCATTGATTCCCAGTTCAAATTTAACTTTTGTTCCTCGGTTTCTATTTACCACATATTTATTTTGTCATGGATTCTCAGTTCTGGATTTAATAAATGACTCACGATTCGCATTTAATCTAACATATTTTTAGATTTAACACATGATTCTCACTTCAAATATATCACACGATTCTGAGTTTGAGTTTAACCCATATATATAAATTTACATTTAATTCACGATTATCAATTTAGATTTAACACATTATTTGTGATTCAAATTCTACCATTAATTCTTAAATTGGATTTAGCACATGGTTCTTAGTTCGTATTTAATCATTTATTTTTAGTTCATATTTAACACGTGATTCTCATTTCATATTTAATCCCTGTTTCTCAATTTTTATTTACCATATTTTTTTAATTCGCATTTAACCATTGATTCTCAATTTTGATTTAATAAATAATTCATGATTCGCGTTTATACCGAAAATAATTTCTTCGGATTTAAGACATGATTCTTAGTGCAAATATAACACATGCGTATCAATTTGATTTTAACCTATGATTCGTAGTTTTCATTCAATTTATGATTCTCACGTTCGGATTGACGATTCATGATTCGTGTTTAACCTAAATTACTTAGTTCAAACTTAACACATGATTCTCAGTTCATATACAACATTTGATTATTTGTTTGAATTTAACCTATTATTTTTTGTTTGTATTTAGTTTATGATTCCCACTTTCGATTTCACACACAATTCTTAGGTCGTATTTAAGACGTGATTCTCATTATGAATTAACACTTGATTCATAATTTATGTTTAATTCATTATCCATAATTCACATTGTACTATTAATTCACAGTTACATTTAACCAATTATTTGTTCTTCGCGATAAACCCTTGATATTCAGATTGGCTTTAAGACATGATTATCAATTCATATTTAACTTTTAATTCTCAGGTTGGATTTAATATATAACTCTCAGTTTAGATTTAACCATTAATTCAGAGTTCAAATTTAATAAAACATACATGATTCACGTTTGACCATAATCTTTAGTTCCAATTTAATACATGGTTCTTAGTTCAAATTTTACAAATGATTCTCAATTCGTATTTGACCTATGATTTTTAGTTCGTGCTTAACTTACGATTCTCAGTTCGAATTCAATACACAATTCTTAATTTATATTTAACCCTTGATTCTCAATTCAGATTTAACATTTGATTTGTGATTAATATTTAACAAATAATACTCAGTTCGGATTTAACCTTTGATTCTCAGTTTATATTTAACACACGAGGCACGATTTTTGTTTGACCTACGATTCTTAGGTTAGATATAACAAATGGTTTTTGATTCGAATTTAACCCATCATGTGTGATTCACATTTAGCATTTGATTCTCGGTTCAGATTTAACACATGAATGGCGATTTCTTTTAATCTTTGATTCTCATTTTGGTTTACCACATAATTCTTAGTTCAAATTTAGCACATGATTATGAATTGATATTTAATATATGATTATCGATTCACATAAAAACACATGATTCAAGATTCTCATTTAGCCTAAAATTCCTAATTCAGATTTTAAAAATTAAACATAGTTTATGCCTAACCAATGATTCACAATTTGTATTTAATAATTGATTTTAGTTCAGATTTAACCCTTGATTCACGATTCACGTTTAACCTATAATACTTAATTCAGGATTAACACGTGATTCTTAATTTGGATTTAACAGTTGATTCTTAGTTCACATATAATGCATTATTTATGATTCGTAACTTACCCTTAATTATTAGTTCAAATATAACACGTAATTCTTAGTTCGCATTAAACATTTGATTTCTAATTAAGATTTAACACTTGATTTGTTATTCGTATTTAACCTATAATTCTCAGCTCAAATTTAACAAATAATTTTTAGTTTGCATCTAACCCATGATTCTCAGTTTGTATTTAAACCATAATTCTCAGTTTGTATTTAAACCATGATTATCAGTTTGATTTTAACATTTGATTCTCATTTCACAGTTATACTTTTTTTTTAAATCTATGTTTTACCCTTAATTCTCATATTGGATTTTATATATGATTCTAATTTTTGAATAAACACATTATTCTCAGTTCGTATTTAACACATGATTCAATGTTCTAGTTCAATTTTTAATCCTCACTTAGGATTTAATAAACGATTCGCATTTTCCATTTAACACATGATTTTTAGTTCAAATTTAACCCATGATTCACATTTCAGATTTAACAAATAATTTATACTTCATATTAAACATTTGATTCTTAGTTCAAATTTAACCCATGGTTCTCAGTTCAGATTTAACACACGATTCTCAATTTGTATTCAACCCTTGATTCTGGATTCATATTTAACATATGATTTACGATACTCATTTACTATATGATTCTTAGTTATTATTTAACCCATGATTATAAGTTTAGATTAAACTCATGGTTCTCATTTTTGTATTTAACCCATTGTTTGCTGTTCACATTCTACCATTGATTCTCAAATCATATTTAACGCATGATGTTTACTTCACATTTTACCATTGATTTTTAGTTTAGATTTAACACATGATTCTCATTTTGCATTTAACATTTGTTTCTGGGTGTCTATTTACCATATATTTATTTAATCATTGATTGTCATTTTGGGTTAAATAAATGATTCAGTATTGGTTTTAATAACATATTTTTTTTATTTAACACGTGATTTTTAGGTCAAATATAGCACATGATTCTCAGTTTGAATATAATCAATGATTCTAAATTTATATCTAATTCATGATTCTCAGGTTAGATTTCACACACGATTCTTAGTTTGTATTTGTTGGCGAAGTGGAGATAGAAGAAACAATCAACTATAAAACCTAACTTTAGGTTAGAGAAATAAGGAGACTCAAAGAAATAATTCTCAAAATTCAATTAATCAAAGTCTGAAGGAAAAATAGGGTATATGATTGTTTATATAGCGCTACCCAAAACCGTAATTCCAAATAAGAGAAATTACGTATATATTTTAAAATAAATAAATAAATAAAATTAACGCTAAAATATTAAAACTGGTTTTCGAAGGCTTTATAGGTCAAATCTGGGTATTAAACTTTGTGAAAAAGACACGTTTTTGAAATCTGACGGGCTCGTCGAAATCTTCGATTTGAGTACCTATTTGACCCAATTTCGATACATTGGCGAGAAAACAGTCTGTTCGCAGTCTTTGTTATATCATCCTTACCCGATTGGGAAGAATTCGAACTCTAATTCTGAACGCTTAAACATTAACAGAACTGCAAAAACATTGGTGTGTTCACTGTTGATTTTAACTAATATCAGCATAAGGATGTAAGAGTTGAGAATCTGAATGCTGCAGCTCTTGTCAAGAAGTGGTTTCTTAGCTTTGTCCCTCTTTACCATGTCATCAGCATTACTGTGGTCATCAGTAACAAGATATACTCCACCATGTGTTCTATGCCTGATTTTTCAACCCATTTACTAAGCACATCATCAGCCTTGCACGTGTAAAAAGTTGTTGTCTTTTCAGTTCTAGAATGTGTTTGTTGTATCACATCAAAACCCTTGCTGAAAGGAACAATTCCTCTTTGTTGAATAGTAGATGGCTTCTTAAGTTCTTCAGAGTATATTTCTGCCAGCAGATTCAAAACACTGCAATCTTCTACTATTAACTTTTTACTCTTTCTTTTATTTCCCTAACCATCACCTAAAACTCCTAGAGGTTCTATTACAAAACCTAATCTTTTATCCATTAAAATGTTATTCTTTTCCTTTATCAATTTATTCATAATCTCAAACACAAAAATATCATGTTCCACTTTTCCAATATGACAACATGTATCCACATAAAACTGAATCAAGGGTTTGATTTTGGGATGACCTAAAATACCTGGAAGATGCATCTCCACAATAGAAGCAGATAATTTGTTGTCTTTCTTCAATAAAACTTCTGAAGCGATGTAGTATGGTGTACTGAAGCCTGATATAATATCTCAACCTACAAGTTTCTCCTCCATATTAATTAGATCTTCATCATCCTATTCATCATCATACTCATCGTAGACTGGTTTGTCAAATACCGACCTAAATACATCTTCAAAAATATTTTTATCATAGACTGGTTTGTCAAACACGGAGTCAGATACAGTTTTAGCATCACATCTAAGATCGATAGTTGGTGTAATTTGAGCATGAAAATTCTTAACTGGTGGTGGTTTTGGAGACACTACTCTAGATGGCACTAATATAAACTTGATACCATCTTTCACAAAACTGTGTGGATTTGTTCTACTATGATAAGTATATATTAAAAAACCCATTGACGTCCTAAAACTAGATGGCAAACGTCCATAGGAACTACGTCACACCATGTTGTATCTTTGTAATTACCAACGGAAAATGCAATTTGACAGCGTTTAGAAACTGTTACCTCGATGTACTCTATCAATCCTAACAGTATGTACGGGTATGGAAGAGCTTCAGTCTTCAACGCCAGTTTCTGAACAGCCTCCTCTGAAATCAGATTCTAATAGATATCTGAATCAATTACAAACTTGCAAATTCTTCGTCCAATTGTGCAGGTAGACTGGAAGATGTCGTTCTCTATTCTAGCTTTCAAATCAAGAGGTACCCGGAATATGATTCCTGCATCTGCGTAGCAGGAATTTCTAGTCTCTGATACCAACTGATGGCGTGGCGGAACATTAGAAGAAGAAAACAGCAGATAAAACTCTAACCTTCGGTTAGAAAAATAAGGAGAGTTAGAGGAATAATTCCAGAAATTCAATTAATCAAAGTCTGACAACAAAATAGGATATATGATGCTTTATATAGCACCACCCAAAACTCTAATTCGAAATAAGGGAAATTACATAAATGTTTTAAAATAAAATAAAAAAATAAAATTAACGCTTAAATATTTAAATTGGATGTCGAAGGCTTTACATGTCCAATCTGGCTATCAAACTTAGTGGCAAAGTCACATTTTTTAAATTTGGCGGGCTCGTCGAAATCTCGATGTGAGTACCTGTTTGAACCAATTCTGATACCTGGGCGAGAAACCAGTCTGTTCGCAGTCTTTGCTACATCAGTATTTAACCCTTGATTCTCTGTACAAATTTAAGACTTTGTTTTATACACGTTTAACTCATTATTTGTAATTCTCATTCTATCATTGGTTTTTGGTTCACATTTAACCAATTGTTCACGATTGACATTCAACCTTTATTCTGAGTTTATATTTAACAAATGATTCTCAATTCGCATTTAACCTTTGATTCTTAGTCTATATTTAACCAATGATCAAGCAGCTTACATCACTACTCAGGATAGTGCAGGTGACAATGCCTGGTTTGCTGACAGTGGTGCTAGCCACCATGTCACATGCAACTCACGACTCTTAACCCAGAAGTCTGAGTATACAGGTACTAAGAGTGTTGTGGTTGGTAGTGGCCAAAAAAATCCCATAAAAAACATTGATAACTCTAAACTTCCCACACTACACAAAATTATGGCACCCACATTACCCTCTCTGCCAATACATCCTCTCACATTAGAACTACTAGTTCATCTCACAGTGACACTACATTACCTCTCAGTTCTAACTCAGCACATCCTAAGACTACAACCACTTTCCACCATATGAATCCTACACTAACCATAGAACTACCTCTTGATCCTTCTGTTCCCACACAACACCAACCTCCCTCTCTCAAAACCCACATTATGAAAACAAGATCCCAAGATGGTACTCTTAAACCTAAAACACCCTATGTTGGCTTCATGACCACTACTACACCACTCACTCTTGAACCTACCAAATACTCAGAAGCTGCTACTAATCCTTACTGGGTTGCTGCTATGGACTCTGAGTTTCAGGATCTCATGAGCAATAATACTTGGACTTTGGTTCCTTGGTCACCTAAACTTAACGTAGTGGGCTGAAAATGGGTTTTTAAGGTGAAATACAACAGAGATGGTTCAGTGCAAAGACACAAGGCAAGGTTGGTAGCCAAGGGCTTTCATCAAACCCCTGGAGTTGATTTTTCAGAGACTTTTAGTCCTGTAATTAAACCGTCTACTGTCAGGTTAGTTTTGGCCATTGCAGTGTCTAAAGGTTGGGAGGTACGTCAGTTAGACATAAACAATGCGTTCCTGAATGATGTCCTAGGTGAAGACGTGTATATGGCTCAACCAGAGGGATTCAGAGACTCTGAGTATCCTACGCACGTGTGCAAGCTCCACAAAGCTCTATATGGGCTAAAACAGGCTCCAAGAGCCTGGTACTCTAGACTGAAGGACACCCTGCTCAGTTGGGGGTTCAACAACTCAAGAGCACATTTCTCTTTGTTTTATTTTGTCTTTCAGTCAACTATTATTCTAATATTGTTTTACATGGATGACATTATAGTGACAGGGACACAGTCTACATGCTTGACTCAATTCATACACAAGCTTAATGCTCTTTTCTCCTTAAAGGACATGGGGTCACTCCATCTATTCCTGGGAATAAAAGCTCATCGTGACCAGACCGACATTTATTTGACACAATATCAATACATAACAAACTTACCTGCAAGCCAGGGACTCTCCATGTCCAAGCCATGTCCTACACCTATGGCAGCTGGGGTGCATCTTTCCAGCTCATCTGGTACGCTCCTCACTGATCCTACACCATTTCGCAGCTTGTTAGGGGCTCTTCAGTATCTCACGCACACACGTCCAGATATTGCTTTTGCTATCAATAGATTAAGTCAGTATCAGCAAAATCCTACTACTACACATTGGTAGTGTTTGAAGCGGGTTTTGAGATACTTATCTGGATCGTGATGGACCGGTCTTCATATTAAACCATCCAGCCATCTGTATCTTCATGGATTCTCTGATGCAGATTGGGCCTCCTCGGTTGATGACAGAAGAAGTGTTGGGGCGTACTGTGTCTACTTTGGGGATTCACTGATTTCCTGGTCTTCAAAGAAGCAGCATGTTGTTGCACGGTCCTCCACTAAGTCAGAATATCGTGCACTGGCTAACCTGTCCTCCGAACTGATATGGCTTTGCTCTGTTCTGACTGAAATCAAACTTCCGATCACACCACCATCAGTCATATGGTGTGACAACCTGGGTCCCAGCTCCCTTGCCTCAAACCCAGTGTTTCATGCACGAACGAAGCACATCGAACTCGATATGTCCCTTCTCACGATCAGCTTGCTCACTGCCTCAAACCAGGTTCTTCAAGGGTCTTTACAAATCCGATATGTCCCTTCTCACGATCAGCTTGCTCACTGCCTCACGAAGCCTTTCACTCACTCACGATTCGTCTTCCTTCGAGATAAACTCAATCTCGTAAACTCACTCTTTCGTTTGCGGGGGGATGTCAAGACTAAAGTTGTGGCTCCTCCTAGGGCTGTCTCTGGCGACAAGAGTGACGTTATGGTTCTTCCTAAAGCTGTCACCGACGACGATGATAAAGAACGGCGAAAGGAAGAAGAAAAGGCAAAGGAGGACGAGCTGATCTAGGGCTTTGGTTTGAGATTATACTCTCTCCTCTCTCTGAAGAAACGATTGTCCTAAGAGTCGTTTCTCGGCCTTATAAATCTTGGGCTTGGATCGGGTGATCCAACCAACCAGGCTCATCTAAGCCCATCGAACATCTTATCACACGGGAATAAGTTGTGTGACTAAATGATACTAATCAGGCAACGCACAAATATTTAGTCACATGCTCAATTCAATATATTATTACAGAATGTACTATCTTATCCACAATATTGTTGTAACTGAAAAGATTCCCCACTGTTGCACTAACTGTGTATAAATAGCAGCAGTGTGAATCAAAAATGTTTAAGAAAGGAGAAATAAGAAAAATACAGGTCTTCTTCCCTAATCTATACTCTTCATCTTTCTTCACAAAATCTGACTCCAAAATACCGTCTGCTAAATTATACTCACCTAAAGAAGCTCCATTTCAAAACATCTAAGAAAAAAAGCAAAAAGGTTTTAGACCAGGAGTACTCCAGCCGGAGTAGAAAGTAACGGCAACGTCGATGGAAAATAAGAACAAATCAAACTCCGACTTCACAGCACAAACAAGTGAAAAAAATGTCGATGAGCCTTGACACGCTCATGACAAAGAGAAGGAGGATCTAGAATTTCCCTCAGTTGTGGAAACCAGAACACTGACATTGGTGTATCATAACGTTTTGGCAACTTACTAACAAAAACCTCACAAAACTACAATGTAGTATGGATATCCGCGTTGTACCAGAAGTTTCTTGGCCAATAACCGGGATTCTAACATGCTCTAAAGACATAGCCAGAGATTTTCCCTAACCAACAACAAGTCTTGGCTTCTCAATCTTGGATCCTGCAAAACAACTTTGGAGTGCAACTAGGTTTCCAAAATGGTGGACCCCTTTACCTGAATTGGAATTAGGTAGCTGCATTTACAGGGACAGTACTAGGCGGAGAAGAACAATAATTTTGAAGGATATTAATCAGATATATACCAAAGAATAATACGAATCTATCAACAAAAAATTGCAGGTACCTAGCTATGTACCACCAACGGTACCTATGATGCTCCGAGCAAGCGGCATACACTTCAACGGTGAGATATTGCAGTACCAAAAGGCCCCATTAGCGTAAAAAAGCTTGTACAGACTCATGTCACGGCTATCAACCAATCATAAGACAGATAATGACAACGATAAATGGTACATAGAGTATGATATTGTGCAGTTCAACGGTGAGATATTCTAGTATAAAGCCAACAAACAGTAAGATAAAGTGTAAGGCTTTATCAATGATGCTCCTAGAACGCGTCATGCAATTATTTAGTAGTCTTTTGAAAGTATGCATAAAAAGCTAAAAGACGCTCCAGACGGATTTTAGAAACCATTTTGTAGGTTCCAATGTAACTAAAGGATATAGAGACTACATGTATATTACATAAAGAAGCCTAATGAAAGATATATAACGTACACCTAGTGATTAATAGAAACCAAAGCCGATTTACAAAATTTTCATAATATGGTGGCCTTAACTCCCTCCAGACAAAGGTTATAATAGTTCTCTCTACAAATTTGTAATAAATAATACATCTCGAAACTTTTTACTGGATCAAGTTGAGTGCTATATTTAAAGTGGATGAAATTGATAGAGCTAAATACGAGGGAGACATATTAACCTAGTGATATGATCTTTGGCTAACTAAAAAGACACAATTGCTTTGATAATTATCAAAAATGAAACACTTGAGAATACTAGTGAATTTATTTTGGCCGGGCCATGAAATAATCATACTCAAGGTTATAAAGGAAAGTCCACGATGGATACCATATTAGTAGTTGCACGAGGAATGACTACCTCTTAAAATGACCATTAATAAAACTAACTGAAATCTTAGTGATAATCTATGGAAATACAAAAGCGGCCGTCAAGTACAATCGATTGTTGAAGTTTCATGTAGTAAAGAATACATAAATATAAAAAACTAAGATTGTATGTTTCATGATGATATTGGTCATGTAAAAAAAACTAAGATTGTATGTTTCAGGATGATATTGGTCATTTAATTATAGATGGTTAGTCGTGAAAGAGATGCAAACTTTGGTGAATGCAAACTCAGTGACTTAGTTCAAACAAAGAAAGAGATGAACGTAGACAAGGTTGGGAAGACAATACCATCAAACAAACTTAGAGCCCAACCAAATAATAAGATTCTTTGGATACCAATTCAATTACATGTGTGATTGCAAAATGAGATAAATATTTTTTAGATTTAAAAAGTTATGGAAATGATTTACCGATGAAATACATATATAATATCAATGATAGACATCCCACATCCGTACCAATCTAATGTTATGATTCATAGATTATGATTTGAGCTAAACCTCTACGCATGGATGCAGTGTTGATATCGGTGAAGCTAGATGTAATAGAAATAAATGGAGTAATGGAATGAAGGGAGTGTTATACATCAAGGGGTCGTTCTGCAAAGGAATGAAGGAACCTATAAATGCATTCGTCAGGGTCAACAAGGGGAATATATATATATATATATATATATATATATATATATATATATATATATATATATATGAAAAGAAACGATAGGCTTTGAAGATTGGATGAAATATCATAATCGATCTCAAGTATAAATTAATCATTTTAAAAAATAACATAGATATGTTTTATGGAGTATACAATTTGTAAATAGAGTCTCGGTATAAGTTACTTTTCACCCGTTATGTATCAATAACAAGTTTCAGGATATTATACAAAAGATCATACCACCATTCCAACATAAACAGAGTAGATGGTTGAAAAAATGGACAAATCGATTGTTGTGGACAAACAATCGTGTTATGGTCAAGAATAATAATTACAAATGAATGGGGTGTATAAAATTCACAAACCTCAACAAAGAAATTTTGAATGACTCATATCCACTTCTGAAGATTAACAAACTAGTAGATGGTACATCATGGAATAAAATGTTATCATTCATTGATGTGTTTGTAGGATATTACGTGAAGAGGAATAGAGACACACAAACTTCATCCCTAAAAATAGGGTAAATTATTATATGGGAATTCTATTTGAATTGAATAATAACAAAGATTCATATCAAATGCTAATGTACAAGATTTTTGTAACTCGGTTGGGCCAAAACATATACTTATATACTCATAGCATAACAAACATATATATTCATAGTAACTTAGGTATAAACAAATACAGATGCATGAAGATAGCTAAAAATGCACAACCTTCATCACCGAATGGGGATTATATTGATATTCGGTAATGTCGTTTGGAATGAAAAATGTCGGAGTAAATTTCAAAAACTAGTGAATAAGATATTAACAATTCAGTTGAACCTAAACAAATCATACTTCTTCCTAATATCTCATAAATATAATTTTCTGCATATAAACTCTATAAATATGGACATAAAAACCATCTATAAAATATCTATTATTATTTTTATTTCAATGATAATTATTAGTAATTATTAATAAAAAAATCAACTCTATAGTGTTTTAGAATAAACTTACCTGTCAAACTTTGTCATATCGTATATGATATGAGAAACTATTATTCGCACATGTAAAATCTAATATAAACAGTACCATAGAGTGAGTAGTTTCATAATTCAACCTATAAAAATAAATTTTAATTATGTGAGATTGTTATTTTTTAAAAAAATTAGTAATATAAAAATATGAGAAATTATGAAATGATCAGTTGTCATTTAAGACTCATTCAAGAAATAATTTATAGTGTACTGTCAAAAAAATATAAACTTTGGAATAATATTTTCTACACAAAACACCATTTTATACAAAAATATCAAACACATGTTTAGTTCCATTTTTTTTAATTTTTTGTGATTAAAATTTGTAACTGTCTGTGTTTTTTAAACTGTAACTTGGAAAACAATTGAAAGTATCATTGGTTTTTTTAACACAAACAAAAGTAGATCTATGAATGTTATTTTTTTGCGACCCTAATTGACCATGTGTGGATATCTAATTTTTTGGTATCACATGTATCATCTAGCCTTTATATCACGTATCTACCATTTATATTTTACAATAGTCTCACTTCTAGCATCTAAAACATAGGTCTCTCATCTATCATATCATGTATGTCTCACATCTACCATTTGTATTTTACATTGGTCTTGCATCTATAATTTAAACTCTAAGTCTAAGTCTCGCATCTACCATTTTCATTTTATATTGTTCTCACATCTAGCATCTAAAAAATAGGTCTTGCATATGTTATCCAACCGTTATGTCTTACATCGACCATTTTTCTTTTACACTAGTCTCACATCTAACATCTAAAATATATGTCTCACATTTATCATCTAACATCTAAGTATTGCATATTCTATTTCTATTGAAACACAAAAACGATTTCTTTCTTTAAGCAATCCATAATCATGAACTTGGAACCATTTTTTATGTCTATTAACAACTCCAATACCAATATCAATGAAAAATATCGATTAGAAACAAAAATACGGTTCAAATAGTAGTAAACCACAAATTCGAATTACAAATCAATTGCAATTCAATCAATTCGAATTGTAAATAAAAAATAGAAATATTGAGAGAAAATGATAAAAAAAATGCGAAGAAAAATAAAATTATTAACATAAACAGATTAACAAAAAAGAAAAAAATAACGAAGAACAAAAAGAAGAACAAATATTAACAATTAGTAACTTTGGAACTGTTTGTGTACCTATTTAAAGGTTTCGGTTGATATTTTTTCTCAACTGAGTTGAATGTATTTACGTAACCAAATGACATTAAGTATCCAACTTTTGCTTCTATTCCATTTTTTCAAAACTAAAAGAGGTTTTGGACAACAAACTTCAACATATTTACACACCCAACTTACAGTTTGTTTACAAACAAACTTGTATTTATTTTTTCAAAAAATAAAAACCTTTTACTCAATCTAAATGTATTTATCTATGTACTAAACTAACAATAAATTTCAATACGAATCTACATCTATTTTAGCTTTGTAATATTTATAACAAATATCGAAAAAATCAATATTCTCAACATTAAGAATTCTAAATACATTTTAGCTCACATAAGAAATAAAGAACTTTAGAAACTAAATTAACAATTAGAAGAATCAATATCAACAAGTAACTTCAATCTTCTTTCACAACAACAAACAAATTCACACCCACAATACTCATATTATGCAATAAGTTAACAAGTTATCGAAACCATTTTTGACACAACTAAAAAATATATTTTCACAACATAATTGTACTTAATCATGCAACCATAGTTTAAGAAACCTTTATCATTATTTTAATTTATCAATAAAATATACGGATTTAGACGTAGACATGATAGTGTATGTTAAGAATGGTCTTTTTTATCATGGAATGAGAGTTTGTGGATGTTTGTATGGAATGTGATAGTGTATGTTGTGTCTGGTTAGGGATTTTTGGTGAGTTTCTAGTTGTTTCTATATTTGTTTGAACAAGACAGAGGGTTGTGTGTGTATGGTCTTGTGTGGTATGTGTTGGTGACTTATCTATATAGTGTATGGTCTCAGATTGTGTATTGTTATTTATTTGTGTTGGTGATGTATGTTCATTTGAATGTGTTGGTATATGTTGTTTAGTGTGGTCTATTTGTATGTTTGGACAAGTTGCTGGTGTACTTGTAAGGATAGTGTGCCTCGAAGGATTAAAACCAGGAATAGAAGTTAGGTATGGCAGACTAAGTGTAACCAGTCCAGTATTAAGGGTAGCCAAACACTTAGACTCATGTATTTTTAAGTTTAGAAAACTAGTAAGAAAATAGAATTCTAGTTCATTAAAAACAACATTTCTAGAAATATAGACTCTGCCAATTGAACTTAGACACTTATAACCCTTATGAGTGTCATTATACACAAGGAAGACACACTTAGTAGAGGGAATTTCAAACTTTTAAGACTGATAGGGTCTTAAACAAGGAAAACAAGTGCAGCAAAAAGTAGTTAGGTTTGATTAGAAATAGCTTTTTAAAATGTGATAGGTCTTTTAATGTGACTATCGATAGTATGTTAATTAGAAAGGAGGCATTGAGAAAATATTATGGCCAATAGCTAAAAAAAACCTTAGACTGAGCTAAGAGGGTAAAACCTGTCTCTATTAAATGCATGTGCTTCCTCTAATCTCTGTTATTTTGGAAAGAGGTGTGAGGACAAGATGTCCTTAGTAGAATGCCACATTTTCTAGAAATGGATACAAAAGACCCGAATGCACCATCCCAGTCTGATTGGAGAGCCTTACCTTTCTTGTTAAACTGGGTTTCAAAAAAGGCTTTAAAGTTTTTAAACACAGCTAATGCTTCTCCTTTTTGCTTCAAAAGATATACCCAAGTATATCTTGAGTAATCATCCACAAATAGGATCTAGTATTTGAAGCCAATTTTAGAGAGAGTGGGAAATGGTCCTTAAAGGTCTGAGTGTATCCGATGTAGAACATATTTAGACCAGACTTAGACGTGCTTAATGGTATAGAGTGGGACTTTCCAAATTTACATAAGGCACAAAAGACATTTTCATTCTTTAGTATTGAAGATAAGTTACATTGTTTCAGCACAGTAGCTAAGACTTTATCTGAAGGTTAGCTAAGTCTCTTGTGCCATCCTTCTCTTACAGAAACAGATTTAGTAGACCTAGACTGACTCTTAGACAGCTAAAAACAATAAACGCCTTTAAAGATTGAATAGAACCCTTAACACTCAACTTGTTGTTCCTGGTGATGTGTCCAACTTTGGAAATTGTATAACTCTTGTTTAGTTGTCCATATAAGCAGCACTTTCCCTATGTTCTTGTCCTTAACAAGGAAAAATGTTTTGTGAAATTCTAAGTAGACATGGTTATGCAGAATAAGATGATGTACAGATATAAGATTTTCGTTAATTTTAGGGACATATAGGATGTTTTGTAGAGTTAAAGGTTTGTTTCTAGATATTATTAGCTGAGTATTATCTATGTGTTGAATCCTAAGCCTTTCATCTCTCCCAAAAGTAACAGATTTTTTTACTACTTAGTTTTTTGAGTCATTAGACTAGGTGTGTTTCAAGTTACCACAATAATAACTATGTGTCTTCGCTGGAATGTTCTATTTATGTTTCACTTGGATAATATATGTGTCCCGTCCATAAATATCTTTTGAGTCGTGGTTATCAAAATCCCATCTCTACCTATTCACGTAATATCTACTATTGTGGATTTCGTTTCTATTTTGATAATCCTAACTTGATATGATTCAATAACCGTTCATTAATTTTTTTAATAAAAAATTAATGTAATGCAACATTATAAAAAAATTACATTTTATTTATAGTAGTTTTTAGTTAATATTCGTAATGGGAACATGTGGTAATATTTTTAGCACGTCAATGGATGGTAGGTGAGCTATAAGAATATATTTGTGGTAATTTCAAATCTATCAAAGGTCGTTTTATGTAAATCATTTATCGCATGACTCCAACATATAGTTTCTTTAATCATATTACTTAAGTCTGTCGCATGGCCTTACGTGACCAGCAGGTCCCTTAAAGATAGGGCATCACCATGACCCACTAGTATAAGAAGTCAAGTGGTTCTTTGACCCTTAGTGACCAGCTAGCTCGCTCAATCTCTATGAACTATCTGCACAAAACAGAGCCGAATATGCTAGATCTCATATGGTGCCTTGGGCTCTGTAAGGAGCGGCTTATGGATACGCACAATAAGCTTGCAACAAGCATACGTTCAGCACCGCTACGGTCATTAGCAGCCTCCATCAGTTTATCATCTTCCAAGTAATTTTGAAGTGTAAGGAAATCATGTCTGCAAGCGTATCGAAGCCTGACATGATATTATGAGATAAAGAAACCCCCAACAAAGTACCTCGGTCTCATAAAGAGATTTGAGGGCCAGAAAAGACTCCATCAATATGGAGGCAACAACCTAAGACCCTTCCAAATCAAAGACCACAATATAATAATTTAATGTTGCATTTGTAGAGTGTATGAAAGTTAAAAAAAGAGTAGTAGCAACATAAATAGATATCATTTTGTAATCCATTTATTCAAATAAAATAAGTGTTCTTCATACAATTATTCTAAGTTAATATTTCATTTTTAGAGAGCGTGAAAGTTAGAGAAAATAGTAGCAACAGAAATAGATAGCATTTTGTAATCCATATCTAGAAATAAAATAAGTGTTCTTCATACAGTTATTCTAAGCTCTTTTTTATGGTTGACCATTATCTTCGAATCATATTTTCAAAGACCACTTAAGAAAACTTATGAAGGTGTATATCTATGATATGATCGTCAAAACATACTCGACAGATAAGTATCTCGAAATACTTCAAACCGTAATCAACCTTCTACAACAATTTAACATAAATCTCAAACCTGTTAAATTCTCTTTTGGTGTACGTACTCCTAAATTCATAGGATACATAGTGTAAGAAGGGTATCAAAATCGACCCTAACCAATTACAAATAACCATTAAGATGGCACAACCAAAGAACATCAAGAAGGTCCAATATCTATCGAATACCCTAGCAGCTTTGTCCCGTTTAATATCAAGAGCGTCGGACAAAAACCACCCTTTTTTCGAAGTCATATGAGGTTCTAAAATATATGCATGGATCAAGGGGAAGCTTGCACTCAGACTGATAATCGTCGCGCGGAAGATACGCTCTTACTTTCAAGGACACACAATAATTGTCTGGATGTCCTTTCTCCTCAAAACTGTGTTACAGAAACCAGATGCATTTGGAAGATTGACTAAATTGAGTATCGGGTTAGGAGAGTATGGTATCAAGTTTAAACCTCGCACTGCGATCAAGAGAAAAGTCATCGTTGATTTCCTTATCGAAACCTCTTCACCCGTGATGCATCTTCTTAAGACGAACCATCACACGAGACTTAACAGATGGAATGGATAGTCGAAACCGATGGGTCATCGAGCACATAAAGAGGAGGTGTTCACGTCGTCTTAAAACTACTTATAGGAGAGAAAGTTTGTCGAGCGATCCGTTTTAACTTCCCAATGACCACAATGCAGCGGAATATGAGGTAGTGATTTGTGGAATGAAGCTAGCATTAATCTGTGGGGCTCAAATTCTTCGCATCCATTCCGACGTCCACCAAAAGGATAACGATACATATGATGCCAAGAAAGAAAAGATTTGTGGATATCTGACAGTACTAAAAAAATATGAGTCTAAGTTTGAAAAAGTGATATATGACCAGGTGCCCAAATAGCTGATGCCTTGGCAAAAAACACATCATTAAGAGAACATACGTATATCCTTATGCAAAAACTTCTAAATATAGAAACTATTAATCAGAGCGACACCATCTGCACGTTCCAGGACACCGGATATTGGAAGAAAACTTATGTGTTATACCTCTGATCCGGCACACTATCGACCGATAAAATTACTTCTACGACACTCGAGCTATAGGTAGCCAAACACTGCACCTTTAACGATATCTTATGTCATAAAACTACAACACGGCCGCTGTTCTGCTACCTCAATCAAGCCGAAGCTACCTTAGTTCTTTCTGATCTACATGGTGGAGACATCGGGCCACATTGGGCATATTGCATCCTTATTCTCTGGTTTCTTCTAGTAGGATATTATTAGCCGGAATTGTCTAATGATGTCGAACAAATTGTTTAACAGTGCCATCAATTTCAGCTATCCGCCAACACCGATCCTCTTTCCGAGTGAGCCAATGGAGGCTGTTGTAATTCTTTTTCCTTTTGATAAATGGAGCATCGATCTAGTCGGTCCACTCCATGTGGAAATTTGGAATCGTCAATTTTTTGTTGTACAAATGGACAGGTTTGCTAAATGGGCAAAATCTAAAGCTTTATCCCGCAGTCGAACCTATGAAATTTGTGATTTTATTCACCATGAAATTTTGAGTTGGGTTGGAATACTTCGAAGCTTGATGACAAACAATGGCCCTTACTACACTCAGGAGAACGGGCAGGTAGAAGTCACCAACAAAACTGTGTTGGATGGAATCAAAAAGAAGCTTGAGGGAGCTAAGATAAAATTACCCAAGAAACTAACTAAAGTTTGGTGGGCTTACAGAACTACCCATGAACTACAACAGGTGAAACCCCATTCCCAATTGTTTATGTTATCGAAGACATTGTGCCAGAGGAAGTTATTATCCCAAGTCACTCGGTGGCTAGAATTTAAGAGTTTACTTTTAAAATTTTGACTTAATTAGAATTTCAACTTTAACCACTCGTCCATTCGACGATAATTTTTTCATCCACTTTATCAAAGGTCTCATCACATTGTACCTATTCGCTATGATAATGAACCTTTTTTTCAAACTCAATTCCCTCATTCAGTTTACGACTCTCTAATTTATTTGAGGCCAAATTTGAGGATCTAAAGAGGCTTCCTCTGATAATCCAAACAAAATTTCCAACCATATAGTTACGACACTGCTGAAATGATAAATTGTTAGCCGACCTACCATTATCAGCGAAAGCTCGAGTAACCATACCTCCTGAAATATCAAAACTAATAATAAAAGCATCCTCATGATGGGTGACGACCGCTCTCAAATGATCATCAGGAAAATATAGATGAATGACGGTCTTCCTATAATGATGGTATGATGACTCGTCAACTAAATGCCCATCTAAATATTTCTTGTGCATTTTTCTATAACTTGAACTCTCTCTAGACAAAGTGTCGTCACAATAGATATTCTATAACTATTAATTCAACATGTCAATCCTCTTTTCTTCCAACTACTCGTCTTATGTTGAATTATTATTATTTCCTCATTATTATCCTCACTTTTCATTCTAACAAATTCAATCAACTCTCCATTCTCTATAAACCTCTGCACCTCATTCGGTGATTAAAAAAAATCATAAGTCAAATGAACATAATTATTACGATATGCACAAAAATATATTTTAGGAGCTAACATTTGACAAAGTGGTCTAAAATTGGCTAACTCTTTCATCTTATAAAAATAATAATGATATTCTCGATTAATGGTGCATACCTTCGAGTTGGATTATCATAATAAGAGAACCTCGATCTATTTAAACAAATTTTATGATATTAACATGCTTCACTTCATAAACATTTTTCATATCAGACACCAAAGCTTTCGAACACTGAACCTTTGAATAACCCATAACTCTAATTCTTAAGTCCCTACCCCTAGTTTAGTTATCTAAAATCACTAAAATAACTCATATACTATCAATAAGAAATCTGGAAACATCTTCATATAATTTTCCCTCGAGAACTAAACCTCTTTCAAATACAAACATATATACATTTTGTTTTTCAAGAGTATTCATCTCAGACACAAACCTTTGAACATAAATTTTCGACGTTTCACATTTCATCTACTATTAATTTATTATGTAATATCTTTTCTTATAAGCTTGCTCACCAATGAAATGGTATTTGAAAGCATGCCAAACTCCCTTCAAATTCAAAATTATCTCTTTATGAGTAAACTCCCTTCATATTCCTGAATGACTCCAAATGATGATGAGGATCACCTAAATTGTCATATGTTTCAATCCTATAAGGATAAAAAAAAATTGGAATCTTTTCCTCTATATTTTAATGGACGAAGGATATTCATAAAGAATATAGCCCATAAGTTTTGGCAATTTCTCATTATGCAATATTACTTTCTTTCCTTTAATCTTCTTGGACTCAATACTACTTGATTATCCTTCATATTCAAAAATATGTAACTTTCATTTTCATTACCTTATATCTGTACTATCATCCATCTGCCTTTCTTCTTCCTTCTCCTCACGTCTAACTCTTTCAGTGCAATTTATATCATAAATTTACTTACTCTTTGCTTCATTTATCCTTCAATATAACTTTATCCGTCGAAATTTATAACGCTCTTGTCAATTTCTCAAATATTGCTTTAGCTAGTTAATCTCGTTCAACTTGTAACTGATTAAATTTAATATGTTCCTGCTTTAATTCCTCAATCTGAGCGTCCAAAAGTTAAATACTAAAAGTAGTCATATTTATGCCTTGACTATTACGATGTAAACCTTGAATAGTAAGGAATACAAAACGTTGAACATAAACTGTTATATCATTCGATCTATCATAAAACTGATCAGACTCAAAATGAAGATTTTGTACTCCATTTAGTTTACATCAAATATTTTACCAATCACTAAATTACATGTATCATTTTGTTATAACCCTTTAACAAATTTCCTTGATAACGTCTTATATAATGACACGTATAACTTTTGAACAAAATTTCCACGTACTTGTCTCAGTTTTTCATACAACCTTCGTCATAACTGCGAATGTCCATCATGATAACTTCTAATTTCACCCTCGTTATGATCCTCCATATCGGCGTCATCATACCTTTAAGTATTATCCTTCTTTTGTTTTATTTCATGTTGTGCTCTTAATCCGTCAATATATGGCCTTCATCATATCTTTGAATATGGACTTTTCTGTAACTTTTCTACATACAGCCTTCATCATGTTTACAGTATTTTATTTCTTTATTAGCTTTCTTTACATGGTGTAATAAGGAACATATTTTATCATTGGAATATAGCCTTATAACCTACTATACATGGTGCAAGGTACTTTATGTCATTAATCCGTGACTATTCGAGGAAAGTATGGGTTCTACTTTTTAAGATCAAAGATGAAGCATTTGCTGCCTTTATAAACTGGGAGAATTTTACAAATAATCAAATTGGGAAAGTACATAGGATGCTTCATTTTGATAATAGCTTGGAATATGTAAAAAAAGAGTTCACTAGTTATCGTGAAATATTTGGAATTGATAGACATCAAATTATACGTGGGATTCCTAGAATTGTTGAGAGAATGAATCATACCTTACCGCAACAGGTTTGAAGTATGTTGCATACAATCTATGGCCCATAAGTTTCATTGTCCTTAAGAGGTATATATTAGAGAGAAATCTAAGCTATAATATTTGAGAGTGTTCGGTTGTGCATCATACACGCATGTGAAACATGTGGTAGCTTCAACTTGGACGTCATAAGGAACATGGACATTGTTTTCAATATTGAGGGTGCACAGTCAAAGAAAGCGATGGAAACTCGACCTAGTATTGTCATGAAGATGTATTAAATTAATAATAGATTTGATCTAACAAAGTAAAAATAGTGATGTTTCTACCAAATAAAATTTTAGGCATGGTTATGTCTTGGTGTCGAACAACGTTAAAACGGTCGCAGAGGTAGCTAAATAGAATATTGATTATTTTATTAGATCAATTAAATATGTCTATAGTTGTTGCAAAACTTATATCTATTGAATTGAAGAAACATACGTGGAGAGACAAGTCTTATTGATTTTGTATGTGGATAACATAGTAATAGCTTGTAGAAAAAGTAAGATCATTGATGCGTTAAAAACTAAATTGAAAGAAGAGTTTAAGATGAAAGATATGGAAGACACTAAGATGATAGTTTGTTTTCAGATCAAGAGGAACATACTGAAGAGGTATCTATTCTTATCTTAATAAGAATATATCCAAAATATCTGAAGGAAGTTCTTAATGTCTGAAGTTAAATTAGTTGGAATACCAATTCGTTCTCAATATAAACATAATGCCACTCAAGAATCAACCAAAGCATCAAGTGGTATGTGCATTGGCCTACACTCTAGAGGCTTATGAGATACTTGAATGGCTTGAGCATTGTATACAATTAGAATGATACATGTGATATAATGTTGAAAGGGTATGTAAACTTCGATTACGCAGGCTGGCTTAATACGGGGAATTCTACATGGGGTTATATGTTTATTAGTTTCGGAGGAGTATTTAGTTTGAATCATTATAAACATAGGGTTGGAGCATGGTCTTTATGTAAGCCGAGTATACGGGTACTACAAAATCCATAAAAAAGATATTTTATTGAAGAGATTGTTGAGTGAACTCATTAGTGTGGAGCATGATGTGGTTCTGTTCAATGGTAATACTAGTGTTGTTTATTTAAAGAAAAATCAAATATCCATGAGAAAGCTAAACATGAAGATCTTAAGTTGCCCTTCATTAGAGATAGGTAGAGAATGAGAAAGTTAATGGGGGTTAAGATTGTTAGTGAATAAAACCATTTCGATGTTCTTACCAAGGTTTTGTCGATTTCAAATCTCATGAACTACAAGACAAGTGCAAATCTGGTATGTGGGTGAGTTGGTCTCCGAAGAGTATTATATGCATGGAATAAATAATATATTTACTATAAGACTAGATGAAGAATTGATAAGTGTATGCTAGCAGTAAGTTGTGACATCAGTGTTGCTGAAAGACTATATGGTGTTGGATCTACCATTACATATATGTGTAAAAACTGTTGAAAAAATTTAATACTTGACCAATGAATTAGTTATTGAAACGTTTTCTCATCTTTAGAACTAATAAAAGTTGTATAATACTTTAGAATATTGGCTCTACGGAAATATATTTTTTGTTAACGCAAGACTGGCTGAAGCAGGTATGTCAAAACATCATGGTAGAATCAGGATCATCAAAACAAACTGATCAGAAGACTCACTCTGATCTGAAGCGCAGTGTATCATAGCATCACTAGGCAGAATCATAATATTATATTTACTTGGTATTATTTTATGTTAAATATGGTTTATATACTAATTAGATTTAATATAGAGTGTTTGATAAATAATCAAGTGTTTCTCTTAAAACTATAATTAAAAAAAGATTATATAATTAACAATGTGATGTGATTCGGATGTAACTTTAGAAAACATTTGCACGAGAAGATTTTTTGTAAGAGAATGTAATAGCTCTAAGTCCTTTTTGGGAACAATTAAGAGTTTCTACGTCTTGTGGGTGTAGGATTTCTTCATAAATCGAACAAGGTTAAATATCATCTTGTGTGTGCTAGGCATTCTTTTATTTATTTTTCGTCTTGTATGGGGAAATTATATTGTTTTCCTAATCACATATTGGTTCATGCCACGATTCATAGGTGTACTAGTCTAACCCCATTGAATGTGTTATTTTTGCTCGTCGAGCTACTACAAGAGTTTTTAGTAATGAAAATTAGGAAGGAAGACAAGTTAGAAGAAATATGTTTGAATTTTCAAGTGAGATTTCAATTTAGTTTTGACATTTGATATTTGGTATTTTGTAATGGTTATTTATGGTGTGGATAATTATCGTCTGGGGGTAGGCTGGTAATTTCAATTGGTGTTTTAAGGTGGTGTGTGGGTGTTTTACGGTGGTGTGTGGGTGTTAAACTGTTTAGAGTAGAGAGTAGAGAGATAATTAAGCAGCTTGGTAGCAGTTAATTCTCATTACCCCTAGTTAATGCGGGTGGTTGGGTATTTATAGTGTGATGTTTGGGCCATTATGGGCTTTCGGGTCATGTTTAATGGACCCGGGTTATGTTCAAAGACCCATGAGCTCTAAGTAGGGGTTTTTTAGTACTTTTGTCATAGTTCGAACAGTCCTATGGTCATAGTGTTCGAAGTGATCTGTCCGGTCCATGTGACCTGTCCGATCTGTCCGGTCCGGAGGCTTTGGACTGATCTGTCCCTGTCCGGGGAGCATGCTGAATTCGGACTCATCAGGAGCCCCTTTTTAAAGTTGGTTTAAATTAACTGGTCTCTTTTTTGTTTTAACAGAACTGCCTAAAGAGTTCGGGGAGATCTCCAAGGGCTCCCAAGAGGACTCGCAAACAAGAAGGTGAAGGCGCTGACCGGGAAGCCAAAAAGAAAAAAGTTTCACAGGGAGATGAGCTTGCTCTCCGGGATCCGGAGCCTTCATTCCCAGCTGACCCTTCTGACCCAACGCAGGCTGAAGAGATCCCAAAGGACTTTCATACCGATGAGGTGGAAGGGGGAGATCTCAACCTTGATGAAGTGGACATCACCGGTCTAGGTGGGCTTGGTGAATACTTCTTTAGCCTCCCCAGAGATGAATTCGCAGGGCCCTATATTCCTCTGAGTAGCTCCAATACGGTCAACTTCAATGGTAAGACTTTCATTGTTTCTAGTGAAAAGGACATCATAGCCCATTCCTTGCTTAGCAATGTGCAGCCAGTTCTCACGCTGGAAAGACAAGTTCGAGGTCAAGCAGACATCATCAAAGACCTCAATTCTGAGAAGGAAAAGCTGTCCGAAGACCTCCGCACTACTACGGCCAATGCTGACATGCTAAAGGAGGCAAATGAGAAGCTGAAAAAGAGTCAAGAGGAAAGCACCACAAAGGTTGCCACTCTAGAGGAAACCATTAGAGACCTCCGGGAGAAGCTGTCCAGTGTGGAGAAAGATCTTACCGCCTCGAAAGAAGAGATCAAGGCAAAGGACAAGACTATCAACAACTTGACCACTGACAAGATTACTCTTGAGAACGCAGTGTCCAAGGCTGGCGAGGAGAGAAACGCTTTGTTAAGGGATCAAGAGGCTACAATCAATGCCAAGATCAATGCCTACGCCAGCCAGATGATTAAAAGTGAAGAGTTATTGCTTGAGAGGGTGAAGTCTGACATGGTTCTACTCTTTCATGAAAAATTTCCGAAGAGGAACCTAGGGGACTTGTGGAGCTATGTAGACGATGATGACCTTCCATATCACACAATGGGCGAAGAGGATGGAGTCTCCAGTGCATCCTCATCTGATGATGAAGAGAGGACCGGAGAGAGCCCAGACAGGGAGGAAGATGATCCCAAAGGCAAGAAAGTAGTTGAAGGGAAAAACGACTTTGAGGGCAAGACGGCAGATGAAGGTGAGCCATCTTCAAAGGCTCAACCTTAACCCACAATCTACTTTGTCTATTTTTTATTCAAACTAAAGTCCTTGGAAGGCCAAGGCACACTTTTTTTTTGTAATGGTGCCCGATGCTCGACCGGACAGGTTTTTTGTGTTATATCTTGACTATTAAAAGTCCTTGGAAGGCCAAGGCAATTTTAAGTTTGTTTTTCTCAATGAATATCTCTGTTTTGTATAACCATCGTCTTCTTTCATTTGTTCGTTTTAGTTTTGATAGCCATAGTTTAAGTAGCCTTTAGTTGTTGCATTGTGAAAGTGTTTAAATTCTCCGGCTAGAGTTTAAATAGCCTTTAGATATTTCAGTCCGGATAGTATGACAAGGGATAGAACTTCAAAAACACTTAGAAAATTTTGAAGAAGGCATCGAATTTTATTTAACAACCTGGACACCTCATTAAAACCTCTCCGTGCCACCGGGGAGGAAAAAGTATGCCCCCAAATATTTACATGGATGTTTAAACAAGTAAATATTTACATAAGTGTTATTCCAAGTACATCCGGAGATGCTCAATATTCCAAGGATGAGTTAGAACTCTGCCATCTTTGTCTTCCAACCAATAAGTCCCAGGCTTAATTCTTTCAACAACGATATATGGACCCTCCCAAGTTGGGGCCAGCTTTCCGAAGAGTTTTTCTTTAGTGTGTAAGAAGACCTTCCTTAATACTTTGTCCCCAGGTTGGAAATCTCTTCTTTTAACTTTGGAAGCAAACCTGCTCCTCATCAAGCCCTGATAGTGTGCAACTCTAAGGTGAGCTTTAACCTGTCTTTCTTCTATCAAATCAAGCTGACTTCTGATTGCCATCTCATTAACGTGTTCGGAGAAGTTGTGAACACGAAAGGAAGGGAGGGTCTTCTCTATGGGGGCTACTGCATCCATCCCATAGACCAAGGCGAAGGGTGATTCTTGTGTTGCAGCCACAGGTGTTGTCCGGTAGGCCCACAAGACCTCTTGTAAATAACTAGGCCACTTCCCAGCAGCCCCTTCCAAATTTTTCTTTAAGCCGGACAGTATAGTTCTATTAGCCACTTCAACCTGCCCATTTGCTTGTGGGTGGAAAGGTGAAGAAAAACAATGCTGTATACCCCTTGAGGCACAGAAGCTCTCCATTTCTCTATTGTCGAACTGTGGCCCATTGTCTGTTGTTATTTTTTGTGGGACACCAAACCTGCAACATATGTTGGATAGAATGAATTTTATGACAGCTTTTGACGTTGTCCCTGCCAGGGGGGCTGCTTCTATCCACTTCGAGAAGTAGTCTATGGCCACAATTATAGTTTTGCGCCCTCTGGACGCCACGGGGAGAGGCCCTACTAAATCCAACCCCCATCGAGCGAAGGGAATGGGCTCAGAAATGGATTCTAGAGGAATGGTTGGTACATAAATTTCATTGTTGTACCTCTGGCATGGGTCACACCTTCTTACCAATTCCTTAGCATCTTTCATGATTGATGGCCAATAGTATCCGGAGAGTAACACTCTTCTTGTTAAAGCTCTAAATCCACAATGGGCTGATCCCTCACCATCATGTAATTCGGAGAGGACCACTTGTGACTCATCATCCCCCAAACAACGTAGGAGAGGTTTACTGTAGGATTTTTTGTATAACACCTCTCTCAATATGATAAAACCGCGAGCCTTGTGTTTCAACGTTCTGGCTAGTGACTTATCTGGAGGCACAACACCATCGGAGAGATATTGTAGGAGAGAGAATCTCCAGTCTTGAGGTTGTCTCACTTGTACTTCAAATATTTCCTCTTCTTCACCCTTACTAAGTTGAATAGAAGGGCTTTCAAGCACATAGATCCATGGGTATGACTCCGTATATGCTATGGTTGCCAATGAGTCTGCTAACTCATTTTCTGCCCGGGGAATGTGCTCATAGACAACAGCTTTAAATTTTAGTGCTTCATTTTTTAGGAGGAGTAAATACTTCACAAGCTGCTCCTTTCTAGCCTCAGATTGGCCTGAGGCATGGTGGATAAGCAATTGGGAGTCACTTAGCAGTTTGACCCTCTTAGCCCCACAAATGTAGGCTAACTTTAACCCAGCTATAGCTGCTTCATATTCGGACTCATTATTAGATGCCCTGAAAGCATAACAAATAGCCTGGTACATATTGTCTCCATATGGGGAAGTTAAACATATTTCTGCACCACATCCCATAGTGCTAGATCCACCATCTGTTCGGACGATCCGCATTTTCTTATCTTTTATATCAGTAGCTTGCTCTGAATCCCTATCAGAGTGAAATTCAACCAGAAAATCATCCACAGCTTGGGCTTTCACTGCTGTCCGGGGAGCAAAGTCTATGTCGAAGTCCCCCAACTCTACTGACCACTTAGTCATTCTGCTCGAAATGTCTGCTTTTTGAAGGACATTCTTTTAGGGAAAAGAGGTCCGGACGATGATAGGATGAGCCTGGAAAGAAGGCCTCATCTTCCTTGCAGCTATCACCAGGGCTAATGCCAATTTTTCAAGTTTCAAGTAACGTCTCTCAGCATCTATTAAGCTCTTGCTGATGTAGTACACTGGGTGGAGATGTCTATCGACCTCTCTTACCAGCACAGCACTAATGGCACAACTTGAAACTGCCAAATATACGAAGAGAGTCTCCCCATCAACTGGTTTGAACAAAGTTTTGGGGGAGGATAGGTGTTTCTTGATTTCATTGAAAGCCTCATCACACCGTGGGGTCCACTCGAACCCCTTTGCACCCTTCAAAGTTTGAAAGAAAGGAGCACACCTTTCCGAAGACCTGGAGATAATTCTGTTTAAGGCTGCTAATCTCCCCGTTAATCGTTGTACTTATTTAATGTTTCGAGGAGGCTCCATTTGGAATAGAGCATTGAGCTGGTCCGGATCGGGTTGTATTCCATGTTCACTTATGATATACCCTAGAAACTTCCCGGACTGCACTCCGAACACACACTTTTCAGGGTTTAATTTCAAATTCACTTTTACCAAGTTGGCAAAAGTTTCTTGGAGATCAGACAAGTGCAACCGCTCATCTACACTTTTCACCATCATATCATCAATGTATACTTCCATATTTCTTCCAATTTGATCAGCAAATGCCTTGTTGACTAACCTCTGATAAGTAGCCCCAGCATTTTTCAAACCAAATGGCATTACCTCATAGCAATGTAGACCTCTGTCAGTGACAAACGTGGTATGCTCTTGATCCTTCGGATCCACTTGAATCTGATTGTACCCGGAGAAGGCATCCATGAAGGAAAGCAGCTTGTTCCCAGAGGTAGAGTCTACTAATTGATTTATCCGGGGGACCGGATACAAATATTTTGGGCAAGCTCTATTGAGGTCTGTGAAGTCAATGCACATGCACCACTTGCCATTCTTCTTTTTTACTAAGACAGGATTGACAGTCCACAAAGGGTATTGAGACTCCTTGATGTGCCCCATCTTCGTGAGCCTGTCAACCTCTTGCACAATGACATCAGCCTTTTCTTTGGAAAAAGCTCTTCTTTTCTGGACTACTGGAGCTACATCTCTCCGGACGGATAGGTGGTGTGATATCACCTCTGATGGAACCCCAGTTACATCAGCATTGCACCAAGCAAAAACGTGCTGATGGTCTTTCAAAAACTTTAACATTTCCCTTTTCAACATTGATGGCATCTTGGACCTTATCTTAACACTTTTACCATCTTCCAGACAGTGTGTTTCAACCTCTTCAATTGGTATCAATACTCCGGGGGTCTCTCTGGGGTCATCAATTTCACGCTCACCCCCAGAAAGGCCCTCAAACTCCTATTGTTCATCGATGCGGATTGCCCCCAGCGTTCGAGGAGCCAAGGCAGTGGCATAACATTCTCTTGCAATCTGTTGGCTGCTCCGGACAACTCTAACCTGCCCCTGAACAGCATACTTCAAGCATTGGTGGACTGTCAAAGCCACTGCATGCATCCTAGAGAGCCAAGACCTCCTTAGAATAGCATTATAGCAAGTGGGACAATCCACCACAAAAAAGAGTATTCTGACCATTTTTTTGAAAGGGCCCTTGCCCAATAACACCTCCTCTTCGAACTCCCCGATCACATCTGCTGAGCTGCCTGTGAAGCCCATGATTGACCTGTCCGAATTCTTAATTACAGCGGGGTTTTTCATTTTCTTGTAAGTGGTTAGGAAAAGGATATTGGCTGAGCTTCCGGTATCCACCAAGATTCGTCTTATGTCATTGCCCCCTATAGATGCTCCTATGACAACAACATCCTCATGAGGGCCAGTAATGTTTCTTAAATCATCTTCATCAAACACAATGAAGGGAAATGAGTTGGGTGACTGATAAGATGTCATGCCTCCTTCTAGCTGGGAGGCCAAAGTATGAACATGCCTCTTCCTCGAAGAAGCAGTAGGAGCTGTCATAGTGTCCCCTTCGAAAATTGTAAGCGACTCGAAAAACTTGATGAGCCCGGAGACCGACCTAGAACATTCCTCTATAGCACCCACTCTGTTCCGAGTTGGATCGGGATCCAAGTACTCAGATTCCACGTCAAACCTTTCAACTATAACCATGGCTCCCTCCGGAGCAGCATTACTTGGACCAACCCGATGAGTGTTATCAGGTCTGTTACCCCCTCTTCTTTTCACATAGGCCCCCAACTTTCCCCTTTCAATCAAGTTTTGAATTTCTTGTTTCAATGCTATGCAATCATCGGTGGTATGACCAATATCATTGTGATATTGGCAAAAAGAGTTGTTGCGATGCTCTCTGAGAGACTGCAGTGTTGCCGGTCTCCGGTAATGCACCTCATCTTTTGTTTTATCAAAGATAGTGGGCACGCTTTCTTTTAACTCAGCAAACCACTCCGGTTGGACCCATGGCCCTCTCTTGTTTCTAGATTGTTGACTTTGAGCAGGAGCAGCTGGCTGAGACTCAGCTTTTTCCCTACCATGCCCCTGTCCGGTTTCTCTCTCTTTGTTCCCGGACTGATTTTGATTTGGAGTTGGTGCCACTGGGGTGGATCTCACCTGCCTGTGCACCCTGGTTTTCTTTGTTTCATCGACGTTTATTTGTTTGCCAACCTGATTCAGCAACCCTCCCTATGTCATGGCCTTCTTTCTGGTCACCGAATCAGCTAGATTGTCGGGGTTCAAACCCTGTCTCAAGGATGCTATTGCTACATGTTCGAAGCAATCAGCCAACCCATGTTTTGTGTTCACGAAACGGCTTATGTATTCTTTCAAGGACTCATTTGGCTCCTGGGCACAATGGATTATGGTGTCTCCATTGCCCTTCAGCTCTTTACTCCCTACGAACTGCCTTCGAAAGGCCACCCAAAACGTATCGAAATCTTTAATACAACCCTTAGGCAGGCTGTTGTACCATTTCAGAGCACTCCCCGTAAATGATTGGGAGAATGCCCTACAAAGTAGTTTATCATCGTCATCAAAGTTTATCATGAAGTTCTTGAATTGCTCCAGATGGTTGTCCGGATCAGTACTGCCATCGTACTTCTCTATTTTAGTGCTGTCAAACCTCTTGGGGAGGTTTCCGGACAGAATTTTAGAAGACAGTGGAGACTGCCTCCAATTCCTTCCACGACTGAACATAGTATCCTCATCGGGAGTTGCAAAGATACCTAGCTCATCGTGGAAAGCAAAGGGATCCATCGGCATCTTGTCCACATGCCTCTGGTGGTGAGATGATCCCTTGCCAATATGCCTTTTCATTCTTCCATGCATGTCTCTTTTTCTTGAATATTTCTTAACCTGCTTTTGCTTTTTCCTGGTTCGGCCCTCATCGTTGCTAGAGGACAATGATTTTTCATTTCCCTCACTGTCCGAAGAGCTACCTGAAGATTCTGAGCTCGAGTCAAAACTCTCCACAGGCTTGGACCGGTGAGATTTTTTGGAACTAGTATGAGTCTTTTTGGTGCTCACATGAGTTTTGGAAGCCTCGTGCTCTCTGGGGTTATCGGTATGATGAGCAACCGATGCTTTGAATTTTTCTTTCACGCCCATCTTGGCCTTCTCAGCCCTCAGAGCTTCTATTTCACACTTTAACCTGTCACGCTCTTCGATAGTGTATTCATCGTTCTCTTCCACCACTTCTAGCAAAGCCGGTGGAAGCTCTGGATTGTCCGGATTCATACGGACAGAGTTTCTTGGCAGGTTTTGAATGCTTGATTCAGGCACCTTTCTCCTCCCACCGTGGTCGCCAATTTGGTGTGGATAATAATCGCCTGGGGGTAGGTTGGTAATTTCAATTTGTGTTTTAAGGTGGTGTGTGGGTGTTTTACGGTGGTATGTGGGTGTTAAACTGTTTAGAGTAGAGAGTAGAGAGATAATTAAGCAGCTTGGTAGCAGTTAATTCTCATTACCCCTAGTTAATGTGGGTGGTTGGGTATTTATAGTGTGATGTTTGGGCCATTATGGGCTTTCGGGTCATGTTTAATGGACCCGGGTTATGTTCAAAGACCCATGAGCTCTAAGTAGGAGAGCAAGTAGCTTAGTCAAGAAGTGTTTAGGTTTTTTAGTACTTTTGTCATAGTTCGAACAGTCATATGGTCATAGTGTTCGAAGTGATCTGTCCGGTCCATGTGACCGGTCCGATCTGTCCGGTCCGGAGGCTTTGGACTGATCTGTCCCTGTCCGGGGAGCATGCTGAATTCGGACTCATCAATTTAAGTTTAGGTTTAATTTTTGATTTGGTATTTGGCTTTGGTTTGTGTATTGGTTTTGGTTTTGATTTAGATGTGTATTTTTAATTTTATGTTTTAGATTTTTTGATTTTTATATTGGGAATTAAAATTTGGAATTTTTATTATGAAATTTTTATTTTTTATTTGATATTAAAATTAAGATTAAAGAGTTGATATTTGAGATTCAGATTGGATATTTGAGATTTAGATTGAATATTTGATTGAAGAAGATGAGGTGGTAGAAGTAATGTGAAGAAGAAAATGTCAAACATAAGAATACATAAAGAATATGTGAATGAAAATTTGTTTGGAATATATGACGAATATGATGTTTCAAGTTTGTCTGAAAGATCTTTGAAGAATGTCGTTTTAAGATCATTTGATGATTGAAAACAACTTTCGTTTTTTATCACGAAGGTTTAGTCGACATCTCATTTTTGTTTATTTGGGTGACAAACTCGCAATGCTTATTATTGCTGCATTTTGAATTTGAAGGGTGGTGTTAGATGTATTAGGTTTGTTTTCCCATATCATAACTCTATATGTAGTGGTTTAAGCTTGTAGATATACAATTTCAATTTATAAAAACACTAGCATTGTGTATGTTTTTCTATTTTTTATATTAATTATCTTTTTATCATATTGAAGTCCTAGATATTTGAAACATTATGAATACTTGAAAATATTAATAAACCAAAAACTAAACATGCAACACATAACCCTATGCATGTTAGAGTGTGTATTTTATTGCATCTTAGTTCAACGCACAACTTATATGATTAGGGGACATGTAGATTTTTAAAAATACTCCAAAAATAAAACTATATGACAAACAATTTCGTTTTGGCATTGGACAGATAGGTCGTGTTACAACAACAATGGACTAAAGTTCGTCGCGACACTTAAACCATCATGAAATACATTTATCGAAATAACACTGTGTATAAACATCTAATTGTCAAAATTTACAACGTGAGAGCTGAAATCATAGACCATAAAATACTTTAAAACATTCTTCAAATAAAAGATAAAACTTATCTAAAATTAAACTATCATGCCTCGTACGAAATTATATCTTCTAATTTATTACAATTAAAAATTCAATCGATCCATTTTCGGGCCGGTTCGATCCATTTTCTAAACATATTAAATTAAATGTAATTATAGTTATTTTTTATTTTTTATGTTTTATTTTTTGATTTAAATAAATAATATAAATATTAAACTTTAAAAATTATTTTTAAACTCTTTTTAATTGGTTCTTAACTAATAATTTTGACATTATCATGTATAAAAGAATTACCAAAAAAATACGCTTTTAACTGTTTTATGTGTTCATTTCTGTATCGTTTTTATCGGTTTATAAAGTTTATCAGTTTAATTTTGTATCCGTGTTTATTTTTAAAATAGACTTGCAAAGCAAATCATTAAAGTTTACAAATATCTTATCGATTTGATCGTATTCTAAAAAAAACATTAACCGACTTTACCAAAACTCATGTTCTTATTGATTTGGTGGGTTGTATGCTGTACCACGTGATTTTGAGATATCTGTTGTATTATGTGGTTCGTAAAATATGAGATTTGAACAGTAAATTGTCTTTGGACTATTGAATGTAGTGACACATGGTCCATGTACTTTTAAAAGTCCGTTGATAGTTTATGAACTATCCATTTTTGTGACATAGTCTCTGTTAAAAGTCGTTGATTTTCACTGGACTATTCATTCTAGTTATAGTTAGTTCCTTACGTATGTTTATTAAAGAGAGTATCTTTATCAAAAATAAAAACTCAAAATACTAATGTTATCGAAAATAAATAGTTGATGAACTATCTATCAAAAAAATGATAATGAACACACAAACACAAACACAAACTAACTTTCTCTAAAATAAATAGTTCAAAAACTATAAAAAAAAGAATTCAAATTTTATAAAATTATATGTAACTCAATTCGATAGTCCAAAAACGTTTTACTATTTAAAACCTAAAATATATAAACCTAAAATATGTAATTCAAATAGGTTCAGAAACTGAAAACCTGATAAATTATAATAAAATATCACCATATTGTTACTTTTATTTTAATGTTTTCAAAGAGTATGTAAACTACAAATGTGATATGTATTTATATTCATTTGATCAAAATCATCAATGATCCAACTAGTGAAACTTCACCCGTCCATTTCGTTTACCGACTTTGGTTTTGTCCACTTAAAAGTTAAACAGCTAAATTTTTAGCCGGCTTATATATATCTATCTTAATAGAAAGTGGAAAAGATACCTTATGTTACACAATGAAGGAACCATAGAGGATAGACTCGTATTGATTTGTGCATCAACTTACTATATTGTTTTATTAATTGTACACAGTAAAGGTGTCATCATGAATAATACGTGTCTTTACGAGAATAAAAGACCTTGCATGCATAGGCATGCCTGGCTAATTTACATTGGTGCTCCATTTTGGCACTTACTTCAACATCACACAGTAGCCGATATTATCTTCTGCCAATAGCATATGCAAATACAGTAGCCGATTTATTTGACCTGATCTTAAAGATAATATCCAACGGATCCTAAATTTTAGTGATGGCCGTCCATTCGTATGGTTTTACATAGTCGAGCATTTTTTTTACAGTTTTGTTTTATATTTCTTTTATAGATAAGATGGAATGAAATTGAGTTTTTTTATAAAAAAAAAAGATTTCACGATATCATCATTTATTTTTTATAGTTTTTAAATATTTTTTGCTCTTTTATCGTATTAGATGAAAAATTTGATCAAAATTTTAAAAAATCTGGAGGGTTTTGTGTTAGTGTATTATTTTCAGCATTTTTAAAGTTTCACTATTTTTTTCAAGTTAAATGGATAAAATTGGCAAAAAAAAATTAAATGTCATTTTAAAAAAAACGAATTTTCATAAAATTGGAAATCTCTAATTATCACAATTTTTTTAATTGGATTATATAATTCATATCCTTTACTTCTTTCACTATAGCCAATGAAGATGTATTTTTCTCACTTGTCATCCAACTTGCTTCTCAGTGCATCAAAAATATGAGAGTAGATAACAATATCAAATATTCTCAAATGATGAACACTAGGCTTTGTAACATATCACATCTCATGTGACATTTTGTTAGCGTGGCGGAAGATTAGAAAAACAAAACAGTAGATTTGAAACCCTAACCCTAACCCCTATCCCTGGCTAATTTACATTGGTGGTAGTACATGGTTGGCACTTACTTCAACATCACGCAATCCAATCAATAGAGACAACTATCACGAGTTCTTCTGCTAATAGCATATGCAAAGACAGTAGCCTTTTTATTTGACATGACCATAAAGAGAATATCCAACGAGCCCTAAATTTTATTCATGGCCGTCCATTTGTATGTTTTTGTGTAGTCGAGCACTTTTTTTTATAATTTTTTTTATATTTTTTTTGGATAGATATGATCAAGTGGAATTAAATTATTATTTTTTTATAAAAGAAAAAAATTTCACCATTTGATCATTTATAGTCTATAGTTTTTTAAATATATTTTTATATGATTAGATAAAAAATCTAAAAACTCAGGAGGGTTCTTTGTTAGTGATTTACAGTATTTACAAAGTTTCGTTTTTTTATTTCTTTCGAGTTCAAATGAAAAAAATTGGCAATTTTTTTTATTAGCCGTCATCTTTTAAAAAAAACAAATTTTCATCAAGTTGGAGATCTCTATTTATCACTATCTTCTTTTAACTATATTATATAATTCGTATCCTTTGCTTCTTTCATTATAACCACCGACGATGTGTTTTTCTCACTTGTCATCCAATTTGATTCTCACTGCAATCCAAATATGAGAGTAGACAACACTACCAAATATTCTTGGAGGATTAATACTAGGCTTTCTAACATATCACATTTCATGTGGCATGCGATTCTCCAAGCTTTTTGTTAGTGATCTATTAATAATATAAACTGCATAGAAAATAGCTTCTACCGAATACCTCTTGATAACATCTTATTCTTAAGAAAACATCTAACCGTCTCCATTATTATTATTATGTTCTTTTAAACCATTTTCTGAAGGTGTATAACAGACTGTCATCTCATACTGAATGTCACTGTCTCTACATTATTTCTCAAATTGTTTTGAACAATATTCACCTCTACGATATGTTTGTAAGGTGTTAATTTAAGATATAAAATAACTATTACATCCACAAGATGGAATTGTTATTGGACCACAGAGATTTGAATGAATAAGCTGCAATGATCTTTTTACTTTCCACGATGATTGAGACGAAAACAAAATCTTATGGTGCTCTCAAAACTGACGAGCTTCGCATAAATCATCGAGACAACTAATTTTTGGTAAACCCATGATCATTATCTTTCTTGAAAGCATCTCTAGATTCTATAATTCAATTGTCCATATCGATCATGTCATAACTTTGCAACTGCTTCATAAGAACTAATCAAGCAGGATATATTCGGATGTTGAAGAGGGAGTGAGAAAAGATTATTTCGTATCATATCCAATTTAGAAACAACCTCAATATTCAATGATAAGTGACATGCCATGTCACGAAAATGAATAGAATAGCCTTTCTTAATTAGATGCCCAACATTAAGCAAATTATTTTTAAGGTGAAGAACAAAATAAAGATCATACATTTTTCTCAATCTCACCTTGTTTTGTTTTGAATTCTAATTCACCAACACCACTAAGTTTATAAGTTTTTCCTTCTTCCATTTTTACTTATCCACAATCAACTTCAAATAATTTTAAAAATAGTTTTTTGCTACCAGTTATGTATTTGCTGGAACCGTTTTCTATGTACCAGACATCATCAATTTCTCCACCACGTGTCACAAGAAATAAGGTTTCTTGATTATTATTTTAACATATTAGCTTCGTCTTTTTCTTCTTCCTTATAGCTAATGTAAATATGTGATTTAGGGTATTTTTGGTAGTTGGTCGAAAACATATTTAATATTTTTGGAAGGTCATGAGATAATAGACTAGCTTATTTATTGACGTATTTAATTCTTTATACACCTCATTAATGACGTCTATATGGTATTTATAGTGTGTTTTGGGTCATGGGTTGGGTCATGGCTTAAAATCTTAACATCCCATTAATGTGCACACTCTTTTAAACTAAGTCAGAATACATACACTTGAGTCAAAAGGTAAAAACTATCTTCTTTATTTTAGGTCTAAAATACCTTTCGAATCATTCTCACACCTTTGAGGAGTCACTTCAAAAAATATATGACCCTATCATACAGCCCCCTTAGTGATCTCAAAGATTTATTTGGAGGAGCAATAAATGATTATTTGAATTAAATTAATCTTATATTTCCAAATCATTGTTTTCATCCTTTTCTTTTAAGTAATGAGCACATTCGAACCTATTTTAAAGCTGAAAAAGTTACCATTTTTATCACTTGTATTTTTTGACACGTGTCAACTGTTCATTGGACCTCAAATTTCTTCATTTCTAGGTAAATTAAGCCAATCAATGAGCAACGTTTACACATCCCTAGTGACATTTTTGCTTCCCTATAGATTTTCTTAGTGGTCGCGCCTTCATCTTATTTTTAGGGTACTCAAGAATGTTAAAACCTCATTAGTAGGGCTCTCAACTACTCATTAGTAGGGTAATCAACTACTCATGTTTTCTGTTTAACATACCTTTAGAAAGAGAAAAATCATTACATAAGAAAGAAAAAATCAAAGGTTTTGGTTTTTGTATGTTTATTTCTAAAACCACTCTCTAATAAAATGCGGTTAGTTGAACTTATCCGAGTTAGATGAAGAGAAAAAGAAAGCTAGAATCGTTGTTGGACTACCTGTCTCTTAACCTCGGTTTTCATTACTCAAGTTATCGATTACGGTTGTGTTTATCCTTACACTCGCAACATTCCCCCAGACCCTTCTACAACTGCTTAATATTTTACTTCACACAAGGCATCCTCAAGGCCACAACAATCTCAAAGGGCCACAATTCACAACATTTAATGTTGTGTGATCAGATTCATAGAATTTCACCCCATTGAGAGTGACTAGATCATAAAAAGGCAAAGCTGAATTTGTTATGAAACCATTAATATTGACTAATTCTCTATCTCTACCAAACCCAAAAAACACCAATTTGTTACAGAAGATGATGCTAGCATCCAGTCTATCGGACCATCCGGATCGGAACCGAAAATAATGGAAGAAGTTATCGAAGATCGTAGTTAACATTCTCCCCTTGAGACATCTGGTCAAATAGGGGAAATTATGTAAGTTATTAAAGTTATAGAAGTTATCTGAGCAAGCCTTAGGCCGTCGATTGCTGCTTAATATTTAGTGTCACTATTCGAATCCTTGAAACCAAAGCAGATGCCTTGATATATTGAATCCCAAAATGGGAAAATTAAACAAATTTCTACCTCATATCTATACATGTTGGATCCACCATCTATCAGAACCATCCATTCTTTTTATGGTTTAATGGTAGGGGTTTCCACATAAGGGCCGATCTGAATAGAGTTCAACTAAGAAATCTGTTAAAACTTGTGCCTTGATTGTTGTTCGAGGGAAAATCAATATAATAATCCTCTAATTTGGCAAATAATTTTTTCATTTGACCCGATATATCTTGACTTTGCATAATACTTTTAAATAGAAAATAAGTTCAAACCGTAATAGAGTGTGCTTGAAACTCGGGGCTCATTTTTCTGGCTGATATAATCAAGGCTAGAGCTAAATTTTCTAAATTTAGATATATTTTTTACATATTTAACAAATTCTTACTAATGTAATATAGCGGACGAAGGTAATTATTAACCTCCCGAACAAATACTAGACTTACAACGAGATCTGAGATAACCAAGTATACGTAAAGTCTTTCTCCTTCTACTAGTTTAAACAAATTTTGGGGACAAGATAAATGCTTCTTTATTTTGATACATTTTTGACATAGTTTGGAGACCAATTAAATTCCTTTTTCATTTGTTAACACTTGAAAGAACTGTGCATATTTATCGGATGCTTTTGACGCAAATTGATTCAAGGTTTTCAATCGTTCACATAACATTTGGAATTCTTTTGTGGATCTAAAGGGTATATGGTTAATAACGCATCTAACAGTGTTGGATCTACTTGAATCCCTTTCCACTGATGATATAGCGTAAACAAATTTGGGATCGCATACCAAAATTACACTTTTCTGGATTCAGCTTTAAATTAATGACTTCGAAGTTGAGAAAGTTTATTTGAGATCAGACAAATAGTCTTCCTCTTTTACACTTTTCACCATCATATCATTAATATATACCAAGAGTATCCCTCAGATCATCTATATGTTCATAATCCGAAGAGAACTCTAGTAATTGTTATTCTTGTTTAATAGCTATATAGTCAAGATATATTAGGGCAATTGTAGTAACGTAACATTTTCTTGCTACTTTCTGACTACTCCGACTTGGCCTCCAATAACATATTTCATGTATTGATGAACGGTTGATGCAACGACATGCATCCTTGAAATCCAAGACATTCTCAAAATATAATTATAAGATGTGAGAAATTTACCACCACAAACAACACTCTGATTGTTTTCTTAAATGGTCATTTGCCAAGAAATATCGCTCTTTCAAATGTTGAAAACATGAAGATTTAACCCATTGTTGAGATTGATTTGACGTGGACCGGTTAGATAACTGAGCTGACACTCCAAGACGATTATTGGAGAAAACCTGGGACTGACCACTGGTATATGGATGTGATGCGATTGCGAGAGTTTTACTCTGTCAAGGTTTCCTTAACAATTTAGTATCTTGCACATTAATTTGCTTTCCGGCTTGGTTTAAAAAACCACCCCATCTCTGGATAACAACCTTTTCCTTAGAGATGTTATAGCCACTTGTTTGTAACAATCAGCCAAACTATTTTTGGTATTACAAATTGGCTACAGTATTCTCTTAAACATTCAGTAGCAAGTTGGTAACAAGGAATTATGGTATCCCAATTTCATCTGATTTTCTTGCTTTCCAAAATGTACCTTCAAAAATCCATATAGAATATATCAAAAAAATTAATTTACCCCTTTGGAAGCCTAATGTATCATTTCAAAGCATTGTCTTTGAAAGTTTTAGAAAACGCTCGATACAACAAATTATCATCGTTATGAAAACTCATCATAATTTTTTTGAACTTCTCTAAGAGATATCTGAATCTTTACTCCCATCGTACTTCTTCATTTTGGAGACATCAAGACGTCTTGCGTTTAATTACGCCCCTGGCTAAATCGATGGATTTCATTAGAATCAGTATATATATACCTGGTTCGAATCAGACGAAAAATAGGTCTCTCAAAAACTGGTATATATTATGATCAGCCGACCCTTTTGCCTTTCTCATATAACCCATTTGGTTATATTTTTGTTGCTTCTTTCTTTTGATATTCTGGTATGTCAACTTTTTACTTCGACTATAAATTTTTTAACATCGACGCTTATCTCAATGTTTATCTTTCTTTTTTTCTGATAATAATCACTACTTGACGAGCATTACAAGACATCTGACGAAGATAAAGAACTCTTGATGGATTTCAATGACCTAAAATCGTCCTTTGTTTGAGGTTCTTTTCTAGAAAGTTGGTAGTTTTTAGGTGAATTATCCTCTGAATATTGCTTCGGAAAACTGGGTGATAATCATTTGATACGATTAAATATCTTCAGTTTGTCTATATATCTCGCAACTGAGTTATATCCTCATGCTCATCATTCTCAGATAAGGCTCAAATATGTCCTTCTTCGATCTGGCCCTCTTGAATCCTCGGGGTAGATATACTTGCATTTCACTTTCCATTATCTGATTGAGTTAGAAAACAGTTTTAATCTTTGGAATTTTTATATCAGGGTGCTCCCGTTTCTAATGTAGTCTCCAATCTGATAAGGTAAAACTATGATTGATGGTATTCTTGGTAGTTGGTCGAGAAAATATTTAATATTTCGTGGAAGGTCGTGAGATAATAGAGTAACTTATTTATTAGCGTAGTTAATTCTTTTTTTCCCCTCGTTAGTGAGGTCTTATACAATATTTATATTGTGTTGGGTCATGGCTTAAAACCTGATAATCCTATTAGTCTAAACATCGTTTTAGGAGGCATAGAACTGAGTCTGAAGACATAAAGTTGAGGAAAAATGTAAAAAGTGTTTTTTTATGTCTAAAATACATTTTGAATTTTTTTGATACGTTTGAGAAGATGTTTCTAAAAAAACCTGACTCTATCATACACCAACAATCACTCGCCATATAAGCAGTTTTATGACAATTAAAACACTCAAAATACTCTTTTTGTGAACCTTTAAAATTCTAATTTTAAGTTATTTATTTCTATCAATTTTCATAATAACCCCTTCCATAAGCATTCGAGCATCTTACTCTTTGATTTTCATATCCACCTCCTCTTTGTGAACCTATTAATTCTAAGTTTTGTTTGTTTTGTTCCATTATTTTGCAGAATGACCATGACCGTTTTCTCTTTTAATTTTGGAATCTTGTTTCTTTTCATTTGAAGAAAAATTTGATTGTAGTGTTTGACGTGATGTTACTTTATTCTTCTTCTTATTTAATCTTTCTTCTTGAACTTTGAATGAGCCCGTTAATTCATCATTGACGATGATGCTTTTATCATCAGATTATTCAATTGGAACCACAATATAGTAAAATCTTGAATCCAAAAAGCGAAGATTTTTCTCAATTACCTTAACATCATCTAAAGTTTCCCAATTTATTTTTAATTGGTTGACAATGAAAACATCGCCCGTGAACAATAATCAGATTCAAATTCAAACTCTATTTTTTTACAAATTTTAAAAATCTCCTCTAAGAGTTTGTAATTGAATTATTTTTACCTTTTTATCTCGTTGAATAATTTCTCTCAAAAATTTCATGCTTGATTTCCTAAAGTGGCACAAACAATTTTTTTCCAAAATTTTTCACACGATTGGATTCCTATATAAATTCAACACAAGGCTTATTTTTTTGTTGATTTTTGTAGATCCTCATTCGAGTGTGTTGTACACTTTGGTTAATTTAAACAAAAATTAAGTGATTAATCTTGACCGAACAAGTTCTGATACCAATTTATAAGATATAAAATAATATTTAAAAAATAATAATCGATAAAAACAAAAAAAAATTAATCTTTTTCTTCATACATCTTTTATATTTATATTAATATATTATTTTATCTTAATACCGAACAACATCCATCAACTAAAAATTAATCTTCTCACATCTAATATATTATTCAAAATCACTAAAAAATACCTTTTTAATTAACTAAAATTCTCACAGTAATAATATATTATTTAAATATTTAGCGATTAATTCACCTAATGCTATAAATTAATGGACTGATATAATCCTGAACTTCACCCGTACTTTGGTTTTGTCCATTTGAAAGTTAGTGGCTTAATTTTTAGCTGGTTTGTATATATCTATCAATTATAATTGATATGGAAATGGATATATCTTATGTCACACAGCGAAGGAAGCATAAATGATAGAGTCGTTCGTATTAATTTGTGCATAAACTTACTCAATTATTTTATTAATGGTTACGCAGAGAAGAATCATGAATGATACGTGTCTTTACTAGAATGAAAGAGTTTGCATGTATAGGCATGCCTGGCTACCTTACCCTCATGCCACGTGGATGCCACTAACTTCAATATCAATGGAGTATCACGAGTTCTTCTGTCAATAGCAGCATGTGAGTTCTTCTGTCAATAGCATGTGAAGACAGTAGCCGATTCATTTGACCTGAGAGAATATCATTACTATTATTTTAGACTTTTATATTTTTATTTTCTAGTATCTTCTATCGCATCTAATACCATCAAGTCATATATTTTTTGATGCGGGAAGATAATTTTATTATATCGATACAATCGTAATAACTCTTCTATATTGTTAAGAGAGTAAATGGATAAGATTTAGTTAACTGTACTAATTAATAATTTATAAATGTTTATTTAATATTTTAAATGTACAATATATTAATAAATACTTCCAAAATATAAGTCGTTCTAACAAAAAAATATTTACCCTAATTTATTAAATGTTTTTAAAATTTTAAAATGTTATTAGTGGTTAATTTACTATTATATTTTTTCATATTTAATTATTTATTTTATTTTGTTTTTAATGTATATTAAATAAAAAGGTTGTTTATGAAAAATAGAAATACTTTTTACAATTTCAAAAACAATACTGAGTTTTCTTAATTGATATGTCAAGAACTACATCGTTTAACAAAAAAGACAGCGGAAGTATATTTTATGGAGAGGTGGGTGTTTGGATTCTTCCTTTAATGTTTTGCCACGGGCGATGATCTACTTTTTTTTTCAATTGTTTATTATATTTGGACGGGAAAAAAGTGATAAACAATTGTTGAGTTTTCAGTATCACTCACCATTATTTTTTACTTTCGCGATAGATTTTATAACACGAAGATCAATTTATCTCCGTAATTGTTTTTGTAATGTTTGTAAGTTTTCGCTAACAATATTTAAGGTTTAGTCCTTCTCCTCTTTTGTCATGATATTTTTTAAGTCCATTCGGTCTATTTTGTAAAAAATTATTTATTTTTATATATTTTACTGTTTTTTATACCAAAAAATAAATAATTATATTTTATGTTCATTATATATTTTTTTCAAAATAGATAATAGATGTTAATAATTTCTGATTTATCGAGAAGTTTGTTAAATATTCATTTAACAAATTAATTTTGTAGACGTACATTCATTTATATAAAAATTAATTTTATAAATAAATAGATTTAGTTCTGTATATTTTATAGATTCATGTTGAATCAAGTTATGCGCAGTTTACCAGATAACATGAGAAATCTTAAAAGAACAACCTTACAAAGATCAGTTTTGATAAAACTAAAAGATACATATCATAGCTTTACACAAGTTTCAAGTATCTCGATTAAATTAATTTTTTAGCTTTTTATTCTTTGGATAACTCATGGTTTTTCGTTTTTTTTCTATGAGTTATTATGAGGGTTTGAAATATTTGGAAAGTTGATTTTTGAGTTGTAGGTGTTAAGAATATACAAGACATATATTAGACGTGAGTCTTACGAGATATAGGTTAGGTATATTAGACGCTAGACTTCCACAATAAGTATTATATGAGAGGTGAGAGATCTACGCATGCATCATAGATGTGAGACCTACTATGTGGTCAAATTTGAGATGCGAGATACGTTTGGTATCTTGGTGATTGATGCAAGATTATAGGTACTTTGTAACAAATATGAGACCAAAAAGGCATGATATGTGAGATGTTATACTTGTATTATGTTCATAAGACATGCATGATCATTCATTTTGCAACTGATGTGAGACACGAGACCAAACAGTATGTTAAAGTTGTATTGTGAGACCGATTTACTTTTCGTTAAGAGATACGAGACCATATTTCTTTTTTAAAAATGGTATACTTGCTACTAATTATTTTTTAACTCTATGATGCATGTAAGAAGTCTTTGTGAAATTGGGTGTGTATTTGTAAACATAATGGTCAAACTACAATCATTTCTCTTAGTGAGTTTGAAGAATTTCAATATATTTTAAGGTATGTTGAAAGTAGATGATATGTGTCGTTAAAAGTAAATAGAATATAACCTACTGATCGCGATGATAATAATTTTTTTATTTATTTATGAATGTTACCAATTTATGGGTTTGTTAGCAGTGCTTGATGTTGAGCATTTCAAAAGTGTTATGTTTTATATATCACAATAAGCAGTAGATGTGGTTGATAAAGAAACACGTCAAGAATCTAGATTTAGTTTATTTGAAGCCTTAATTAATTAATTAATTAATTAATTAATTAAAGGGGAAGTAGTTCTGGTTCAAGTTATTTTTGTCATAAAACAACAACTTGGTACTATTGGTTGGGTTTATACGAAGATAGATGTTGGAAAATGTTTCTATCAATGTGTTACAGTTCTAAGGTTAGATTTACGCCGTTATGCTTGAGAACATGATTATTATTTCAAATATATACATAATCATAGATCTAAAATAATTGGTTATTGCAAAAATAAAGTCTCTAATGGATGTAAATTGAGACTTTAAGCATCAATGGCCACTCTACTAGCCTCACGATCATCAAACAGTTTGTTGAGTTGTATATCTATGACACTATTTTTTGAAAAGAAAGTAGGAAACATTTGACATCTGATTTGATTGTTAAATAGATTCTAGATTTTATTAGACTAAAATATTCCATGACAACAAAGTGTGTATAATTGTTTGTTAAGTAGGACTATGGTTTCGATATCCCTTATTGCCTCTCATGGAATGCTTTAGAGTAATTTAAAGATAACTTTATGGCGATATCACTAGTTCGTTTAATTTAAATATATATTACTTCAACATATTAAAGAGTCTTGATATTCCGAGTTACTATGAAATATACTATGGGAAACCACTTATGGTTCTTGTCTTCGACATTTATATTCTCGTCTTCCACTTCTATTTACCGATGGAACTGTTTTTACACGAAATCATAGAGTAGTGTTTCTTCTTATTATAGGAAGATGTGGTAACAATTTTCTGTTTCATTATTTCACCTTGTTTTTTATGCAATTCCATTTTTAATATTATGTGTTTTCAAGACCTAGACTAGGAGAATTTTCTGGTGTTATCTGAGAGATTAGTTAATATTTTTTATACATGAGATACGAGACATCATGATTTTGTATAGGCTAGATGCGATACATAGTATAATATATATGTGATATGCGAGTCGAGCATGTAAGATGCAAAACCTTAGTATCTCATACATTCGTCATGCAAACCAATCTATAGTATCTCCCTCATGCTACATGTAAGGTAATAGGACCTTGTATATGAAAAAATGCGAGATAGACTATATCAATCATGCAAGACATGATAAAACATAATTGCAAAATCTATATATAAATATAGACGCGAGATGTGAGACGCGAGACATATGATATCACTTTTTAAAAAATCATTTATTTTTCTTATTGCATTAGGTATTGTTAATTATGATGATGATAATTATTGAGCCTGGTTTCTAGAGAGATAGCAACATTATTTTTTGGAACGTTAAATCTCATTCATTTTGGATCATCATATAAGTATCCTTAATGTTGTTTTTGTCTTATTTCCAAATTTTTATCATGCCTATTGTATTTTTGATATTGTTGGGAATTTGAAGTATGTTTTGAGTCATACAAACCCAAAGTTTAAGGCTCCAATGATAGACATGGATAATGAAATTTTGAAACTATTTATTGGTGAAGGTTGTCCTAAAGTTACTAAATTCTGGATAATTTACCTCGGGACAATAATCCCAATCATTTGTTATAGGATAACGATATGTTGTATGACATCTTGTTCCACCAAATATATAACCATTAGATTACAAATTTATGTAGTCTACCTATTGTGCAACTAGTTGGCAAAATTATAGTCTTAATTATGAGTCATAATGGACGGTGTTTGATAAAAATAAATTTTAATTGATTTTATATTAATTTACACTAATTTAATTGTTAGTTTTAATTAATTACGAATAAAAATACTCTCATTTGGTTATTTTTTATTAATCAGTGCAATGGGAGCAAAAGAAAAAAAAAGAATAAAAGGAGTTAAGATTACAAATAGAAGCTATAATAAAAAGAATATAAAAGACAACAACTTTAAGATAATTAAAAAATAATAAATGAAAGAAATAAAACAAATTATTAAATTTAAAAGAATATATTAATTCTTTTGTTTTATTTAATAAAAACTATAATTATATTCTCGACCTGTTTTATTTTTAACAGATTAGGATTAAATACAAATCCAATAACTCTTCTTATAAATAAAAAAATCTAACACGTCAAACAAAAAGATCTAGAAAGGTAGAGAGTGAAGAAAATAGAAACAAGCTCTATTTTTACTTTCATTCTTCTTTTATTTTCTTTTTAGTTTTAATTTTTATATCTTGAAGAAGATTACCATGAGCTAATCCTATGTGTTCTGGATTAGAAAACCTCTGTAAATACAATAATTGTGTGATTTTTATTTTTATTTTTATTTTATTTATATCCTTTAGCATTGATATTAATCTTAACGTCTGGAATTACTTACGTGTTTAATTTTCCGATAATAACTTATGATTGAGACCAAGAATTAAAGTCTACATTTGAACTATATCAATGCCACTAGGCTAACTATTGAAATTTGAACTAGATTCTTAGGTTTTATGACCCAATTGTAGAAGGTAGATGACAAGAGATCGAAAGATAATCGTAACACCCTCGAAACGAATATGATTTTAAGAAATATAAGTTTAATTTAAATTATATTAGAACCATACAAATTGTTTATAAATGATTAATTAACTATAGAGTTGTTAATATAAGTCTCTTTCAATTTTCTTTAGTATTTTTATTTTATTTATTAAACATCAATGTTTGATATTCAAATCTAAATTTTATTATTTGTTCTTAGTTTTAATTTTATTTAATTTTATTTTTTCGTAATTAAATTTTAATTACTTTCCATTTATTTTATTTTATTAAGTAGATTTTTTATTTTAGATCTAGCCAAAAAACAATTCCTCACCTAAGTTCGATATTTAGAGTCTTAAATACTCTAAAACTACAATGAAAATTTTACACTTGCGATTTTTCGTATCAATATTATGTAGAACAGATATGTTGGAGTAGTATATTATCTCTTGATTATAAAAATCATCTTAATGTGAATGTTGAAGAAGGTCGTTTATGGCTAGTTCTTAGTTATTATGTCGATATATAGAGTTTTTTTTAGAGCATGTTGTGATAGTTGATTTACTAGATTTCAAATGTTCTTGTGGTGCTTGACAGCAAGATTGATTTTCATGTTCTCATGATTTTGTTTTAATACATAAGATTCAAGAAGATCAATAAAATAAGATATGTTGAGCCATTTTATAACGGCGGCTATTATTGGTCAACTTACTCTTTTGGCATACAACCTTTAACTAATTTTGGTGAAGGTGAAATTGTGTCTCATAACTTGAAAAAATGAGTTGGAAGGTGTAAGAAGAAACATATTAAATTTATGACATAAATAGAAACCCAAAATATAAAGTGTAGCCATTTTTTATAGGTCGGACATAGTCAACACTCTTGCGGAAAAATTGTTTTAGTTTCACCTTTATTTTAAGACTTTTGGAATGTTGTAATTTTTGTCTTATAATGTGTTTGTTACTATTTTTATTAATGCAAAACAAGTTATATATTTTTTCATTCATGTGATATATGTTACAATTAAATGCGAGACTAGGTTTATAGGTACCCGCAAGGCATGAGACCAATTTTAGAATTATGGCGAGATACGAGCCCGCCGTTAGGTTACGATGATGTGCAAGACTAGATGTGTTGTTATGGGAAATTCTGAGACATGATCTAGGGATATAATTGACTGTGAGATATTTTGTAACAGAGTATATGTAAGTAAGAAACAGAACTAGTAAGAGATGTGATACACATTTAATAGTGATACCCCTTTTAGTATTATGGTGAGATACGATACCATAATAGTAAATGGTAGGAGACACATTCAAGACATGTGAGATGCGTAAAATGCGAGACAAAACTAGTAATAGGTGTGAGATAAATTCAATATTAAGGTTATGGCCAAGTGTGAGACAAACTCTATGGTTATAGAAAAGTGTGAGATATGTTGTGGGGATATAGATAAGTGGTATGGATAAATGCAAGACACGACGCATAACAGGTTCGAGACATATTAAATATTAGTATGTGTGATAAAAGCTAGTTGTAAATGAAAGAGAAGTGTATCAAGTATATTATATTGTGCATACTTACAAAATACTATAGTTCTTATTTAAAAAAATAACTTAACAAAGTAATCTTTTATTTAATTCAATAATTTGTTTGTTTGGTTATCATTAAAGAAACAATAAAACATCCATAATCTCATGCACCTACACATGTTATCATCCTATTTCTCATACATAAAATAATTCTTGATAAATTATTTTATGTATTCGTAAACCAGGACGTTGCAATCGATTGCTTTAATTTATTATTTTAGGGTATATGTGCATGCAATTATCCTTGATTTATGTCTTTTTTCTATGATTTTTTTATCAGGTAGTGCGCCTTCAAACAAGGTTAAAATAAGAAAACTAATAAATAGATTTAAAATGAGATAATAATAGCATACAAGTTAAGGGAATATGCAATGCTGCAACGTGAGAGAATGTTACAATACTTGTAACATGTGTCAAACACCGGTGACTTGACATGGTTTTTAGCCTGTAATACCTAATAGTGGGATTACAAATTGGTTTGTTTTATCTCTTCTATATTTAATATCAGGCAAAAACGGGTTGTATTCCGTTGATAATAAGTAATGATCAATGGTTTATCGTATCGTTTTGTTGCATGCAAATTGAAATCAACATATAATATTGTTGTCTCGTATATTGAATAATACATCGCAAATCATTTTTTTAATGTTATCCTTATTGATGAGTGAAGTTTGGATAAAGAAAAAGGATTATAAACAAGAATATATATTTACTAGTATATGAGCTGAAAGCACTATCGTGTGGTTGGTAGTTGATAATTTCTCATCAAAACCTATGCTACGATAATTTAACATCCCCTTATACAAGATTTTTATAAATTCGAGCGTTAATAACTTACCAAAGGGAAAGTACGAGACATGATATATAAATATGTGAGACGTGTTATAACAAATGTGAGCCATGGTATACGAGTATGCAAGACATGTTATATAAATTGAAAAATGCAAAACAAGCACGAGATAACTCCAAGATATGTTATAACAAATAACAAGTGCGACATAAGTGCAACACGTGTTACACAAGTGTGAGACATGTTATACAAAGATGCGAGACATGTCTATTTTTACATATGAGATAATACTGAATATGATATTGAGAGATAGTCTTTACCTTATAGTCCAGTTGGTCTTTGTTTGCTAGCACCATTAGCTCACTTACATACATATTCGTTAATATTGTTGAATATCATGTTAGGATATACCATACAATTATATTTTCGTAGTTTTCTTTATTTTTTTATCTTAGCAATTTTGTGGTATTCATTGACGTTAACCAAAACGTTTGTTTTGATTTTCATTATGCAATCTATTTCGTCCACCTATTGTGTAGAATTCTTAAACTGTGTTGGATCATAGATTCATCAGTTATTGTTGTCTTGAATTTGTTATTTACATTTTTGCAACGTGTGAGACAAGTGTTAATTGTGATGCAAGACATGTATAATATGAGACCGAGGTGCAAAACATTAATATACATTACATGCTAGTCTGTATTGGTTGGATGAACTTCTACCAATATTATTGTATGTCTCATTTACAACAAATTCAGCAACATGAGTACCATCTAGAAAAGCAATAGTAGTAGCATCCAAAGTAACAACGTAAAAAATATCATCAATTTGTTTAACAAATTTTGCATCTTCGTGGGTAGTTTGTGTCATTACGACATGTTATTTTTTCAGTGACTCTAATTGCCTCAAACCTTACATCATCCTCTGAAATACGTGCTTTAAATATATGCAGGTTATAATACAAATATACTAAACTATGGGTGATTTAATACTAATTAAATAGTTAGACGCGAGACAACATTGATGTAACATGCAAGGCAAATGCGAGAAAAGTTATACGAATATTTGAGACATTTTATACAAATACATGAGACATGTTAATCATGCGAGACATGTTCATACTGATTTAATAGTTTGAATGGAGACTAACATTAATGGAACATGCAAGACTGACATGATTTTTAATACTTGATTTAATAACTAGATATGAGACTAACGATGTTGGAACATTCAAGAGTAGACACGATTTATATTACTTTAATAGTTAGATGGGAGACTATCATTGATGGAACGTACGATATGCCGGATAAGACACTGATGGAACATTCAACATTCAACATGAATATCTAAATATATAATTATAATTTTTTTTTCTCTTTCCACCAAATTCCTTTCTTTATTCAGTCGTACTGATATACATTTTTTTACTCCAATGAGAAATTGTACTTAAACATACGTACCTTACATTAGAGTAACTCAAAAAGAGAATTCCTCTTGGAGATGGTTGAAGTTTTCTTAAATTCGGTTGAAGTATTCTTTTTGGCGGTGGTTTAAGTGTTCTTGGATTTGGTTGGAGTGTTCCTTTTTAATGATGAATTTGCCAAGGGTGGTATCAGCTTCATCATTGGCCTCATTTTCATTGTCATCCCTAAGGAACCCTAATTTATGAAGCCTTTTTTTGCTTTCTCTTCTACTGGTTTATTTTCAATGGATATAGTCTCATATTTTTTTTTCACACGAGTCGTTGTATTTGGTACAAGATCTCGGTTTCCAAGTTGATCATCTTTTATATCATGCGCGATATTTTCATCCCCACCAAATGCTTGTATTTCCACAATTGTTCCCAAACCTATAAAAAATTATGTGCAACCTTCATTTTTAATGGTGTTTCTTTTGCAGCTTATATTTCTTCATTTTTAATATCGTTCTCTTTCGTGATATTTATAATGTTGAATAAACCAGTTCTGAAATTAAATTTTTTAGAGCCATTTTATTTATAAGAAAGTGTAACGTAAGATTCAAAGAATAAGTAACTAGACCATGCATTAGAGTAGATGGAAGATGCTAGACAATATATAATGAATATGTACTATATGCGAGACTTGACATAGTGAACGTGTGAGAGATACAAGACCTAACGTAGTGCACATGTGCAAGATGAGAGATATGCGAGACTAGACATAATGAACATGTGCGAAAAAGTCTACATTTTAACGATGCAATACGAGACATAACAAACATGCAAGACATACCAACAAATGCATGTCATGCAAAATTACATCAATCAGGAGACCTGAGTTTTCTACACATGGAAGATGCGAGACGTGGTTATTTATAACCTTTGAACTTAATGAACTACCCAGTAATCCGAAATGAACACTCAAATCAACAAACAATAGGACTGATGACCATAAATTCGAACCAAATTATAAAAATGCGACAAATCAAATGTAAAAGATAGAGAGTTATGCATACTCTCAAACCCTCATTTAGTAGATTATCACAATACAAATGTATATTCTGTATTAAACCTAACAAACAGTCAATTAACCAATCGTATACTATATAGGTTACATACCCAAGAAGAAAATCATCTCGTTACTTTCCGTTTGATATCTCAGTTTGGAGATAGGTGAGAGGTTAATTTCTGAAAGATCTCTAGGTTTGAAGAGGTGTGAGAGATTGAGATTAGTGTTAAAATCGATTTTGAAGCTTTTGTTTTGGATAGATAAAAGCTTCAGATTAAAAGATTAAAATCTGAATTTTGAGGTTGCTAGAGAAAGGAATAATATGAGATATATTTGTGTCGTATTGCGAATAAAAAAATTATATTTATTTGAAAGAAACTATTATAATAATTGAAATATATTTGTGTCGTTTTTAATGGTCTAAATATCTATTAATAACATTGAATTTTTAGAAATTATTTATAAAATAAAAATATTAAATTTTTGTATTTTTTGATTTATAATTAAGATATATTTTTATGAAATTGTATTGTTCACGTATTTATTAATAACATCTTATTTGTAGGTACCAGTCCTAAGGCTATATTCGTAGCTTATCGTATAAAATATATTAATTAGTTGATAATGTTATAGTCGTCATTTAAAATATATTAAGGGTATGGCTAAATTCGGGTCCAAAAAATGTTAACCAGCCCCAAAAAAATGGCGTTTTAAATTTTTTACAATTTTATCCTTACTCCGACGGTTGAATCCATCTCAACCGCCGGTTGAGACCCTCTCACCCGACGGAAAAGCTGTTTCACCCGCCGGGGTAAGCTTCCCCGCCGGTTGAGAGGGTCTCAACCGGCGGAGTAAAGGACGGCTGAAAAGTTTTGGGTATGGTTATCATCAAAAGCCCTAATTTAGCCAATCCCATATATTAATTGATTTCTAATGTTATTGTCGTAGCTGGTCATTTATAATATTTTAATTGATTTCTAAAGTTGTAATTTTTCTTTCCCACGGCTCTATTTTGGCCTTTTACCCCTCTTACGGTTTTACTATAAATTAAGGACATGTAGCTGAATAATTTGTCATCTCTACCACTATCCATTTCCTCTCATTCTATACAATACAAATCGGTTTCACTTCCACTTTACTCCTAACCATCAATGGCGTCGGACGGAGCAATCCCAAATTTCTCTTTCCATAGCTTTGTTGATGAGTGGTTCGTTGGGCTGCAACACTGCGACAACGAGCTACAGGGAATACAGTCGTACAACGACTTGGATGAATCGGATCTGAAGATTCTAATCGACCGTGTCTTGGCTCATTATAACCATTACTACGAAGAAAAAAAACACCAAATTCACCGTGACGTATTTCAGGTTCTGAAAGCGACATGGTTTACATCTGCAGAACTCGCTTGCTTCTTGGTCTCCGATACGAAGCCCACGGTCGATCTACGTCTCATTAATAATTTTGTCACCGATCTAACCGACGATCAGAGGAATAAGATCTGTCTCCTTAAAGAAACCACCAAGCAGATGGAGGGGCATGCCAAGGATCAGGTTGGGGATCTGCAGAAGAGTATATCAGGAGCCAAAGTTAATGCTGCGGCGAAGAGGATATATAACAAGGACTTCATCGACATGAATGATGACTATATGATCCAAACTCTGATATCCGAGTTGATTGATAACAACAGTGTCATCGACATGAAGGATGACTATATGATCCAAACTCTGATATCCGAGTTGAAGAACGTGGTGATAAGTACGGATAATTTGAGGAAGAACACCATAACCGAGGTGATTAAGATACTGGATTCAAAGCAGTCGGTGCAGTTTTTGGCTGCCAAAGTCTATGATCAGGTAAAGATGAGGAGTTTAGGGTTGGAGGTGGATCTGAAGAGGAGGAGTGGGTTGAAGTTGGATGTAAATATAGACTGGTTATTGAAGTTCATCTGAAGAGATGAGTGGTGAGTACTAGTACTAGTTTATGAGATGCCTAAGTTGAAATAACTAGATCTTTCTATGTTTTATGATGAAATAGGACTGATGTAATCACTAATTGCTTCAGTCGAACCAATAAAATTTGTCACTATGTTGAATGTTTATTGGTATGTCAGAGTAATAATCGTTTTCAGACACAGGCCAACGAATGTAAAATCGCAACGAAAATATAGTTCTCGTTTGTTAAAGTTCGCTTTACTCTAAAATAATAAGGTAACTTTTTAACTTAATATAGAAACTCGAGACTAAAACTAATCACCAAGTTTATTACTTCTGTCAAACCAGTTATTTATTTTATTTTTATACCAAAACCGTCGCAGTTTATTATATTGGTGGTTATTTTAGTTGGTTTTATTTTTAGATATGTGATCCGTGATAATGAACGCAAAAGACCAACAAGAATGGCCATTATCAAATAAATATAAGATCAATTACTCTTATTATAATAAGAGACTAATTCCGAAAACTAGTGATGGTTTTAGTCGATAATATTATTTTACTTCACATAATTATAATAAAACAAACAGTTTTTTATTCTTGCATATGTATTGATTTCTTTGCTCGAGCTTAAAAAATCAGCGAAGAAGCTAATGTAGTATCCAGGACTGTTTATATGGGAATATAAAATATTCTTTTACCGATTTATGTTTTTTTTTTAATGAATTTTTGCTGATGTTAAACTATTTTTGAATATGAGAATTTATAAAATTAGGATCTGCTTATTTTTCAACTTTTCGTAAATGTCTTTTGTATGTTTAATTGATCATGCTAGCTGCATGTTTTTATCTAGTATTTCCTTCCTGCATGAATGATCGCTCTTGAAACTTTAATGTTGATTTTTAATTGTTTTATTTTATATTTCACGACTGTTTTGAAATCCTTATTGATTTTAATTTTTTTTCATCATATGAAAATAAGGAAACCTATTTGATGTTAGAATGACTCGTGGATCGTCGTCACCACCTTGAGCCGAATTTTGCTTTTTGTCTAGAAATAAGGTAATGGTTTCGATAATCTGCAATGCTCGTGAAATATCTTAGTATTTATGTTCATTTGTGTCTATGTTTGTTCCTTAAAGATAAACGTTTTCTACTTGCGTTGTCTCTTTTGTTTGAATCTTCTAATATGTATTTACCGTTGCTTGAGTATCGTTTTGAGTCATAAGATCCTTCTCCTTTCGTGCTGATAAATGAATTTGACTATGTGATTCTTTTCTATTTCTTTTGTTTTTGAGTTCTCTTGATTCATGCTTCATGATTCATTATCTGAGATATTCCCTTTACAACAATAAATTTTTACTTCGGTATCACAACATTTTCTTGATTAAACATTTGAAACTTTTATTAGATCATCCATTTTGTCATTTTTTTTGTTGTTGTTTAGTTTTACAAAGTCTTTATGTTAGTGACCTATATGGTAGCACTTAGTGATAAGGAAATTAAATCCACATCACTTAGAAAGTAGAAGGGCATTTTTTCATGCACTATATCCTGCCAGTATCCATCGGGTTCACCAAAGCATATCCAAACTTTGGTGAAAAGATCTTGAGATATGTCCAATTCAAGCCACACTTTGCAGCCATTGTTTTTTTACTTTGTTTCTTGTTGGGACCCAAACTGTAAGATGGTACCCTACTGTTGATCCAGCTTATCTAGATTATACCTTCATCAAATATGCCCTCATGCATATTTGGGACAGAAATCTAAAATGGGTAATTGGATTCTCTCTCCTTGTGTTAAAATGGGGCTGTCATTTTATGAGTCTCAACTTGAAAATCATTGGTAGTCGCAACTTTGAACCAACCTCCCATGTGACTTGACCGACGATCTTACACATGCAATTTTTTTATCAAACTTTTGTCCACATTACACTTTAGCATTATTTTAGCTACACATTTTATCAATTTCAAGAATCATAACTTGAGAGGGACACATTCTTTAATAAGAAGTGTTACTGCCTCTTGGTTCTTACCTAAATTGAGAGGGACACATATCACACCTAAATTGAATTGTATTTAATGTTTTTTGAACCTATCCCTCCAGCTATTACCCATAGTCGGATTGTTATCGGCTAGACTAGTGATCCAACTTGCATTCGTGTATCCTTAAAATACCCAAACAATTTTGAATATTAAATACAAATATTTTTAGTCTTCTTTTGGTACCTTAAGACCCTTACAATAACATTCCAATATTCTGTATTATGATCTCTCATAAATTAACTCAATTTATTTACTATGAAATATATACTTTCTCGAGTGCAGAAAGCCGCATAAATTATGTTTCTATTACACTATTATATTCTAATTGAGGCGCTTCTCTTCCTTAATTTTTTCCGAGCTTTAAACTAGTATAAAATGATGTTTATGTTTCTCTGAATTTTAGATGTTTGACCTTATCAAGTACCTACTCAATTTAATGGGATTAACTTGAGGAATAATCCCTACTATTTTTAATACTTTTATTCCTAAAAGAATTCATATTTTATTAAGATCGTTCATCTTAACAGTAGATTATAGAAACCTCTATGTTTTATTAATCCTTTTTATTTCATTAATTAAAATGATAAAATAATCTAAATATACACATAAAATGACTATTACATCACCACAGACAATAGTGTAAACATTTTTCCTCTGTATTATGTTTAAATCGATCGGATCCAATAACATGATCAAACTTTCATGCTACTTCTTAGGTATTTATTTAAGACCATATAATAACTTAACAAGCCTACATTCCTTAGACTTATCGTGAAACGTACAAAACCCTCGGGTTGCTACATATAAACCTCATGATCGAGGTCTCTGTTTAGAAACGTCGTTTCTACATTCATTCAGTGAATTTTCAAATTTTTGTTTGTCATCTACGTCTAGGGCATCCGTGGAAATTTAATATGGGTTGTACACATGATAGTAGAAAAAAGCGCTATAGTTTTATATTGAATAACAGTAAGATTACATGAGTACAATTTATAAAAATCTCTCCAAAACCACCACCCCGGTTCAAGAGTTTTTTGTGCCGGTTAACGAATTTAGTTTTGAAACTAAAGGTATGTCTACGCTAGTATTTGGCAAACCAATCTATGATGAGGGTATCTTTGAAGCTCAATCCGGAACATTTCTTGAAAATCTAGTCTACGATAAGTATGATGATGATTACCAAGGTGGAGATTTTGAAAATAAGGAAGCTGATTCAAGAAAGCCGAGAAGAATCTCTCCTTATTTTGATAAGATAACGATGATAATCCATCTTTTGTTTTAGTTTTTAATGTAAAAAATGGTAAAATTTTACTGATGCTATTTATAAGTCTCGTCAGGTTAAAAAGTAATGATTTTTGTGGTATAGTAGGCGAAAAAGATAGTGTTCTGATGGATAAAAGACTGGATTTTCAAATATATCATGGTCCAATCAATACTATTTGACGAGTTTTTGTTAAAAGATTATAAAAGTGCTAAAAAGGGAGACGAAAAGAGTTCAGTAAAGGAAGAGGACTCTTCTACTAATAAAATAATAAAGGTCTGTGACACATAACTCTAAAATAACATCCAAGATGGTGTCATACTAGGATGGGAGAAGAATCAAAATAAATTTTATGTACAAAATCAACCTTCAGTAAATTGGTTTGCTATGCAGGAGTGTCTAGAAAAGGAACTGTCATTTGGCTTGTATAAATCATCCTTTGGATTGCAGAGAAGTGCCCGTCTGACTTTCTTACTAACTGTGCGCTGAGGTTGTATTGTGGCTGGGGAAGATTGCTAGACGCATAAACACTTTTCGATGAAATATCTAATCAGTGTTTTCCGAGATACTATATTTAAAAATCAGTGTTGATTTGGCTACGATGCACAAAGAAAGAGAAATTTCTAAGAAGTTATATGTAATAAAGATCTACAATGGATTTGCCAGATCTCTTTTAAGAGCAGATAGAAGCCTAATTATACTTTTAGGTGTTCAAAAGAAATGGATTGTTGACAAAAAAATGAAATGAAACCGTACAAGACTGGAATCATCTTATAGAGCTGCTCTCTACATGTAAAGCTCAAAGAAAAATAAGAGAAACGTTTTTAGATGAAGTGACTCCCAGGTCGCATCAGATTATAAGATTGACAATTGAAAGTTCTACTTCGACGCTTCTAGCCAATAATAAATTAAGCACCCTTCCAGCCGTCGTGAATTTTGTTGATCTCGTAGGAAGTGAACATATATCTCAATCATTATCAGCTTGGACAAGGCTGAACAAAGGGTTGCTAGGTGCGACCAAAGTCCCACATCCCATATCAGTTAAACATAGGAAGAAATATTAGTATATAAGTTAAGAATTCCTTTTGGAAGTGGACTAGAAGCAAAGCCGTTCGGGCCAGTGGGCCCAAAGCGGACAATATCACACTAGTGTGGAGATCGGATTATTCTTACTTATATACAAAAGTGGAATATACAGACCCAATGTTCCTCCAAATGGAACAAAGCATCAGTCTTAGACAGAACACGATGTTGTGGGTGTGATGTGCGTGAAATTCTCAGATTCCGAACATCTTACCATAAGCCATGAGCCATATTCAAGGTGAATGATATGTTGGATCGATAGAGAGTCAGATGGATCATCAAGCAGGTGACTTGATCAAAGAGCGGTGTAGTGTCATCTATAGATAGAGTGCCAGATGGCTCATCAAACAGGTGTCTTGATTAAGGAGCAACGCAATAACATCTAAAGATGGAGTGCTTGATGGCTCGTCAAACAGGTGGCTTTATTAAAGAGCGACGCAGTATCATCTAAAGATGAAGTGCCTAGCTCATCAAATAGGTGGCTTGATTAAGGATCGGTGCAGTGTCATCTATAGATATAGTGCCAAATGTCTTATCAAGCAGGTGGCATGATTAAGGAGCGACGCAGTTTCATCTAAAGATGGAGTGCCTGATAGCTTATCAAACATGTGGCTTGATCAAGGAGCGGCACAGTGTCATCTGATAGTGAGCAGATATATCCGCCCTAAAGCTCTAGAGTGCAGGCTTCTCTTCACCTGACTAGAGTAGACGGATGAAAGTCAATTGAAAGCAGGCTACAATGGTACTTTGTTCGAGAAGAGGATTGTTAGGTGCGACCAAAATTCCACATCGTAGATCGGTTAAACATGGGAAGAAATATCAGTATATAAGTTAAGAATACATCTCTATTAGTGTGAGGCCTTTTGGAACTAGACTAAAAGTAAAGCCATGCGGGCCAGTGGGCCCAAAGCGGACAATATAAGACTAGTGTGGAGATCAGATTATTTTGACTTATATACAAAGGCAGAACGGAATATACAGACCCAATATTCCCTACAAGGGCTTAAGCTTATCCTTAAGCTAAAGAATGAGTAAAAAACACAACGGGTCCCTCATGTTTGTCACTTGTAACACTTCAGTCCTTATCCTTTGTCTCTGTATTAAAAGGGTCTCATTCGTTTAAAAAAACAGAACAAACAAGTCTTTATTGATCCCAGTCCAATTTTTCTGTCAAAAATACCCTATGACTTGCTACATTAGCGTCCCACATGGGACGTTGATGTGGCAACTGTAAAAAAGGTAAAATTACATTTACTTTTACCTAACTCCATTAACTAACTTCTAATCCAAAATCTGATCCAAACAACAAAATAACCCGGTCCAGACCCAATTAATTTAATCAAAATAAGGCAAAAAAAATAACCCAAGTTACAACCTAATTATTATGACCCAAAAACCCTAATTTCTAACACGAAATCAAATAATCCAGTGGAATTTGTCATCCACATCGAGAATATTTTCTGTTTCTATGTCATTTTCCTTCATTCAAAGCTTTGAACAATTGAATTTGGTTTCACAAGACGATTTCCTGCTACAGATCCCTCGGGTTATGACGAAGCTGACTGAATCGAACAAAAACGATAAAACTCAATCATCCTCTGCATGTAGAGACGAACGAATCGCAGTCGCGAATAAGCTTCTGTTACTCGCGAAGCTGAACCACGAGACACGAAAATGACAGTTCGATTTGAAGATACAAATTCCTTATTTTAGAGAAAAAACACAGTTCATAAGGGATTTTGTCCAAACACTTGAGTATCATAAATAGCTAAAGTTTGCAAATATTTTAAATTTATAATTGTGGGTGGGTTTAAACCAGATAAACCAGTAGCGCATCACCAAACGTGGTTAAATTAGTGAGGAACCCTAATCCCGGAAAATTTCTCCAATAAAATTAAGGTTTCTTCCGATTTTGAACTGTTGAAGAGAGATCGAAGAACCTAATTGAGATGGAATCGACCCCTTTAATAAATTGTCTTGTAAACAAAAAAACTTGTAAAAAATGAGATTTGAGAGTGGAGATGCGATTTGACTAAAAGAAGAAGGGATTGAACCAGATATGTTTGTGGATGAGAGATTAAAGAGCTAAAGAGAAAATAGAGAAGATATATGTGGAGACAGAGAAGAAAGATTGAGAAATATGTTTGGCAGAGACAGAGATATTACTTGATTTTTAGCTAAACATTTAATCCCTTGCCATGAACATGGTGTCTGGTTTTGTGGGTTCCATGAGGAGAGTAATAAAGGAGATGATGATTTTGTTGCTTTGTGGGCTAGTTTTAATTAATTTAATTGGGTTTATTCGGATTATTTTGTTGATTGGGTCGGGTTTGGATTATAAGTTAGTTAATAGAGTTAGGTAAAAGTAAAACGTAATTCTATTTTTTTTAATGTTGCCAGATGGCAGTTTTGACAGTAAAACGTAATTGATTTGGATGCTGATGTGGCAAGTCAAACGACAGTTTGACAAAAAAATTGAGTTGGGGTCAATAAGAACTTATTTGTTCCATTTTTGAAACGAAGAAGACCAGTTTATTACAGAGACAAAGGATAAGGACTAAACTGTTATAAGTGACAAACATGAGGAACTTGTGGTGTTTTTTACCTGCTAAATAACTTAAGCTAAGGAAGTCAAAAGGTCGACATTTTATATTTGGAGTTTCAAAGTTGACCCTCATGCTGCAGTCTTTAATCAGAAGAAATGCTAGAATGAGTCCAACAAAAACCCATGTTGAGGAATAAAAAAATACATTGTTATTAGCTAGTTGTGCCAATGACTTGGTTACAAAGGCACATGTCAATGAACTTATGTTTGATAACTTGATTGGCTTGATTGGAGAGATGAAGAAGAAAATTCCAATGCGACCTACGATTAAATGCGATTTTGCTGCTCTCCTAAGAGAGAGAGAATTTGAAAATGACAAGGCTATTACGTTTTATGAAAGAATGGTGATGAAGAAAGTTAAGCCTAATGTTTACTCTTTCAATATTTTTGTTAGATTTTATTATCAGTGTTTTTTCTATAATAAGACTACAAATTAGCGCATCAAGTCTGAGCAACTTAAAATTCTTCTTTATAAAATTGGTTGAATCCAATAAAGGATATCATCTCAATACACGGGAAACTCTTGGTAGATCAGCTTGAAAGAAATTCAGTAAAACATTCAGACAGTTTACTTGTGATCTAAGCATAATAGAATTTAATTTACTGGTAATCATGGGTATCTCTTAAATGGTTAATCCAAGTTTATTTCAATGTCTATATCCAATACAATTCGGAAAGTGATTTGGTTGGAAAAACAAGTACAAAAGTTGATGAACAGGCTGCTGGATTCTGGGTTGATAACACTGGGGATAAATAACTTGAGTATTTTGATGAGATACGTGATGCTGATTTCCAACCGGATGTTGCAGTCTACACATGTTGATACATGGATTTGGTAATCAGAAACGGTTGGAAACGCTACATAAACGATTGAAGAAGATGCAAGACGTTTCTCTAAGATTTCATATATCTTCTATCATATTTAAAAAGATAATTTTGGCACAACTTGAGAAAACACTAATAAACACTAATACTGAATCTATTAGCATTAAAAGTATCTAAATATTCAGATCAATTACGAACTATGTATAGATGTGTCATAAAAACAATGGAACTTCGTTCTCCAGCAACATCTGACAATATAAATCAGGTTATATATAAAAATATTGAGGAGGAATGTCAGATTCGACCTTGGAATGAAGAACGTATTCCAGAAAAATCGTTTTCGTCAAACCAAATCCACGTAATATTTTGCAGTAGCTTGACCATTCAATTGTTGCAGCTACCGAATTTGTCCTATCAAATGGAATGCAAGTTGGCTATAAAAGAACAAGCTTCTTAGATGACCCCGTTGTTTTTACAGAATTCTCATAAGGAGGATTGCCTAATCTTTTTATGAACTAGGCTGTATAGAGCAGATCATTCACCACTAGAGGCCCAACACTAAGCAAATTAGTTTTTAGGCTGGGAACAAAATAAACATAAGACATGTTCTCAATCTTATCTTGCTTCGTTTTCAATTCTAATTCACCAACACCACTAATTTTGTAAGATTTTTCATCTCTTACTTTTACTTCTCCATGCTTCGTTTTCAATTCTAATTCACCAACACCACTAATTTTGTAAGATTTTTCATCTCTTACTTTTACTTCTCCACAATCAGCTTCAAATAATTTTGAAAATAACGTTTTGATACCTGTCATATGTTTGCTAGCACTACTGTCTATATACCAGAAATCATTAGACTCTCCACCATGAGTCACAAGAAATAAAGTTTCTTGATTATTTTTCACCATATTACCTTCGTAGTTTTCTTTTTTTCCTGTACCAACAATTTCCATATTACCAGACTCATGACAATAAAAACACTAAATATAACCATGGCATCTTGTTCTTTGATTTCCATGTCCACTTACTTTTTGCGAACCTTGAAAATTCTGATTTTAGTTTGTTTCTTTTCATTGATTTTCATAATGACACATTCCATAAGAATTGGAGCCATTTCCTCTTTGATTTCCGCGTCCTCTTTGTGAGCTTCTAAAATTTTGATTTATGTTTGTTCTGTTCCATTCTCTTGCAGAATGACCATAATCTTTTTCCCTCTAATTTGTGGAATATTCTTCGTTTTCACTTAGAGACAAGTTTGATTGTAGTGCTTGGTCTAACATTACTTCCTTTTTTTCTTATTTAATATATCCTCATGAGCTTTCAATGAGCCCGTTAATTCATTAATCGTGGACTTGGTTTGAGAGCCAATTCCCTGACCCTTTACTAAATGGCTTGTCCGGCGAAGATTAACCTTTTCTGGAGACTTCTCAATATCTGACCCCATAGTGATGAACGGAGAGGGCTGAGACTCCTGAACGGAGGAGCCTGATGGGATGGGCGAGAGGCTCGGTTGAAACGAACGCTTAGGTTTGGCACTTTTGGCAAATGATGATCCTCGATCAGCTTCTGAAGATGGTGTGTTGGGCTTACTGATTGGAGAAACTGGAAGACCCGCAGTGATACGTCTCTCTCGCTCAACTTTTTGTGCTTTTTCTAATTCTGAAAGATTTAGCCAACAACTTTTCACTAGAGCGTTTCTCGCTGTGAACATAAACCTACACAAGAAATATTTTTAAAGGAGAAGTAAAAAGATCTGAAAAGAAGAAATGACAAAGTGATGAAGATGGTGAAACAATAAAAGGAAGTAATTTATACTAGTAAGGCCAAAAAGTATGTTTAAATCCTTTGATTCTTCAATAGCTACCACAACATAATCAAATCTTGAATCCAAAGAGCATACATATAAGTTTTTCAATTACACGAATATCACCCTATGTTTCCCATTTATTTTTTATTGGTTGACAATGGACAATGCCCGTGAAAAATAATCAGAAACGGATTCAGACACTTTTTTTTGCAAACTTTCAAATTCTTCTCTATGAGTTTGTAATTGAATTCTTTTTACCTTTTCATCTCCTTTGAATGATTACTCCAAGATAACCAAGCTTGTTTTGCTGAAGTGGTACAAGCAAGTTTTTCCCAAGCTGCTTTATATGATTGGGCTCCTTGATATATCCAAAACAATGCTTTTTTTATCTTTCATTATTGATTTTCTTAGATCTTCTTCTTGAGTTGATGTTAATTTTCTAGTGTTCTTGTGATCCTAGTAAAGCCTTCATATGAATACTTCATTTTTTGTAATTCTCTACTGTTAATTGAGGAACACAAGAGATAGGAATTGAATTGTTCATATTGATTGAATAGAGCTCTGATAACAATTGTAGGTTTTAATGGAATATTTTGAAGAAAGAGCAAAAGAATTGGAGAACAAAAGTAATTTTTTTTCTTTTATTAATTTATGTATTTCATACATCTCCTCTATATATATATATATATATATATATATATATATATATATATATATATATATATATATATATATATATATATATATATATATAATTATATATTATACTATTTTAACGACAAAATAATATATTTTACTAATATAATATTTTCTTTAAAATATAAAATCAAATATAAACATATTTCTCTTAAATTTAATACTATATTCTAAATTAAATAATATATTTTTAATTAAATAATATTTTCAATTTCAATTAAAATATATTATTCAAAACCACATTAATATTTTGTTAAAAATCTGTTGACCAATTAATTAATTAATATATTTCAAACTTAATTAATTATTATCCTAACGCAAGGAAACTCAATTGGGAATAGCGCAAATCTTGGGATACAGATAGTAATTGGGAATAGCGCAAATCTTGGGATACAGATAGTTGGTTTTCACACGATGCAATGACGTTCCCCTCAATGCTGGTAGGAATTCTTTGCTCAATACTGGTTAATCGTTCAAGCAACCTCAGATTTCATGATTGGAAGGTCATTTACGAATGCAAATGATGGTGTCTGTTTTTGAGGATGCTCCAACCCTATTCCGATACATATATATAGAGGTGTCTAATGGTTCAGGAACCACGGTTCAAAGCTGACAACCTGCTTAAGAACTAACGGTTTACCTGCGAAACTGTCCTATTAGGACTGCAATCTGTCAGGACCGCAACCCGCCAGGACCGCATAAGGAGTAACCCGGCAGGACTGCAACCCGGCAGGACTGCAACCTGGCAGGACTGCGAAACCACGGTTTATTTGTAAAAAACCGGCGGTTTATTGGTAAATATTATGCTGATTTTATTTATTTTATAACCAAAATGTTATATTTAAAAAATATTGAGATTAAAATATTTTAAGTGTTGGTTATTAATATTTTAAGTGTTGCAATTATTATATAGTCCAAAATTTTAAATATTACTTATGTTATTATCACATTTTCAATATTATTATTATGTTTTTAGATTTAATATTAGTAGTGTTGATTTTAATATTACAAACCAAAACTATATCTTATCATGTTAAAAAATTACAAAATTTATGGTTATAATTTTAATATTACATTTTGAATTTTATTACTATGATTTGTTTTTAAATATTACAAGTGTTATTTATTATTTTTAAGTTATATGGTTGTAATTATAATATTACATTTTGAATTTTATTATTGTGATTTGGTTTTAAATATTACAAGTGTTATTTATTATTTTTAAGTTATATTGTTATAATTTTAATATTACATTTTGAATTTTATTATTATGATTTGGTTTTAAATATTACAAGTGTTATTTATTATTTTTAAGTTATATTGTTGTAATTTTAATATTACATTTTGAATTTTATTATTGTGATTTGGTTTTAAATATAACAAGTGTTATTTATTATTTTTTAAACCAAAATCATATTTTATCATGCTAAAATATTACAAATTATATTAAAATAGTTAATATTACAAATGCTAAAATATTACAAGTCATATTAAAATATTTAATATTACAAATGCTAAAATATTACAAGTCATATTAAAATATTTAATATTACAAATGCTAAAATATTACAAGTTATATTAAAATATTTAATATTACAATTGCTAAAATACATTTTTTAGTCTCTTGTCGCTAACCACTTTTTTAAGTCGCAAAACTTTCTCAACAGTAGCTGCAATTTGTAATGGATCTCCCAAAACTTGTCCTCGAGTCTCACGATTAACCTTACTTAACGCAGCAGCAATCAAATCGACCATCTTCGTCTTCGTACTAAGACTTTGTTTAGGAACAATGGTCTTACTCTTAGTCTTGGTTATAGTTGGGTGTTTGACACTTCGTGTCACCTTGTCGACCATTTTAGAACTAAAATTTGGTTTGGCGGTCTTACTAACAGTCGTACGTGTAGTACTAACAAGTTTGAAGTTTCGCCTCTCCTTATCAGAAATTTTCAAACTAAAATTTTGTTTGAGAGTCTTACTCATATTCGTAGGTTCAGTGGCACATTTGATGCGTCGTGTGATCGGATCCCTCTCAGGTGGAGGAGACATCATAAAAGAAGAAAATTCCGAAAAATCAGTTTTCGGAGTTGCTTGTCCTAACCTGTTGTTGAAGCCACAAGACGGCATTGGAAATAGGAAATAAACACAAATAATAACTAATACAAACTAATAACAATTTTTTTTCGAAAAAAAAATCTAACTATTTCGAAAACAGAAGTACGATATGTAAAATACAAAAGTTAAGCTTAATAACAAAAACTAGAACAAGTTGAGAGATTTAGAGAATTTATAGTAGATTTAGAGAGTGTGTGAGGTTGGAGTTAGGGTCTTCTCTATTTATAGAGGAGACCCATATTTTTTTTTTGAAAAAACCGAATTTTTTTTTTCGCCCGGACCATCCGGATGGGCGTCCGGATGGTCCGGGCACACGGTCCGGGGCATCCGGACGGTTTCGCCCGGACGCCCGGATGGTCCGGTTGTAACCGGGGCATCCGGACGGTTCGCCCGGATGCCCCGGATGACCAACGGCTAATTCAAACGAACTAGCCGTTGGTTATCGTCATCAAGCGGACCATCCGGTTGATTGGTCGGATGGTCCGCTTGATGACGTCACGGATGACTATTAATTAATTAAAATGAAAACATGATTAATAAGTCCCTGGAAATTCACTTTTATGATGTTCTGGATTTTATAGTTCTTAATTCATTCAATATAACTATAAATTTAGGAGATTGTTTACATTGACCAACATCACGTGGGAAAATTGTTGTCTGATAATTTGTGAATTGTGTTTGGTATATATAATATAATATATGAATTGCTCATGACTAGTAACAAATTAAAATTAGAAGGTGATATAGTTCGAGTTATTTACTTAAAATATCAATATATAGTTATATTTTTTATTTTTGAATTGATTTTTTTATATAAAAAAATAACTATCAAATTATAATAGATAATTATTGAATAATAGATAATTATTGAATTATTTTTATAAAATTGATATTTTCGGATAAAAATATATAATGATTAATTAACATAAAATAGTAAAATTTAATATAAAATTTTGAATCTAAAAATTTATATTAATATTTTTGGATTGTTAATAAATGATCTAAAAGTAAATTGAACGAAGGTTTAAGAACATATAATATAATTAATTAAAATTTTTAATTTTTTTAAAATGTAAGCACTTTAAACTATTAAAAATAATCAAACGTATCAAAATCAAATTACAATTATTATTTTAAAATGTAATTGATGATTATAAAATTTCGATTAAAATGATAACATATTTAAATTAAAATACATGAAATAAAATAATTAACTCAATTATTGAAATTAGATTCAATTAACACTTACAAATTAATTTTAAATAACATTATAATATATTCTGATAAACGGTTCTTAAATGGTTAAATGGTTTGGCCCATGGTTTGAACTGGTAAACGGCTCTTAAATGGTTCGTCTAGTGGTTTGAACTGGCGGTTTAACTGTGAAACTGGCCCATTAGGACTGCAACCTGGCAGGACCGCCAGACCGTCAGGACTGCATAAGAGCAACCCGCCAGGACCGCAACCCGGCAGGACCGCAACCTGGTAGGACTGCAACCCGTGGTTCAGACTTAAACGGTGCGGGTTGGTGCTGGTTCAACCCGTTTGACACCTCTACATATATATATATATGATACTCTTACCACATATGCAGCTTTATGATTTTCGTTCTCAATACAATATTAAAAATAATATATATTTACATCACTATCTTTACATGCTAATTTCAAATGAATAGGGAGAGTTTTTTTCACACAAAAGTATAATATTTTTATTATACTTAAGTATTCATGTTAACAATTTTAAAAAAATAATTTTTTTTTTGAAACAATAAATGAAAACAAATTTAATAAACTTCAATTTCATTCTATTTTTAATGGATTACAAAATACCTATGTAAATAGTTATATATACATGGAGTATAACTACAACTAATTATGAGTGAGACCATAATCTAGACCTGCCTTTGTAAATAAGTAGATTAATATAGAAGCTAATTAATATATGATTGTAACCGGTGTAATCATCAATCAATGTTAATGTCTACCAGATTAATATAGAAGCTAATTAATATATGATTGTAACCAGTATAATCATCAATCTATTTTAATGTCTACCGTTATTTTACAATAAATATATATCTAATTTCTTACTCCCTCTCAAGTTGGAGAGTGTAGATCAACGACTCTTAACTTCCTATACAAAAAATAAAATTGATCTATCCCAAGTGCTTTAGTAAATATGTTTGTCAATTGCATCTTTGTGGAGATATAACATGGGTGAATTATCTCGGCCTTAATGTTTTCTCGAATTATATGATAATCAATATCACTATGTTTCATATGCTCATGAAAAACTGGATTATTAGCAATATGTAAAGTTGTTTGATTATCACAATACAATGATGTCGGTTTGTCCAAGTCGACCTGCAAATCTGTAAGTATGTATCTCAACCAGGTTAATTCCAAACAAGTATTCTCCATTGCTATAACTCTACTTCTGTAGATGATCGTGAAACATTAGTTTGTTTCTTTGATTTCCATGATATGAGTGATTATCCAAGTAAACACAATATTCAGAAACAAAACGTCTTAACATAAGATATCCACCCCAATCTAAATCACAAAAGGCACTGATAGTCAGATTGTTTTCTGATAGAAAGATAAGACCATAATCTCGTTATGTCTTGATGTAATTGAGGACTCTTAACGTTGCTTCCCAATATGTAATTATAGGTTCTCCTGTAAATTGGCTCAATGTACACACCGAATACACAATATCAAGCATGGTTATTGTCAAATGTATTAAAATGCCAACCAGTATGCGATATCTAGTCGAATTATGATGTAGCTCACCCTCTTTATCGATTAATTTCAAGTTTTGCTCCATTGGAAAAAAATTCGGGTTTTACTCTTGATAACCATGTGCCTTGTAAAATATCTAATTCATATTTTCTTTTAGACATAAAGATTCATTTCTTAGATCAATAAATTTCAATACCTATAAAATATTTTAAATCGCTAAGATATTTAATGTGAAAATGTTGGAGTACATGTAAGTCATTCTCAGTCAATATGACATCATCAACATAGATGAGAATAACAGTAAACTTGTTACCTTAAGATTTAGTAAAAAATGAGTAATCTACTTTTGATTGTATGTAACCTGCAGTTTTAAGAGTAGATGAAAAAGTGGAGAACCAATTTTGGGATGTTTTTTTAAACCTTGAATAGACTTTTGAAATCGATATACCAAATTCTCCCCATGTCGGCAGAGACCAGGAGGTGGATACATTTATACCTCTTCATCTAGATTTCTACGAAGAAAGGCATTGTGAACATCAAGTTGATGAGTATACCAATTTTTGGAAGCTGCAACAGTCAACAAACATCGACAAGTGGTGAGTTTAACAGTTGGAGAAAACGTCTCCTCATAGTAAATACCTTCAACTTGGATGTAGCCTTTAACTAGAAAACGAGCTTTATATCGCTCAATGGTTCCATCTGAGTTATATTTGATCCTCTAAACCCAAGAAAATCTGATAGGTTTGTGCCTAATGGAAAGGGAAACCATCTGTCAGGTTTTGTTATGTTCTAGATCCTTTAGTTTACTGGACATGGCTTGGCACCACAGTGGATCACGATTAGCATGTTAAAAAGATGAAGGCTACATTTTTGATGTTAACAAAGCTAGAAAATCACGATCGTTAGAGGAAAAAATTGAAATCAAAATATAAGATAGGAGAGGATACCTTGTAGATTGACGAGAACTCGATTGCGTTGAAAACTGATTAATCTTTGTAAACATGTCGTAGTCTTAGTGCCATGTAGGAGGTTGCATGTGGCGGGTGGAATAACGAACCAAGATATCATTATGAACGATAGACGAATGAGGTTTGGTTGAGGTAAGTGAGGTAGTGGAAGGTGTTGGTGAAGCATAAGGGGTTCTTGGAGCAGGAGGTGTTGGTGGAGCGGAAGGTGATGATGGAGTAATGAGTGAGGGTGCTAAATTCATAGCTGATTCTTGGGATATAAGAAATTTAAGGGTTTAAGGTGTGAGATTTTTGGGATTGGATTGAGATGAAAGAGATAATGACTTAGGTTCTGAGTCATATGATGTAGGATTGGGAACTCGAACTAATGAGTTAGGTGCTTGATTTAAAGATGACGATGATTGGTTTGGAAAAGGAAAGTTGGAGGCGAGATGGAAGGGAAATATATTTTCATAAAAGTGGACATCACTGCTTATGAAAACTTTATATGTATCTAAATCAACAACTTTGTAGCCCTTTTTCCATGTGAATACCCTAAAAACATACAAATTCATGCATAATAGTCAAATTTATATTTGGGATGAATATTAGTTACATAACATGCACAACCAAAAACTTGTAAGTGCGTGAGTGAAAGAGACCGATTATATAAGACCTCGAATGAGAATTTATTTCATAGTAAATGAGTAAGAATGCGATTGATTAAACAAACGGTTGTTAAAATACAATCTCCCCCAAAATTCAAGTGGTACATTTATTTGAAACATGAGAGAACAAGCAACATTTAAAATATGTCAATGTTTTTGTTCAACAACTCTATTTTGTTGTGTGGTGTAACAAAGAATTTTGAAGTTCAATGATTTTTAAAAAAACAATACAAAGAAGAATAAATTCAGTACCATTATCCACTCTTATTATTTGAACATTTGTTTGAAATTGGGTTTTGATAAATTGCACAATATTAGTTAATAAAGATTGTGTTTCTGATTTATGGTGCATAAGAAATGACCATGTACATCGAGTAAAATCATCAACAATTGTAAGAGAATAAAGTGAACTAGTATATGAAGGAGCTTTGTGAGGACTTGAGACATCACAATGTAATAAGAAGAAATGAAGTTCTGTATTTATTGAGCTTTTGGGAAAAGGTAACCGTATTTGGTTTTCTTGTGGGAAAATTGTGAAATTATTTCCTAACTCCTTGTGAATATCTGGAAGTAAATGTGAAAGTAACTTAAAACGACACTAAGATGGATCGCCTATGCGTAGGTCAGATGACTGAGAAACCATAAAGATAGTCGATTTATTTGTTGATGGATGCATATAACATATACTACTAGAATTAGCAGACACAATAGTAGATGGAATCAAACTTACAGCAGGCACATATGCATTAATATTACCATAATTGTTGTAATTCAGTGTACTGATTGTTTGTGCTAATTGTTGTATTTGTTCGCTAGTGAACCCCTAACGATACTATCAGTGTTGAAACCCTTTGAGGTAGTGGTTTGAATTTCTGATTGAAAAGTGTAAGAATAGTCAGCCATGGTGATTTGTTTTGTAAAAATTGTGATTTTTTGTGTAAGAATGAGAATTGTGATAATAAAGAGAATTAGTAATTTAGCTCTCGTACCATGATAAAAATATAGATGTATATTTTTTGTTAGAAAATAAATGAAAACAAACTTAATAAACTTCAATCTCATTCTATTTATGAATGGTTTACAAAGTGTTTATGTAAGCAACTATATATAAATGGACTATAATTACTACTAATTATGACAACTATCAATACACTCACACCATTACCTGCGTTGACCATAATCAATAAAGTAAGACCAATAACGCCTAAATATATGACTGTAACTAGTGTAACTATCAATCTATCTTAATGTCTACCGCCACTTTATAATAAATACAAATCTAATTTAGTAGATTGAACTTTAGTTTCCTTAAAGTTACAATTAAAAATGAGGTGTACAAATAAATAAAAGATAAAAATATATTGAAACAATACTTAACCTATTGATGTCATACATTGAGATAAAACTTAACTTTAAACGTTTAAAATAGTGTAGATGTTCATTCAATTGTCTTGTCATACCTATTAATGTCATACATTATCTTTAACAATTATTTTGGAAATATTTAATTTGGTTCATTATAGCATATTAAAATGAAAATACCTTGTTTTGGCATGATTCTCATTGTGAAATTAAATCAAACCATTCAACATTGAATTATTAATTATGAATCAACATATAATAAGTTAATACAATAATTAGTATGCGCATGTGTTCATCCATGACACATATAAGTATAATTTTCTATAACACCGACTTACGCAAATAACGAGTCACGATGCGAACAAATAAACTTACAAATAAATATCATTTGGGTAATATATTTTCTCGAATAAAATACATCCACAATCTAAGCATATAAAATGTCGACGTGTAACTCTTGCAGTAACACAACGTATATGGTCGCTTTGTGTTTGCACATCATCACACAACAAACAAATCGATACATTACTGAGATTAAAGCTCTAACATGAATCAAATTGATTGATGTGTTAATGAGCTTTATAAACAGCTTCCATTAATATTTAGCTTAATACGTAGACCAACTTCCATTAATATTTAGCTTAATACGTAGACCATAGGCTGAAACAACCCAGTTCATATGATGTGTAATCGTCTTTACTTCAATGAATTTTTTTGAATTTTTTTGTTGCATCCATCTTTTGCAATGTGGTTTTGATTTAATAAATTATATCATTTGCATAGCATTTTCTCCTGATGATTTGCGTTTGTTTTTGGAACCAATAAAGACCAACAAATTATTGATGGAAGGGTAAAACAAATGTGAGTTTCCTAGGTATATGTCAATAGCCATGTTCTTATGATGTGCTGCAAAGTCACATGGTTAGCAATAGTAATATGAGATAAGGAACTAAAATATGACCAAACCTCAAATAAGATTCTATAATGAACAAATAAGCGGTTAATTATTCTATAATTTTCACATTATTAGAATTAAAAGAGTAGTGTTAGCTTTCTGTGTTGTAAGACAGAATCCACAAAGATCTATTTTTTTTGTCAACCTCCTAAGAAGAAAAAGCACATTTTTAGAGTAATTGTACTCCAATTTTTCTTGTATAATAATGAACTAGTTCCTTTGATTCTGATAATTTTCCTAAGTTTTTTTGGTGTTGTAGGTTCCTTGTTCAGAAATTGACAATCGAATGAAGTCTTCTTCTGATTCATTGATAGAGAGGTTGTTTATTCTTTCAATTTCCCGAGTATACCAGTTATTTGACTCATATTGGTTAAGGATATTTAAGGGTGATAATTACACCAGGTATCTAACCAAAACTATACATCACACTCATGTCCATTACTGAATCCATCCCATTTGACAGGTGGGAAATAGACTTAGTGGGACCATTGCCCATGGCTTCTGGAGGACGCCAGATGATTATTGTGGCGGTGGACTATTTTTTGAAGTGGGTAGAGGCTTAAAAATTATCTGGTAAAAAATATAAGGATATTATTAAGTTCAATGTAAACAATATTTGTTGCCCCTTTGGGGTACCTCGAAAAATTACCACCGATAATAATCCTCAATTTAATAATAGAGAAATGACTTCTTTTTGCGTTTCAAGGGGAATTACACAATTGTTTTCTACACTTTTTAATCTTCAAGAAAATGGTAAGGTGGACGTGACAAATAGATTTATTTTGGAAGGTCTGAAGAAGAATTTGACAAGGCTTGTAGGAAAATGACGTAATTTTTTGCAAGAGGTGTTATAGGCTTCTTATAGAGTACTTTAGAATCGATATTACCTTCTCATAGAGTACTTCAGCATTCTGAGGACCTGAGTGAAAAAGAAAAAAGAGCAGATCTGGACTTGGTTGAGAAAAAAAAGAAATAGAGCTCATCTGAATATGATGCATTATCAAATTTTTATGAGCAGTAGGTATAATTCAAAGTTAAAAATGAGGGATTTAAAAATTGGTGATAAAGTTCTAAGAAAGGTATTCGTCCATACTAAGGAGAAGCACCTCAGAAAGATTGCCTCAAATTGGGAGGGTCTTTATATGGTTATGGAAAAAATAAAGTCGGTTTCTTATCGCATTTGTGATGATCAGGGGAGGATGCTCCAATATCCTTGGTATATACAACATCTAAAATTGTATTGGGAGTAATTTTTTCTTTTGCAAACTTTTGAATAATTGACACACGATTTCCTACCTTGTTGGCGTTGGGAGGTTTTAATAAGGTACCATGTAAATATTCGATGTTATCAATAAAACTCTTTTTTGGCCAATGATTGTTTAAGTATACTTATTTAAATTATTTTGGTAACTAGTCAAACAGTAACAATCTTTGAAGTTGACCAAGAGTAACTATTTTGAAGTGTTGTATACATTTTTCGAAGAAACAACCATATTCGAAGGGTTACGTTCTTTAAAGGCACGATAACTTTTTAAGTGCTACATTGTTTAAACGCACTATAATACCAAATTGGTACGTTCTTTAAATGCTTTGTAAACATATTTTTATTGAAGTGCTACGTTCCCTAAACATATTATTTGCGTTAAAAGTGTTAACATATGAATTTTTTTTAAGTATACCTGTGAAGTTTGAAGTTTCATTATCATAAACATAACATTTCGAGGTAAACGTGCTTTGTTTATATAATTATAAATATAAAAATAATGAAAGTATTAATGGAAACAAGATATTATTATATTTATCCGATAACACATAAAACGTTTTTGAATGCTAAGTAAAATAACATTCACCAAAACCAAGTCATCTTAAACTAGTTGGATGACAGATACAAAAAAAAAGTTATCATCTTAGTTTTCTTCAGCAGATTCATCTTGGTCAAAAGAATTTTCTTCCGATTCTGCCTCTCTGGACGAAGTAAATAGGTACATGATCAAAAGCTTCGCTTGGGCGATTTTCAATGGGAAACGACTCCAATAAATTTGAAAAAGTCAACCTTTGGAAATAAGGCATGAATTTCACGAAAAGGATAACAGTCTTTTGTTCTTCGGCATTTTTAATGGTCGCTATCATGTCCTTCCCACATTTGTTTTCAGCAGCAACCACGTCGAGTTTTTTTGCTTCCTCGAAATGAGTCTTAAGAGCATCTTTGTTCTCTCCCAACTTTTTTTTTCATCCTCACTCTTGTTTAGTGACTGTTGAAGAGTAGAGTATCTTTATTTCTCCTCATATAACTTTTGAGCATGTTTAGACTTAAGTGTTTATATTTTATTTTTGTGAGAAGTGTTGAGCTCTTTTGTATCTTCCTTATGCACAAATATGAGATGATTTTTGAGATAAATAATTCCTTGGAGGAATTATGATTTGGTAGATTGAAATCCATGAAATTTCTTCTCCACGGTATCACTAAAGATTTTCCTCATTCTCTTTTCAGCAGTAATTTTCTTTTGACGAACCATGTCCTTCTTCATATTCTCCAAGTGGCATAGGGAAGATTCAACTTCTTGGCATAACTTTTGTGCTGCAACACCAATTTTGGTAAAGGGTTGGAGAGCAAATGATAGGTCTTCAGATGGATCTTCATAATGTATGATTACTGGTCTGGTGTAAGGCATGAGAGCCAAGGTAGACGGTGCAAATAGATATCTGATTCAGTTACCTCGGGAAGAACACGACCATATATTTCACTATAGTGTTGTAGTTGGTCCTGAATCCCTTGGACGTATGGATCTTCATCTTTGTCAAGCTCTTGTGGTTGATTTATATTGATGAAGATATTAGGATCAAAGTGATCATCTCCTCTGCTATTATCTGCTGCAATATCTCATTGATTGTATACTTGATCAATATTTTATCCGGTTTCTCTTTATTGATCCTCCACTATAATGACTTTGTCAGTTTCGGAAGGCAGCACTTATTGTGGGGTCTATTTTAATTTTCTTTTTTCCCTCTTTTTGTGGTGTCTGGGATGTTCTCTTATTTTTCTTTGAAGTAGTATTCTTCTTCTTTTTTTAGGAAGGATCAACCTCATCTTAATCCTCAATAGTGGAAAGCCTTTTTCTGTTTCCTTCCTAATTGCTTTTGGTTATATCGTCAGGACCTCTGAAGGGCTAGAACCAGATGTACTAGCTGTTTTTTTATTCTTTTCCCTTTATTATTTGAAGGAAGATGGTTGTCTGACCTATTCCCAACTGGAAGAAGCACCTTACCATCAGGCGCTACTAGTCTCTTTACAGCCAGAATCGGGTTCAGAGGCTCCATAAGATCTTTTGGGAAGTCAGTACCAATGTGATTCGCCACAAGTGGATGTTGATAAAATCAATGGGAAAAAGGTTGAGTGGAACCCATTGCCTCACTCTTTTTTCGTCCATGTTGCTAACTTGGCAAAACTTTTCTTAGCATCTTTTTGGCTAATCTTATATCGCCTCAAAATTTATGGGAAACAAGAAAAAATAAGCCAAAGAGTAAAACAAGATATTAAAACAAAAAAAATAATAGAAGCAACTTATTGTTACTTATCTAAATGAGGTTGAATCCTGATGGGTTCGCCTCAGATATTTCGTTTCCATTTTCCCAGGCCCCTGAAACGAAGACAAATTTTTACTTCCAAAACTTGTTAGCCTCAAGTAGATCATCGACTATCTTGAGATCATCTTCAAGTGTGAGATAGTAGAAGGGCAGGATAGGATCCTTCTGACGTTTGGTCAGGGCAATAAAATTTATGATGGAAAGAGGAATTTGGGCAAACCTTGAAGCCTTGATAATTGACAGAATGGTGAACCATAGGTTGGGAGTGGCTTGCTTAGAATTGAGATCGAGGAACTCAAAATATTCTAAAATCATTGGTTTACAACAAAAACTGAAGACCGAGTTGATCATCTCTGGGTACACCACTAGCTCATCATTCCCACAGTCAAGTGGAGTCTCTTCTTCTTTTGGAAGTTGAAGCACAATGTTATATGGAATTCCCTATTATTTTTAAGGAGGTAGCATGACACTCTCGATAATAAATATATGTCACATTTTTAGTTCCACTATATACTCTGGATTGAGTGGCTTCAGGTTCTCACCTATTGAAGCAGCTAGTTCTTTTAGAGTGTTCAACAAGAGCTTCTTTTTTCCTTCTCCTCTTTGCTTTTCTCTTTGCAACACCCTTAACCATTTCACTATCAGTTTCTTTTGAACCATCATCATTTGTATCAAATTTAATGATCGATTGAGTAGATTCAGAGTCAGCTTCCTCCTCGGATGCCTCATCTACAAGTTGAGGTGGGTTAGAATTTGAGGTTGATTCTCTATTAGCAGTATTTGAGGGATTTTTTTGAGATATTGTAGTTATCTCAAAAACTTCCTCAGGAGAGGAGAAGAGGATGCAGGATTCGAAGTATGATCAGTGTTGTCTTCTATAGCGATGAAGGTTTTTCTTTTAAGGGTTTGAGGAAGAAATTTTAAATGAACTGGAAGGGTTTCCTTGCGCAGTTGTCGAGGAGATTTAAAGTTAAGTGGATAAGGAGTTTCTTCTGATCTTCTTGAAATAGGTGTGGTTTGGGTTACTTCGCGTTTTATTCAAGGAGTTGAATTTGCATAAGGGATTCGAGGTGATGATCTAGTTAGAGATGGTCGAATTAAAGACGTGTTTAGCATTTGAGTTTTTTACAATTGACTTTTTTATATAAGAGATGAATTTGATAAGGCAGTAGGAGTTCAGTTTGGAGCAAAGTTACTGTAATGTATCGTCTCTGTGAAAAATCGAGGAGCGTTGCTTATTAAGCCAGCTGTCCGGTATTCATCTGCCCATTCACTTATGAAGAAGTAGTCGTATGTTCCAAAGTGAGGTTTCTTTTTGTCTGGAGAGGGTGAATTTCAGGTTTTTGTTTTCTCTTGGCTTTTTGAGTTTTAGATGCTTTCTCATAAACAGAATTAAAGAATGGGTGTTGGATTTGTGTTTTCCGGTGAAAGTAGCTTTAGAGATTGAAGGCTCGGATGAAAGTAGCTAAGAAATCTCATTTACAAGATTAATCTTTCTCTAAAAATACGTTGTGAAGAATAATGAGGAAAAATAAGGTATTTATAGAGGGATTAAAGGAGAGGGAAGTGGAAGAGATAGAGAAGGAGATTTGGTAGAATTCCAAACGGTTGAGTAAAGGAGAGTTTGACATGTGCTACATGACAAACGTAGTGGAAGACCTAGTACCTAGGGTATCATCTCCCTTTTAATTTTTTTGCTTTAAACAATTATGACCGTTAGAGAAAAACGTCTCCGTACAAAAATGTCCAAACGATCACAAAAGAGTTTCTTTTATTAGTGGACAAGATTCTGTCAAGAATGTAGAATAGTAAACTCAAAGCAGATCGAATATTGGCTGAAGGTACTTGTCTCCACTAATTAAACTTTCCGATGACATATTAGTTCTCATTCATTGAGTTGTTAAGGATCAAAATGTAATTAATGAAACCTTGTATAATAAGTTACAAAGATGAGGGAGAGATTTTGAGACTTATGTAAAGATAAAGGGCTAATGTACAATCATACTTACTTCATAACTGATTCTGTTACGCTTAAGTCTTGATGCCTCTACATAAAGGTCAGGGCTAAACTTAATAAATGATTATGATTCTTTTGGTTAAACTTCTTGCAACTCTTCTCTTTCTCTCTTTAAAATTTACTTCTCAACTTCTCTCTCTAAGATCGAAATTAATCCACCCCAATAATCACGTCTTCATAGTCTATAGCTTGAATTTTGTGATGAATATTTGTCCCCACATATTTCAATGGAAAGTGATCATGTTTGGATCCAATTTTATGCTCTATTTGAGAGATCATGGTATGAAAGATTCGATTTGATGCGATAAAGAAAGTCTTACCTTTATTTATAGTATGGTCAAATTAGTATTGATATCTTTGTAGAAACCTTAGAATTTGGTTGTAGCTTAAAGTATAAGAATTACAGAAGATGACAATGCCATCAATAAAAGTAAGACAGGGGACAAATACAGAGCTTGTTGTTTTTAAATTGATCTCTCTATTGTCTTGATTCAATCTTTTAAACCCTTTTATTAGCAGCTCTTCTGAATGAATGCTTGAATGAATAGAGTAGGTAATAGTGGATCACCTTGTCTTAACCCGTTTTGTAGATTTAAAGTATCTTTTGGATTATCTATTAATTATAATATAGAAGTGAGTTGTTGTGATTAAGCTTTTAATCATATCTACAACTTTGAAAGAAACCAAAAACAGCTAAGAGTTTTAAGATGGACGGAAAAGAAAGCTTATCGAATGCTTTGGTCATGTCGATTTTTATCAGCATATTGATTCCCCTAGTTCTTTTGTTTAAATCTTTAACAATCTCTTGAGTAAGAAAAATAATTTCATGAATATTTATCCAATGGACAAACCAAGATTGTTCTTTAGGAATCGACTTAGGAAAAAAGGATACAATCTTGTCATTAATCAACCTATAAAAAATTGAATAATATAAATAGACTTATAGATCGTTAATTATTCCATGTCTAGGGGAAGTATTTTTAAGAAATTCGACATATAGAAGTGGGAAAGACGCACCGAGGAACAATTTCACCTTTAAATAAGGTTTTTATAGCATTGCATGGGTCTTGCCTGATTATTGTCCAACAATTTTAAAAAAAATGTCTTAAAACTAGACACTCGTGATACACTTGTTGAATTTTATGCTTTAATTTAATTGTAAATATATTTATACGAGGGGAGATTTATTAGAATAGTGTTTTATTCTTTACTGATGATATTTGGGATGATTACAGATAGGTCAAGAAGATTGTTGTCCACTGAGTGCTGAGTAATGAGGTTTTGAAAGTGTTAAACAAAAGATATGTTTATTTTTTGTTTATCTTATAACTAGGTAGTGGCATCTTTTATTCTTGATAATTATCTTTTCTTCCTTTTATTTTTACATGATTATGATAAGAAGTTGTGTTTTTATCTGCATTTGAATTCAACTGACATAGCAATTTTATTCCTATAAACTTTCTTTCTCTTACAAGAAGTTGAAGGTGGTTTGTCATGGCTTGAGGTAGTTTAATTTTGTCCTCTATCAATTTTGATTCTTAAAAGAAATTTCTAAGAATTGGGCCTCTTCTTCAGATTGTGTTAGAGCACTAAAAATATTACTTTCCACAACATTTTAAAAAACAGGATGAATGAACCACATGTTCTGGAATTTGAAAGGGTCTTTAGTTTTGCTATAGAGAGTTTCAAGTGTGATCAATAGAGTGCTATTATCTGATCCTGTTATAGCCAAGCGTTTCACTGATGTGATTTCAAAGAATTCAGCCCATGCATTATTGATGAGTATTATGTCCAGTCTCTTCCACTTGTGGGAGTTTTTCCAGGTAAATTTTGAACCTGTGTAGCCAGAGTCTGATAAAGAATAGTCACTTATTATGTTATTAAATTCATTCATGTTACGTGTACAAAGTGAAGTGCGGGATAGTTGCTCCGAACGGTTGGTTATGGAATTGAAGTCACTCATCACTAACCATTCAAGAGTTAAATATGCAACTTATCTAATATTGTCCTAAAGATCTAGTCTTTTGTTCCTGCAACATTTACCATACGCAAATTCAAAGTAATAATTATTTGTTAAGGAATAAATGAGTGGCATTGACATGAAGTATTTTAATCCCAGTTCTCCAATGAATTTATTGTAAGTTCATTGTTCCAAAAAATCCAAATTTTGTTAGTAGTATTAGCCATACTGTTTTGGTAACCAACGATTTTTGTAATCTTTTCTAGCTAGGAGATATCCATCATTAGCTCTTGAATAGCAAGAAGATTAATTTGTTCAGACCTTATGATAGACTTGAGTATTTTTCTTGTTGTTTTGTTAGCAATTCCCGTTACTTTCTAGCTAAACTTTTGTTGAAGTCTGAGTTTTTATGGTTTTATATTAAACCTTCCTCTCTTTTTTGCAGGACTTTATCAAAGTATTTATTGGTCTTTGTATAAAATTTTGGTTAAGATGGTAAGCTACCTATGGTGTTTTTTATCGTGAGCATGGGATAATGATTCGAGAGATTTGGTCAGATTTTTCAATTATCTTATAAGAAATTTCTACAGGTTTCAAGGCTCTTGAGATTTCTTCTTCAGGAAAGTCAGAAGCTCGATTAGGAAAATCTATGAAAGGTTGGCTTAATGGTATTGTTTTATTTTATATAATTGTTGGGTTTGTGGTTTGTATTTGAGCCGATATAATTTCTATTTGAATAGGCTCAGTTTGTGTTTGGGTATAGTGTGAGTTATCTTTTTCAACTTGTTCAGGGATGGAATTGGATGAATTGACATTTGATAGTCTTGAACAATAATTGATTATAGTTTGGGTTGTTATTTCTCAATCAATACATGTTGCCTTGTTTTGGATGTTTGTTATTCTTTATTTTCTTGATTAAGAAGCTTTATGCATTCTTATTGAGTATGTCTAATATGGTGGTATTTTGTACAGTAGTTGACCTATATGCATACCTTACTTGTTGGCATAAATCATAAAATTTTCTAAAGCCTACCAATATTTTGGTTATCATTTGTTTAGACATGTCTAGTTCTATACAGGCTTTGCAACAATTGTATATGCCCTGGTTTTTAGGATGAACTCATACAACTAGGGGTCTACCCAGTGACTTCGATATGACATTGATATAGTCTTCATTATACATGAACCATGTAATATTAGGAAAAGATACTCATAGTTGTGATATTGGAGACTATTGTTTGGGATGAATATCTAGGCACCATTTGATCAATCTCATTGTAAGTTTCCTTATTTTCCATATGTCAATTTGCCAAAAAAGAATTAAGTCTTCAAGAAGATCTATTTCTATCATAATGTGACGAAGGTTCAAAATTGCAAGACTGTATTGACCTGAAAATTTTAAATATTTGAATCTTAAATATTTGAAGAACATTTGAATCTTAGTCATTTGAGGTCTGTCGTTCGAAAATTTCTCAATCAATGTGTTTTTGCGCTTTGCCTCTAATATAATATTTTTCTGGATTTGGAATTCAATGTATTTGTGATATGTTTTGTCTTTTTGTTCTAAACATTTGTGGCTTCTGTTTGCACGTTTCTAATTGCATATGCATAAGGTTTTTTTTTTAAATATTGAACATTTTAGAGTTGTATTCATATTTTCTTGTTCAAGGATAGAGTTATTTATTAAAATCGAATATTCTGATAAAAAATCGTTTCTTATGGCATGCTTGAGTTTTATTGTTTTCTTTTCTATTTGGAGGATCATAATAATTTGTCTTTTCATACTCTAGTCGGTAGTGTAATTCATTTGTTTTTTAATCCAATCTAAAAAAATTACATCGTACTTCCATTTAAAATCTATTTAATACTCCTATAAAAAATAAAATATATATGATAAATATTTATATTCATTCGATCTAATAATCAATGAACTCCCAACAAAACTATGTTCAATCACGCTGCTCTATTCAGTGGAGCATCACCAGTCCAGTTTGTTAAGAGACTTTGGTTTTGCCACTAGGGAGTTAGTAGCTATATCGCTCTTTACATGGTGAGCTCCCTCCCTTCCAAGATAATACCGGTTCTAGATAACAGCACGGGTATAAAAAAAAATGAGTAGTTTTTTTTATAGAGTTAAAAACTGAACAATTTCATTGATCAATACTAATAAATGTACTTCTCTTTATTGTAGAACTGATAAACAAAAGCAATTGATTGGCTCTGATTTATTGATTTAATAAAATGATATGCGTCGTTCCGAGAATGAAAGAGTTTGCATGTATAGGCATGCCTGGCTACCTTACACCGGTGCCACATGAACGGCACTTAGTTCAACCCCACGCGATTCAATAGCAATGCAACACGAATTCTTCTGTCAGGCATATGTAATAGAAGGCCGATTCTTTGGACTTGACTCTAAAGATAATATCCGATATACAAACAACTATAAGTTTATATTAGTTCTTTTATAAAACTTAAAATTTCATAATTAATGTGGTTTTACAAAACCAATCTAGTGTTTAATGTTGTTGTATAAAACCAATAAGATATTGGTAGGGGTTTACCAATCAAATTCTTTTTTTATATTGCGTTTATTAATATCTGTGCAACTACATTAAATCGATTAATTATATTTGTAAAGATAAAAAATCCAAAAATACATTAGTTACACTTATATATCATAGGTTTTGGTTTCGGATCATGAAGTTCTCATTTTAAATAGATCGAGAAAAGTGAATGGAATGATATAAGTCATGGAATGTTGAACTGCTTAAGAAACGAAACTTAATGGAGAAAACTTTATTTCAACGCGTCTAAGAAAAGACAAAGAAAATTGAGACCAAGGGTTGGCTAGTCAGAGTAGGAAAGGACAACAACATCGTCGGAACATAAGAAGAAACAGAAATTTAATTTCAAAGCAACGAAAAAATTGAACGATACCACCGCACTTATCCATTTTGTATTAGTCCAACTTCAACAACTATCTAGATTAAATATTTCGTTCTGAAAAATGTTTAACTATGACTATAAGATGACCATTGCTCTAGCTTTGTTATTAGTTCAATCTTTGGAACATTTTTAGGTTATTGAAGTGAGGATAATGGCAAGGATAAAAATTATTGTTAAAGTAAGGAAGAAATTTAGATTGAGTTATTTTAAGAGATTATTTCATTACTGAGGTAAATATTATAATTTAGGTTGCTAAGCTTCAGCTCGAAATTTGGGCATTTGTGTACGAACAAGATTAGACTCCCTTTGAGGTTCCGGTCCTTGGGCATGTTTGTCTTCCATCTAGGATGTGGAAGTCAATGAGCATTTCAAGCCCAAAAGTTGATGCGACACGTGTGTGATGGATGATCTAATGATGATGTCTTTTTTTAAGAAACAAAATACGCCTCGTTATCCGTAAACTGGTCTTCACTGTTTGTGTGAGGGTGATATTATAATCAGACCCAATACTATTTTCTAAAGGACCATAATTTTCATCGGGGAAAAAATGTTCTAGAAACTTTAAACATCCTTCACTACCCTATCCTGAGTGATTTCAGATTCCACCGGGACACATTTCATTACATCTCATTACGAAAATTGGGCCATGATGTCTTGAAGGTAAGTTCTCTTTTGTTTCTTGAACCTCGTTCAAATTTTCACAAATGTATGTTTGATGTTGCTAGTCAATTTGTGCTGAAAGTGCACCGAATTTTATCAATTTTATGTGTTAATTCCTCCAATGTACCCTCGAAAGAGGGTTTGCTACTTTTGAAATATGATTTTATAAACAAGTTTGTGTACAAATATCTTCCGATAGATGAAACCACTCATGAGGTCTAGACCGGTATGGTTTGGATCAAAAGAAATTCCAATGAGAGAAATTTTATAGAGATACAATAAGATAATAGAAAAGCTACACATAAAAATAATGCAAGAATCTAAGATTATAGAAATAATTTCTCCCCTCTTTAGAGATATCATCCATAAATTATAGTGAGGATTACGCACCTTAAGACTCGTATCACCAATAAATAAATAAATAAAACCAATGTTTCTTTCTTTTATATGCTTAATGAGTGATCTAAATACTCGGTCTTAAGTCATGCGACTAATAATTCTATTATCACATTAAATAAAATAAAAATAATGGTAATAATGAACCAATTAGATTTTCCTTTAAATATCTAGTCTTTAGAATAAAATTTATAATATATAGTCTGATATAAATACCAGTGGATGGTCTTAGTTTCAAGAACCATATTTTTATAAAAAAAGTACTTATTATTTGTTTGTAAAGAATTATATTATAAATTGAGGAACTCAATCGAGGTTTCATTTTTTAAACCAAATTAAAGTCGTAGAAATGTAGTTTAATACTCTGTATAGGATTTAATCATGTGGATCCTTAAACAAGAGAGAGAAAGCCTGACCATATTTTAGACAAAAGTGTTTATAAAAAAGAAGATCTTGAGAGACGGGAGCGGTCTAAATGTATTCGTCGAATATTATATAAAACGGGGACTTAGGTTGAATTTTTTTCGAATTTAAGTATGCTAAAGACACCATATTCTATATAAAGTATGCTAAAGACACCATATTCTATATATTTTTTAAATTATTAATACCATTCAAATTAAATTGAAATTATTTATAATGAAGATATTAAATATAAATTACAAAAAAAAATAACTAAAAATGTCATCAAAATGGATTTGGTGCACATATAACTAGAAACTTTAAAATTAAACTTCCTAATAATATTTTCATATATATTATATGTATATGCTCTATTCTATTTGATTCGGCATGTGTTGTACAGTGAACCTAAGATGGCGATTTTCGTGTTTGTTGTTAAAAAAACATAAGTATTTAAGTACAACTTTCAGAGTACTAAATCAATTTTAGGTTCTAAATATCTTAGACTCGAATAAGGTGAGTGGTACATCCAAAACGAATTATTACCACTACAAGATCTCTGACAAAACAAAAAGAGATTTTATTACCACTACAAGATCTCTGACAAAACAAAAAGAGATTGTGAGGAGTGAACGATTGTGATAGCTAAACATTGCAAGATCACTGACAAAACAAAAAGAGATTGTGAGGAGTGAACAGCTGTGAAGGCTAAACGTCGTCACCTTATCTCAAAAGCTAAGTTATTATTTCAAAAGACACTCGGTAAGTTGATGGAGCTACCTCAAAAGCTAAGATATTATTTCAAAACACTTGGTAAGTTGATGAAGCTACCTGGACAACTGGAAATTTTATAAACTCCAAATCTAAGATCCTTGTATAGTTCATTGTTCATAGAAGTTTGTACAAAAATGAAGTCATGAGTATTATTTTTTATAACATAACTAATTATTATTTTAGTAGTGGACAAAAAAGTTATGTTTGTTTGTTTGAGAAAGGTTAGTTTTTCCTGACAAAATTATGTTGACACGCATATTTAGAGTAGAATAATATTTATATAATTTATGTAATATTGTTAATTATAATTGTTAAGTACAAATTTGGTTTCTTGAAAGAGAAAGTAAAAGAAGTGTTTAGTTGTAAAGAGAAAAAGTAAGATAGAAAATAACTTTCTCTAGTAAAAAATTCTTACCTTTTATTCATTTCCACTCCGTTTATATATAGGTGCATGAGACTTAGTATACGAAAATTAGTTATCCAAAGGGGTAAATTGCTCTTTAAACACTTATATTTACAAGCAGTTTAAATACTTTTTCAAATACGCAATTTACTACATATAACAGTATTATATCTAGACCCTCTACACTTTATATCCTTATCAATAATATAGCAATATACTCAATTTATATCTAAAATGATCTTCATTTATATATATATATATATATATATATATATATATATATATATATATATATATATATATATATATATATACATATATGTTTAGTTCATATTTTTAATAAAACTAAGTTAAAATTTTAATATTTAGACTATTTTAGCTCGAATAGATTTGGAGTATGTCGGATGTATCAATAAAGCATAGGATAACTAAAAATATTATATATATCGTGAAAAAGAAATCTTAGAATTAATAAATACACACATTTGCGACTCAATCCTTTCAACATCGTGGAATGTCCAAATGTATGTTATTTTATTCATTTTGTTGGAAATATAGGTATTTATTTATGTTTCTTAAGATATATAAAACCAATGTGAATTGCCTTTTAAAGATAATGTTGAGTTATAATTTGGTAAAAAGATTAAACATATGATTGTCGTGACTGGTGGATTCAAATAACAACATCAAGATCCATTTGTTATTTACATATAAGACTATAATATATTTCCTCTAAATACACCATATCGGGTTGTCAATGATGAATGGTGTGGTTATAAGAAAAAACCACATCATACTTGGTTATAATTTGAAGTATGAGTGCTCATATTTCTAATCAATTTCACGAAATCTATTAAATGTGTAATATATATTCCAAATATACGGTCTAATCAAACATTATATAAGATAAATGAAATTTTTATTAGACAAAAGGCTAAATCAAAGCACATACACATTTAGAGAATTCAAACTTAACCAAATCCATATAAACCAAAACAAGTAGACGCTAGTATTTAAAGCAGTAAATTGTTACATTATATGGTTCTCAGACGAATCTAATAGTTAAAAGTTTTATTATTACTAGATAAATATTTATAGTACTTGATATGGAAACTTCTAAATGTTTTCAAGATATATAATGGGGATATAATACGTGGATAGTAAGAAATGTTACTACACATTTATGAGAAAATGTTACCAATATTTAGACACAATAATACGTTTAAACTTATAACTGTCGGAGAGTACATCTGTAGAGAAATAGATTCTTTTATAAATTGTATGAATAAGTGCATAACTCTAAATATAGGGAAGAACACTTTTGATATACAATAATTACTACATTCATAATCTCATTCATTCTCATTTGCTCTCTTAAGCTCAACCGTTCTTCTTAAAAAACTCAATTCTCTCTTTATGAAATATTTTTTGGTCTTTTACTAGGTTTATGTCTCATCGAATTTTATTCATATGTGGAAATGTTTTTGGTTCTTATTTTTCTAAAAATCAAAATCGTATCGCTCGAGTTGAGAAAAACTAGAAAAAATATATGATAAAGCATACAAAATACGATGTGAGACGAGAAGTCAAAATAAAAGAATTCGTAGATGGATTTAGATATCAAAGTAATTACTAACCTAAATGATCGACAATGGATGTAAAAAAACGAACAAAACCAGCTATTATTTTTAATTGAATGTTACGATCAATTTCTAGTATTTAGCATATAGTCATTATTATTATTTTGCTATATCTAATTTTATTTATAAAACAAAGCTACATACTTTATATATATATATATATATATATATATATATATATATATATATATATATATATATATATATATATATATATATATATATATATATAATTCGATTCTATCAATTTCCTAGAAATATTTTCTGTTAATTTTAAGAAATTATTAGAAATTATATTCGTTTCAAAGCTATTTTATTAAATTATCGGTCATCATAACATTGTCGAAATCTCAACCGTCTTTTTTTTAATATATTTTTGGTTTTAAAAATACTTTTGAAATTTGTTAAAAGATACGTTTTTAATTTCTTGATTGAGTTAATATATTTTAGTAAATTAAATGGTGCGGTACAATAAATTAGAAAAATTTCATATTTCACTATTTTTAAATAAGTTAGGACAGACGTTACCTTTATTAATCATGCAACTAGTCTACTTAAATAAATATAAAATGCGACAGTTAAATAAATTAGAAACTCTTCATATTTTATTTTGCCTTAAATAGATTAGAAGACTCATTTGACATTATTAACCATGCAAAAGTTACTTTCTATGATCATCTCACATTATTGTTTTTACTATTTATTATATTTACTATCCCTAATATCACAATCTAACATCAATTAACATTATGATACAATAAATGATTTAGACATAGTAGAAAATCTATTACTAGAGAGAATATTTTTCTAGGTTAAAAGAGTTGTTGTTCTTTCATGATTAATTTTGCATGACATTGTACTGCCTTTTAGAGGCGGTTAATTACAACGGTGTACAGCATATTACATCTATTAATACTAGTACCTTATCTTATATTTATAAAATACATATCTGTGAAATAAACTAGTATAAGAGTGAGGAATCTCTATACGGGCCAAGTACTCTTTTATGAAGTTGCTCTTGTCAACATGCTTTGGGCCATACAAAGAGAGTTATGTCAAGAAGGGTCGGCAGACCCATTAATTCGAACGACATCCTTAAACGTCATTCAGATTTGGGGAAGAGTAATTCTTTTAGGTGTACTTCGAACCAGCTTGCCGCTGATTATTTAAGTTGTCTCCGCTGTCAATCTTGGAGAATGAACTATGAGGGTTCTTCACATCTCCCTGCAAATACAAAGGCAAAATGATGAACCCGAGTTTCGTGTGAAGGAAGGAGAATCGAGCATGTGTTAGAGCTTTGGTGAGAAATTCGGCAAGCTGGTCCTGAGAGGGCACATATCGAACTTGACGAGAGCCCTAAAGAACTTGATCTCGAACGAAGTGAACATCAAGTTCAATATTTTTGGTTCGAGCGTGGAATGCTAGATTTGAAGCTAAAGCTCGCGCTAAGGTTATCGCACCAAATTACAGATGGTGGTGTAATGGAAAGATGCATTTCGGCAAGAAGAGAACGCAACCAATTGAGTTCAGCAAATAAGTTAACATTGTATTCAGATTCTGATGAAGATCAAGCAATGGTATATTTCTTCTTAGAGGACCAGGAGATGAGATAGTCACCAAGATAGACATAATATACTTCAGCACTGCTTCTGTCATCTGAGGAAGCTGCACAGTCCACATCAGAGAAGCCATGAAGTTGTAAGTGACAACAAGTCTTGATGTGGAGTCCAAGACAATTGGATCTAGATAATTATCTAAATATTCTCTTTAAACTTTATCAGTGAGATTTGGTAGTGCTCTGCTGAAATTGGCTGAGTTTGTTCACAACGAATGAATTGTCAAGGTGTGTATGTGTTAAGTATTGTAGAGCTCCTACAATGCTTCCGTATTGTGTATGATCAGCAAGAGGAAGGCAAGAAGTACTGGAGAGGCGGACACTAATAACTATGAGAGTAGAACAAGGTTTGGACATGGAGAGACCCTGAGCAGCCAGTAAGTTTTTTATATATTGATGTTATGTTAGGTACATACCAGTAGGGTCATGATAAATCTCAATTCCAACGAATAGATGGAGTGGACCATGTATTTAAGTGAAAAAGGCATTAAGTTTGTGAATAAAGTGATAGAAAATCTATTAGAGAGTGTGTGACCAAAACATTATCCACATAGATAAGGATCAATAGAAGAGGGAGTAATCATCCCTAAACGTTTGAAAACCCTAGTTGAGTAATGTGTCCATGAGTCTAGAATACCAGGCTTGTGGAGCTTGTTTAATGACATACAAGGCTTTGTGAAGCTTACACACATGTGAGGGGTTCACAGAGTCCTTGAATCCATCTAGTTGTGTCATATAAAAATATTAAGTTAGGAAACTATTTAGAAAATCCTTGTTTATGTCCAACTGGTGAACCTCCCAATATTTAGAAATATCAAGACCTATAACCAGCCTAATTGTGAAAGCTTTTATAACAGGATTGAAAGTATCAGAGTAGTTAATGCCAAAGGTTTGATGAGACCATTTGGCAACTAACCTGGTTTTATATCTCAGTGGAGCTATCCATGTATTATTTTAGCTTGTACACCCATTTTCACCCATTAACATTCAGGTTAGTTTACTAGGGGACCAATGTCCATGTTTTATTGGACATAAGAGCCTTGTACTCAGCTTGCATAGCTGTCACCCATTGAGGATTTCCTAAAGCATCTAAAACCTCGTAGGCTCAAGAGCAGATAGGCTAGTAGTAGTGAGAGATTCAACATATGTATTCGTAGGTTTATGACTACTATCTTGGACCCTAGTTTGCATAATATGTGTTTTTTAAGGAGGGGGTAAGGCTAACGGTTTAGTTGTAGAAGACAATGCAAGTTGTATATAGATAATGGGAGTGGATGAGTAATTATAGGGTATAGATTTATTTGTGATGAGCTGAGTTGCAAGATTGAATTGAGTGTTTAGTTTAGTAGATGTATAGCGGTGTGTGTCAGGAGGTGTTAATTCAGGATAAGATTCTATAGTAGGTTGAAAGGGTATCTGATATTTTAAAGGAGTATACTATCCAGGCTGATCACCTAAAAAAATTGTTGAAGAGGACAGAGTACCCTAAGTCACAAGCCCTGTAGGTAAATTAGGAAGCCAGAAACTTAGAGGATATACCAATATTGATCTATGTTATTGAGTGTTTAGGAAGCCTTGTAAAAAGGGGAGCTTCCCTTCATTGAAGACCATATTTCTAGATACATACATCCTGCCAGTAGAGCTTAAGCATGTGTAGCCCTTGTGGTATTAACTATACCCAAGAAATACATATTTGAATGAGTGAAACTAAAATTTATGAGACTGATACGGTCTCAAACAAGGAGTAACAGGAACAACCAAAGGTTTTTAAGGCTAGATAGTTAGATTTTTTGTGGTATAAGTCCTCATTAGGGGACTTACTAGACATAGTAGGTGTAAGAAGCTTGTTTATTAGAAAAACACAACAGTTTCAAAAGTATGGATCGAATATTTGTAAGGTAGACCGGCCTGAGCCAAGAGAGTTCGACCTGTTTCTACAAGGTTTCTATGTGTTCTCTCATCTCTTTATTTTGGGCTGAGGTGTGTGGGCACAACCTACTTAGGATAAATCCATTTTATTTGTATACAAAAAACGGTAACCTATACTCACCACACCAATCACTTTAAACAACCTTTACAGGTTTTTCAAACTCTTTTTTAACTCGAGTTTTAAAGGTTTTAAAAATATTGAGAACTTTTAAACCTAATAAGATTGGATCGAGTCTTTAGTTTAGTAGAGGTATAACAGTTTGTATCAGGAGGTCTTGATTCAGGATAATATTTAGGAGTAGGAACATAAAACCTGATGATGGAAAAATCTGGTTTGGGGGTAAAAAAGGAAAGATCTTTTAGTTGGTTGATATTAAGTATTTTTATAAAGAGTAGTGAGAGAAATGAGGTATATGATTGTATTTAATGTTTATAGAAAAAGTCCAACCCTCTTAATGAAGTTGATTGGATTATTTATACTCTCCTTTCATGAGATAAGTAATCCATCAAATTCTCATTTCATGTCACTAATAATGGAGTCGAGGATGAGGTCATGTTAGCTTGTATGACATTAGCTCATCTTTGTGAAGCCAATGTTATCTGAGTATGGTCGAGGTCCCAGTCAATGGTAAGTCAGGCAAAGGGTTTGTACAAGTCAAACAAGAAGGTATGAGGGGGTACTTAGGGGCACTCCAAGCATTGGACCATAAATTTTAAAGCATTGAGTACGTACAAGTCCCTCACATCGATAACTCCACCACACTACTTCGGGAAAGTTGCACTCTTTATTGATCACCCATACATCATTTTATAATAACTACCAGCGATCGATAATAATAAAACACTAATCGGCGTCATGACTATAGACATTATCAAGGACCCCGGCGATAATAATATTTTTATATTTACATACTAGATCATACTTAAGGGAAAATCCGAGGCTCGAGCACTTCAAGTACGAGTGGTTAAGTATCCAGTGCTTGATGACGTTCTCTACTGGAAAAGTGCTACAATTGTCTAAACAAAGATGAAGCCCTTCTTATTTTATAAAGCCTATATGAAAGAATAATTTGGGCATATTACGGGTACTATAGCTTAATATGATCTTTTTTTAGCAAGATACTATTAGCCCAATTAGCATCCGACTTTGAGGCCGTCATTTAGGGTTTTCACGCATGTAAACAATATGGTAATATGAGCCACCTGTCAGTTGAGCCAATGAGCATCACCCTGATGGCTTGTTTTTCATAAATGGGGGACTGACCTGGTAGAACCTCTACCCATGGCCACATGCAAGCGACAATACTTGTTGGTGGTTCTTGACTATTTCACAAAGTTTGTTGAGGTAAAATTATTGTACAATACAAGGGCTTGACAAACCGAACCATCCTTGGCGACAAAAATAAAAATAATACAAGCTACCTGTCAGTGGAGCCAATGATCATCAACCCGCTAGGACCTCTACCTATAACCACAAGAAAGAGACAATACTTGGTGGTGGTTTTCGACTATTTCACAAAGTGGGTTTAGGCAAAAGAACTGTACAAAATAAAGGCTCGTGATATTTGTGATTTTCTGCTAAGTAAAATCATCTCTCAATTCGAGATCCGCGTATTTTAAAAATGATGGACAATGGTCCACAATTTTGAGTTAGGATATTTAAAACTAAGTATAGAAGGTACGAGTGGGATAAAATATATCCACTTTATATCATCCTAAAAAGATGGCCAAGTATAGGTTAAAAACCAAACCATCCTCCATGAAATACAAAAAAAGATTGAGGGTGCTAAGAGAAAATACCCTGATAAGCCCGCAGAGGTGTTATGGGCGTATAGAATAAAACCTTGATCAACAACTTTAAAACTTATCTCTAACTATATTACAAAAAAAATTAAATTCGTTGTGCACTGTTTCTCCCTCCTGGTGGCGCGGATGCGTTTTTTAATGAGGTAAAAACAAGCCTTTTTACTAATAAAATTTCCTCTCATGCCGAAAAACAACCTACTTTTCTTTATACTTGCAATGAAATCTCACTCCGAGAAATAATAACTAACATCCTCAAATGACTACTAACCGAGCCAACATGGTTTATCACCCTCATTATCTTCACAAAATAGAATCTCCAAATCCAATATGTCGACCATATCATCTATCACATTATTTTTATACTTCGCCAATAGATTCCGCTCCTACCACCAAGAGGAAAAACATTGGTTTTGCACAGTTTGCATGTATTTTACCCCATTTTTTCATTAGTAAAGAGGCAAATTCCAAGTGTAAATTCTCTCTATAATAGGGTTCGGGTAAAACGTTTTAGCGAAATGGTTAATTAAACAAGCCTTGAAGGTCACACAGTAGACCATACTAAGGTTAGACTTTATATAGTCAAAATCGCTAAATGGTTAATAAACCAAGCATACAAGACGACACAAGGGCCACACTGAGCCTACACTTACATAATTAAAACCAAGTCTATAAGGCCATACAAGGGTGTAACTGAGTATTTCGATGACAAGTTACTAAAAACGTCGTTTTTGCCGTATTGGTTTAGCTTACAGGTCAATTGTCAGTTCATGACATATAACAGATGGATCCACTCCCAAAACATCACTTGCTTCCCATGCAAACACGTCCTCATTCCTGGCTAAGATTTCGAGTAAGATTGTTTAAATTGGATTGATAACTTACCTCATATTCTGAGGGTATGCCTTTGGTATACTAGCTCTTTAGTTTCTTCATTGTTTATGTAGGCAGGTGGTTCTACCTCTCTGGGATCATCTACCGGTCCCTCCGAGGGGGTACTCAATATTTCTTTGCCAACCCCGTCGCTCTGAGATTTCTATATGAGGGGTTTAGATGGATCGACCACCACTACATAACAAGTTCGCACCGTGCACCGACTTTCCCTGATTATGCCAACTGCATTTCCCACCGGATATTTGATACATTGCCAAAAAGTGCATGGGTAACATTCATTCTGTGTAACCAGGGTCGTCCAATGATTACATGGTACGGGCTTGGTGCGTCAGATATGGTAAGCAGGGTTTTGAGCTCTTTCTTTGTTATACCATGACCTAGTTTAACCATTAACTCTATTTCTTCCACACACTGGAAGTTTTACCCTCATAACCGACCAGGGTGCACTGAGTGGGCTTGTAGTTCGGTACGTTGAGCATTCTATCGATACTGTCCTTGAAAACAATGTTGTCGGAGCTAGACTCATCTACAAGCGCGATGGTTACCATGACACACCTATATCTATGTGTATTGTTAATGCATCCTCATGAGGCGTACTGACCCCTCGGAGGTCGTCATCATTAAAAGTGAGATCGAAAACTGGGTCCATGTAACTTCGGTAAGAGTTAGCATCAATTTCATATACACCAAAGTCTAACTTTGATCATCTGCCATGATTAGCCCTTTGGGCCGTGGCAGGGTTCCCTCCAGAAATGGTGAATAGGTACGGGTTAGTTCTGGCTGCATAGAGAGCGTTGCTTGCTACTTCCGACCCTTCACCCGCGATGGAAATGGGGCCCATCGTGTCTATGGTGCTGGTAAGCGTAGAATGTCCCCTGGAAACTGTCAGAACCCATTGCTGATTGCTTTTGTCAATCTCCCCCTCATTCTTAAATTTATCATCGATCGTCAGTCGCATAGTCTCACGCCTGTCAAGGTACGAATGCTGCTCTTGTTGCTTGACAAGTTGGATGAGCTTGCCATTTTCGATGAGCTTCTAGATTTCTTCCATATGCTGCCAGCAGTCATCGGTGGAGTGTCCGTAGTCACTATGATAAGCACAAAAATACCGATTTGATTGCTTAAATCCTAGCGCATTCATTACTCGTAGAGTTTGATACTTGACCCAGCCATTGGTTCGTTCATACACTACAGAGATAACTTCAGTCAAAGGAGTAAATCACCTTGAGGGGTTTTCGAAATGTGATGGGCATCTACTCGATTCTATGTGAGGCTGCTCTTCTGCTCATCTTCTCTTCTGGTCGTCTTTGCCCCACAACCCCCTCTTTTACTTCTGAACCTTGTCAATCGGGGGAGCCCCTTTTTCTCGCGTCATCAACCTTGATAAAAGTGTTTCTCGGGCCAGAAGATATCTTATAACCTCAATAAGGAACTTTATAAGACCGGCGTACAAATCCCCCATTCAATCTAAACCTCGTTTTAGCGAGGCCACAACCATATTTTTCGCTAAATCTGGGAGGGCATTCATTGCATGAACAAAACCCCTAACATAACTTTTAAGAGACTCACCTGGCCTTTGATAGAGATCAATGATTTAATCCTGGTCGCGTTTGAGTTCCTAGTTGCCAACAAACCGCTCCCTGAATTCCTTCCATAGGCCAGCAAAATCCTGGATGGACCCCTTAGGAAGGATACTGAACCAGTCCATAACATTTCCCTTAAGGGTCATAGACAAGGCTCGGCAAAGCATCGTATCATCCAGATTAAATGTCATCTGCATATTACGGAATTATTTTAGGTGCCGCTCCGGGTTTCCTGATCCATCATAAGCTTTAATATAGATAGGATCGAATTTCTTGGGCAGCTGGGCCTCGAGGATTTTCCCCGAGAATGGCGACTCCTTGAGAATACAAGAGGATAGCCTGGGACATACCTGATTATACCAAAGATCTTCCCCATTGCGCTTGTTTAGAAATGGCTGGTCCTTCTTCTCTCCTATGCTCTGTTTCCTTAGCATGATTTTCCCCCGCTTTCTCCGGCTCCTTTTTGCTTGTCGTCTTGCTTGGGCGACCTCTCAGTTCGGTAGGTCCGGCTAGCTTTTTGTCCTGATTGGTGGCTCGTACGATTGGTTCCTTTAGCCTTTGTCGTGAGTGTTTGAACATGATTTTTCATCCCCACTAGTGTTGCATGCATCGCTTGCTCCCTGACATCAAACTCACAAGCACTCCTTAAATTTTCCTACTAAATATGATGAATCTGTTGCTCTAGTTGTTGGATGGTTGCGCCAGTGACAAAATTGGTTGCTTGTATTTCATGATCGTCACAAGATTCCACCTTCCTTGGTGGTGGGGGGATTGTTGTTGCTGCTACCAAGGGCTGCGCTTGGGACGCTGGGTCCACCGGACCAGGAGACGTGAGGTTTTTCGCTAGCCTCCTACTTCCTACAGTCTCACTCAACTATGGGATTTCCCTCTCGATTCCTGATCTAGTGACTACCATTGTAACAGTATTTTTAAAAAGGTTCTCTTTCCCACAGACGGTGCCAAATTTTATATAGAAAATAACAAATGAATTGCCAAGTAGAAACAAAAAATGGATCTAAAAATAAAAGATCTTTTTATTCTAGGGTTTTACCCTATATATACTTATTTCCAACTGTTGGGCAGTTACATTCGATCGTTTCTGCCACATAATGCTAATTGAAGATATTACTGTTTTCTACTAACATCATATGGCTTACATTTACGGCCTTATTCAATAGTGGTTTAAATAAGGTAAATAATATAACATGTGAAGACTGCTTTTCCGCTTTCAGAACGAGCTCAGTCTTAAATTACAAGCAGTACTTCTTCTTGGGTGAGGTCGGTCTGCCCCAGATATTTGATCGGTTGATCACTTCTTCCTTTCTCCATCGTCCAACATCTTCATTAAATCGTAACGGCGTGGTAGCTCGACATGATTCCTCTTTATTCGTTGTGCTCTGATTGCTGGAGCGCTCGTCTGCCTTAACATTTATCTGCTTTTTTCATAACTCTATTCATTGTCTTAATTTTTTTTATCTTGTTTGGTTTCCTTCATTACACTCATCTACTCGACTCGATTTAAGGGTTGGTCTACTCGGAGAATACCCCCTCATGAATAATAATTAGTGTCACTAACGAGTTTACGTAACCATCCTCATACATTCTCTTCCATAATTGTTGGTATTGGCTTGAGTGTGCACCAAAATTCAAGATGTATATAACTTATCAGTATAAACAACATCATATTAAACAACCCAAAATGAAAATAATATAAATCATATCTTACGTGTTTGTACCCATCCACGCTCAACCTGGCCATACTCTACATCAATCTGATACTCCCACTTGTTGGATAAAAAAATAAAATAGTTCTTCAAATTATAGTCGGATGAGGGTATAGTAACAATCTTATTTCAACCCCGAGCAGATACGTAATAGAAGGGGAATTGGTCGACTTATACACCTCGATATTGGCCAAGAAATTAGGTAAACTAATAGGTATTTTTAAAACCCCCAAGCTTAACATTATGATAAGCATCATATGCCAATTATGCTAAATTCGTTATTCTCTTCATCTTCCAATTGATTGTAACTAAGGTTTATTTGACCAAAAAACTGGTATAAAAACTATTTTTACTCCTCTAAGTCTACTACAAGAGGAATGGTGGTGGAAACTTTAGGCATTTTATTTGAAGCCATTTTGGAAACCATTTATGGTATAAAAAAAGATAAATTATCAGCAGACTGTTCAAAATTATTTTCAGTAATTAGGTTTTTTGGATTTCAACGACGGTAAGGAGTTTGTAGGCACGATGCCCTTAATTTTACCACTACAACTCCATTTAGATTGTTTGAATCAAAGATCACCCCCTACTAGTTCGAATTACGACTTACTTTACTTACCTAACCCGCTAATCAACTGTAAATATTTTCCAGACTCGTAAGATCTAGGAAAGTTATTCGTGACGCTACCTCCTCCAAATGTCAGAAATCGTATGACATAACGCCTTCTGTAGCGAACGCCGATGGTTTCATCACTCGCAAATTTTTAATACTTATTCACATATTATATATATATATATATATATATTCATATACCTTTTTGTTTCATATTTATCTCATACCTCGTCAAAACATTTAAATAGTCTTTTAGGGACTTATTTTACAAAAAAATTACTTTAAGTACAAAGGAGAGTCTTCATAAGGCTATATACCCTACGAATATATTTTTCTATGTATACTCATAAGGTAATTTTATATAAGAGTCAAATAAGAAGATAAGTTATAAGTAACACGAGGTGCCAAACTATTGGATGAACAAAGACGATGCCAAGTAATTGAGCTAAGACGAGGTAACCAAAAGAAAATGTACATATTGACGAGATGAGTAAAATAAAGATAATCCAAAATGACCAAAAACATACAAGACGAGGGACATATCCTATCTAATAGAAGAACAAACCGAACGCGTAAACTTGACACCCGAGCAGACCATATACTATTCGACCGGAGCATGAACCGAACACCTACACTTCACGACCGAACAATTATTAGATAGTGACACATGTTATAATACCATATATTACTTAGAAGCGTTCTTATATATCTATTACGAAGCGTGACTAGTATTCGATGTAAAAATATATTCTGAAATAAAAACCTATTAAATCTACTATTCAATTTTTCTTCCAAGTACTCTTGGTTATCTTGCGATTATATATGAGAAGGTTTTTCTCTAACTAACGCAAAAAAAATTAAAAACCTTTTGTTCAACATTTGTATAATTGAATTTTATAAATTTAATAAAAAATAATGTTAATTATACCAATAAAAATAAAAATATAAAAGTATTATTTGAGTTATCATCAACAACATTCTAGAACATGCTAAAAAAAAGGTTTTTTAAGAAAGGTATTGGACTTTGCTTTCAAATTTATAGTTTGATCTAAATTTTCAAATTAGATTACACTATTGTTTAAAAGTTCAAGATTCTACTTTGATGGTCAAATACAGTCGTACTATATTTCCAAAGCAAATTAAAATTAAATAAAAATTAATTATAAAAAATTTATAAAAAATTAGCCAATTTCTTTAGATAGATTTTAATTGTATATAATATTTTTTAATTAGGAAGAATATAATAATTTGTTTTTCATATTTTGGAATTTTAAGTAATAACCATATCGGTTGAAACTTATTCTAAATTGGACTTTCTAAACAAACATTTCATCTTCCTCGTTACAAAGTCAGCAATAAAATATATAAAAAATTTATCAAAATTAAAAAAAGAACTATTATTGGTTCGTATAATTTCAAAGATTTAAAAAATACGCATGAGTTTTGATATTTTAAAAGTTTCAACTCACGAGAAAATAATATATTTACTTATGTTTTCCTTATAAGCGCAACAATTACCTATTTGAAACAATGTTGGACATCACGTATTGATGTCGTGGAAACCCTGACACAATACAGAGGCCAAATCAAAACACAAAGTGTCATGTTTGTTGGTCATTAAGAATTGATATCCTGGAACAATAGTGTTCTAAAATTAAAACCAAAGTGTCATGTTCGTTGGACTTTAATGTCCCTTGGCCTTGACATAATACTGCGACAAGATTCAAACAAAAATGTTTGTTTGATATGTACAGTTTCCATGATTTGTAAAGTACTACCACTACTAATGTGTCGCAACCAATTGAATTTTTTTAATTTGTCACCCTTGGTTTAACATGTATTTAAAAGTTCCATCGGCTTTTAAAGTTATCTTATAAAATCAATAAAAAAATATACATACAAGTATTTATGAGACATATTATTCTAATCATCGTATCTTCTTTTTATATATATCATAATTTTTTTTATTTAAAATTTGTTTTGTTGTTATTTGTAATTAATAAAGGTGTACTCGTTCCATACCAATTTATACCTCTATCATCTATTCTCGTTTATAGACAGTTTATAAGAGTTGTTAAAAGAAATATATTCAACTATGAATACTAGTAGTTTTAAAAATATAAATGTTTATTTTTAAATATCAGTAAATGTTATAATAAAAATATTACAAACATTAATAAAACTAATGTATGTTTTTTTGGTGTGTATATTTTCTATTTGCGTTAATTATTTTTACGTCTATTTTATTTTTTAATTAATTAATAATTTCAAGTCTGATTAACGTTTCGGTTAAGCTTAGCTATCCAAAATTATTGACATTACTTTCATAATTTGTGTGAGAGGAAAAACTTTGTTCTCCATTAAAATAATAACAATTTTTAGGATATTTCACACATTAAAATATTCAATCATTTTTATTAGAGCTTAGGTCCCTTATGAATTGATTGTAGGATGATATGTATGTATATTTGAACATATTAGGATCTTAAAAAGCATGTTCAATTGGTGGATTCTTATATGTATATATCAAATCAATTATAAAACATGTTAATTTTAATGTTCTATAAAAAATCAATTAAAATTATGAGTTTTTTTAAAACTAATTTGGGTATAAAATGGATTGTTCATTAGAGGCGATGCCAAGTTTTCCGCGACAAAAATGTAGTGTTGCAATGTAAATTTTATTCGCTGCACCAGTTATCCTATAAGAGTTTTAACTTTGGATCTTCCTTTCGTGAGACATGTAAGAACATGATATTTGTTTGAATATGTTTTTTTGTATTTTTTTTAAAGCAAATAGCGATCTATTACTAAATCAAAATGTTTTACAAACTTTAAGGACTAAATTGAAACAATGACTAAACGTAGCCTAAGAAGAGTAAATCGACAGATTTAATAGACTTTCCGAAATTATAGAACCCTAAATCGCAGAGTATCTTCTCCTTCTTCACAGCTTCACTCTTCTTCTTCACTGCTTCGCCATAGCCACACCCAAACTCTGAATCCACACCAAAACTCTAACCAGAATCGATATAGCCCACACCCAAACTCTATAGAGTTGTAATGGCTAGAAGATGAGATGAAGCGTTTAAACCCTCGAATGAAAAGTTTTGACGATCAATAATGGCTATCTTCGCGATCCAGTCCGCAGCTTGATTCTGAGTTCTGGATACGTGACGGAGAGTCATTCTTGGCCGGATTAATCTTCTACAAATGATGCCCAATGGCTCAAGAGAAGGAACAGAAAGACCACTTGCAAGCATGTTGATTAGAGCCAGACAATCTGACTCTAAATCGACATTCTCCCAACCATTACGCTTGCAAGTGAGGAGCCCTTCAATAAAAGCTTTGCATTCAGCCTGAAAAGGGTTTAGCTTCCCAAACACGAACCTTTTTCCCAGCAAGATATCACCTCTGTCATTTCTGACTATAAGCCCTCCATTGGATTCTCCAGAAGAATGACAAGCGCCATCAACATTAACCTTCAACCTACCAGGAGGAGGAGCAAGCCATTTCAGGTACGCAATGCCTTTCTTTCTTCTGTTCATTGATTTACAGCCCATCGCAGCACCTGCGTTACAGACATAAGACCAATGCTTAGAATTAAGTTCGTCCCTGAGTCTATAGCCAAAATGATTCTACAGATTCTGTCAACAACACTCTTGAAATCATCATGAGTGTTGTTAAACTTAGAACAATTTCTGTTGTACCAGATGGTCCAATAGATAATCTGATGGACTAAATGAGTTATATGGAATTTACAGTTCGTAAAGCAAAACAAAGTCTTAAGAAGATGGTTCAGAGTCATATATCTGTAGATTGGAACCTTAAACAACCATCCAAAATAGTTCCAGATGGCCCAAGCATAGTTGCAGTTGATGAAGAGATGATTTTTCTCTTTACAACTGCAACAGAATTGACACTTAGAAACTATTACCAAATGTCTTTTGGAAAGGATATTGTCTATAGGGACAAAGTTTTTAATGATTTTCTAGGATAAAAAAGAAATTTTTTTTGGAATAAAATGGATCCAAATTTTTCTGAGAAAACTTGATTTATTGAAATTGTTTCTAATAACATTCCAAGTATCCATAGTGTTGAAATTTCTGTCTTTGGATAACTTCCAAATAATCTGGTCATCCTGATCAGGATTAAGCTTTAAGGTAGAAATATGGTTGACTTGATCCTGATTTAAGAATGCCAAGAGAGTTTGGATGTCCCAACAATTCTCTTTCCAAAAAGACTTAACAGTGGCTGATAAATACCAGCTGTTGTTGTGACTAGAATGAAAAGGAGGCATGTCATGCCAAACATCTAGCCAGAAATCAACATTACCCTTACCAAGAGCCCAACCAATATACTGCTCAGCCATATTTTTAACAGCATGAAGCCTCTTCCAAACTACAGAATCAGTGACCTTGCAACTAGCTTTAATAGGATGAGTATGAGGACTATAAGTTTTATGCATTAAGTCAGACCAGATAGAATTGTTTTTACGAAACATAAACCAAATCTTATAGCTAAAAGTGAGCTGAATATCAACAAGTCTTTTGATATTCAGTCCACCCTCATCATAGGGCTTACACAACATATTCCAGGAGGTCCAATGTATAGACTTCTCATTATACTTGGCCCTCCAAAGGAAACGGTTAAAACATAGATCAATTTTATTAAGAATAGAACTAGGTATAGCACTATTCTGCATCCAAAAGTAAACAATAGGATGAAGCACATTAGCAATAAGAGATAATCTGCCCCCAAAGGACAGATTCTTTATGTCCCATTCCTGAATCTTATTATGAATCTTTTCAATAAGGGGAAAGTAATTCTTCCCTTTGTTATTTGCAGAAATGGTGATTCCCAACTAGATAAAATGAGCTGATTCAATGTTGAAGCTAGTTGCAATCTTTAGTCTAGAAGCACCATCTTGGGAGAACTTAGCAGAGGTAATAACTTTGGTTTTATTCCTATTAATTGCTTGCCCACTAATCAATTGATACTTGTCTAGCAGATCACTGAGCTTCTTAATGGTAGAGGGCAAGCTGTTAGTGAAGATAATAATATCGTCTGCAAAAGCTAAACTTGGTAAGAGATAGTTAGACTTAGTATAAAATCTCATGTTATCATTAGCATTGAATAGAACCTTAATCCCCCTAATAAGCACATCTTGTGCTATAATGAAAAGACTAGGAGACAGGGGATATCCCTGTCTCAGGCCTTTTCTTTGAGGAAAGTATCAAACACTCAGGCCATTGATAAGAACAGAAAGCATAACATTAGAAATAAGAGTATTGATAATGGAAATAACCTCCTTAGAGAACCCAAAACAAGTTAAAACCTTTAAGACAAAGGTATGAGACATTCTATCAAATGCCTTTGTCATATCCAACTGCATAATAATATTTCCCTTACTAGGCCTTTTATTGATATTATGAAGCATCTCTTTTGTGATAAGAATGTTCTCATGTATAAGCCTATTCTTCACAAAAGCTCCCTGGTTTTTAGAAACAATTTTAGGGAGAAAATCAGCAAGCCTGTGATTAAAAAGACTAGAAATGACCCTATTGAAAATGGTACACAGACTTATGGATCTGTAGTTGTCCCAGTTAATAGGATTAGAACCTTTAGGAATTAAACAAATCCCTATGGAAAAGACCCCCTTAGGAACACTACAGCCCTTAAGATAAGCATTTAAAGAGTTGCACATATCAGTTTTTATAATATCCCAACAAGATTTCAAGAAAAATGTATTGAAACCATCAGTGCCAGCAGCACTGTCCTTCTTCATAGTGTTTATAGTAGTCCAAATTTCATCAGTGTTGGTAGCTCTAAGCATAGACAGATTGTCAGAGTCAGTAATAATCTTAGGGATATTAGCATAGATGCCATCCTGCATATCAAGATCATTAGTGTTATCACAAGCATCAATAGAGAGAATAGTTTTAAAATGAGATTATGCAGACTTAGCTATATCATTCCGACTGCATAGCCATATACCATCCTTATTTATACCAATGATAAAGTTCTTTTTGTGCTGCCTAGAGACATATCTATGATAAACCTTAGTATTTCCATCACATTCATTCAATTAGGTGTTGAAACACTTCTGTCTCCAGTAGGATTCCTCATCTTTAAGAGCTTGAATGAGAGTATTATTAGAAATATCAAGGCTAGCCTTAGAATTAATGTTGTTCTCCCTTAGATGGATAGTCTCCTTAAGATTTACATCTTCAGTAACCTTCTTCACCTTATTAAAAATATTCCCAAATTGATTAGTGTTCCAAACCCTAAGCATCTTCTTGAGTCTCTTCAATTTGTACCAGAAAACATTATTGTGACTTCCATGACAAGGAATGTCCCAATGCTGCTTCACAAGACTTAGAAAAGTACAGTCATTAGTCCAAGCATTTAAGAATTTAAAGTTACATTTGTTATAATGTAAAACTGAATTAGAATTATTTGACAAAGATATAAGCAATGGGGAATGGTCAGAACAAGTTCTGACCATGTGAAACACCTGAATACTCTGCATTGTAGAGGCCATACAATTGTTGACAAGAGTTCTGTCAAGTCTTTTCCAGCAACGATTGTTGCTCCAAGTAAATCTAGAACCCACAAACCCAGTATCCTCAAGATTACAGGCTCTGATGGCTTCATTAAAGTCTTTAGAGCTCCCAAAATCAAAACTAGAACAGCCCAATTAATCATCAGAACTAGTGATAGAGTTAAAGTCACCAGCAAGTAACCAAGGAATATTATCATTAGCAAGAGAAACCATATTATCCCAAAGATCTCTACGAAGAGAACGATGGTTCTTAGCATACACATAGGTGAAATTAAAATAGAAGTTACTGGTGTTAATGTCCATATGTAAAAACTGATCATGATCAACCTTAATTGAAAGGTTGATATCAGAAGCCCAAAAAACCCACACTTTACTAGAGCAGTTAGAAGCAAAATTAGCCAACCCAATTCTTTTAGAGATCTTCCCCATCTTGTCCACATTAGCCATAGGCTCTTGAATAGTAAAAACTTTAATCTTTTCACTTTGAACCATAAAAGTAAGCCTAGATAAGGTAGAAGAGTTATTAATGCCACGAGCATTCCAGCTACATATCTTTATCATTATCAGATAAAGACTTTATCTTTTTGCTCTCCTTCTTCTTTATAGAGTTTACAGACAGCTTTTACTAATCTTTTTCTTGTTAGCAGATTTAATCTTTTGATTGATGATCTAATTAAAGTCTTAACACACAATGAATTAGAACTTGGAGAGACATCACAACTGCCAATATTCCTCAGAATTGAAGAAGTGTTACCAGCATTCTGCTTATCAAAACTATTATGAAACACCGAATCAAGTTTTTGGAGGGCACCAATAATTTCCTGATCATTCTTGGAGGAACTGCTCTCTTCAACAATAATTGGAGCAATATCAGAAGAATCCTTAACAGACACATCATCTTTAGGAGCAATTATAGATTTTAACTTCCTCCTGTAAACTTTAGAAACTGTTTGTAACTGAGTAGCTTTAGGATCTTGAGATATATTAACAACATTCTGAGAAATAACATCTTTTTCTAATAAATCTTTCCCTTCATTTATCTGTTCTTCATTTACTTTCTTACTATCAATCTTTTTGCAATCTTTAACCATGTGCCCCAAATGATGATAATGTGAACAATACCAGGAACATTCTTGTAGCTGATACCAATCCGCACCCCATCATTCTCACCAAATCCGACCCACATGCTTCTTTTAAGATCCATAACAACATTGATCTCAACTTGGGCATAGCAAGAATTCCTGCTTGCCCTATGCTTATCCGGAACCACAATACGATGAATTATACCAAGTGTTGAAGCAAGATCGTGAATGACTGAAATGTTATACATATACTCTGGTAGTTTTTCAAACCTGACCCATAATAACACAATCGGGTTTTCAACGTTCTTATTGAAATTCGGACCCAATTTTAGAAGTCTCATACTCTTCCCATCAAAAGACCAGACACTTTTGGACCAGAGAAGGCTAAAGTCTTCTTTGAGGCAGAATTCGATTAAAACATGGCGAGAGTCAATAGTAATGAAGCTATAAACACCCTTAAACTTAAAAGATTCCAGAAAATGTTGAAGAGATGATCGCTTGGGGATTCCATCAACAAACTTTCCAATTAAGGTAGTTCTGCTTTGCAATAACAGACGCTCCTTTGTTTCTACAGAGTATTGAACAGAGATATGGCTTACAGATTCTTTAACAAACTCCGGATTCGTTTCTTTAAGCATTGATTTCTCTTTCACAGTTTCTAAATAAGACTTCTTGATAGTAGTTGGAGCGTTATTCAGATCATTCTTTAAAGCCGAAAAGTTATCATCTTTGAAGACTCTGTTCTCCATGATCAGAAACAGAGCAAATTAATGACAAACAGAGCAGGGAGACAGTCTGATTGCTTAGAAGGCAATCAAAGAGCAGGGAAACACGCGATGGAAGAAGCCTATGCCGGAGAGGGAACCGGTTCCGGGAAAAATAGCAGCCAAGAAGAACTATGGAAATTCTTGGAGAAGTTCTTGCGTTAAGTTCCAACTGCTAGTTTATCAATATGTTTTTTTGTATGTATGTGGTTAATTAAGATGTGTTTATTTTAAGTATAGGCTAGAAGTAAATCGAACTAGAATATTGTATTGGATCGTTCACCTACATTAATTGGGTCTTCTATTTTTTCATCCTATATTAATTTGATCTTCTATGTTAATTAGATTTCTTATTAATTTGATCTTCTATATTAACTAGATTTCCTATTAATTGGGTCTTCTATATCGATTATGTATACTATTTTTTAGTATTCTTATATTAATTAGATTTCCTAATAATTATGTATTCTATATTAACTAGGTTTCTTTATGAGGTTTTTTAATTAACGAATTAGGACTTACCAGATTTGTCTTATAAATAGAATAAAATATTGATATGCATATTTCCGAAGAGAGAGAAATACATATAGTTTTTGTGTAAGGTAAGTGAGGTGAAAGATAAACAATGAAGATATGATTTTTTGAATCATGTCATCTTTCATTACAAAGACTAATTGAGTCCTTTGTGTTTGAGAGTCCCTTTGTAACCTTGTTATTAATAAAACAATGTATGTTTCCATGGTTGTGGGATTATTACTAGAATCCAAAACCCGTTAAATCTATCTTGTGTGATTGGTTTTATTTATGTTGTCTTTTATTTGTTTTTTATCTCAAACATAATTAAGTTTTTTATCTACAGGTTTATTAATTGATACATCGATTCTTATCTTGTCTAATCCGTAGTTTTATGTAATAAATATTACGGTGAGCATTGAGCCACATTAAAAAAAAAGTAGATTGATTTATGATTTGAAGGTTGCAGGAGCAGATCTCTCCTATAAAATAGAAAGTAAAAAAATATTAGTTCCATGAAGTGTACCTCAGAAAAACTAGACAAATCTAATGATTTTAACCTCTTAAGAATTAAGGTTAAGGCTTACATAGTTCAAAAGAGACTAATTGCTGCTATTGACGATAGATCTACACAAGTTGATGTCGTCATAGTTTCCAAAGATCATAGTGACCTCATATTGAGGTTGGGAAATGAAATGATGTGAAAGCTATCTGAAATGCCTATGACGATGGGGATATGGAATCCACTAGAGGTGTTTACATGAAGAAGTCCTTGTCGAACAGGTTGCATCTAAACTTTACACGATATTTATCGATAGTAGCATATAGATCGGAATTTACCAAAATGATTACAAGTGAGTAATACTTGACTTAGATAAAGTTTATGTGAAGGTAGATGAGAATGACCAAACAACCATCCTTCTAAGCTCTTTGTCAAAAGATTTATGAATATTTTACGAACATCATTCTCTACAATAAACACTCTCTTATAATGGCCGAATTCAAGAGCACCCAAACTATAAAGATCTTAATAAGAATAGTATTTTGAAGCTTGACTCCGTAGGGCACATAATGACTGCGAGGGGTAGATCATGAAATATAGTTTCAGGTGAGAGGAGAGGAAAATATTTGTCAAAGTCCAAATGGGTCGGTAAGGGTTTAGAAGTAATCTGTTGAATATGCAACAAGAAAATACATATTAGTTGGAACTTCCCAAAGAAGAGAAAATGAAACAAGTATAAGAAGACCATATCTAGAGATCCTACAATGGTGTCTAATGATTTTGAGTATGTTCTTGTAGGTATAAAAGTAAACGAGTGTTGGATTTAGTGTATTTTCTTACATGAAATCCACTAAAAATTGGCAGGAAGACATGTGAATGCTTGATAGTGGAAATATTATCCTTTTAAATGACGAATCTTGCAATATTAAAGGGATTGGAATGGTTCATCTCAAGTTATATACTAAACTTGAGATAGTTATCAACAATGTGAGGTATTTACGAAACATTAAACGTAACCTTCTTTGTATTAGGATATAAGATGAGGTAAAGTTTACATATAGAGGTGGAGATGGCAGACTTAGGGTTTGACAAGGCTTCCATATTTTTATAAAAGCTTATATGACTAGTGATGTGTTAGTTCTCGAAAGATCTACACTAATGAGGGTCTGTCTAGTGTGGTGAAAGATCATACCAGTTTGTGACATCATCTGTTGGGATATTTAAGTTAGAATGGACTAGTGAACTAAATAAAGAGGGGTTGTTGATGATATTGCAATTCAGAAGTTGAGCTTTTGTGAAAGTTTTATATTGGGTATGAGGAAGATGCTGAAGTTTTTTCATTACAACCCGACATCTAATGGAGTACTTATATATCTTCATTAAGATATTTAGGATCCAGCTTGAGAATCTACCACATGTGGTGCAAGGTACTTCATGTCGTTGATTGATGACTATTCTAGGAAGTTATGTTTTCTACTTTTGAAGATCAACGGTAAACTGTGTCTTTATGAACTAGAAGACTTTCGAGAGAATCAAAGAGTTTATTGGCTTGAAATATTTGAACAATGAGTTCACTAGCTATTTTTAAAAATCTTGGCATTGGTAGACATTGAATTGTACGTGGGACTCTTTAATGAGAACAAGCTTATTGAGAGATTAAATCAAACCTTCCTAGAATGGGTAAGATGTATACTTCATACCACTAGAATGGATCACAGGTTCTGGTGACAAGTCGTGACAACGGCTACATATATCATCAATATTAGTCCATCTATGATTCTTAAGTTTATTTGTCCTAGATAAGTGTGAATGGGAAAAAACATAAATTGGAATATTCAAGAGTGTTCGAATGTGTTGCCTACATGCGAAGCACGATAAGCTTACATCAAGGTACTGAAACTTTTGTTCCTTTACTATCCGGATAGAGTAAAAGGGTATTAGTTGGGGTGCCTTCAACTTGGAAATCAGAAGGCTTTGATAATTAGGGATACAGTTTTACTAAAGAGAATATGTCATTGAAAACTACAGTGGAGAATCAACCTAGTACTGTTCGGAACAAATGTGAAATTAATGATGTATATAGATTTACAAAGTAAAGTTGGAGACGTTTCTTCCAAAAATTATGTAGGGCACCATCCCACTTTGGTTTGTACATAAGAATTTCTAGCACTGCATGAGAACGATGTTGGTCGGAGTTCTAAAGTTCTACGGCCTTCAGATGATAAGATATAAGAGCAATATAATCTTGACTATTATGATATTGTGAGGTATTAAGCATGAAGACTAAGCAAACATTCGCAGAAGTATGCTTTTACCGATTTTATTTGTTATGGTTTATCTATTTAAATGTATGTATTTGTTTCTGAACCCCAAATGTATCGGGATTCTATCAAGAATAATGATAAAGAAAAGTGGTTGGCGACCACAAAAAAAAACTAAGATCTCTTAAGAAGATGAACACATGGATTTTTGTGAAACAGTCGAATGGTCAGAAGATGGTTTGAAGTAAATGAATATTCAAGAGGAATTCATGTATTATTGATGTTACGTTAACAAAATAAAAGGCTAGGCTCATAACTAAGGGCTTTACCTGAAGTGAGGGTATCAATTTCAACGAGATATTTTCATCAGTTTTAAAATAAACTATTATCAGGGTTTTTTTAAACAATTTTTGCTGAATTTAGTCTCGAGTTGTACTTTCTCTACTGCAGTCGAGTTTTTAATTCTTTATGGTTTCCAACAAGTCACTATGGTTACAAAATTAAGTCATCATAAAAGTAATAAAAAGTTATCTAAGGGTCTAATGTGAAAATAATTCTATAGTAAAGTATAAGTAGATTTGTTGAGTCCAAACATATAATCATAAAGTTTTTATTTGTTAAAAAGTAGTTAAGATACGTCAAATAAGTATAAAGCATATCGACACAAACTCAATGGTACCTCATCATGTTACAAAAATAATATTGCCTTCAGTTTTTTCGGAATACACAATTAGGAAGTATGTTGTTTGTTTAAACAATAATTGATCTTAGGAATTTTATAATAGGAATCGATATACATTGCTAATTGGTTGAATATATATTTTTTTCAATATATTGATCAATTAAGTTGGTTAACTTCTCTAACTATTAAATATATATACACAATTGCATTTCATATTGTTCGTATGTTCTACACCATAATTGATCTATTGAATTGATTAAAGATGTTAACATGATTATTGTCACATATAGTTTCTCACATAGTGATAAATGAGTCTTTAGTTCTTCGTCGTACATCATAATGTATCAGGTTGTTCAGTTTATCTTTAAACAATAAATTTCAGAATTTCTATTAAATACATCATTGAGTAGTATATGATAATCCAAGTGAAATATTGTTAGAAAAAAATAAATTAGTATATTCTAATAAGATTATTTGGCCAATATCAATAGTATTTCCAATTAAATAAGTAATCAAATGATTAAAGCAAGTGGATAGTTTTTCACATATGTGAAACCCCATTATGGAGGTTATTGTGTACAAAACGAGTTAATATTTGAATCATGTAAATGATTGAGTCCACCAATTGATACTTAAGTGTAATCTAAAATTTTAAGGTCTAAATTGAAAAAAAAAATCAAATTATTTGAGTTATGATCCATAACCGCAAAGCTAACTAAAATGCGTGCATACAATTAAGGTAAGTTTAAACCTAAATTGATTCATATATAAATAGATTACGATAGTATACAAATAGATAAACAGTGAAATAACTATAAGACTTTTAAGAGATAAGTAAGGTAAGAGATAAAAAATGAAGAGAGGGTTCTCTGGATCACGTCATCTTTTGTTACAAAATAATAATTAAGTCTTTTGTATTTGAAGAGTCTTTATGTAACCTACATGTTTATAAAAGAGTGTTAAGTATTTGTGGATGTACAATCCAAACCACGTTAGATAATATCTTGTGTGCTTGGTTACGCTTTCTTTTATTTGTTTCTTGTCTTGAACATAATAATTAGTCTGTTCTTCCATAGATTTCTTTTATTGTACATCAGTTATTGCCTCGACTGGACATTGGTGGTTTCCTATGAGGATGAATAACATGACAAGTAATATCAATAACATAAGAGAACGATTCTTTTTAGGATGATGAATATTGTTTTTATGACAATGGATGTAGTTAATAATTCACTATGAAAACAACGATTATTCAAGGCAAGTGAGTCTTCAGATAAACTAAAAATCCGGTTAGCTCCAAGCTCTTAATATACCATGACATGAGCACACTTATAGAATAATGTTAGAGAGCATTGACCGTGCATTCATCGTAAAGAGAAATCTATCATTCTATTACTGACACAATTGGTTTTTTCAGTTTAGAGAACCTTAGATCTTAAATTATTATATTATGGGACGTTGAGTGACATCATAATTTGGATTCAGATTTTTTACAAAGTAACAACAAATCTTTATATTTTTAAATTCCAACTGATATTCACATTTAACCTAACAATCCTAGTCTTGGATTCATTGGATATAGTGAAAGTAACCCTTTCACCTTGCTACATTTTATAAAAGTCTAGTATAATAATTGGATTGTAAATATTGTGCATGAAATAAATGCATAGTGCATAAAGTTTATATATACTCTGGAATATTGAGCTTTCAGTCAATAATGATTGAGAATAAATATTGTTCAAAAGTATAACAAGATCGGCTTCACCATACATTTGACTTATGGTTACACTATATGTGTGTATAAACAAAGTACAAACTTGATTGATGATTGTAGGTAGTCTTCCTATAAGCATGTCAAAAGATGAAGCTAAAACATATTAATAAAGAAAAATTCATATAAACTGAGTTACTATCTTAACACATGTCATTGCATACACAAAACTATAGTGAATTTGTTTGACAAAATGACAAAATGAGTTGAGTTTATTCAATCTCTGGAGAATGATTTGAGTTTATTTTATTAAAAAATTATTTGCGGTTTCTATCGATGATAAATATATATAAATTCATGTCACGGTATTATCTAAAGCTCATAAGACTCTCATACTGAGCTCGTGAGTGAAAGTGCTACGAGAGGTATCGAAGGAGCCTAAATTGTTAGAGATATAGAACATTTGGAGGAGATTTATATGAAGAAGTCCGTGGTGAATAGACACAATAAGTAGCATTAGACAAATCCTTAAAGACCTAAGTGATTACAGCAAAATCATACACGATTTGAATATGGTCTTTATGTTAAGTTAGATAATTAAAAATGTATTTAATTCTAGGATATCTTTATGAGGCTTCTATGACTTTGCTTCCACTAGACACCTCCACATATATAAATATTTCAAAATAAACTTTATTAAAAATTTAAAATTATAACCCTATAATTTTGATAATTACTTCGATGAGTATTATTTTAAAAATAAAACATTTACATAATTAACTAGTGAAAACATAACAATACTTATACAACCATGAAATCAGATATAGAAACACAAATGTGAAATATGAAAACAATTATTTTATTTTACTACAATATTTTGTCCTAAAAAATTAGGTTGGTTAATTTTTTTATCATAAAATATATGTATAATATTGTTAATAATAAGTATCCTACAATGTGTTTTTGTGACGATCATGATCACGCAATGCTAAATATAATGTGTATTTATTTTAGTTTGATTCAAACTTTATTTCTTTATATACATCAAAACAGTTTTTATAATAACATTTTAATATTAACACAATAATCAAAATAAAATATATTTAGAAAATCCTAAAAGATAATATACAATATATATCATGGCTTGATGTGGGTGATTTTTGTAGCAAGATTGATATAATGGTATTCGATAATACGATCTGGTTGTTTTTTATTCTGATAGTATAGTATAGTCCGATTATTTTTAAACCAAACCTGATGAATCCGGAATTTGTTGTCACTCTTTACGAGAACCGGATAGGGGAAATTCGGACAACATCCACCCACTGAACGTCCGGACAGAACTAATGTACTAAAAACTTAACCACTTCATGACTCAGCTAATTATCTACCTGCTTAAACCTAATGGGTCATTGAACTCGACCCGAATTCATAAGTCAACCCGAAAGCACATATGGTCCACAATTAAGGGTATAAATACCCAACCACTTTCATTTAATGAGGGTAATGAAAATTAAATACAACCAGGCAGCTCAATTCTCCCTCTACACTTTATCCAAGCATTAAATACCTTTGAAATACCACAAAACTCTAGACAAAATTACCCTCAAACGAAAATAAACCTCACCAAATTGGCGACCACAGTGGGAGATCGATGGTTCCTGAATCTAGCATTCAAAACCATCAGAAAAACCAGTTCGGATGAATCCAGACGTGCAGGAAGTACCACCAGCTTTGGCCGAAGTGGTGGGAGAAAATGATGAATACACGATTGAGGAGCGAGATATATTGAAAGTTGAAATAGAAGTTTTGAGGGCAGAGAGGGCTAAGATGGGCGTAAAAGAGAAATCAAAGGCGTCAGTTTCTCACCATACCGACAACCCAAGAGAGCATGAGCCCTCAAAAACCCATGTGAGTACAAAAAAGACTCATGATAGCTCAAAAAAGTCTCACCGGTCTAAACCGGTGGAGAGCTCTGATTCAGAGTCAGATTCTTCCAATAGCTCCTCAAATGAAGATGGAGTTGAAGAGTCCTTGTCGTCCAGCAGTGATGAGGGTCGTTCTACAAAGAAGCAAAAATTGGTTAAGAAGTATTCAAGAAAAAGGGATATGCATGGAAAGTTAAAGAGGCATATAGGCAAAGGATCGTCTCATAGCCAGAGACACATAGATCGGATGGTGATGGATCCTTTCGCCTTCCATAATGAACCAGGTATCTTTGCAACTCCTAATGAGAATACCGTTTTCAGTCGTGGCCGGAATTAGAGACAATCTCCATTGTCCTCCAAGATCCTGTCCGGAAACCTCCCTAAGAGGTTTGATAGTACTAAGATGGAAAAATACGATGGCAGTAAAGACCCGGATAACCACTTGGAACATTTCAAAAATTTCATGATGAATTTTGATGATGACGACAAATTACTTTGTAGGGAATTCTCCCAATCTTTTATGGGGAGTGCTCTGAAATGGTATAATAGCTTACCACAGGGCTGTATCAGGAATTTTGACACTTTTTGGGTAGCCTTTCGAAGGTAGTTCGCTGGAAGTAAGGAAGTGAAAGAAAATGGAGACACAATTATCCATTGTGCTCAAGAACCAAACGAATCCTTAAAAGAATACATAAGTCGTTTTGTGAATACCAAAAATAGATTGGCTGGTTGCTTTGAACAAGTAGCAATAGCTTCTATAAGGCAGGGCTTGAACCCTGGTAACTTGGCTGATTCAGTAACCAGAAAGAAGGCCATGACATGGAGAGGTCTGCTGAATCAGGTTGGAAAGCAGATTAATATGGATGAAACAAAGAAAACTAGGGTGCACAGGCAGGTGAGGTCTGCTCCGGCTGCACCAAATCCAAACCAAAATCAGTCCGGAAACAAGGCTAGGGAGGTCGGGCAGAGTCATAACAGAGCCAAAGCTCAGTCTCAGCCAGCTGTGCCAGCCTAGAGTCAACAATCTAGAAATAAACGAGGGCCTTGGGTTCAACCGGAGTGGTTTCCTGAGTTGAAAGAAAACGTAGCCACCATTTATGACAAAACAAAAGACGAAGTACACTATAGAAGGCCGGCTGTGTTACAATCTCCTACGGAGAGCCGTAACAATTGTTTCTGTCAGTATCATAATGATACTGGCCATACCATTGAGGATTGTATTGCTTTGAAACGAGAAGTCCATAATTTGATTGAGAGAGGAAAGTTAGGAGCATATGTTAAAAGAAGAGGTAGAAATAGGCCTGATAACGCTCATCAGGCTGGTCCAAACAATGCAGGCACATATGCTCCGGAAGGGGCTATGGTGAAAATCGAGAGGTTCGATGTAGAGTCAGAATACTTGGACCCTGATCCAACCCGGAATAGAGTGGGTGTTATTGTGGAACATTGTAAGACGGTGTCCGGGCTTATTAACTTTTTTGAATCATTCACAATTTTCAGAGGAGACACCATGACGACACCAACTGCTTCTTCTAGAAAGAGGCACGTTCATACTCTAGCTACCCAACTGGAAGGAGACATGACTTCCTATCAATCTCAGATTTCATTTCCCTTCATTGTTTTCGATGAGGATGACTTGAGGGATATAGGTGGTCCTCATGAAGATGTTGTTGTCATAGGAGCATCCATTAGGGGAAATGACATAAGGCAAATTTTGGTGGACACCGGAAGTTCTGCCAATATTCTCTTTTTAACTTCCTACAAAAAAATGAAAAATCCAGCAGTGATTCAACGTTTGAACAGGTCGATTGTGGGTTTCATAGGAAGCTCAGCAGACGTGATCGGAGAATTTGAGGAAGAGGTCTTGTTGGGCAAAGGCCCTTTTAAAAAGAGGGTTAAAATATTGTTCATCGTGGTGGATTGTCCCACTTGTTATAATGCTATTCTGGGGAGGTCTTGGCTCTCTAGGATGCATGTCGTGGCCTCAACAGTCCACCAATTTTTGAAATATGCTGTACAAGGACAAGTGGGAGTTGTTCGGAGCAGGCAAAAGGTAGCAACAGAGTGTTATGCAACAACACTGGCTCCTCGGACGTTAGGGGCAGTTCGGATTAACGAGGAATAGCAGTTTGAGGGGATTTCTGGGGGAGAGGGTGAAATTGATGACCCCAGAGAGACCCCTGGATTTTTTGGCTGAAGGAAAAAATGTCAAGATAGGGTCCAAGATGACATCGAAATCAATGGGTAAAATGTTAAAGTTCCTAAAAGACCATCAGCATGTTTTTGCTTGGTGCAATGCTGATGTTACCGGAGTACCTGCAGATATTATATCATACCAACTGTCCATCCGAAGGGACATAGCACCTGTGATACAAAAGAGAAGAGCTTTTTCTAAGGAAAAGGCTGATGTCATAGTTCAAGAGGTCGACCGGCTTACTAAAATGGGGCACATAAAGGAGTCTCAGTACCTTTTATGGACAGCCAATCCGGTATTGGTGAAAAAAAATGGAAAGTGACGTATGTGTATTGATTTTACAGATCTCAACAAAGCTTGCCCAAAGGATTTATACCCAGTCCTCCGGATTGATCAGTTGGTAGATTTCACATCTGGAAACAAGCTGCTATCTTTTATGGATGCCTTCTCCGGTTATAATCAGATTCAAGGGGATCTGAAGGATCAAGAGCATACCACGTTTGTTACTAATAGGGGCCTTCATTGTTACAAGGTGATGCCATTTGGGTTAAAATATGCTCGGGCTAGTTATCAGAGGTTGGTAAACAAGGCTTTTGCTGATCAAATTGGAAGAAACATGGAAGTTTACATCGACGACATGATGGTGAAAAGTGTGGACGAGAAACTAAACTTGGCAGATCTCCAAGAAACTTTTGCTAACTTAATGAAAGTAAATTTGAAGTTAAACTCGGAAAAGTGTGTGTTTGGGGTGCAGTCTGGGAAATTCTTGGGGTATGTAATAAGTGAGCAAGAGATATAGCCTGATCCGGACCAACTTAATGCTTTGCTATAAATGGAGCCTCCTCGGAATGTTAAAGAAGTACAACGATTGACTGGGAGATTGACTGCATTGAATCGATTCATTTCAAGGTCTTCCGACAAGTGTGCCCCGTTTTTTCAAACTTTGAAAGGTGCAAAAGATTTTGATTGGTCCTCACAGTGTGATGAGGCCTTCGATGAAATCAAAAAGCATTTGTCCTCCCCCAAGAATTTGTTTAAACCCGTTGATGGATAGACTCTTTTCATATATTTGGCAGTCTCTAGTTGTGCCATAAGTGCAGTATTGGTAAGGGAGGTAGATAATTATCCCCGTCCGGTGTATTACATTAGCAAGAGTTTGATTGATGCAGAAAAACGCTATTTGAAGCTTGAGAAATTAGCACTAGCCCTAGTGATTGCTGCGAGGAAGATGAGACCTTATTTTCAGGCTCATCCTATTATTGTCCGAACATCTTTTCCCTTAAAAAACGTTCTCCAAAAGGCCGACATTTCAAGTAGAATGACCAAGTGGTCAGTGGAATTGGGAGACTTCGATATTGATTTTTCCCCTCGGACAGCGATCAAATCCCAAGTGGTGGCAGATTTCTTAGTTGAATTTCACTCAGATAGGGATACTAAACAAACAACTGATGTGAAAGACAAAAAAGTATGGGTAGTCCGGCCTGATGGTGGAGCAAGTACCATGGGATGTGGTGCTGGGGTATGTTTGACCTCTCCGTACGGTGACAGAATGTACCAAGCTATATGTTTTGCTTTCAGGGCTTCTAATAATGAGGCCGAATATGAAGTTGCTATAGCTGATTTGAAATTAGCTCTTATCTGTGGAGCCAAAAGGGTCAAGTTGATGAGTGATTCTCAGCTTCTTATCCATCATGCACAAGGTCAATCCGAAGCCAAAAAGGAGCAGCTGGTTAAATACTTACTTCTTCTCAAAGAAGTGGCACTTAATTTTAAGAGCATCATCTATGAACACATACCCCGAACATAAAATATACTGGCAGACTCCTTGGTAACCATAGCCTATACTGAGTCCTACCCTTGGATTCATGTGCTAGAATGCCCATCCATTCAAGTCAATCCGGATAAGGAAGAAGAATGTTTCAATATATACAGATAAAACAGCCTCAAGATTGGAGATTTCCTCTCTTTCAATATCTCTCAGATGGCATCTTGCCTTCGGAAAAATCAACAGCAAGAAATGTAAAGTACAAGGCTCGTGGTTTTGTCATCCTAAGAGATATTCTTTATAAGAAGTCTTATAGTAAACCCCTCTTACGATGTTTAGGGGTCGATGAGTATCAAATAGTGCTCTCCGAGTTACATGATGTTGAGGGATCAGCTCGCTGTGGATTCGGGAATCTAACAAGAAGAGTTTTGTTAGCTGGGTATTACTGGCCCTCCATAATGCAAGATGTTAAGGAGTTGGTAAAAACGTGTGACACATGCTAGAGATATAGCAATGAAATTCATATCCCAGCTAAGCCTTTAGAGTCAATTTCTGAGCTAATACTTTTTGCTCGTTGGGGGTTGGATTTGGTTGGGCCTCTACCTATGGCATCCGGAGGGTGTAGAACTATAATCGTTGCTATTGATTACTTCTCGAAGTGGATAGAAGCAGCTCCATTGGCAGGTACGACATCAAAAGCTGTTATAAAATTCATCTTATCCAATATTTGTTGCAGATTTGGAATTCCACAAAATATAACAACAGACAATGGGCCACAGTTCGACAACAAAGAAATGGAGAATTTTTGTGCCTTTAGAGGCATACAACATTGCTTCTCTTCTCCTTTCCACCCACAAGAAAATGGTCAGGTCGAAGTGGCCAACAGGACAATACTGTCCGGTTTAAAAAAGAATTTAGAAGAGGCTGCTGTAAAATGGCCTAGTTACTCGCAAGAAGTTTTGTGGTTTTACCGGACAACTCCTGGGGCTGCAACACAAGAGTCTCCCTTTCCCTTAGTGTATGGGATGGATGCCATAGCTCCCATAGAAGCTACTCTTCCTTCCTTTCGAGTTCATAATTTTTCCGAACACGCTAACGAAGTGGCAATTAGAGGCCAGCTTGACTTAATAAAAGAAAGAAGAGTTAAGGCTCACCTTAGAGCTGCACACTATCAAGGTTTGATGAGAAGTAGGTTTGCTTCTAAAGTTAAGAGAAGGGATTTTCAACCAGGGGATAAGGTATTGAGAGAATGTTTCCTACATACTAAAGAGAAGCAGTTTGGTAAGTTGGCTCCAACTTGGGAAGGACCCTATGTGGTCATTGAAAAGCTTAAGCCTGGGACATACCGGCTCCAAGACAAAGATGGAAAGATTTTGAATCACCCCTGGAACATTGAATACCTCCAGTTGTACTTGGAATAGAAACTATGTAAATATTTACTTGTTTAAAAGTTCATGTAAATATTTGGGGGCATACTCTTTCCTACCATGGTGGCGCGGGGAGGTTTTAATGAGGTTTCCGTGCTTTTTTATAAAATTTGATGCCTTCTTAAAAGATTCGGAGTGTTTCAATTAAAAGTTTTCTTTGAATTATTTTATCAATAGCAGATCGGATTAAATTGGTGGAGTGATGACTACTTAAACATTGGTCATCAAAGAATTTAAACACTCTCACTTTAAAATACTTGTGAAATAACTAAGGGTCGTTTAAACATTAGCCACCAAAATTGAAAAACAAATCATGAAACGATGCAAGAGTTATGCAAAATGAAACTACTCATTAAAACATACGAAATGCATTGGCCATCCAAGGACTTTGAATTGTCAAAACAAGAAAGGTTTATCCGGACAAGGACCGGACACAGTTACAAAAAGGCCTTAGCCTTCCAAGGACTTTGGTTCAATTACAACAGAATTAAAAAAAAATAATTGATACTTTAAGACTGAGCCTTTGAAGATGGCTCAGCTTCACTTGGTTTTTTCTTCTTTGGGTCATCATCCAGACTCTCCCCGGTTTCTTCTTCTTCATCATTGGTGTCCTCACTAGAGTAGTTGTACTTATCACCAACAGACATGGTATAGTGAGGAATGTCTTCCTACTCCACGAATCGCCATAAATCCCCCAAGGTCTTCTTTGGAAAATTTTCATGAAATGGTAGAACCATATCTGACCTAACCTCAGCACACCTTGCCTCATGAGAGTCTATCACCTCATTGGTGTAAGCATCCATCCTAGCCTGTATTTTTTTCTCCTGATCCCTCAACAAGTCAGCCTTTTCTTGATCAGCCTTGGACACCTTATTCTCAAGAGAGATCTTGTCATTAGTTAAGGCCTGAATGGTGCTATCTTTGTCCTTCACCTCCTCTTTAGATGACAGGAGGTCTCTTTCCAAGATGGATTGCTTTAGTTCGAGTTCTTTGACAACTCCTTCCGAAGCGGTTAACCTGTTGGCCAAGTCCTCCTGACTTTTCTTCAACTCCTCCTGACTTTTCTTCAACTCCTCATTCTCTTTCCTCAATACCTCAATATTTTGGTTGGCATTAAGAAGATCGTTAGAGAGTTTCTCTTTGTTAGAATTGAGGGTGTTGCTGATGGCTGACTGATTGTGTACTTGCTTTTCCAAGATAAGCATTGACTGGACATTGCTTAGAATTGAGTGAGCAATGATATCCCTTTCGCTCGAAACAGAAAAAGACTTACCATTGAAAGTGACGGTGTTCGAAGAACTTGGAGGGTGGTAAGGCCCAGCACAATCATCTGGGGAGGTTTTCAAAATAAAGACCAATCCCCTCAAGACCAGTAATGTCGACACCATCAATATTGATATCCCCTCCTCCAACCTCTTCGGTTTGAAAGTCACCAGGGATCTCTTCTGCTCTCGTAGGATCAGTAGGGTCAACGGGAAGTAGTGGATCCAGATCCCGGAGAAAAACCTCATCTCCCTTGGAAGTTTTCTTTCTCTTGGCATCCCAGCCTCCACCTTCTGCTCCTCGTTTTTTGTCCATTTTGAGGACCTTTTGAGGCTTTGAAGACCCAACAGCTTCTTTGGTGCTCTCGTGTTCCACCACCTGTAGTAAGGCATCATCGATTTTCCCTTGACCTTGTCCCTCGGGATTTGTTGGGATAGCTTCTTCCACTTCAGTAGGATTGGCCTCTGCCACACCTCGCCCGACCTTGGTCTTTTTTCCCTTCATCTTGCTTGGGGCTTTAGCTCTGCCCGACAAGATCAGTTTTCCATCTTTTCCCTCTGTCTTCCGGAGGATCACTCCCGGAGGGGGTGAAGTAGTTAATTCCTCCCAAGACAGAGCCCTCCGGTCCGTTGTATTCCACAGATAGGATCTGGCTAAGTTGCCTCCGGTAAAGCAGTTGTGGAAGCGGTTTGCCCATTTTTCAGCTGCCCAAACATTCAGCTTGGCACAAGTAGTTTGCCCGACCTCTAGGTAATCGTTGAAATCCTTGGGCAGCACTACCAAAAAGCAAAAGGAAAAAGAGTTAGATAATTTTTTTAAGTAAAAGTAGAAGTATCTGGTGAGATTATTACCATCACTTCGCCATCTGCTGGTGAGCATACTTGGGTTGACACCAGCTTTAATTTTCTTCCCATTCTCCCAAGCACCGCTAACAAACAGAAATTGAGTCTTCTAGCCTTTCTCCGACTCAAGCAAGTCATCCACTACCTTGTAATTGTCACCCATGTTGAAGTGATAGAAAAGGATGACATGATTTCTGCAAAGGCTTTCCACAGCAACAAATTGCTCCATCGGAAAAGGAATCTCGGAGAGCCTTGAGGTCCTAATACATGTCATAAGGGTGAACCATGCATTGGGGCTTAGCTGGCTTGGGCACAGCTTAATCAGATGGAAATATCTTACTATTTCTAGGTCCAAGGGAAACCTTAATCCCCATTTGAACAACTCAGTATAGAAGACAATCTCGTTGAGCTTACAATCCATGGGCGTCTCCGGATCGATTGGGATCCTTACTTTGACATTCTCTGGAATACCCCACTTTGTCCTTATCCGGCCAAGTTCAGTCGTGTGAATGAAAGCGTACTTGATTTTCTGCATAGCCAGCAAATATTTAACATTTACCTTGTGAAGCCAAGGCCCCACCTTTCCCACAAGGCACTCCGGCAGGTCCGAGTGCTTTAAACATACTTTTTCTTTGCCTTTGCTCTTCCTAGTCATGACAGTTTCACTTATTTTCCCGGAGACGTCAGTTTCGAAAGGAGCTTCTTCGACGCTATTCTCCATTACCATGTACGGGTTGTCAGCTGTCTTAAGAAAAGAGGGGCTGGTGATTGGCTCAATAGGCCCTTCGGATTGTTGAGCATCCTTTCCCTCTTGGGGTCTAGAGTCCGGTTGGGGCTCGGACTCGGAGGTCTCTTTTCGAAGACTAGAGCTAGTTGCCTCCGGACCGGACAACTTGTCCTTGGGAGTTTTCATGGGTACTTCTGACCCTGTGGTTTTACTTTTTTCCCCGGATTTCGAAGGCGTGGATTTTGGTTTAGGCTATGTGCCAGCAGCCTGCCCTTTTACCAGACGACCCCTTCGTCTATCTACCAGCCTATCTGGGCAAATATCAGCATCTGATCCCATAGCAATAAATGGGGAAGGTTTCTAAAAGCTTGTGACTGCCTGCCCTGGTTCAACAGCACGCTCTGACTCCTGCACCGATGAGCCCGAAACGATTGGTGAAAGGTTGGACTGGAATACTTGAATATGTAAAACCATACCTCGAAGAATATTCCATTCCAACTTTTAAGTTTAAGTTTCAGTCTTTTAAGTTTATTCCATAATACTTGAATATGTAAAACCATACCTCGAAGAGTATTTTCTTGGTCTCTGTGCTCTATCCCTTCTTGGTTGATAATTGTCAAGTTCATATTGCTCTCCCATATGATCATCTGAAGGCCCTGAAACACCAGAACTTTAGCCATATTCGTACATATGCAGTGGTTGAACTTCCTCTGTATGATCCGACGCATGCTTGCCGAAGAATGAGCCGGCAACTTCTAAGCAGTGACTTGGTTAAGAGAACCCACCAGATTCGTTGCAAAAGTGAGTCTTCATAAGGAAATTTTCACTGCTAATAGACCCAAAATGGGGTGATCTATCCATGACCATGATGAAGTTTGGATAAAACACTCATAAAAGAGATCAATCTCACATCGGTTCAAAGGAGAGAGGCTACAGAAATATGAGAGTTGCCATTAACCCTGTTGTTGGAAGAAGAAATGAAGCCCTTCATTTCTATTGACTATCTTTGATGAAGGATTTCTAGTAGGTAGTGGTGAGGTAGCTATTATTAGTTCGAGTCGGTGCCGGTAGTTGTAAGTTCTTATTACTAAATGGGAATCATAACCCTCTCAGAAAGAAGTCAATGGACTTTCCTTTCTTGCTTGAATCAACTTCTTAAACCTCTTCCCATGACTATCTGAAAATGCTCTCCAAAGAACAACTCTTCTCAAAATATTAAAAGGTGTTGAGTTGGAATATCATTTAACTAATGATTTGTAAGAAACGCAAATGGTCTAGCAACAAGAGAATAAAAAACATAGAGCTTTCCCCTTTTATACCCTGACTCTTTCAAATGTTGGTTATAAGAATCAATGATTACCTTTCTCCGACCTTTACTACCCAACCTGAGAGTGGAAATCTAATGCATTCCATTTCAATTATTGAACATGGTTTTATGGTCAGTCTGCGACCCCTTGATACCAAAGGCGACCTTAGGGTGATCTCGTAGTTCCTATGGGATGGAGACGATGGAGTTAGTCCATGAAGTTTCCTTCCTTTTGTCATATTTTTATAAAAGGGTAAATTGGGTGGTAGTGCAACAAGGTATTCACAAAGGCCAACTTGATCCTCTTCTCCATAGATCCCTGACGAGGGAGGAGAGTCTTCGACTCTAGCTACCATCAATATATGATCCATACTCAGATCTTACCAACTCACCATCTTACTTCTTTTGCATTATTGACAACCCAGCATACGTATGGGGAAGCAGAATAGTTTTTTTAAAATACCAAATCATTAATAAGTCACTTTTGAAAGCATGTGTGTTAGTCTCAGAGATTAAAAAACACGTGTATGAAAAGCATCCCTGGATATCTAATAATTTAAAATATATTTCAAAGAAGTACATAGTTCAATTAAGCTATACAATTAATTTTATCGATCCACCAAAAGGGTTTCTTAAATTGCAAATGAATTGATTCTTGAATTATACACAGTCGAGTAGTTTTATTTGTCGAACCAAGTCATAAAACTTTTATGGTCTTATGAGTTTATCTCATATCAATTTAGAACAAAATAGGTATTGTTGCTCAATTTTACTTGACATTTTTAATGTCCGGAAACCTGCGGTATTAAATTATATTATTACTTCTTACAAAACTTAATTTAGTGATCAAAGCTAGATAATGAAATAAAATAGAAAAACTTCAAGTCTAAACTAATAATGGTATGTACAAAATCCTCTTCCGAATTTGACATTTGTTTTTTCGAAGGGAACCCGCACGTGCTACTCAACGAGTACGCACAAAATAAACTCTCAGTCTGACGCAATAGGGTTTGGTCACAAACATACCTTACTCCACCAACTCGACCACCCTTTGGAGTTTCGAGTTTGACATTTATGTATATCACTAATGGATTTTTTTAAACATTTTAGTCTTTATAACACTTTTGACCAATGTTATAAAATACGAGAGGTAGGTCTGAATTAGTTTAGTACCTATTGTTAGAATTGGTGTGCGAGCGTGTGACGGACCTCACGGACTAGCAAGGCACACGAGTTTGCTCTTGGGATACTCCCAAAAGACCTCTCGCTAGTTGAGGTGGGCTCACACTTATATACACTCTTTTATGGCCCTTGTTAGCAATGTGGGATTGGGGATCCTCTATGGGATGAAGTTTATTCTTCACACCTATTACATAATACCTATTATTCTTAAATATTATATATATATATATATATTACTATATAAATAATTAAATGATAATAATCATAATATAATAATACTAATAATATAAGTTCAAAATTTTTAATAAAAAACATTTTTAATATAAGTTCCATAACAAATATTAAATATAAAATATTTGCTGAATAAATTTATAAAAAAATTGAAGGAGCTTCTTATAAAGCGTATCATGACATGCTTTTAGGTGCTCTTAAGATTATCATAAAATATATAATTGAAACTTATACCAACATAATGCTGAAATTAAAGCTCTATCGTACAGAAATACGAGCTACGTGGCTCTTTACACAGCCATAAATTAATACTACTGTTCTATGCATTAAACATTGTTTATTACTCTAATGATGTTGATACGTGTCTTTACTAGAATGAAAGAGTTTGCATGTATAGGCATGCCGCCTGGCTACCTTACACTGGTGCCACGTGGCACTTACTTCAATATCACCCGCTTCAGTATCACGAGTTCTTCGGTCAATAGCACCTGCAAATACAGTACCCGATTTATTTAACTTGGTCCATTAAGAGTATCCAACGAAGCTTAAATTTTGTTGATTACTACTAGTGTTTACTATTTTGGACTTTTCTATTTTTTATTTTCTATCCTCTATCGCATTTAATACTACCAAGTGATATATTATTTCTTGATGCGGAAAGATTATTTTATTATATCGATACAATCATAATATCTCTTCTCTATATATTTAAAAGAGCAGATGGATAAGATTTAGTAAACGGTGCTGATTAATAATTAATAAATATTTATTTAATATTTTAAATGTATTATATATTTATAAATATATTTTATGGAGAGGCGGGTGTTTGGATCTTTCCGTATGGTTTTGTCCATGAACTGCTTTTTTTTCGACTATTTATTATATTTCCATCGGAAAAAATGTTAAGTAAGTTAATTGTTGAGTTAGAGTATCGCTTACTATGTTCTCTGATTTTTACTATCGATCAATTTATCTCAGCAATTATTTTTTAAAATGTTTGTAAATTTTCGATAATAACATTTAAGGTTTAGCCCTCCTCCTCTGTAAGGATGGTTTTACCCATTTGGTCCACTTTGTAAAACTTTATTTATTTTTATATATATCACTGTTTTTTATACCAATATGTAAATAAATATATTTTATGTTTATTATATATATTTTCAAAATGGATACTGGATGTTAATTCTGATCTATCGAGTATTTTGTTAAATATTTGTCTACAAAATTTTGTAGAAATAGAAAACATAGGTTCATTTATGAAAAATTAATTTGATAAATAAATCAAAGCTATACCCAGTCATGATTGACGCATTGTTGATCTATTATTTTCCTAAGTTTAAATCAAATCATTCAATATATTACATTTATTATAGTTACATACTCATGAATCATAGCCTAAATCTGAAATTTCGAAAATAATAATATTTTGCTTTTTAGATTTAAGTTAAACCTAAAACTAGGAGAATTTATACAAGAGCTACAAACATGATTGCCAACATAATGCTGAAGTTAAAACTCTATCGTTGCGAGAATGAAAGAGTTTGCATGTATAGACATGCCTGGCTACCTTACACCGGTGCCTGGACGGTACTTAGTTCAACCCCACTCGATTCAATAGCAATGCAACACGAATTCTTCTGTCAATGGCATATGCAATAGAAGGCCGATTCTTTGGACTTGACTCTAAAGATAATATCCGATATACCAAACAACTCTTAAGTTTATTAATTGCAACTTGCAATTTTGGACGTTTTTATTTTTCTGTGATGTCTATTACTAAGTGATAACTTTCTTTATATGGGAAGATATTGTTCTTGGAAAATGGAAGAGTCGGTTTGCACCGATATTTTAATGAATTGATATTTATCTTTTTAAACAATAATTCAAAACAAAACAATCCAAATAATTCAATGACAATACAAACATAAATTATTGCGTTATACCAAAAAAGAAAAGAAAAGATTACTGCCGGTTGTAATAAAACTATAAAAATATATTCAAGGATTCTAATTTTATTTGGAGATGTTAGATTATTTATTTATTTATTTATTGTATTACCGTTTCTTTTTATATTTTATAGTATAGGAGGAAATTTATGATTTTTAAAATACTAATTGAGATATTAATATAATTCTTAATCTTATATATAAAATTATACTTGTAATAAAATAAAAAGTCTGATAAAATGAGTGATAAAAACTAAGTAACTTTTTTTAGTTAATTCTAACAGATCATCGGTTTTAGTTTTGGATTACAAAATGTTGCTTCAAAGCAGATAAAGAAATGATAAAATTTGTGATTGATTTTATTATAAAAGTTTGAATCACGTGAAGAAGGATTTTGAAAGCCTAGATGGCCATAAAAATAAAATTTAGTTTGGTAAATTCAAAATTAATTCCAGTATGAAATGACATTTGTTAGATTAATATAGTAGTCTTAACTCATTTTTGTGTGTTTTTAAGAGTACATTTCAAAACCGAAATTTGAGTGGTGAAGAGATTTCAACTTATACTCATGAGGGATTGCATGCCCCGTAAAGATCACATGTAGTTTTCAGTTAGTTTTGGCTAATGGACACTGTTTGTTATTGGATGATGTCTTATATATATTTTTTCATACGGAATTTAATTTCAATTTATTAATTGGACAAAGTTGGTTATTTAATTATTTTTGCAGTAAAAAAAATTCAATTAACTTATTAAAATTGGTGTGTTATTAAATGTGCGATATAATATTACATATCCTTAATAATTTTACCAGTTATCATATCCTTAATAATTTTACCAGTTATCATAGCCTTAATAATATTACCAGTTATCATTTTACTATGAGTGCATCTCACAAAAGCACTTCTAGTAATTCAACATATGTTTGGAACATGCCATATCTAAATGACTAGTTTTTTGTTAACAAGGTAGCTATGATGGTAACAATGTCATAGAAAATTTCATGTCCCTTAAGATTGATATTAAGGTACAACTCGATAAAAAGATTAAAACCTTTGGAATTGATTGAGTTAAATATTAAGGTAGCTATGATGGTACTAGTGAATAATATCATGGATATTTTAGATGGGAACTTCAAGTTCCAAGTTTTATTCTCCTAATGATTGTTCAACTTTTAAGATGGGAACTTCAATAAAAATTAAGGATATACAGTTTTGGTAAAAAATATTCGTATAGAAACATTAATTTTTAAGAATAATTGGAATCAATTCATTTAGCTTCTCACATAGATTCCTAGTTACAGTAAATTTATCGGTCATCTACAACGTGAGAGAGATACAATGCAACAAATGTTACACTTCACCTATATTTTGTAGATTTACTAGAGAACTTTATGATGTAGTTCTTTATGATCAAACTCAATAATCTAAACAAAATTGAACATCTTGGGCAACCTACATTTTATATATCTACTAAAGAAAAATAAATGTCTCACCTTCAAATTATGTGGCATATCTAAATGAACATGACGAATTTTCTCAATTTGTAGAATATGGTCCAATTATCTTTTAGATACCATGAACAATTCAAAATCTAAATTTTGTATTTAAGCTATAAACAAAAAATATAAGTCGATGTTAGAAAATTCATAATTCGACCGTGCCATAATACGTAAAAATAATAAAGTAATTTGTTCTAAACATATATTAAAATAATGCTTTTAAGAAATTAGAAACATATAAACCATATCTTGTATTCAAAGATTACACTCAACATGAAGGAATTTCATACTATGTGACTCAGTCTATAGTTTCAAAATATATGAAGAACAATCATGGCTATAGTTCCTCACTTTGATTTAGCATTTTATCACAGGAATGTTAATACAATTATTTTCAATGGAGACATTAATGAAACAATTTAAATGAATCAACCATAAATTGTCATTTTAGATGAATCAAAACCAATCATGTGAAGTGTTATACCAAAAATAAATCAATGAAATAGAAAATAATGAATTCTAATTATCAACTAAAACAAGCTTCTTGTTAGTGGTACCATAAGTTGCTAAAAATCATCACTTTTTTTTATTTTTATATGATCTTTATTGAAAATTATATTTATTACAAATTCATTGCGAGTAAAGGAATATATTTTGGCAGCATACTTTACCTACTAACTTTTAGATCTACTACATGCCACTAGGCTTTTACTTGTCAGATAAATGTGACATACAAGATCCTCGTAAAAATCTTATATGTTAGAAATTTAAATAGTAAGAAATTTCTCTGGAGCGTATCCTTGGTTTTTTTATAAAAGGTATATAATGAGAGCATGATACACAGTTATGGTGTAAAAAGCATATAACCTATGGATACCTTCATAAGAAAATGTGATAAGTTCTTACTTAATAGTTCCCTAAGACAGAATTGGAAATTCATACCATGATTACATGTCCATAAGCTTCGGCTATTAGATTTCTCAAGTATGCCCAAGTGTGTACCAGACCGAATATATCATTTTTAGTAATAATATCGACAACATAGGTTAGAACCACATGAATTGACCATTACAAAATAGCATAGAGGGTCCTTCGGTACTTTAAGAAGAACAAGCATTACAGTTTGACTTATAGCAGACCATATAACTTAGGGATCGTAGACTAATCTGATGCAAAGTTTTTTGGTTATGTTGAAACAAAACAATCTATATTCAATTATATATTCATCACGGATGAAGGTGTCATATCGTAGCAGAGTGTGAAACAAACACTTCTCACAACATCAATCATGGAAGTTGAAAATGTAATATATAAGAATTCTAATTGATACATAATGATTACACGATCGTGATATTTTTATGTTGCACTCCATGAGAATTCTAATTTTATTTACGTGGTACTAGGTAATGTGATTATTGAAAAAACTCTTGCACATATATAAGTCATGGTGATATCTTCTTAGTTGTATGTCATTAATCATATAAAGGGATCAGAAGTATTGGGTTACCTTTAAAATAATAGTATTATATAGTACATAATTTGGTTATCCAAACTAGAGATTGTACATATATGTAAAACTAAAATGTGTCACCATGAATATTCGTAGTATCCGAACATTTGTAATGGTAAGTTCAACTATTAAATATAGTCAACAATGAGTATATTAAGCCAATGAGTAATTAAAGGGACCTCGTTGAACATATAGTGTGGATACTAGTTGAATTGATGTAAGATATAAATAGAAACCCAACAATCAATATGATACTATAAATATCCGGCCTTAAAAAGATATTATATTCAGAACCTTAAGATAGAATCTATCCACTCTTAAGTGTAATTAAATTGAGATGTATGAATATGTAAATACAGATAAGAAACAAAGATTTAATTATTATAAAAGAACTCTAAAAGATTATAAGGAAAAATTTATGTTTAGACGATTCTAGGAAAAAAAATTAAACTCTAAAAGAACATACTACCTAAAGCTTTTATTGAACACATAACTAATATGGGCTTTGTTTATTCGAGGATTTTTAGTTTATGTGGGAGTTTGTATTATGATATGTACATACCCCTTAATTCATTAATTCAAACACAAACACGGGCGCGCACACGCGCGCGCGCGAACACTGACAGATACAATAATTTTTTATTTTAATAATTTCTCATACTTTTTAATTGGTTGATCTCTAATTAATAAAACCCAATTAATTTTAGATACATAATATTACAATTTATATTATTCTTATTATATACACCATGATAGACCAATGTAATTGATTATTTTGATACAATGATCGTCGATGAGTACAATTACAGTTATAGAAGGGAATATGCCTTCGGTCTTATACTAGTGATATTTATGTACAACATTGTTTAGTTTATCTATATGATCACTTGAAATTTACAAAATTAATTTAGTTAATGCATCAAACAGTAGCATATGATGGTCTAACTAGAAGATTACTAGAATTTAATTAATTCAGATTGATTATCAAATCCTTAGTGATGTATTTGATTATCGTCAATATTAGTTTAATTTTAAAATAATCAAATATTAATAAACATACTAATATATAAAACTAGTAGCATGAAGTTAATTGTATAAATATTATATGTATTCAAGATACTAGAAACGATTAAATCCATATATAAATAAAATGAGAAAACCTAAATGTCTAAATGTTGGAATTGTTATGTGAATTTATCTCAAAATGTTTCAAAACTTTCACTTGAATTGTATTTTATTATTGTTTTATAATCAAATTTTGGAAAAATAATTATATTATACTATCATAGTTTGAAAGTTTGGCATGCATGCATGCGTTAAATATTCTTACTTCGTTTTGTTTTGATGATCTCTGTATTTAGTCAAACATGTGTTCGGTTCAAATTATATTGATCATAAAATATAAAAATAAAATTTTAGTTTATATTTTATTTAAATCCAGTTTTTTTTATAACAAACTTTACAGACTACTATATAATTAAATTAATATTCGTAAATAACCAATTTTAATCCACCTTTAGAATCTAGCCAGGTTTTGAGATTATTTTATATAGTTAAACTTTCAATAATTATAGTAAATTGATTATGTTTTTGTTGTAGTTTGACATGTAAAAACTAGGTTTAAAATACTCCTGGAAACTACAGTTAATTAAATATAACTTGTTCGCATAACCAATCGCTAAAAATTAGAGTTAATTTCATTTTAAAAACTTTGCACAATGGATTTGTGAACTAAGCTAATTGATTTTTATTCTGTTAATTATAAGTTTAACTTGAAAAATAATACTAAATTGATTATGTCTACAAATTCAGTTTGATTTGTAAAATAAAATTTTAATGAGTTAATAAAATAGTCTTAACTTATTTGCAAAAGTTAGGTTTATGGATTTGTAAAGACGAGGCTTAATAACTTGTGAAATTCATATAATCAACTTATAACATCTAAACTAATGGGTTTGTGAAAATTGTTATTTTTCATTATGTTTGTAGTCGTTGTTAAGTTATGAAAACAACCTATAAATTCACTTTAAATTTAATATATCATATTGTAAAAATTAGTACATACAAAATTTCGAAAATATCAAAACAAAAAAACATTTATGAACATAATTTTTTTAAAAATATATTATAAAATAATATTTATGTTATATATTTGAGATTAAATTTTGAAAATAAAATTTAAATTTAAAAAACACTCCACAATCCTATTTCAGGTATTCTAGAATAGGTAAATCAAAATACGTATCAACTAGCTAAAATGTTTTAACCACCAATACAATAAACAAAATTAGAAATATATATAATTCAAACTTTTTACCCAAAACTACCAATAGAACAACTTTTATAGCACTAAGCTATTCCTACCATAAAAAAAAGCTATATTTACCAAATATGTTATTCTACTAATTTTGCTAGTTTAATACATCCTCCAAATATCATATATCCTCCTAATATCTCAAAGAAATAATTTTATATTTGTAAATTCTATAAATATAAATATAATAACCATAATAGTGTCTATTTTATTATATTTAGTATCCATCAATTATTAGGAATTATTACTAGTATATTTTCTCTACAACTCTTTGCATGTTGTTACTACTTCACATTAACTCACTTACTCACAATTAGCCACATCAATTGGTACTATCTGCGGGAAACAACATTTTTTTCCCAAACACTTAAAGAAAATAAGAATGGTCAAAACTAGATGATGTCGAATTATGTAAAAAACAGTTTTGTCCGTTGATGAAGAGTTGAAAATGAAGACTACTGACGACATCCCCAAACTGGTCCCTCCCACTGATTCTGAGCGATTGGTTCAAAACTGGAGAAAATAACAAAGTAATATTTTTTTATTGTTGCAGGAAATTTTAGCCTCTTACGCCCACATAGTCAAATCTGTTGTTCAACACATGGATACATATATATGAGATAATGCAAGTATTGAAATGATGAGAGACAGTTTCATAAAGGAAACTCACATGAGAAAATTTCATTTCAACCCGCCTAAGAAATAAGACAAAAAGAATTTTGACTAATGGTCCTCTAGCCATAGTCGAAAGGGACAACAAATCATCAAAATAAAATAAAAAACTGAACTCCGACTTCAAAGTATGATCGGAGAAATGAAAAGGCCAATGGGCTCGATATCCTCATGACAAGAAAAAATTATGAGCCAACAATTCTTCGAATTTTCAGAATTGGAGAACCCCCACCTATGCATCATAACGTTCCGCCAACTTACCAACAAATACCTACTTAAGCTAGAACATATCTCGGATGTCCGCGGTAGATTCTTGTCAATCTGGGGAAGCCAAATTTCCATGAGCTCAACTGGGTTATGAGATACTTGAATGGCTCATATGCTATAGGGTTGTGCTGCAATGAGAAGTATATAGATGATATAGTGTTGAAGAGGTATTTGGAACCCGATTAGGTAAGCTTCTCTGATAAAAGGAAGTATACTTCGAGTTATGTGTTTATTGTGCTTGGAGGAGTGGTTAGCTGGAAGTCTTGTATATATTGGTCGTTATGTTGTCATCTATTGAAGCCAAGTATATAGATGTTTCAGAAGCCATAACAAAAGATATTTGGCAGAAGGGACTGTTAATTGAACTTATGGGTTTAGATGAAGATGCAGTTATATGTTATGATAACAAGAGTGTTATTTATATAATGAGAAATATGAAGTTTCATAAGCAAACTAAACATGCAGACATTAATATTCACTTCATCAGCGATGTGGTGGACAATGAGCAAGTGAAGGTGGCTAACATTGCTAGCGAGGAAAACCTTTCGGATGCTCTTAGTAAGATAATGTCAATATCAAGGCTCACGAACTGCATATAACTAGTGCAAGTCTAAGATGCAAGTGAAATGGTCTCTAAAGAGTATAAACATCAGGTTAATTAGATAATAAAGTTACTAAATCGTAAATGGAGAATTATTTGATGTAGACTAAAATTATCTCGTCAACAAAGGTATTATCGAAGGATTAAATGGTTATTGGATCTATTTTTACATGTATAAACAATAAATTTTGAAAGTCTATAGTCTTGAGTCGTGACTTAGTTATAGAGACGTTTACTGATTTAAGGGTTGATACAAGTTTTATAAGACTAGTGACTCGTTTAGCTAGAAATCATTTATACAGAAGGTTGTTGGCTGTCGTCTATGAAAGCCTATTATATGGCGGTTATGGAATCAATCAAGGAAGTTATTCATGTGAAGATATTGTTAAGTGGACTCACTAGTGTGGAGAAATATTAATTATGTTCAGTTATAACACGAGTTCTATTATGTTCGTCGAATAATGTGAAGTTCCATGAGATAACTAAACATATAGATATTAATTTACATTTCATCAGACACATGGTGAACACATGGTGGAAAAGGAACGAATGAAGGTGGATCCATACTTCAGTCCAAAATATAGATATGAGTTATTAATTGACTCCTTTTGTATAATGCATATCATATTGCTATACTATATTTAAGTATTTTGTATTTTGACTTTGTTTGGTATTATAAAAATCTTATGATATTTTATGTTATGATTCATTATAAGATATTATGATATTTTATAGTATTATTATGTTATAAAATTTGTTTGGATTTTAGTCATGTGATGTAATGAACATGTATTATTTTTACATTAATGGAATAGTTATATATTTAATATGTTTTAATTTTATCATTTTACGTGTATTTATTTATAATTCGATATTTTTAGGCAAACATATGACGACCGTGTTGTTTTCCTATAGCCGCACATATTGTAAGCATTTATAGAAAAAAATTGACTTTCAAAAGAAATATTTAATGTTTTTTCATATGTTACGTGCAAATTTGAGCTTAAATTTATAAAAAAAAGTGTGCAATAAATCCTTGTGTTTTCCTTTAAGACTATTTTGTTAACATTTGCATAATAAATATTTTTCATTATTCACACACAATATACGACTATATGCCAATAAAAAAGCTATTCTGTAAGTTATGTGTGAATTTAAGCACAAATATTGTATGAAATATATAAAAAAAACGACCATTTGTTTTTTTAAGGGTGATTATTATCTATAGATTCACACGAAATGTGAAATCTAAATCAAATTCATGGCCTTTAAAAGTTTGGTCGAAAATCACTAACAAAATAATAGTTGTGTAATGAGAAACTATTAATTCATGAAACTTAAAATTAAAACGATTTGTTAAATAAAAAAATTTTGTAAGATAAAAACTGTGTGAATTCATGACGTATCTTTTTTTTCCATATTCATATCCAACATCATAACTTTCTCTGTCTTGATTGAGATGTAGAAATTCACGTCATTCATATGCTCTCGGTTATTTATTCATACTATGTATGTTCTCAACTCTCTTAAATATTACGTTTTCCCAACCATGTAAGGCTTGTGGGTAGCGGTACGGTTCAAACTGCATATTAGTACATCTATAATGCCACCATATCCAATAACCTTTGCCTTCAACTATTATTATTTTCTACATTTCTTTGGAGGCTTTCATCAAACATTAATCTTCTATATAACTCTAAAATATGTTTTAGACTTATGGTTGATTTTCCTCAAAAATGACTTTTTTATTTATATAATATCATATAAACATAGTATTATCTATAAAGGCTAATCAAATAACAGTATGCATTAAATAAAGATATAATAATACACATGGATTAATCACATAACGATATGTGTCTGATAAGCATAAATTGATAAGTATAATGAATTAATTGTTGAAACATGTCGGATAAATGTAAATCTTATCATATCGTGTGATCACAGCGATCTAATTTTAATACATTTATCACCTTACAATAATATCAAGTTCAAATATGGAATAATATAGCTCAAACATCACATACTATCAAATTTTAAAAATATATAAAATTGGTATAAATCATAATAACGTTGAATATATATATATATATATAATCAAGTTAGAACTAAATACATGAATGAGACCCCTTTAAACAAAGTTATATATTACATAGTTAACCAAGTAAAAAAGAAGACAACCATGGTTGACATGAACACAATATAAGCTGCATGATTTGGCTATATTTTTTAGTCTTTTATAGTATTGAATTACCATACGTTTTCTTATTTTATTCGATCATACGCCTGAACGACATATAATCCAGAAATGGTTAATTTGGAAACATAAAAAAATATATAAAAAAAGAATTGTAAATTAGCTAAACATATATTCCTTGAAATCAATTACTTAACAAAAGATAGCTTACATGTAATATAATCTAAAGTAATTCATTTACTTACAAGAAAAACTATCATCCTCAAACTAAATCACTTCCAATCTCTTTGATATATTTCAAAAATGGTGAACAACCACATAAGGATATAGATATTTCACATATTTGAAGAGGAAAACTGTATATTATACATTGATATTGAGTTGTTATAATTACTTCCATATTGAGAAATGACATCAAATTATTTTATCAAGATGAATTTTAAAGCCATTTAACGGAAAAAATTTTTTTATCTAAAATATATTATGAACAATACACTCCCAAGTATAAATATTGGTTATTTTAACAAGTAAATATAACATAACAACAATCATTCTTCCTTGACATCTCTAACCCCTTTAGATACAATCCGATAGGTACAATGTCTATCTTGTCCAACATCTTTAATACAAGAAATATAATAATGTAAAAGAAATATAATGGGACTTGCGTACACAAAATCTTATTCGGCCTTACTCATAGTATATTTTGATTATTTTTTTCATTTAAGAGTGTTGGTGGTTTTTGTAGGAACTTTAGATACCACTCTTGGGCTAAAAATGTTTTATGTTGTGCTACCTATTGTATTGTACGTACTAGAACTCTTTTTTCCTCCATGATATGCTAACGATACTTTTTATCATATTTAGTCGAATGATGTGAACTACATTATTTTATACATGTAGTATTGATAGGTTATTTAGGTTCCACTACATGACTTTTCTCAGATTAAGGATTTGTATCAACTTTTTTCTTATGCGGGTTTTAATATCTATTATATAACTAGATATAAAACTATTGGTTTTTCATATTTTTGTTACAATATCTTCATAATTAGTTTCTGAACGAGGAATGATGTCTAAATAGGTACGTGTTCTCCATTCACCATGATTATATGTTATGTCTCCAACATGACTAGTTCACATTAATAAGGCAAGTATTATGTATTTTAACAATATCGATCTTTATATGGTACTCGATTAACACGTACATCTCTACACATGTATATGACTACTGAACAATAAATTTAAGGTCGTTCCTCATAATGAACTTTGAATGTGTTGATATATGTAAATATTTAACATGTCTAAGTATTCATAGATGTTAAAATGTTGAAGATCAATAAATCTCTAAAATTTGTCAAAACAAAATCGAAATTAAATTGAACCAAATCAATGTATCGTTTTATGTTCAAGTGAACACTCTCGTTCTTATAAAATACAAACAAAATAATTTCATTATACAATTAATGTATTTTAAAACTGTAACTTAAAATATCAAAAATTTCTTATCGATTGATTGTTGTTAGATCCCGTTCATGAAGCAATGAAGACATAATTTCCCCTATTGTTTCATAAAAAAATTAATAAGATAATCAATGATGGTTAAAAAATGGACGAATACTGATTATTTCTACTTTTGTATACAACTATTCCTTGGATTTTAAATTAAAATATTTGTATTAAAACTGTATAAACCCATTAGTGTGTTCTTATTTAGTCGTCGACTACTAACATGTGGATTTAGACAAAAAAATGCGCATATAATTGCTTGCACCAATGCTAACTCCCAGTCGATCAAGATAACACTTGGGAAGACACAAATATTACCCTCCATCACGAAATGTAGAACACTCAAGCCCACATGTAGTTTTCTTGGTTCATTGAAGTCATAAAGATGAGTAAACCAATGCAAATTTTCAAATTTATTAGATTTACACCAACAACTTTAGACAATTATACTTTATCACTTGTTGTTTTCTAAATATTGTCCATGATAAGTACTCATGAAAATATGTGCAACAAATCAATACTTATGATAAGGTCATATTCCCCTAGGGTTCTTATGTCATTATTAAAAAGGTAAAGGTCCTTTATCAAGACAATATCATACTAAATAAAAGGCTATATATTAAGAATAACAACCCATAGAGAAGGTTGTAGTAATACGAAGACCCTAAGAAATGGACTAAGTCAAACCTCCCAAGTATTAGGACAATTCTAATACAAGAAATAACTTGATCAGAAAAAGCAAGTGATATGAAGACTTAAGAGCGAGAACCCTTTTAAGTATTATTAAGACCCCGATATACCTTATAAGTTGGCCAGAGTTATCAAGTGACATAAAAACCTAATGATAAAGCTTTATTTGAAGGTCTGGATATGAGATCAAGCTGACTAAAACAGATAAAAAGATATTCAATAAGGCATATATGACCCAATACCATGATCAGGGTAAGCATACTTAGGATGGAAAAAGGAAAATAAGTTAAAAGTTGACGTGTTAAAAGAATACTCAAGAACCTTCTAAGTCCATCTAAAAAATTATTTAGTATTACTAAAATACCATAAACCATTACAGGGAAAATTTATAATATTTGTAACTCTTACTTAGATGAATGTCACATGGACATAAAAACATGTGTCATTTATATAAAATTGAGATTAAGGCTAGAATACTAGTATAAATAGGGCTTTGACCTCAATGTAAAGGTTTCTGAAAATTGTAATCTTGAGAGAAACCTAATATGGAGAAACTATTCCATGCTATTCTTGAGTTGTTTAGTCCTTTTAATATTAGAATTTTTTGTTAAGGATTTCTCCTTATCGATTTGCAGGATGAAAAATACTTTGGTGATAAATTCTTATCATTCGGTTGTCTCATGTCACTCTAAGTAATTTTATTCTTTTTTTTTCTTATAAAAATTATTGCACATATATAATACATTGAGCTGCATATGGTTCATAAAAACAAAATATACGTCCCATCAATTGTACACCAATTATTTTTCTTCTAATTTTAGTTTGACAGTTTATGAATAGTTTTTGAAGTGCGTGGCTGGTGAGTGATTGTGTTTCATGCATATAATGGTCAATCACCAAAGCATAAAGTTATATAATAAGCTGAAATAGACACTCATTTCTTTGGAGACAAGCTACTCTTCACACAATCTCCACCAACTTGTTATGAAAAAATGTTATATCACTCGTATTAGTCATACAACAAAAAATATTCTCATCTCCATTTATCATCATAAAGTCTAATGATGATGTACATCGTAAACAAATGTGTGGAGCCCACAAACATATTGCTTTCAGGCGTTCTTACAAAATCTAGTCATCATTCAAAATAAAAAAAACATAAAATTACTAAATACAATGTATACGTAACAAAACAATACTGTATTTCCTACCGAATCCATATGATATTTTGTACAAAAGGTGTGATAATTGATACGAAATTTGCACAAACCAAACTAAAATATTTAATATTTTCGCACAAAAATATTTAATATTTTCGCACAAAAATATTTAATATTTTCACACAAATAATACGAAAAAATTAGATAAAATCGCGAACAGTGTAAAAATGATATGAATATCAGAATTTCAGTTTTGAAACAAAAGATTACATATAATATTGTGTGCTAAAGTTTTTTAACTTCGACGACATATTCCGTAAACACGCCGAAAACATGGATAATGTTTGTATAATTTAAGAAAAAATATAAAAAAAATTACTTTAAATTTTCACCTTCGACTTTAGCGTTTTCATATTTTTGGGTTGCTGAATAAACAAATATAACCATTTTAGTTAAGTACGAATAAAATACGTTTTCAAGTTAGAAAGTAAAAAAGAAAAGAAAATCAAAAATACCAAAACGGCAAATAAAATAAAATTTGAATATGTCCGGGGTAAAGCCTTACCGTACCATCCTCTGAATTAATAAAAAAATAAATTTAGATGCCCCAAGGGGGTAGCCGAGTTGGTTGATTATGGCATTCTTATGACTAAAAGGTCATGAGTTCGAGTCCTTCTACATACGCTTTCTCGGCTGAGCCTGTCATCTTGTGTGGTTTACCTTCTGACGTTGGTTTGCAGGCTATCGCGTCAGACTGAAGGTTTATCCTGTGCGCGCTCATTGCACTTTGAGTAGCGGCGGTGGGTTCCCTCAGAAAAAAATAAAAATAAATTTAGATATATTGTTTAAAAAGGATGTAATTATTGGTAATTTCTCTTACCCACGTTTTTTATTTTGTCCATATCCTCTCTTACTATAAAGAGTAAATTGGTAGCTCAGTAAAGTTTTCATCACCACCACTGCCCCATTCCGACTATAAATTAAGGATAGGTAGTTCAATAACTCTTCATCACTACTACCAAAGTACTACTATTCATCACCTCTCTCACGGTAACCTAAGAATCCATAGCTGAGTTCATCACTACCAATATCTCTTTCTCTATTTCACTCTTTTTCTTACAATCAATGGCGTCCACCGGGGCTTTCCAAAATTTCATATTCCACGCATATGTGGATTCCTGGTTCCTTGAGCTACAAACATACCGTAACGAGCTACAGGCAGTGCGGTCCAATCACAACTTGAGCGAGTCAGATTGGAAGAATCTAATTGACCGCGTTTCAGCTCATTACAGGCAATACTACGAAGAAAAGAAGAACATAATTCATGAGGACGTCTTTCTGTTAAGAGTGAGTAAACTTGATCCTTTATCCCACATCGCTTAGACTGAACAAGTACTTACAATATATAAGTGACTGAAATATCTCAACTAATGAGAGGCCTTTTGGGAGTACACCCAAGAGCAAACCCGTGCGCGCCTTCGAGCGCAAAGCGGACAATATCACATTAGTTGGTGGAGATATTTCTGGCATGGTATCAGAGCAAGGTTGAAACTTGTGTTCTAAGCGATGCAGTGGGTGTATTGAGTGAGGCGGAATGGATAGAGTGTATATACCATTCTGCGGATCAAGTTTAAGGGAGAGTGTTAAGAGTGAGTAAACTTGATCCTTTATCCCATATCGCTTAGACTGAACAAGTACTTACAATATATAAGTGAATGAAATATCTCAACTAATGTGAGGCCTTTTGGGAGTGAACCAAGAGCAAAACCGTGCGGGACTAATCGCAATGGATCCAAAGGAACAGCTTGATCGAGACGAGACAGGAAAGTTGGTCAATGCTACAGACTACAAGAATATGCTAGGGGGTCTACGATACTTGGTTCATACGCGACCAGATATCGCATACTCAGTGGGTATAGTCAGCCGATATATGGAAAAACCCACAAAAGGCACCAGGATGCAGTGAAAAGAATACTCAGGTACGTTAAGGGAACTATACAACACGGGTTGGTGTATACAAAGAATAGTGGCAATAATGTGTTAACTGGGTTTTCATACAGTGACTTGGGTGGACAAATTGAAGATAAAAAGAGCACAGGAGGCGTAGTTTATTACTTGAATGAGAGTATTATCACTTGGGTCTCACAAAAACAGAAGTGTGTTGCTCTATCATCGTGTGAAGCTGAATTCATGGCTGCTACCGCAGCAGCTTGCCAAAGTATTTGGCTTAGAAATACTCTTAGTCAGATAACACATGAAGTTGTTGGCCTAGTGATTTTATGCATAGATAATCGATCTGCAATCGACCTGGCTAAGAATCCTATGTTCCATGGTAGAAGCAAGCATATCGACATAAGGTTTCACTATATCAAGGAATGCGTAAAGCGAGGAGAAGTTGTCTTGAAACATGTTTGCAGCAACGATCAAGGAGCAGATATTTTGACAAAGGGGCTAGCTACTATCAAGTTTGAAAACATGAGGAAACTATTGGGAGTCAAAAACTTGAGTAAACGAGGTTGAGATTAGGAGGGAGAGTGTTGCATTTAATCTCAAACTTTAATTGTGTCCTTTTAATTTGTCCGTTTCTTTTTCACATTGTCGTTTCACTTGGTGCTGTCTTTTTGTCTACTCAACTCTGGACTATTTAATAGTCCCTCTATTACCTAATAAATCAGATCTGAGATTTAGCATTATCTCTGTTGTCTCAAAACGGTGTATATTAATCTGTTTTTAGACGAGATTTGGTATCAGAGCAGAACCGTGCGGGACTAATCGCCCAAAGCGGACAATATCACGTTAGTTGGTGGAGATATTTCATTCACTTATATATTGAAAGTAATTTTTCAGTCTAAGCGATGTGGGATACAGGATCAAGTTTACTCACTCTTAAAACTCCCCCTTCTTCCTTGTGTATACAGCATACTCGTACGGACAACGAGTAAATCCAAGCTTTATAAGACATGAATTCAGTTTGGCGTACCAAGCACGAGGCGCCTGGCGAAATCCATACAAAGCTTTAGACAATTTGTACACTAGGTGCTCTTGTTCCTTTCTTTCAAATCCCTCTGGTTGGGCAACGTATACATCTTCCACTATATCTCCATTCAAGAAGGCCGTCTTTACGTCGAGATGGTGCACTTCCCATTGATTTTTAGCTGCCAAAGCTAATAGAAACCTCACTGTCTCCAACCGAGTAACTGGTGCGTATACTTCATCAAAATCAATGCCATGTACTTGTACATAACCCTTTGCTACGAGGCGTTCCTTGTATTTTACCACCTTCCCGTTGGCATCCCTTTTTAATTTATAGATCCATTTCAGACCTATGATCTTCTGTCCAGGTGGTAGACTCGTCAATTTCCATGTATCATTTGCCTCAATAGAATCCATCTCCTGCCTCATTGCTTGCCTCCAGTTGACATCTTTTGCTGCCTGTGTATAGTTGACAGGTTCATCTACCCCCATGAGCCACAATTCTTCTTCATCAAGCTCTATTTCCTCTGTGACATTGTAAATTCCACTCAAAGGTCTGAATCTTTTTGGCTCTGTGCTATCATCGTAATTATCTCGATTGATTCTAGAAGCAGACGACTGAGAATGTGGAGTGGATACCTGAGTGTTACTGTAGTTGTAATATCCAACAGAGGACTGAAAAGACTCAAAAGCCCGCGAATGTGGTGTTGACGTCTGGGTGTTATTGCCACTATGGTTGTCATCACCATACTCCACGGTTTCGGACTCATCTTGACCTGTTCCATCAGCCTCAGGCATACTTGCCACAATAAAACTCTCCTGTGTCTCCTCCCTCTCTGCAATCATACTCCACGGTCATTGCTTCGTTTCTTCGAAAATGACATCACAGCTTATATGTATACGATCTTCCTTGGGATCATATAAACGGTATCCTTTAGTTCCAGGCTCTCTCCCCAGATTAACTAACTTTTTACTGCGATCATCCAGCTTTGTGTTGTGCACACTTGGAGTTTTTATGTGCGATAAGCACCCAAAGACCCGTACATGACTTATCTGCGGCTTCCTTGTTGTCCATGCTTCATACGGCGTCTTACCTGTCAATGCTCGCGTGGGTAGTCTATCTTCAGCCCACATCTTTGATGGAAATTGCATTTCCTTGAGACTGCTTCTAGTCATCTCCACAATAGTTCGGTTTCGACGCTCTACCACTCCGTTTTGTTGCAGAGTGTAGGGTGTCGTGAGGTGTCGATCAATTCCTGCATTCTCACAGTATTCTTTAAAGTCATTAGAATTGAATTCACCTCCTCTGTCAGTTCTCAGCACCTTGATTCTTTTCTCTGACCCGTTCTCAACCAATACACGAAACTTTTTGAATGCTTCGAATGCCTCATCCTTAGTTCTTAGAAAGTACACCCACATAAACCTGCGAAAGTCATCAACTAACAAAAAGAAATATCTGTATCCAGAGGTAGTAGTTGGAGATATCGGACCGCACAGATCACCATGTATAAGTTCTAGTACCTTTTTTGCACTAAACTTGGATTTGGCTGGAAATACCTTCCTGGTTTGCTTTCCCATTAAGCACCCATCACACACGACATTTGGTTTTATTATCCTGGGCATTACTTCTACCATCTGGTGCTTAGACATGAGAGCCATGGCTTGATAATTGACGTGCCCAAGACGGGCATGCCACAATCTCGTGATGTCATCCGCTTTAGTCATCAGGCATTCCTGTTTGTTAGTCTCAATAATAATTTTGTAAAGTCGATTGGCAGATCATTTTACCTTCATCAATAATCTGTCTTTGTTGTCGTAGATCCTCAGAAATTCTCCTTTGAGTTCCACATTATTGCCTTCTTCAGAAATCTGTCCCAATGATATGATGTTATTACGTAGACTAGGTATATAATACACCTCTCGCAGCATCTTTTCTTCTCCATTTTTGCACAGTAATATCACAGTGCCCTTTCCTTTTATCTCGACTTTTGAACCATCTCCAAAACGCACTACACCAGATATACTCTCATCCAGTTCTGCAAAATTTTATTTAAAACCTGTAATATGACTACTTGCACCATTGTCCAGGTACCAGACATTCGATTCGCCTGCACATTCTCCACGCCTTGGAAGTTGAGTAGATAGCAGTTTGTCCTCATTCAGGAGAAGCTTTGACGAGTCTTTATCATGTTTGGCCAAGAGTAGGGCCATTTCATCATCTTCCATCGCAGCCAAATTCGCCTCCGCTTCTTGTGTTTCCTTGTGTTTCCTTGGTTTCCTGCATTCTGAAGCGAAGTGACCATAGATATTACAGTTGAAGCATTTGATAACACTCTTGTCAAACTTTCCATGGCCTCTCTGCCTTGTGGATCTGTCACCATTGTTTCGCCTCAACCATTTTTCACGCGTCAATAGAAGCTTTTTGTCGGCTCCTTCTCGTTTAGCCCATTCCTCTTCTGTCAACATGAGTTGAATCTCCTTCGTTTCTGTCCTTCCTTTTACTCGTTCTTCATGTGCCTTGAGTGAACCCACAGCTTCTTCGACAGTCATGCTCTCGATGTCTCCAAATTGCTCCAGTGTTGAAGTTATCTGTAGGAATCTGGCAGGGACAGCACACAGAAGTTTCTTTACGACGTATGATTCTTCCATCGTTTCCCCCAAAGCTCGAATATTTGTAACGAGGCTATTCATTCTCATGTGAAAATCTTCAAATTTTTTATTGTCACCCATATTCAGCATTTCGAATTCAGATTTTAGGGTTTGAATCCGTGCCTTCTTTGCTTTGTCTGCACCTTGGCATAAGGTTCTTATCATATCCCAGACGTCCTTCGCTGTTCCCTTGTTCGCAATTGAGAGCAATACATCTTCGGGAATTTCCTGATACACCATTGCTAGCGCTATCTTATCTGTCTTCTCTTCGACAGCAACATTGGGATCTTTTGGCTCTACTGCATTCCAGACCCCTTGCGCTTGCATATAAACTTTCATTTTGATAGCCCAAACCGTATAATTACTTCTATCCAGCATTGGGTAGCTCAGGCCGTACGAACCTCCTTTTCCTTTGTTCACCTCCATCGTTAGTGAAACATACGTCTGCTAAGACCTTCAGGCTCTGATACCAAATATCGTCTAAAAACAGATTAATATACACCGTTTTGAGAGAACAGAGATAATGCTAAATCTCAGATCTGATTTATTAGGTAATAGAGAGACTATTAAATAGTCCAAAGTTGAGTAGACAAAAAGACAGCACAAAGTGAAACGACAATGTGAAAAAGAAACGGACAAATTCAAAGAACACAATTAATGCAACACTTTCGCGACTTGGACCCCACGTGGTTTACTCCTTTGGAGCTGTCCGACTTCTTGGTATCGGATTTCAAGCCTACGGCCGGGCTAGGGCTCATCAATACTTCCGTAGACAATCTAACCGACTATCAGTGGCATAGCATCTGCATCTTGACGGAGACCACTAAGCAGAAGGAAGGGTGTGCCAACGATCATGTTCAGGGTCTGCAGGACGGTATAGTCGCTTGTAAATATCTCCGGACGACGAGGAGGAATGAGAACAACTGGGTTATCGACATGAAGGATTTCCCTACGATGCAGAGGCTGAAATCACTGCTGGCCAAGGTGGTGATTGATGCTGATAACCTGAGAATGAACACCATAACCAAGGTGATTGAGATAATGGACTCGAAGCAGCCAGCGCATTTTCTGGCGGCAACGATGGATAATCAACTCAAAAATAGGAGCTTGAGATTGTTCTTAACTCTAGAGACTGATATTGAATGAGATGAAGTTAGTGATAACGGGAGTGGAGTTGAATTAGCAAGTGAATCATCGTTCACTTTAATAATATAGATTATGCAAAGTATTAGTACTACTTTCTTGTTGGAGTCGTAAGATGTTTTCATGTAATTTAGTTACTCCTGTTTTTAACTCACGTCTTGCTTCAGAAGAATCCATCAAATCCTTAATTCTATCGAATTCAGACACAGACCATGAATGTATTATTATAGAAGTAGAAAATAGAAATCTTAATTAATAACGTTTATTTTAGGTTACTAAAAAATATATTACAATTTGATCTACAAGTTCCATTTTTTTTCACAAAATTACAAAACAATCGTAGGGAGGTAAATGACAAGGTGTGTTTCAAGTTAGTACAATAATAATTATGTGTATTCGATGTAATGTTTTTTGAAAAAGGGAATGACAGTCAAAGTAAACGAAGCCAGCACAAAGTGACTTGCTCAGCCGAAAAAAACGTAAAAAGCGTTCGATTGGTCACGAACATATCTTATGCAACCAAATCGGCTACTCCTTAAAGACCTTCCATTTCGATAATCCTAAATTATAAATTAGTTGACATACTTCCAATGCTTTTAAACAATTACATTATATCTCTAGTAGTTATGTAGGTAATAATTATAATTGGAATCATGTGCTAATGTTTTTAGCACGTCGATAGAGGGTAGGTGAGCTAAAAATAATTTCAAATCCATCAAAAGTCGTCCTATGCATATATGATTTACCGTATAATTCTAACCTATGTTTTATTTATGTAATTATCTAAATCTGCCGCATGGTTGTACGCGATGAGTAGGTCCCCTAAAGCCGGGGCATATATGGTATTACCTAAATCTGCCGCATGGCTTTACGCGATGAGAAGGTTCTCTAAAGCCAAGGCATCACCATAGCATATTGGTCTAAGAAGTAAATCGGGTTCTTTGGCCCTAAGCTACTAGCTAAATCGTTCAATCTAGATGAAGTATCTCCATAAAATTTAGTCGACTCGGCCAAATTTCATATAGCTTCTCGGCGGGTTCTGTAAGGAGCGGTTTGCGGGTAAGCACAATATGCTTGCAACGGCCATAATTTCAATACCCCTACGACTACTAGCTAACGAGCACTTAGTCTCCATCACTTTATTATTTTTTAAGTTATTTCGAAATGTACGAAAATCGTGTCTACCAACGTATCGAAGCTTGGCCTGACATTAAGAGATAAAACAGCCCCAACAAAGTACCTCGGTTTCATAAAGTATTTTGAGGGTCAGAAAAAGCTCCATCAATATAGAGAGCATGAAAGTTAGAGAGAATAATAGCAACCTAAGACCCTTCCAAGTCAAGACCACAAATTGATAGCATTTTCTAATCCATGTATTCAAATAAGATAAGTGTTCTTCGTACGAATTATTCTAAGTTAATATTTCATTTTTAGAAAATAGTACCAACAAAAATAGATTGCATTTCATAATCCATATGTAAGAAATAAAACAAGTGTTCTTCATACAATTATTCTAAGCTCTTTCTATTTTTTTAAACGTTTATCATTGTTTGTCGAGTTTATCCAAGTGTTATAAGTTTAGATGATTTTTCTCTCACCAAAATAACCATCCAAATTTAGACTATGGTCCAATTAATAATTATATTATCGGTTGTACTTTAGTCTTTTTTAGAGATTTACTAAAGAACCTGCAACATTGTTTTAACGCTCCACTGTTGGAAATTTCTTTTATTGTGCGAATAATATCTTTCATTCAAAATATAAATCTACGTTAGTCAAAACATTCTTTAACAAACAAATATTTTGTTGAGAGAAAAAGAGGGCAAACATGTAATGTTCCGGTTATGACGGTTGTTAGGCAGTGACCAAATGTTTATGTTAATATGACATTACCATTGCTTCCTATTTGGCTGAGTGTCCATATTTCGGGGTCTCAAATAATTTTTTCAATGGGGATTTGGTTGTCCGACCCTTTACTTCTTTTACTGATGGACCTCGACCGTTGAGCCTTTATGTTTTTCATTGAGGGGTCTCGACTGTTGCAACTCATATTTTTGAATTAAAGAATACTTTTTTATGTATGATAATATCATCTTCAATGTTTTTTTACATGTATCGTATTTTTTTTTCTATGTCAATCATATATGATTTTTACCTTAATCAAAGCTTATTATTCGTTGTCTATACAAAGATTTTTTGTATTCATACGCTCACAGATAATTGCAATGTGTCTCTCGACAAATACGGTATCCTAAATCAATGGTTAGTGAGATAATTGAAAAGACAAACAAAATATGGTTACTTAATAAATATTGGATGAGACAATATTTTCCAAACACAACCAATTTTTACAAATATTTCACTTTGTGAATTCCTTCGGTCACTGAATATTCCTTTTCTAAAATCATTAGAGTTATCTTATCATACTATCAAAACACTAATGGAGCAACGTCCAAATTTACGGAGGAACTAGCCAAACACTACCAAATTCTATCTAGCCACTCAAGGATCTTTCTAATTGCGTTCGAAATTTTATCCTAGCCCTCATTCATTATTACTAATGTTCTCTTGATCCTTTTAATTATAACAAATAATGGAAAAGACTATTATAAGTTATGAGAGGTGATAATTTCTGTGGTTGTGAAGAAGGACATAGAAAATGGACTCTATAAATTATCCCTGTTTCGGGAATGAGGAAGATGAAGAAATACTATCGGTAATTTTTACTGAGGTTGATAGAACCTATAACACCCTAAGATCCAATATATAGCCCTAATTCCTAAGATTTTCTCCTTGAACCATGGAACCTCAAGATATTTCAAAATGTACTCTGAGTACACCATAACATGGACCAAATCTTAAAAAAAATAAATTGGGTCCTAAAAAAAGTTGGTCTCTTAGGTTGATCCCTTAACCCTTACACCTAAAAGAAAGAAAAGTAAGATATTTCATCCCATTGTTAAAACCCAACCATCCGAGCATGCCCAGATGATCGCACCCTGTCAAGACATAGAAACCGTAATCATAAACCTTGACCATGCCATGTTTTCTAATGTGTAAAGCATAGAGTACATATATTCCGATCATGAAAATTTAGACACCATTACCTAAAGTGAGGTATTCTTAATTAAGTAGAGGTCCAACTTGATGTCAATGAGAAAACGATGTCTTTGATTTTTTTTATACAAAGTTTTATTTGATACCTTCATCTTTGACTAAAGGGTTTGACTCCCCCTTAGTCACAAAATTTTGAGGTTTTTATAGATTTTAGATAACTGTCCAAACCAAGAAACGTCCAAGAAATCATTACTTAATAAATAATGATTAATGATGATGTTCCATCATTGAAAAAAAACTGGAAGATATATGTTGTGTTCATTAGTGGTTCATGGGTGAAATAGAATGAAAAGATAGATGAATCTTTTGTTAAACCCACAACAACTAGAATAGGCATATTAAAGGTTCCAAACCATGACTTCGATACCATTTTTCTCCTTAACTAATAACTTTGCTAGTTTTCATAACTTTTCTTAGTTTGCAAACTCTATTTTAGTGTTATAATTTTTTATACAAAATGTAAACACTTGCTCTCAAATAAAAGGTATTGGGACAAAATCGATTTGACAGACTCAGGTTTCTATCTCATGGAAGACGCACCCATCAGCATGGACAATCCTAACAAAATAAACCACTAAAATTGACTATTACGAGGTATAACTTATTGATTAATAGAAAATAACAAATAAATAGAGAATTGTAAAGAATGAAACCTATACCGATAACGCTATCATATAGATCGTACCTTTCAATGCTGATGTAAGTAAGGTTAAAAAAAGAATAAGTTGCAAGTACTAAATAAGATTATGAAGATGTAAGAATCAAGACGACGGTTACAAAGAGGAACAAAGCGAAGTCATATGAATCAATGTAGCACAATGATTATAAATAGAAGAGGGTTATGAAGATTGTATGGATTGAGACGAGGGTTATAAAGTAGAATAAGACAAAGTTCGTAAAGAGAAGCAAAAGAGGATCAATAAAGAAGACGTGAACTAAGGGTCATGAAGAAGTACGAGTCGAGGGTCATAAAAAACATAAGATGAGCGTGTGAAGAGAATATTTGAATGGTTATAATGGAACAACACGTGTCATTACTGGTAAGGATATAAATAATTCGATCATTAATAATAAGTTTGGAACGGTTAAAGGACCTACAAATAATGTACATGTAAATATGTTTTTATTTAGTAATACAATAGGACGAAAGGTTTTGTAACTCGAGTGTGTGTCTGTTATATGGAGATGGAAACCCTTATAAATAGTTGTACTTTATCTTGAACAAGGTGATGAATCATAACACTTATTATTTTCTATATCTAATATTCTTTTACCATTTTATCGTGCTAGCTATTCAATCGACTATCTTAAGAAGTATTTTAGTCCAAATAAAATATCTTCGCTGCCAATTCTTCCTAGAGAGACCAATGGAAACCATAGTGGGATGTATGCTTGGTACCTAAATTCCAGACTTAAAATTGGGAACCATTAGAAATTTAGATTTGAATCGGTGTGATTGATGGATATCATCGGAGTATATCTAGTAGTGTTCACAGAAGGAGAGGTAGTAGAGGTAGGTATGAGAAAAATAGAAACTTAAATTGATACACAATTGGAAGATCACCATATCTAGTTTGCTTTAAAAGATTGAACGAATCAATTATTAATGAAAATAGTTGAGCTAAATGACAAGCTGGTTCAGAGGAAACAATTTGTTTTGGTTAAAACAGGAAGGGTCTGCTCCAAGGTTCAGAAGGTGAACAAATGAAGAAAACAAAATAACTATAGGTATATTCCTTCGGAGTCTAGTGAATCTCGAGTATCATATTCAGATGGGCGACCCTAAATGCCTGAAAGAGGTGATAATTACCAAATAAGAACATATTTGGGTGATAAATATTATTTGAATAGACGATTCAAACGAAATTAAAGATACCAAGTGAGCAAAAATCTAATAAATAATCTCAACATATACGTGAAAATCCAAATTTGGAGTATAATTTAACTAATAAGTTCATGAACCCTTCAGATCAGGGATTTTACGTGATTAAACACAATGGTATATAGGGTCATTATAGACAAGGACTAGATTATAGGACATCTCATTTGTCAGCATACATTAGGTGTATAGCACTTTCAAAGTGTTTTGATATTTCAAAAATGGAAATGTTCAATGTGACACATGATCCCGATGATTACATAGATTAGTTCAAGAACTATATGATGAATTTTGATGATGCCGATAAATTGGTGTGCCTCGCTTTCTCACAGAGTTTTGAAGGCACTGCATGGAAGTGGTATAACAGGATTCTGAAGGGATACTTCACTAAATTTTGGATGTTTTATACTTCTTTATGATAATAGTTTGTTGGAACTAAGGAGACGTGCGCTAATGGGGATACCATAATTTAGTGCAAACAAAACATAAGAGAAAACTTAAAGGTTTATACGAAACGTTTTGTGATTACTGACTGGTTTTGAAGATTGTGATGAACAGGTTGTTTGTGCTACATTCTGATAATGGTTGCTCCGTGGAGATTTAGGTAATGAGACAACAAGGAAGAGAGTGTTAACGTTTGGGGCTCTAATAGCTTAGGTAGAAGAGTAGATTAAGTTTAATGAGTCAACAAGGGTGCAGATTGGGCCAGTTTCAACACAAAGACAATTAGAGGAGGGAAGTACTTCGAATATTGAGGAGACTCAGTCAGAAGCATCATTTCGACCTAGGGCTCTAAAAAACATTCCTTCTCGATCATGATCATCCTAAGTATAAGCTTCAGTTTATCAACATAATAATTGAGTATTATGTTGAGTTGACTCAGAGTGTAGCGACCATTTTTGAAAGGGTCAGGAATCAGGTTCAGTTCCAAAAACCATCATTGACAATTAAACCTATAGAATAAAGGAAAATTCAATTTTCTAAGTCTCACAATGACATTGCACACAATACCATGGATAGTATATTCTTATGTAAGTAAATCCAAACATTGATAGTGAACGGAAAGTTCATAAATTATGTTAAGAAGCCGGTTTGGTCACAACAAGTACTGAACATAAACCAAGCAACAGAGGATATGAATGTATCCTCTAAACAAGAAAATACGATGGTGATAGCTGGGTCTGAAGATGGATTCAATATAACAACAAATTACCTTTATCCCGATCCATATGAGAGGGTCGTTTAACGTTTATGTGCATATTTTGAGGGGTATTGTTGGACACCATAGAGATGCGTTTGTGATCGGAGCTGCGATAACAGGAAGCAAGATCTGAAGGATACTCATTGATAGTGGCAGATCTGCCAACGCGTTATTTTTGTCAACAGTGTGGAAAAATACAACACCCACAATAATCCTTCTGTCAAAAGGACTATAATTGGGTTCACTATTATGACAACCAATGTTATCGGGGCATTTGAGGAGAAATTCGTGTTAGTAAAATAGTCATTTAAAAAGAAGGTGAAGGTGTTATTCGTGAGGATAGAAAGTTTGAAAACACACAATACGATTTTTGGTAGATATTTGATTATAAAAAATGCACGCCATAACTTCAAAGTTTTATCAGTGTTTGAAATATGTTATTGGAGATCGCATTAGGACGATTTGAAGCAACCAGAAGGTAACACAAAAATTTTATGCAACAGTCTTGCATACCAAGAGGATTGTTGGTGTTGAGGGGATGAAGGAATATCAATTAGAGGGGCATGCCTCAGCTTCAAGGAGGGAAGATGATCAGAGGGAGGCCGTGGATTGTTAGTAACATATGAAAATTATAGGTGTATATGTTCTTTGGTGGGAAAATTCTAAGGATATGAATTTTTACCACTATAAATGAGCAAAGGTTTAATAGAAAACTTTTTAAAAAACTGAAGTGTTTTTGCTTCCTATGGATATGGTGGGAGTTCCATCTAATATAATTTGTTATAGCCTAGCTGTTAATTTAAATCTAAGACCCATCATCCAAAAATGAAGAGTTTTTTCTCTTGAAAATTCAGAGGCAATTGTAGAAGATGTGAACCGACTTTATAAAGTGGACAATATAAGATAACCTAAGTATCCTATGCAGATAACAAATCCAATCATTGTAAAGAAAAAGAATAGTAAAAGAATAATGTGTGTTGATTTCACAGATTTAAATCAACTTATCTAAATCACCCATCACTGTTCTAGAAATAGATTAACTTGTGTATTCAACTTCGGGTAATAAACTCCTCTCAATCATGGACGCTTCTAATTGTTGTAACCAGATCCGGATGAATCTAAGAGATCGGGAAAACACTACGTTTATTACCGATAGAGGTTTGCATTGGTATAGAGTAATGCGTTATGGTTTTAAAATGGTAGGGCTACTTATCAAACGTTAATGAAAAAAAATCTACTAAATTGGACGCAATGCGAAGGAATACATAGATGATAATGGTGGTTAAAAGTGCCAACGATAACGATCATTTTCAAGATTTGGAAGAAACATTTTCTAATTTAAGAGCCATGCGTTTGAAGTTGAATACTGAGTAGTTTACTTTTGGAGTATGTCCCGGAAACGTTTTTGGTTACATAGTGAGTGAGAAGGAGATTAAATATGATCTAGAGCAGTTGAAGGATTTAATAACTATGGAAAATCCTTAGATGATTAAGGAAGTACAAATCCTAGCGAGAAGATTGACAACTTTAGACAAATTTTCTTGGACACCTAAAATGTGACGAGGCGTCTGCCAAAACCAAAGCACATTTATCTTCTAAAGAAATGTTAACTAAGCCTATTTTTGATGAAAATTGTTTCTTTACATTGCATTCTTGGATGTTTTAGTGAATGCATTTTTGGTAACAGGGTGGATGAATATCCACACCCCGTACATTACATGACTAACAATCTGCGAGATTCAAACAAAATGTACTTGAAGTTGGAGAAATTGGCTTTGTCCTTGGTCGTAGCTGCTCGGAATATGCTATTTATTTTCAAGCTCATTCGATCATAGTAAGAACTTCATTCTCATTAAAAAAATATGTTGAAAAATCCAGATATTTATGGAAGGATGACGAAGTGGTCTATAGATTAATGAAACTATGATATTGATATTACACCAAGGACGACGATCAAAGCCTGAGCATTTACAGATTTCCTCGTTGAAATTCATTTGGAAATACTAGATTCCATAGGATTTAACATAGGTAGGAATGATCATTGGGAGGAATGGTTAGTTTGAATTGATGGGGGATCAATTATTTTAGGATCATGAGCAGGAATTCAATTAGTGGCTCCGACGGGGGAAACAATGTACCCAGCTACACGATTCAGGTTTAAGGCATTAAATAATAAAGTGGAATATAAAGCAACTCTGGCGGGATTGAGACTTGCAAGAATTTGTGGGGATAAAAAAGTTCATTCGAAAAGTGATTGTAGTTACTGGTGAACCATGTCTCAGGATATTCCGAAGCGAAAAAATACCAACTTATAAAATATTGAGGAGAATAAAAGGATTGGTTGTAATGTTTGAAAGTGTTATGTTTGAACATATCTCCCGAGGAAAATATCTATTTTTCATTCCTAAGAAATAATTTTATATTTTGAAGAACATCCTTGAATTTTTATACAAGAAAGTTCATCAATTATAACAAAATCCGAACAATGTCCTTATTCTGAAGAGGTTTTCATGGTTATAGAAGATGAAGACCAAAATTAGCGATTCTACTTGAAAGAATTTTTTGCTAAGGAAAAATTATTAGTTGATAAGAAGTTAGCTCAACGGTTAAGATTTAAGGCGCACATATATACATTTATTGGGGATATTTATACAAATTTATACAAAAAGAGGCCACAGATAACAAAATATGGGCCGAAAGTGCTCAAAGGAATTCTCATTGACCAGTTCCAAGTAGTTCAAGTAGACAAGTCTGAATTTCATAATGTCATAATGTATGTAAGGCGTGAACTGTTTACAAAATCTAAAGAAGAGTTTCAAAAGGATCACTCAAATTACAAAACACTCAACACCTTATATGAAGAGAGTGAAGAAATAAAAAATATAACCCTTAAACAATTCGAATTAATAGTCACTTTGAATAATAGTTACTTCGTACTATTCCCGAAGACCTTTGGCTTCCTTAAAAACAATTTTGACATCTCTTTCTAGCGTTGTCATAGGTCAAAGTATGTTATGAATGGTAAATGCCAATTCGTCAGACGAATGAAGTAGAAAGGTTGTTTCTTTTAAGTTAGATGGATCAGGGTTGGTCGTAGAATGGACCGGTGAGCAACTGTTTCCGGCAAGTTCTTGGAATTTATTTACATTTTAAGAGACAATTTCTTGTTGGTCAAATTGAGGTTTGGTATCAAAGAAATGGTTTTAACGATCTTCTTCTTTATCTCCAACCAAGTTAGGTGTGGAGATGAGGGATGATACACTAAAAATCGTGAGGGAAAGGGTTTTTTTGGTTCTTTAAATTATAAATCTTATTTTACTTTAAAACCATTATCCTTTTTATTTTCAAGGCTTCAAGAGCAGTTGCTTTAGTGTCAAGAGCAATCGGTTCACTATCAAGAGTTATTACCTTATCATCGATTTATTGTTTCTCTTCTTTGGGCTAGACTTAGATTTCTTTTCTTCCCGCTTCGAAGAATCTTTGTCGGCTTTCTTCTTTGCTCTGTGACTAGAAGCTATGCTCCTAATATGAAGGGTATCTTTGGCATATAAGGAAGCCATTCTTTTAAGAATATATGACGGGCTATAATAACCACTGATTTATTCCACTTTTTTATCCCAAAGTAAAAATTTGAATGAGGGCGTTAATGTAATCCTCATTAAGCTTGCGGTAAACATCATCAATAATATAATTAACATTCTGTTCTAACTAGAAAAATTTATGTATTAAGAATGTGGTTAAAATTTTTGTTTTTATTTTAATCATCAAAGTCATGGGTGTTTCTGAAAAATTAACAACTTTTTTAAACTTATTTTTCCTTTTATTCGTTTATTTTTCGAAGCTTCACATTGGAAACTGGGTAGAGGAGTGTCTTTAATGATTTGTACTTCCGACTCTTCAGCTGCTGTTGCTTCTTGACTATTCACTTCTTTGGAATATTCATCTTATAATTGTGGAGAATCCTTTAGGGTATTTTTATTTAATTTATTTGAGGGAACCATCTGTGATTATTTAATAATCGTAGTTTCTCCCTTTGAAGGAGGATTGTTTTTTACTTTATTTACTTATTAGAAACTATTTGTGCAACTTCTCTTTCAACAGTCTTTTGAGCAATGGTAAGCTAGTCTGATGCATTCTTTGTCCTGAACGGACACCGAAGAGAGTCACTAGAATAAATTTAAGAACGGTCTGATAATTATAAAAATGAAAGGAAAGCATTGCGGTGGTTTCCAGTGAAGGATGGTTGAGAGCTTAACTTAAAGATGGAAAGAATGTAATCAACTTTCTCTTTCTATCTTTAAATTTTATTAGGCAAGAATTTATGAAGCATAGATGATCATTTATAGCAACTGAGTATAAGGACTGTACATTTCTGATGAAGAGTTGAAAAGACTCATTATTTACCTGGGCACGTTGATCTTTTAAGTGTATTGTCTATATGATAGGTATGTTATGGTTTCGAAAGGTGTCGAAATATGTAGAAGAAAAATGGCGCTTTCCATAAAACCTACAATATTATGGTGTTACTTCAAAAAGTATCTGATGAGGGTTAGCTTGAGGAATACCTTGGGTTTAGCCTTTACACATGTTTAATTTTGAATATGTTTTGTTCGAAAATATATTTTATACATTCTTCAAAATTCTTCCTAAGGACTAAGGGGGGCTACTGATAATGATATAAATAATTATGGCCCTAATAATTAGTTTGGAAGGTTTAAAACACCTACAAATAATGTTATAATAAGTAATTTATTTATAGTATAAACTTAATAAGATAAAGATGTAATATGTAATACATATGTTTTTTTAGTAATATAATGAGGTGAAAGGTCTTATAAGTTGAGAGTGTGTCTTGTAAGTGGTAGATAATAAACGATGATTACAAACTAGAACAAGATATAGGTTATGCAAAGAAGTATAATACGAGAATTGTAGATAGAAGAGGGAAATGAAAATTGTATGGATTAAGACGAAGGTTATAAAATGGAATATGATGATGATGATGAACATAATCACAAGACGAGGGTCACTATAGAAAACGTTAACCGAAGGTCATAAAGAAGCTACCAGACAATGGTCATGAATAAGTATGAGATGAGGGTAAAAAAGAAGACATGAGACGAGAGCGTGAAGTGATCATTCAAATAGTCATGATGGAACGACAAGTGTCATTACATTCTGCGTTACTAAGAAATAAGTAGACACATTTATTAAAAAAATGACTAGCATTAAGGTCATGATAACACTTTAAAATGTGTAACGGTTAGTGAGTAAACGTGGAAAAAAAGAGTATCTTGTAAACTCTGTAAATTAGGGTAAAACTCTCGATGTACAGGTTTATCACACTTGGGTACAGAAAAAATTATTATATTCATGATTATATTCTTTATCGATTGTCCTTCATAACATTAGCTTTATATTTGGGAACAAAATTCGTTATCACATTTGATATCTTCTATGAAAAATCGTGTTCTTTTCATGCTTTCAACCTTAGAATTCAAATAGTGATGACAAGATTATAAATCAAAAGTTAAAGTCTAGGGATTCATCATATTCAAAGGAATCCGGTAAATGTTACTAGAATCACAAAGAACGTTCTAGCTCATGGAAAAAACTCTGGACGAGACTAATGTTTGGGCAAGTCAACTGTCATGCGCATTGTAATTGGCCAATAATAAATGATCCTAACAGTTACATTGGTAGTTAATGGATAACCAGTCAGAGCGATGTCTGGTGCGCACTATGGGGGCAATCAAGCCCAAGGTTGTCTAGTTGATGAAGGACCTCATGTGAATGTTGATCATTTGTCAATTCAGGGAGAAAATCCCTCCAAAAAAGATATGTCTATTCCATCTAACGTTCAATTTTAAAAATACATATTAAAGAGTTAAACCAAGAATAAGTTAAGGAAAATCAATTACAATTTCAAAGAGACCATGAAGCTAAAGTAATAATGAAGATTAAACCGAGGAACTTCATTTGTTGATGGAGAAGGTCATGCTAGAAAAAAAACCATGGATTGAATAAAGGGACCAGCAAGGCATAACATATAAGTGACATTGGGGGTAAAAGATGAAAAGAAGAAAGCTAAAGAGTGTTGAGTACGGTAACCAGTCAAATATTGTGGTTTGAAATATAATTAAGTAGATAAATCCACCTTTGATAAGATACTTCTCAAGGGAAAATATCCTCGAAGATTTAATCCTTATCAAATGAATACTTACGACGATTCATGGAATCCGTACCATCATATAAAAATATTTAGAAATTTGATGATGAGGTTCAATCCAAATAATGTTTTACTCTACAGAGCTTACTGGAAGGAACGATTCAAGATTTCGAAGTTTGTTTAAGTGCTTTCAGGAATCGATTTTTTGTTAATATAACACATAACAAGGAGAACATGTCCATTATTAATATGTATCAAAGAAAATGATAAATATTAAAAATTTATGTTGATATATTTTTGTGTGATATGAATGGTATGTCGATGTGGAAAGAGGATGGTATCATGGCAGCATTCATAAGATGATTGGATACATATGGACCTATGTAATAATATCTTATCATGTTTCTTATTGAAACGGTGGAATATATTTTTGAAAGGTTGGATCTATTTATTAGAGCAAAAAAATCTTATAAGGGAGCCTCATCCTGCCTTAAACCTTAAGCTTCGATGGTGTCAGTACACGATAAGATGAGAAATGTGAAGGACAAGCGTGATGAAATTTGGCTTAATTTAAAATAATTATAAATATTTTAGCTAGATCTAGTTATAAATATAGTATTTATTTAACTTTTAGTATTTAATTCATTTTGAGTTGAAATTTAATATTAAAATGTTAATTACTTTGAATAAAAACGCATCTTATACATTACAAATTAATTATACAAAAATGAAAAAACAAAAACAAATTAATATTTTCAATTTAGTTAATTAAAAAAAATTATCATAAAAATAAATAAATAAATTAAGGTATTATTTAAATAAATTAAATAAAAATTATAAATAATTAATATAAAAACTATTAGTAAAACTAAAAGTAAAACAAATAATGTTAGACCCCAAAATAAGGCCCATTTCTCTCTGAATGTATAGAAACGAAAGAGGCTTTTAAATAAAGGATAAAACTCCTAATATCTTTAAACTTCGGTTTTTCATCCATCAATTAAATTTCACAATTGGAGGGTTTTGTTCTACTTCTATTCTAATCTTTGTGGCACCTTCTACTCTAATCTTTGTGGCACCGGTTCGGAATCGTAAGTTTTTTTTGGCAATTTTTCTGTAGTTATGTTTCACTTTTTACAAATCAAAAAGTGTAAAGTCTAATCTGTGGTAAATTTTTAATTGAATATTCTTCTTGTTTGAATAGCTAGAAAGTCTGTGCGGATGCAAGTAATCATCGATTTTAGCATGGATTCGTTTGTTTTTTTTGGGAAGTTGGGAACTTTGTATATTGACTCACCTGGTTTCTCTTATATTTGATTAATAGCTCTGTTTTGTTAGATATATTGATTAAGAAGTTCATTGTAATAATTTATTCCTTTCAGTCCTTTAGATTGGTTCATCTTCGGTACCTATTAGCTGGATATAAAGTTTGGAGTAGT